>JAUPFT010000018.1:45048139-45672723 GCA_036936625.1 Parnassius smintheus behrii | reverse complement strand
ACGCCACAAACATTAATGGCGCTAAAACTAAACCGTGTCACTATGCTCCCACGCGTGTTTATAAATATCGAATACTACTTTCACGTATCAAAAAAAAAATTACAACGAAATTGTTGAGTGAATTAAAAAAAACCTTATAACATTTATTTGCAGGTCATACAAGCAGTTGTTTCGTGGGGGCTTATTTCTTTTCTTTCCCTTTTTTCCTTTTTTTTTTTATTTCTTAAGGAAATTATCCAGAACCGGATGAATTATTTGTAGGCCATACATCGAGGTTCGAACCCGCGGTCCTTCGTACTGTAATTTATTGCTATACCACTGCTCCACGGAACCGTCGAGTAACGACAGTTATCCCAGTTGTCTTAAGTATGAAATCATAGATATTAGGAATTTAAATATTTTTTGAACAAATCGACATTCCTTGCATAATAACAGGGGCTACGGCATTTGATTGCAAATGTACGTAAATGCGACTTTTCGGCGATACGTTACGCGCCGAAAGCTCGATGAGTTTAAATAATTCTTAAATAATTCATCGACCTATTGTTCGGTCGCATTGACTTCGTGTTTCCGAAAACAAACGTAATACAAATCATTTGTAGAGAATAACGATTCGTAATAAATTGCAATTGGTTGAAAATCAGTATGAGAGATTACGACGAATCAATTACTCGATTTTGTTTAAGATTCATCATCATCATGATCATAATTACAACACTTCACAAATCCAAATGTGAATTGGGCCTGGTCCACCAGCAGCCATCGACTTCATCTTTGAAAACCTTTATTCCCTATCATGATAAAATGATACTAATTAACTGAATTACTGAAACTATTTACAATATTTATCATTATAAAGTGTTATACTTCAGAATCAATTGTTTTTACGAGTATATTTGATGATAAATCATGACACCACGTTATCACGTTTTTATTAAGTACTTTCTTGTTCGTCCATCTATCTGTCTGTAATTGCGAGTTAAATTTTAGATTTTAAACCAACTTCCCGATCAGCTGGAAACCCGAAATTTTGAATACTTATAGCTCAAATTCGGATGACAGTGCAAAAATATGATAAATAACGTGGCGTATTACAACTTTTTTAAATTTTACTATTATACGTGGTAGAGCCACGCTGCAGCTATATTATTGTTGTAGCACGAGTGGGTCGGCTAAACCGGGGAAGGACCACGCTCTCACAGAATATTAGCGTAAAATAGCAGCTTAATACTGCTGTGTTTCGTATGGTGAGTGTAGAGATCCGGAGACCCCTTTTTACTGGGAACGAGGTATTCCATCTTATTCCTCAACAGTGACAACGCATCTGCGTTTTGACTCTTAAACAAGGTCACAGCAACCACTTACCATCAGGTGGACTGTGTGCTCGTTTGTCACCCTTATTCTATAAAAAAATAGAATTTCTTGTTGCCTAAATATATTTTTAATAATTTTAGTGATTTAGACAAACACTTGTACTAGTTTCGCAATATCTATTTAAAATTATTAACATACTAAATATAAAAATCGACCTGTTTTATAACAAACACATGTAATAGGCATGTTTGCATATGTTCGTTTTTGTTATAACCCTGATGATGCCACAAGGCAAAACCGGTCGGTTTTAATAGTTAGTTTATCAATAATTTAAAATATCTAAATATTGTGAAACAGGTTCAAGTTGTTATCCGAAACACAAAAATAAAGTTTGTGTTTCACCAAATGACAGCAATAGCGAGTATAAAATTATATATTATTTTAAATCTATCCTGTTAACTCAATGTAAAAATACCCACTACTCCATATTATCCCGTGATCGGGTATTTGCAATAGTATTCACGCTGGGCAAGCGGGTTGACAACCGCAGCTCTTTATTACTTTGCGCTGTTATCAAGAAAAGCTGCCCATCTCCCCTTTCAGTTTCTCTCCGTCGCCTCTTAAGACACCCACGGGATGAAATGGGAATAATGATATAGTGGTGTCTTTTTCGCCACCTCTAAATATTATTTCTACTCCCGTTCATCAATTGGATTTCCTCCACAGACTGTCAAATAAGTAAGATTTTTTTTTATAGAAGAGGGGGCAAACGAGCATGCGGCTCACCTGATGTTAAGTGACTACCGCCGCCCACGATCAACCGCAACACCAGGAGAATTGCGGGTGCGTTGCCGGCCCTTTAGAAAGGAGTAAGCTCTTTTCTTGAAGGTCCCCAGGTCGTATCGGTCCGGAAAAATCGCCGGTGGTAAACTATTCCACAGAGAGGTTGTACGTGGAAAAAAACTCCTTGTGAAACGTACAGTGGTGGACCGCCAAGCATCCAGATGGTGTGGATGGTATCGGGACGTTTGCCGTGTAGTGCGTTCACGAAATTGAAATTTTGATATTGCCATAGTTGCCACGCTTGGCGTGCGAGTTGCCAACTGCATATTTTTATTATTTTGAGCTATGATCAGAAAGTCGCTGCTGCCCATCTTATGTAGATCTCTATTCCTGTTCATGAATTTAGTTCTTCTTACACGTTCACTATGAATAGAACATACTACATTTATGAAATTTTAAAGTCCACTCGAACGTAAAATTATACTGGCATGTGGTGATGTGGTGCTAATCAATATTCAATGTGACCAATATTAATAAAGACCACGAATTTAAACCTTATTTTATCAAAACCATATCAACTTTAATAATGAATATTATGTAAATAACGCATTTCCGATTCCAGGACAATTTTCCCTTCATAAAGACACATCGGAAGACGTGCCCGATATAAAAAAGGTGTTGCTCGACGTCCATGTTCATGCGATTCTGATAAACTAACTTATATGTTTCTGTAGCCTATAATATTGCCAATAAAGACACAGATACCGACGTGTCTCTACAAGTGATCCAGTTTTGCTAATTTTAGTACGAAATAGTATTATCGGTGTTCCTTAATTAAAGCCCACGCGAGCGAACCGCGGGTATAAAGCTAGCATAGAATAATATTCAACACTACTGATATTCTTGTTAACCGCTCCAAGTTGTTTTAAAAATGCTTACGTTAATACTTTTTTGTTCCTCGTAGTTAATTAATAACAAAGTTTGAAAATAGTTGTAAATAACACATTTCCATTACAAACCAAATCAAATTCAGGGGAAATGTCTTCTGTGGCACCGTTGGATAAATATTACCTGCGACAAAAGAAAACAAAAATCATTATACATGGTATTTGAAAGGTTCTCAAGTTACAGCACTGTATGTCCAGCGTAATTAGTGCCTTACCTACGCCGCCCCCCCCCTTTACCAGATGGGATGTTACCTTTCAACATATACATAGATTACCAGCTGAGACAGATACATTGAGTCGATGACAGTTTATTTGTGGCTCTAGACCGTGTTATAAATGATTTTATTGACCATAAACAATTTGTAAGATGAACTTATAAACTTTGATCTCAAAGTACACACTACAATTTAAGCGTTCAAATACATTCACCTTCGTTAATTAAATCATCAGCCGATTTAATGTATTTTTTTATTTGATAGGTTAGTTGTTGGATGGCCTAAAAAAATCCGGGTGAAAAAATTACACCAGGTGAGAAAATCGGATTGCGATATTATTTTGTCTACTAAAAAGGGTCAATTTTTTTTACAAAATGTACACGCTAAATTCAAAAAACTAAAATATTTAATATAAATTATTTCCATTTAATAGCTTCTGACTCTTCTTTTCAGGCATTAACTCTACCTATGTATATCTTAAAACCAACTTCTGAAGCTGTTATGTTTATTTTTGTCGTACTCTTGTGCTCAGTCCCTTTTTAACTTACTAGTGGGAAGTTATTGTAATTGGTCCGATTTTGCAAATTTTAAATTTTAACATATCTGCACGTTTCAAGGTCTTTAAAGTCGAATAGAGGATGTCCGTGAGTGCACATGTACGTATGTATGTATGTATATTCGGATTCAATTTTCGCCTCATGTATCTCGAGAACAAAAAGTGATATTGACATGGGACCAGTTTCATTTAACGCATAATGTAACTTAGACCTCATTAATTTTTGAGCAAAATCGATCAAGCCGTTTTTTTGTGCCGAATGAAAAATTTTATAAAATATTAAAACATATGAATTTTTTTATTTTTCCATTGGAAAGTTAGTCGTGTGGACCTTTTGAGTCGCGGCTAGACCGCTTTTTATCATAAAAAATCTACTTCAAAGTTTACTTGCAATTGTAACACGGACTGTAATACTTTCTTTTCTTCCTTGCATTATTAAATCTTGTGTTTTTATTTTATTTTTTGTTTTTAATTTAATTTTATAAATATTATACTCTTCTTTATTCATGGGAAAACATCAATTATTTGCGTAAAATTTTATCTGGATGGAAACGCTTTTAAAGCGATAAGACCGCCTATTGTAAGTACCTCTTATAAATAATGTGATTTTTGTTTTAATATATTTGGTGTAAGAACAATTAATTAAGTATGCTTAGTAAACCAATATATTGATTTATTGGTTTATTAGGCGTACTTAATTAAAGTTACCGTGATAATATTCATTGAACGCTTTAAAATAACATAGTTTTAGTATATCAGATATCTCTCTCTAATTTCATATCTTTAAAGATTTAAAGATATGAAATAAAACAGAGATATAATATAATAAAAAAGACATTATCTTGCAATAGGAGCCTGTTATTATTTCTTTGAGGGAGAGCGATTATTATAAATACGATTTTTGTTACTTAGGCCTTTTAACCCGCAGGTATCTTCCATAGTATGATATTCTTGATATACTTACTTATTAGTTTGTACTTAAAAGTAAATATAATGTGACTATTAGGTATTTTAGCTTCTAAACTGAATTATAAAACAGAAATGATAATAAATATAAACATAATAAAAATACGCGTAAGAGATAAAATGTAATTTGTAAAATATAGACAATGTTAAAATTATTCTCACGATATGCGAGAGCCTGGCCCATAAAGTTGGGCGCGAATATCCTCAAAACTTGTTTATTTGTTCTCTACTTAAATTTCTGATCATATTAACTGTTCACAACTAATATATGGCCACATATCGCAGCTTAAACAAGCAATATACATCGATGTTATCGAAATACAATATCGCAATGACTTTATAGTGAGGGGAATGTACTTTAGGTGACTTACTCTTGACCTTGGCATAGCGGTTCTGTTTTTATGCAGTAGGTAATGGCACCTACATACATTCGTTTTTATTTTAGCTGCATTATGGGTAAATTGATATGCATTAAAATCAATAAAGATTCGTATTTGTGGCTGGAGTGAAAATTTTTAATTTATCGGCAAAATATTGAATTGCAAATTGAGCTTTGTTGATTTATTTAAAAATTATGTAAGTATAGTTATTTGCGAAACCCTTAAATACTAGTATAAAAATAAAGTCAATCAAAACTAGGTATAATAGTAGCAAATAATAAACATTTTGCTTATATTTTATGTGATAGAGAACAAATGGGTCGGCTCCATCGGTGCAGGACCACGCTCTCACCCAGCGTAAAATAGCAGCTCAATGCTGCTGTGATTCGTAAGGTGAGTATAGGGAACCGGAGACCTTTTTTACTGGAAACGAGGCATTTCATCTTAGTCTTCAAGGTGGCAACAGATCTGCATTTTTATACTTAATCGAGTATTGTATTGTAGATATCTATGGTTCACAGCATCCACTTACCATCAGGTGGACTGTGTGCTCGTTTGTCATCCTTATTCTATAAAAATAAAAACATAAAATGTCCCCGGCGACGAGTGACGAGCGCAATGACGTCATGGTATAAACGTTGTTAGCGACTTGTATGATGTTTGGCGATTGTAATGAAATACGTCGTAAATAAACTGTTAGCTAATTAGCGATCGAGTTTGTATGTGTTTTATGTATGTTTGGAATATTGCACCATGTTGGACATTAATTCCCTTGAAGTAATGCGTGCAATATTACGTCCACTAGTGACAAACGCATCTGCATTTTGATGTTTTCTGCATATCGAGCGTAGATGTAGGTGTCAATGGGCTGCAGGTTGCAGCATCCACTTTCATCAGGTAGATTTTGTTATTAAAACATCCACCACACGGTAATACATACTAATTTACATCACTGTATATTATATTTTACATTTATTTCATAAATAATTAGTTATATACTGAGTCATGGGTCATGACATGACACAGCTACTCGTAGTATATGTATAGTCAGTGCTCGGTGCCGACCGGTGCCAGGCGTGCGCGCATTAAACGTAGTAATACCAGATCTAAAAACTAAAATATCTGAACAAAATTTTGAAATGTCGGTATTTTGGGATTGTTGTCAGGATAAATATAAATAATAGAAATAAAATAATAAAAAAATAATTAAAAAATATTCAAAATAAAAAAGTAAAAAGTTTTTTTTAAACAATAGGCTACAAAAAGACTTAAAATTATTGACACATAACTAATTTAAAAACACTACAACTACAAACAAACAATTTTTGGTCGCCACGTGTACTTGGCATCGGACTTTACTGAGTCCACAATTTTGATCATTTATTAGTATTCAGAAAAGATTTAAAATCCAAACAATTTACTTTAAAGTTCAGTCTAATTACTAACTCAGCTTTTATTAAATCAAAGAAAATACGTTAACGACAGCTGTGATGTGAAGAGAAGCTGTTTGTCTAGAGATTTTGAGTTTTGTTGGGAGTCTGGAGATCATTCAAAATGTCGGGAGAATCCAGATGAATCCCGACCATCTGGCAACCCTAATTCTACGAGACGTGTGCATAGTCTCTCTCGTACTCGTCAGATCTCTTACTTGTGCCACGTGACATTTTATATGATACTGCTAACACCAGATAACCCTTAAGTGGAAGTTGCACCGTAAGAAATTTCATTCCTATATAAATTAAATGTACGTAAACTTTGGGTTTATAATAGAACAAAAATGTTGACATAGTTTTAATAACTATTAATCATTGAGTAATGAAATATTTCTGAGAGGGTTTAATTTGGGGCGAACTACACATGTCTTCAAAATATTTATTTTTCCTATTTCTCAGACATGCAGATTTCCTCACGATGTTTTCCTTCACAGCCACGTAAAATTGAGATTAACAATTTCATTGGTGTCGGTGGGGATCGAACCCGGGTTGCTCGCGTACCTACTGTGAAATTTACAGCGAATTCTGAGCCCCCCAGTTAACATGGCCTCTTCATCTCAGAAATGGGAGGTCTGTGTCCAGCAGTGAGACGTATATAGGCTGTAACTAACATTTATGGAAAAATGTTGCACCCGAGCGCGGGTTATGACTTATGACCTCTAAATGAAATATATTATAACATGTAATTATTTTGTTCATTACTCAAATTTTATGAACGAAAGAATGGCATGAGTGAAACATCAGTTTTTGATTGCCTCCACAATTTAACTATCAGGTAACAAATTGTAACTTTTCCTTTGTCAAAGCTACACTTATTAATAGTCCAAGGTGTCTCCAATATACTGTGTTTAGTGATAGAATAAATGCGGTTATTTTGTTTCAGTGCGTTCATTTTATCACCAAAGAATACTATTAGTTGCACTATGCCTTGACCTATTTCTATATTAAAAATTGTTTGCCAATCAATTAAGCATGCATTTATAAATATTTTTGTCGTTTTAAAGTCATAATACGAAATCTTAATAAAGCATTTATAAAAACGAAGGTGCGAATAAGGTGACAAAGACTTAAGTTTCCATTGTACGCAATCTACCTCGACTACTGTAATATTGACCAAGAAAGTAATTCACAAAGTGATCTCCCCTGAGTTCGCATAAAACTAAGGAACTTTTCTGGAAAGTCGTTCGCTTTGATAAGATGGAGATTTGCCGGTGTTCATGTTCCGCGATCTAAAATTAAAGGCTTCACTTTACATTGATTTACGAGGGATCTGGTGAATTATGTACCCGTTTGGAATCGTTTAGAAAACATAGTGAGATTGCCACGTTTGTTATTTCGCCACAAGATGGGTTTGTGGGCGATCCAGTCCAAATGCAATTAAAGAGTTGAAGTGGCCATAAGTCATACTAAAATACCCTATTTCCTTACTTCCCTTTCTTACAGATTTTCGCCTGCGTCATTGGTCTAGAAGTCGTTAACACGATTGTTGATCAGAAGGTCCCGGGTTCGAATCCAGGGTCGAGCCAAAATTAGTTATTGGAATTTTCTCTGAAGAAATTTTCATAAGCAGCCCGGTGTAACATCGACTACCTGCATATCTTGACAGGACTCCATCTAGTGGGGCGGCGTCCTACACTTCGTTTACCTGTATAAGAACCTTTCTTCCCAATAGGAAGTCGATTCCTCAAGCTATATGGCCAGATGACATATACGTGTGCAGTACGGTCATCCAACCAGTAATAAACGAGTGTTTCAAGACAGCGGTCGTTTCATTGCATTCACAAACATATCATTGGCGACGAAGAAGGAGTACCCACAATAAAAAAAAAATGGCTTATCTGGGAAATCTGCCTATTTTTGACCATAAGTCAAGTGAATGGTCAATTTTCAAAAGCAGACTAACTCAGTTTGCGAAGATAAATCGCGTCGAAGAAGTGAACAAAAGTGGAATTCTTCTCACCCATCTTACGGATGAAACGTATCGCTTGGTACGAAACTTAGCGTACCCGCAAGACTTAGAATCTCTAAGTTACTCGAATCTCGTTGAATTACTCGACGGTCATTTCAAGCCAAAAAAATGCTCATTTGTGGATAAAGAAAATTTTTTTGGGGCAACCAGAAATCCAGGCGAATCATTGGGAGACTGGGCAGCGCGATTGAGAGGTCTCGCAAGCAATTGTGACTTCGGCACTGCCTTGGAAACGAATTTAAGAGATCGTTTCGTCCTCGGCCTGGGCCCTGGCCCGGAACAAGATAAGTTGTTCGAACAAGATCCGTCCACATTGACACTGTCAGTAGCTATGGAGCTAGCCGAGCAGGCGGCGTATGCCAGGCAGGCGAAGGTTATGTTGTGCACCAGCGAACATGCTCCAATTAAGGAGGAACCGGTATACCGAGCGAGATTTCAAGGTCAAGGAGACAGCGGCGCGGTTATACGGCGTCCTAATGCTGGCAGGACATCAGCAGGTCGCGACCAACCGAGAGATTTTTCTCGTTGTTCGGTCTGTGGCTTGAAGAACCACCAAAGTGATAAGTGCCGTTATAAAAGTTACAGATGTCAAAAGTGCGGTGAAAAAGGTCATTTAAAGAAAGTGTGCGATAGTGTCAATAGATCGCGGATGTACCATATCGAGTCGGTAAGCGAACCAGAGCAGGTCAAGGACACGTCTTGTGAGGAGTGCCACAATTTTAATTTGAGGTATGTGACTGATAAGCCCATTTCAATTGATGTAATAATAGGTAATCAGTGTATGACAATGGAGCTTGATTCAGGATCAAGTAAAAGTGTGATTTCTTATAATACATATAAGGAAAAATTCTTAAAATATTCATTACGTAGTAGTTCTGTAAAAATGTGCTTATATAACGGACACAAGATTGATCCATTAGGTTATATTACTGTAGAAACTAGTTACAATAACAGTACAAAATTGATTAAATATTTTGTTGTCAAAAATGGGGGACCGCCTATACTAGGTAGGGATTTCATGAGCGCCTTTAATTTTGTGATTACTACCAAATTAAATTACATAAGAAATGATTCCGAATTGCATGAGTTATTAAATAAATATTCGGCGTTGTGGCGTGACGAGTTGGGCGCATTTAATAACTTTAAAGTCAGTTTGCAGTTGAAGGCGAATGCTGTGCCTAAGTTTTTTAAGCCGCGTACTGTACCCTTTGCCCTCAGAGATAAAGTCGAACAAGAGCTAAACCGATTAGTGCACTTGGGTATCCTTGTTCCTATTAATTATTCTCAATACGCCACCCCCATTGTGCCAGTTTTAAAAGATAATGGCCAAGTTAAAATCGCAGGTGATTTTTCTATTACATTAAATAAGGATCTCTTAATAGAAAAATATCCCCTGCCTCGAATTGAAGAGGTTTTTGCCAAAATTGGAGGGGGTGAGCACTATAGTAAAATTGATTTAAAAAACGCTTACAACCAGTTCGTCCTGGATGACGCGTCTCAGGAGCTCACGGCAATTAATACGCATAAAGGACTTTTTAAATACACTAGGTTAGTGTACGGCCTTTCTAGTGGTCCAGCCATTTTTCAACGGAGCATGGAGACACTTTTATCAGGAATAGACGGGGTAAGCATATGGCTTGATGACATTTGTGTCACGGGCCCCGATAGAAATTCCCACATGCAGCGGCTAAGTAAAGTCCTAGATAGACTATGTAAGGCAGGCCTACGTTTACAAAAAGACAAATGTCAATTTTTCAGAGAAAGCGTCAGGTATTTGGGTTACGTGATTAGTAAAACGGGATTAAGGACTTGTCCGGATAAAGTACAAGCCATTCTTAGTGCACCGGAACCAAATAACGTCACCGAAGTTAAAAGATTTCTAGGAGTAGTCAACTACTATAGAAATTTTATTCCAAACGCCTCTTCTGTACTGAGTCCTCTACATGAGCTATTACGTAAAGATGCAAAATGGGAATGGGGAAAACGGCAGCGACAAAGCGTCGCAGCGATACGGCGCGAACTGGCGTCAGAACGCGTGTTGGCTCATTTTGAGCCAGCGGCGCAGCTAGTGCTGGCGGTGGACGCCGGCCCGACCGGTCTCGGCGCCGTACTCTCACAAAGGGCGG
Source organism: Parnassius smintheus behrii (assembly GCA_036936625.1). Lineage (NCBI taxonomy): Eukaryota > Metazoa > Arthropoda > Insecta > Lepidoptera > Papilionidae > Parnassius > Parnassius smintheus. The sequence goes on along the minus strand of JAUPFT010000018.1, from coordinate 45,661,974 downwards.
AGGACGGCATCGAACGCCCGCTAGCGTATGCATCTCGCTCACTTACGAGCAGTGAAAGAAACTATAGCCAGATACAGAAGGAAGCGACGGCCATTATCTTCGGGGTCCGACGCTTTCATCAATATTTGTACGGTCGCGAAGATCCTTTTATCCTGAAAACCGACCACAGACCATTGGTATCAATTTTTAATCCTAAAACAGGTATTCCTGTTACTACTGCGCTAAGACTGCAGCGATACTCAGTTATATTGTCCGCTTATAACTATGTCGTACAATATGTCTCGAGCGGAAATAATATTGTGGCCGATTACTTCTCACGCGCTCCTGTAAAATGCGTCAACGAGTCGTCGAACGATATAGATACAAACGATATAGACACTCATTATGCAGTTAGGTTTCTCGATGCGTCATCGCCGGCCACTTCGGCCCGCGACGTTGCGCAGACGACGGAGCGAGATAGGACGATTAAAACCGTGCTTAGGTACATGCAACACGGGTGGCCGCGTAAATTAAAATGTAAATCTATTTTACCTTATTTTCACTGCAAGTCCGATTTACAATATGAGAATGGTTGTCTTTTTAGGGGACATAGGATTGTTATACCACTCGGGTTGAGAGATAGAATGTTACGCGAGCTTCATGATTCTCATTTAGGAATAACCAAAACTAAATGTAACGCTAGAAGTAGAATGTGGTGGCCCGGTATTGACCGGGACATCGAACGCTGGATCGGATCATGTGCGACGTGCGCAAGCGTGCGGGCCGCCCCGCCGCGCGACCCCCCCGCGCCCTGGCCTCCCTCCACCGCGCCATGGCAACGAGTGCACATTGATTACATGACTGTAGGGCAGAGGGTATATCTGGTAATCGTCGACTCCTACAGTAAATGGATAGAATGTCTATACATGCATAACGGAACCTCATCTAATGCTTTAATAACAAAATTAAAAGGCGTTTTCTCTAATTTTGGAATACCAAATGTTTTAGTGTCCGACAACGATGTAAAAATTAATTCACTCGAGTTTCAGACATTTTGTTCATCGAATGGCATAAAATACATGACGTCACCCATTTACCATCCGCCAAGTAACGGTCAAGCTGAGAATTCAGTAAGAACATGTAAAAAAATGTTAAAATGTATATTAATTGACAATTTACCTTTGCACAAAGTTCACGACATGTTATTAGGGTACCTATTTAACTATAGAAATACCGTGCATTGTACCACGGGTGAAACGCCGGCAAAGTTAATGTTCGGCAGAAATTTGCGGTCGCGTCTCGATTTGATTTTACCCTTAAAAAATCATAATTCTAATTCACTTACGGCAGCCGGGAAAAGATCTTTTGAAATCGGCGATATCGTTTGGACCCGATGGTACAGTGCACGAAAAGAATCTTGGCAGTTAGGTAGAATAAAGGAAAAAATAGGAAATAAAATGTATAGAATTCATATTAGGGACATGGAGGTTTGGTGTATTAGACATGTGGATCAAATTATTAGATATACGGGTTCAGACAGTAGTCGCGACGATATTGTCGCTGCTGAGGAGACTCGTTGCCCCTCCACGTCGCCGGCTACTGTAAATGCACACTCTCCCGCGCAACAGCCTATGTTTCCGGGTATAAGTAATACGGAGCAAAGTATGGAGCAGGCTACGAATATGCAGACGGGTGAGCTGCAATCGCCCTCGAATACTGGAGCGCCGAATCTTGGTTCATCTGACCACGGTGAGGCAGAAGAAGTAAGTGACTGTGAGACTAGGGAGTATGAAAAGGACAACATTGCCTCCGTAGAAAGGCCTATGGCAGAAACGGAGGCTGTGCCGTCCACAATTGGCGATTCCCATGTACCGCCAACATTGCCACTTTTAGCCACACGCCCGAAACGTACAAGACCAAGGGTGGATTATAAAAAGTATTTTTAAGTAGCGATTGTTAATTATAGTTATGCAGAGATCAAGTTTGCTAATTATTGTTAATAGTTATTATTAGTTGTTAAGTTTATGTAAAAAAAAAAAAATTACTGTATTTAATTTAGAAACCGTGTTACCAGGTTCCAAAATTAAGTGGGGAGGAATGACATATACGTGTGCAGTACGGTCATCCAACCAGTAATAAACGAGTGTTTCAAGACAGCGGTCGTTTCATTGCATTCACAAACATATCACCAGACCATTGCCATATCAAGAAAAAACGTTAAGAGAGATAGAGAGAACGTTATTATGTGGTAGAACCTCGCTGCAGCTATATTATGGTTGTAGCACGAATGGGTCGGCTCGAACGGGGAAGGACCACGCTCTCACAGAATACTAACGGAAATTAGCAGCTTAATACTGCTATATTTCGAATGGTGAGTATAGAGATCCGGAGACTTTTTGGAAACGAGGCATTTCATCTTAGTCCTGAGGAGTGACAACAGATCTACGTTTTGATTCTTAATCAAGGATAAATGTCTTTGGGCCACAGCTCCACTTACTATCAGGTGGACTGTGTGCTCATTTGTCACCCTTATTCTCTTACTAGCTGTACCCCGCGGTTTCACCCGCGTATATCACGCGTCTCTGCCGCGCGACATGATATGACACCTCGCTCATTTAGTTCAATCATTTTAGCTAAAAAATTAGCAATATTAATGGAGTACTTTTATCTATCGGCATCGCATGGTGCTGGCAGTGTACGCGATATAAGGATTTTTCGACGTTACTATTGAATATTTTAACACGGAAAAGTAGTTATTGTGAGATAACTATAATAGTTAGACATATGGTATTACAGACTTTTATGTAGATATTGATGTCCTCCATAAAACTGTAGCACATCAATTTGCTCTATTGTCAATAGTTTCCGCAGCGTACGCGATATAAGGTTTTTTTTTTGGTATTTTTTTCACACCTTGGGTTACATTAACGAAGTTTTCATACGGATCCCTAATTTTTTTGAAAACGTTCTATCACCTATGTTCATCAGGAATAATGTAGGATTCTAATGGTGAAAGAATTTTTCAAATCGGTTCAGTAGTTTCAGAGCCTATTCAATTCAAACAAACAAACAAACAAACAAATCTTTCCTCTTTATAATATTATAGTGTAGAAAAAAGGAGTTTTATTACAACTAAACTTTTAACTTTTAAATGCTAACTTAACTTTTAAAAGTTAAATTCAACAGCGGTGGTGTTTAAAAAATAAAAAGGTGTAATTAAGTTAAGTGACTTTACAAAACAACTATTTCCATTCCAAAGTCATTAATCTTCGTTCACTCAATACCTTGGACAAAAGGTTTCAGAAAAATTGACTTAGAAACACTTCTTTTTAGGATGGCTAGTTTTATTTAAAAATTATTACGTTCGTTGCTTAATTATTTTACCGTTAATTTAACAGCCTTAAAGTTTAAGCTAATTGAATTAGTGGATTTTGGTATTTTAAGAGGGTTTATAGGTAAATTAATATATATTTTCGATTAAAATGCTGTTACGAGGTCAGGTTTATTACTTGACCAGTCCTCTACATTTTAATTTTAGAGACAAGTTTATTCACATATTCCGCCATGCCCCCGTTGGTCTACTAGTGGTGTACTATGCGTAATAGTCATGGTGTTTGAATCCCGGGTTGGGCAAAAATCACTTATCTATTGGGATTGAGCTTTAGCCTGGAGTTAGGATGTTGGCGAAGTTTCACCTCCTGTCCTGATCTCTCCCCTCGCCCTGCGCCTGATCTCTCTCCGGTCGTGTCGGATTACCGTCCCATCAGACTATGAGTTAGAGGGAATAGAGTTCAGTGCACCTATGCTTGCGCATGAACTCTGGAGCATACTCTTGTGGGAATATCAACTATAAACAAAGCTACGCGCGCGACCATTATAATTAATGATGCAACGAATACGAATACAAATACGATAAGAATACGACTACGAATATTCGTATTCGTCGAATAATAGATATTTACCTAATATTTCGAGTACACGGCGAATACTAATCACGAATATTTAAAAACTAATATTTTTGTACGTAACTCTAATTACTGACAGACTTTGAAAACGGGCGTCGTCGGCGCGTAAAAGAAACGACGTGTGTACTCGTATAGGCCCTAAGCCACAACGACGGCTACACAAGGGCAGGGGAGTTACTATTCATTTTTAACACTCCAATAACTAAAAGATTTTCAACAAGCTAACAATATACCGAAACATGTTTTGTTTCAAGATGTTGAAACTAGATGGGACTCAACATATCAAATTTTGAAGAGATTACATGAACAACGCATAGCGTTTCAAAATGTTTTACCATCTCTACAAAATTGTCGTCATAAAATCACAGCAAGGCAATGGGCTCTTATGAGTCAAATAATTGGTATTCTGGCCAAGTTTGAAGAAGCTACTAAAGAGCTAAGAAAAGAATCAACAACATTATCTCAAGCAATCCCAATAGTACGAAGTCTCAAATCCTGCCTCTGATCCATTGGCCTTAGCGAGAAGATGTCCATTTTCCAAGACAGAAAAAACTCGCCCAAAAATATTTTTCACTGACACCATGTACAGCCGCCTAGGAACGGCTTTTTTCAACGGCTGGGAACATCCAGACTGAAAAAAGAAATCGCCTAAAACCAAATAATCTACAAATTATAGGTTTTTTAAATAATGATTTGCCTGTTGTACATTTTAGTAATTAGAACAATATAAAATCATCAAATAAATAAGTTTTTCATTACCATGACGAGATATTCGTATTCGTATTCGCCGAATACTAGATTTGATATTCGTATCCATATTCGTAAAAGTAGTATTCGTTGCATCACTTAATATAATAATTTGGAAGTTATGTCCGTATATTAAAAAAAAATTAAGTATACTCTCACCGCGCCAAGGTGCCCTTCAGCCCTTCACTAGTTTAGAGATTTAGGAGTAGACTAACGTTCGCCTTGCATTTGCTTGCTCATGACTGTTAAATTTTATTATTGTTTTATTAGTTTCTGCCTTTTTATTCTTGCTCTTTTTTATTGTATTCAGTTTAGTATTTTTTTGCTTGCTTTATCTTCTCCAGTGACTGTGTTAAAATATAAATTCCGATTTAAATAATTATAACTGATTTATATTGAACGTTGTAAATTATTTGTTCGCCATACTACCTGAGAGAGATTATTAGTGCAGTTTATAACATATAAACCGCAACACTTAACAATCCTGTCCTGCGCCGATGGCTAGTTTCCGTTGAGATTGGCTTCCGCGACCGAAATTCGGCCTGAAGAACATTATTCTTCATTATTTCGCCATCTACATCCACCATGGCTCTAAATTTCATACACAAGTCATCATTGTATATAAATAAACTTTTAAACGGCGACTTCAAAAACTAAAAAGACTAAAATAGTTCTTAAAATATTTACAAAAGCAAAACATTTTAATTAAAAAGAAATACAATCATATTGATGTTTAAAAATAGAAATCAATTAATATAACCCATAAAAACTAGTTTTTAAGTGTTATATCGCGTATTAACATATTGACTTGTTTTTTATGTGACACTTGGCGATCTGTTCTCTCTGGCTACCCCGTTAGGGATTGTGCGTGACGATAAGTAAGTAAGTAAGTAAGTAGACTTGTTTTATATTCCTGACGTTTCGAGCACTTTACAGCACCCATGGTCACGGAGGGGACTGAGGTGTTTGACGTCCCAATGTCATAGTTAACCACGATTATGATATAATCCGTAAAAACTAGTTTTATTTATGTGTGTAGTGTTCGCGTAACTATAAGAAATTAATTTAATATTTCAAATTTTATAAAAAAAAAGAAATTTAATTTATTTTGAATAAATAACAATATTTTAAGTCCTCGGTAGAATAGTGGTAAGTATCCCCGCCTGTCACGCGGGAGACCGGGGTTCGATTCCCCTCCGGGGAGAAAATTTTTGTACTATTTTTAATTATTGAATACCAACAAAAAGAATGACGATTTCCATTAATTATAAATAATCTCTTTCATTACTAATATTATATCACATATTACTAAAAAGAGGCAATAGGATTACTATCTGTGTCATCTTTACATAATACAAAAATTAACATCGGATTAACCACGTATCAACTTTGCTAAATAATGCGCAAAAAGCTTTGATTTGCATTAATTTTATGGAAATATTTAAAATTTTATAATTTTAAAGCAATTGTAGAAACAAAATTAGAAATCGAGCCTATCCACAAACGTTCGGATATTTTAAAAGAAACTGATAATAATTTTAAAATTTTTAAAAACTTCGGAAAAGCTTCTGAAGTCGGTGCTTTTTATGGAAGTTTAATTAATTTAACCTTTTGTGTAGACTTAGGAATATTACTCATTCACGTTAGTAAATAGAATGTCATCAAAATAATAACATTTAATAACTTCCTCTCCTATTCCAAGACACCCAATTATATCTTCAAATTTACACGGCATTACCCACGAGCTAAATAAATTTAGCCGTTTCTGAGAAATCATTGAACAATCACACAAAAACACACGCGAATGTATAGCCTCCTCATATCTTTATTTATTTATTAGGGAACAAACATGATATTGTACAAAAAAATTACATCAATAATTGATTAATCTAATGTTTAGTACATATCATAGTTAAAAGCTGACTTAACATGTTAAAGTAAATCTCTGGTCAGAACTGTCTATGCAGATTTGATCTATGCAGACAAACTACAGACAATTGCCGCCCTTAGGGCTAACATAACCGGCGTTCTTCATAAAACTGATCCCCGTTAATGCGAAGATGTCGTCCAAAATTGGCCTACCAGGATACACCACCTACAGCGGCATTATGACGGCCATTTGGCTGAAATTATATTCCACATGGTGTCTTTAAACGTTCTTTAAAATAAAATTAAAATTGTGGGAATATCAAAGGTTGTTTTATTTCATTTCAAAATTCGAGCGCTGTTAATGAAAAGCCCCATAGATTCATTTACATCAAATCATAATCTAATAGAAAAACTGAAAATACAAAGGTAGTCGTAAAGCAAAGTTACTCGACGCCTATTGAGTTAAAAAACAATTTGGTGTAATCTGAAAACGAGCTGGGAACCAGTGGCGTCGTTCAGGTTCTCTTGGCAGAAGCTCAGTGAAAGTATTCCCACGAGCGCTGGCTTGCAACACTGCACACACGTAGCAAGTTACAGGCGACAGTGGTGGATACTTTAAATTATACTTTTAATAAAAAGCGCGTTCAAAAACTACAAGGAAAATAATTTATACACAAAATCTTCTTTTTAAAAGAATGAAAAATAATATGTTTCGATTCGTTCGATTTTTCGTTGTCGATGTTTAGATGTAAGTGAAGTTGATTTTAGCATACATGAACATTTACTCATATATTTATTGGGTATAGTTGCAGCGTAAATGAATCCACTACCCTGTATCAACCGGTGGGTGTCTTAAGAGGCGACAGAGGAAAACTAAAACGGGAGCTGGACAGCTGCATTTTTTTATAACACAAAGTAATAAAAGACTAGGGTTGCCAACCCGGTTATCAAGCGTGACACCTATAGGAAATATTCTCCTTATCAGGCAAATATACATGGTAGAGCCACGCTGCAGCTATATTATGGTTGTAGCACGAATGGAAGGACCATGCTTTCACAGAATACCAGCGTAAAATCAAACAGCTTAATACTAATGTGTTTCGTATGGTGAGTGTAGAGATCAGGAGACCCTTTTTTACTTGAAACGAGGTATTCCATCTTAGTCCTCAGGGGTGACAATGTAACTGTGTTTTGATTCTTGATCGAGGATAAATATAGATATCTATGGACCACAGCATCCACTTACCATCAGGTGGACTGTGTGCTCATTTGTCACCCTTAATCTATAAAAAAAGTATTAGGGAGCTTCCCTGTTCGGCAGTGACTTAGCAGAGATATTAATGTGGAAGAACCGAACAAGATTTGTCAGGATCGTGCCAAATAGAGTCCATAGTTTCTGCCTCGCCTTCAGGGTGACGGGCGTGTGAGTTAATGTATATGTATGTACGAAACATCCGGAGCCGTGATAGGAAAAGTTTTAAAAAGTGCGAAACATTAGCTATCGGTAAATCCTCCCTTCAATAGATCCATGACTCAGTGAGTTGGGCTGCAAGGAAAGAAATGAAAAAGTATGGGTATTATTCCCATACTTTTAATAATATGAATATATAATAATAAAAAATATTATATATAATTAAATATTGCATAAAAATTGACCATACATACAAAACATGCAATCAAAACAAAGTAGAACCGGATATTGCCGTACACTCCGCTATGTCTGTCTTCATGGTCTAGTGCTCATAAGCAGGACAAATAGGAAAAGGAATAAAGCCCTGGAATTGGAATTCCAGGTCGGACCTATATAGACTATCAAGAAATTATTAGTAGCAGTCAGGCAGTTGAAGGAGTTTCACCCTCGCATCTCGGAAAACACGTAAAGCCGTTGGTGCAGGGGATTTCCCTACGATCGTGTCGGAATACTATACTATCGAACTCTTATGTCCTGCGCAAATGACTGGTCTCTGTTGAGAGTGGTCACAGTGGCTGAAAATCGGTTTTGGGGCTATTATAATTACACTGCTATTGACGGTAGAGGGTTGCCACCAGAAAATTTGTCTTCCCCGTCGCTTGTCAGTTTTTCGAGCTATAGAGCTATAAGACTGCCGAATTAATGCATCAAGTTAAAAGCTTTTTACAATTACTCTCGTTTGTGCCGTTAAAGTCATGTCATATTTTTTAAAATGCGCTTTCGTTTATCCCTTGGCCTGTAAGATAGAACCGTAATCAGTCTTAGTGAGGTTTCCGGGTCATGTGTATTAAGATTGTCTCCCGCGAAATTGAAATAATGCCCATGCATTAAGCTATTTTATGGAACCATATCCTGTATGTATCCAAAATGCACATTTTTATGCCAGTTTAAATTTTTTTTGGGAATTGAAATTCTGTCTTCACAAAATTGTCCATTGTCATACCTAAATAAATGTAACACGAAACATAATAATGTTAAATTTTTACGGATTTTATCGCGTTTAATTTTAATTATTTTTAATTCCCGACATTTCGGGTGGTTTCCAGCACCCATGGTCATGGGGGACTGAGATGACTGACGTCCTGATGTCATTTTTAAAAAAGCTGAAGGTACTTCCACCTTCAGCTTTCTTAAAATTCTGTTTTAGTATGTATGGTGCAATGCCTTCATATTCATGTATACTAAATGTATGTAGGTTACAATTCACGTACTAAAATAAATAAATAGAGACAGTCCGCCATTTTGTTGTTCTCAAGGGCGAATGACTAACGCCCCCGCTTGACTCAGCTTAACATTTTTTTGTTCGTTTTATTTATCATTTTAAATAAACAAAATCAACAAATAGTAAAAATTAAGGTAACAAAACACAAGATGAAACTCAATAATCGAAAGTAAAAGAAATATAAACTCCACTGGAAATTACAAAACGATACACCGATAGGTACCTCAAGCAAACTGCTAGGCACTAGCATAGTTACTACTACACATCAGTGTTGCCAGGTGTTCCGATTTGCGCGGTACGCCCAGATTTTCAGGGGTCTAGTAACATGTTCCCCCTGGATCGGGACGTCAAATGTCCAGATTTTTTACTAAACTCCTTAATCTGTACTTAGAACGATAATTATAACGGCAAAAGTTAATAAATCTATAAGTTGATAGTGTGGCTGACATTTCGTATTCACTGACTAAATAATCAACATTAAAGTTTTAAACTTTACGCGTATTGTGTTGGCGAGATACAGATATAATTCATGCTGTTTCGTTTTTCTCTAGCTGATTGGTGCCGCCCGCCCAGTATTGCTATGCACCGGCAACGTGAATTCAACCACTATATATTATTTATTTCTTTTACTAGTAATTATTACAGTACCTAACTTACATACTGCGGTTTAGATAAGTACATTTAGTAAAGCGCAAATGTCTTGTAAGTTAATTCTTCCACGGTACTTTCATCAAGAGGTTGTAGGTACCGCTATTTTCAATAAATTGACGTTATGCTTGTGATGCTAAGATTTTATTTGGGTATTTGAGGTTATAATTTGATTACAAATGAATGGTGTTTTGTAGCGCCTCCGTTGTAAGTTCATTAGATTTATTACTTTTTTCAGAACAACATTAAGATTAGTCATTCAGAAATATCAAAGTCAGCAACGATAACTAATCGTTCAACAAGTTCTGATTTGCCAAAAAAGAAAAACGCACAAAATATGCAGTTTTTACGATGTTTGTACGATAAATTAATCGTTCATTAGCTCAGTTCAAAAATAATTGTAAAGCATATTGGGCATTGTAAAAAAAGTGGCTTTAGGGTAGCTCATGGCGGTCAAATGGCTTACAAAAACCTGTATTTAATTATTTTTTATTTTACTAGAGTTTACGTCTCAATATTTGACCCACTGGACCTGGCAACACTAACATACATAAATAGCGAAAGGCGCTAACACCCGTACCTTGAAAAGCTGCATGTGCAGTCAACGGGGTACTGAACATTACATTCATTTTAGTTGTTTTAATGTCAAGAAAAATATTGCAAGCCAAGTCGAGCAAAAAAGCGGCACGGCCTTACTATCTTTTTCTCCAAGCAGTTCAGGCCACTTCCCCCCCCCCCTGTAACTTCGTTGTGGATAAAACTAGAAGCCTGAATTTTCAGTAACCAAGTAGGCATTGTATAAATACGGATTATTTCAAATTTCATTCAATTTGAACCAGTAGTTTAAGAATTACAACTAGTCAAACTTTCTTAATTTTGTCACTCACTGACTGACTGACCGATCATCAAAACTCTAAGGCATTTCTAGCAGACATAAAAGCTTCGAATTTAGAATATAACTAGTGTTTAGTGTATAAACCAAGGAAACACTAAAATATTTTGCAATTTCGGTCCAGTTTTCTAGATACACCAACTGCATAAAAATAATTTGTAATCCTATGTAAATAAATAGGATTACAAAATTACATTCGTAGTGAATGAATCAGTGTAACTGTATATGTATAATATAATGGAATAATAGGTGTAGATAGGTACGTTGTTGGTATTCAAGAAGAAGAAGGTACCGGAAAGAAAAAAGTAGCATTATCTACATAAATAAATTAGATGCCATCAAAAACATAACTTGTAAAAAAAAGCAAGTCTCGCAACTCCTCAGTTCTTCTACCGTAAAAAGTTGTGAGATCCATGTAAAACCAAGTCGGTTAATTTATTCAGTCCCTACTTAAGGGTCCTTATGTCTCAAGTTAATACCTAATTAGCTAACTTAACAACGTCTTACTGTGACCATATCAATATCAAAAATTTTATACGTTTTAAATAAATAGATTGGCTTGGCAATCGCACATATTAGGTATTATATATAGAACCTAATAGGCTAAGCATTTAAGATTTTTCAGTCCATGTTTTTAGTCTGACGCTTTTTATTCAGCATCAAGCAAATCAGAAGTGAAACTTATATTATTAAATTTAATTTGCAAAGAAAACCGTGAGTACACTGTTAAAAAGTGACGAAGGTCACATCTACTCACATTGTACTAAATAAACATGTATACTTGGATAACAATAGCACTTAAAAATATTAGAGGATAATGTTCAGTGCTGTAGTAAGCTCTTAGCGCAAGTTAGCACTAAACGAATGTGGACAGACCAATGCGCAATTTTATTCCATTACAGAGTAAAACATCGCCTCACTTAGTATCTGCTGCACTCTACAGTCGCTGCACAACGAGGTATACCGACATGCGATCTTCTTAAATGGGTTTCTGTAACTTACGTCCTGGAATTATTAGACGTCTCGGTAACGCAGTGTATTTATATGTTTTATGTTTGATTTTATGTATGATTACGCGTTTGATTCTCCTAAGTCAATAATTCCCGACGTTTCGGGCGCTTTACAGCACCAGTTTTCACGGATGGGGTTGAAGTTTTTGACATCCTGATGTCATAGAATGTAGGTTACCTTTAACTTTTAAATATATTATAGAAAAAATAAAGGCACTACTCAGTCCCCTGTGACCATGGGTTTTGTTATATTATCATTTAAAAAAGTTAAAAAGAAACGTGATAAAATCCGTAAACTTAGTTCGCGTAAATATAAGAAATCATTATTTAAAAAAAGGTGCGTGTTTATGAGCACACGATGGATGTGAAAAGTTATGATTTTCAATTTTTTTGTATTGTGTAATTATTTTTTTCAAAAAATAATAATTACATTTATGTTATTTATTGGATTAGTTCGGTGATATTATCATTGTTATATAAAATTATTTATTATTATATATTAATTTTTAGATTATTTAATTTTAATATTATTATTATAAGTAATAATAAAAAAGTTATTTATGAAAAGAAGCACTTCTTGCCAGACAGTAAACGTGGCTGATGACGACTGTCACGAACGCGTGATGTCGACTGGTAACCAGTAAACCCGATTCAGCGTCACCGACCCGAGCGTGACGGTTCACTTTCGTTCACTGTTCATACAGAACGCGCCTCAAGAAATTTTCACTTCAAAAACCTATGGCAGTATAGCCTTAATTTATTCTGTTCGTACAGGCACTGTAGGTTAAATAGGTACTTGTACATTAAATAACAATGAACCCTCCGTTCGTTAACACCACTTGCGGACAGCGTAGCAACACGTCGATAACGTAATTAGGGGAATTTGCACAACAAATAAAATCGGATTCGGTCCTCGCGCTTCATTAAGCACCCGCTCCGATTGTTTTGTTCAAGTGATGATAAATGCTCACTAGCCAATTACAAAACGTACTCATCAGAAATGATACCGTAATTTAAAGAAGTTTTCTTGTTAAATGAAACTAATTTCACGTATTTTATCGCGTTTAATTTATATTATTATTTTTTAATTATTTAATAGGGTATCAAAAAGTTAAAATTTTCATTTAATGTGTAACATTCACTGGTATATAAAAATCATGAGCTTTATATGAAATGAAATGATGAAATGAATGAATGATTTCATTTAATAATGATATTAATAACGGTCTGACTTTTATATTTACGCGAACACCACACATTGATTAAAACTATTTTTACGTATTTTATTTGATTGTCACTTCTAACAAGGAAACGATTTACACACACACACACACACACACACACACACACACACACACACACACACACACACACACACACACACACACACACACACACACAACACACACACACACACACGCACGCACGCACGCACGCACGCACGCACGCACGCACGCACGCACGCACGCACACAAACACGCACGCTCGCACTCACGCACGCATGAGAACTCGATCCTCCAAAACCGGAGTGAAAACAATAACTTTAAGATATTTTGAAAATCAATGATTTTTTTAGCGGGAAGTTACAAACGTGCTATACTCAGTGAGGAGCTGTGTACCATAATTGGCGTATGCGAGCGGTTTATTCGTGAGGCTCACACTGACAGGCCTCGTCCGAACATCACCTGTGATGGACAGCCGTCAATTCAAAAATGCGGAATTAAATTATCAAGCGGACGTACGGTTTTATTTCCGCACCAGCCTAAAATCGGCGAGTGACACAATTGCGTTGGGCACACTTCTTTTCGATGGAACGTAATACACATAAAAGCGTGGGAAAAAGTTTAGCATTTCAAAGTTTAGCAATTTTATGACGTCGTTTGCGTTGTTCTTACATTATAAAACTTGCCAAGAAAATGCAGCAAAACCTGGAGGACTATAAAGATGTTTAAGATAAGATACATTTTTAAAGGTAAGGAGGATTATGATGAGTGATGAGCCCTAATAGCTCAAGAGCTAAGTCTACCTTCTCAAACATGAGAGGCCTTTTACCAGTAGTAGGACGTATATAGGCAATTACTTTTTACTATGAATAAAAAACTAATGATTTCTTATATTTGGGTGAAGTACACTTTGAAAAAAAAAATACTTTTCCGGATTTTATCGCATTTATTTGTACTTATTTTTATTCTGGTAAAACAATAACAGTAACACCGGTAAACGCGATATAATCCGTAAAAGTAGTTACATTTTAAAAAAGAACTAACTATAAAAGCGTTAAATTTCTATTCAACAATAAAAAATACCATGTTAAAATGAAATAATAACGACAATGTGTAGGTACAAAACTTGATAAACTGACAGAAGGGCGCCTATCTGAAGAAATGTTTAGGGCCTTAAATCTTAGACATCTCTTAATTACGTTATGAGGTCGATAACCTCTGCTCACTTAAACAGAGAGAACTTAGCAAACGATCAAAAGCAACCATTTTCTTTTAATTCACAAACGTGGTTAACGCCACCACGAAGAACAGACTACTTTGTGCCTCGAGCGCATGCGCAAAGTAGCCTAGCCTTTCGGTTTTTTACAGAATAAATTTCGGAGTGGGCGCAGGAATCGCATGACTTAATTCCTGTTCCTTAGTAGTTTACATACCAAGCAATTAAACAAACTGTTTGCTTCGTCGTTCATAACGCGTACCACAAAGGAGAGGAATAATATATCAGTATCTATCTTTTCAATTTTTTTTGTAGAATAAGGGTGACAAACGAGCACGTCAGTCTACCTGATCATAAGTGAATGCTGTGGCCCATAGACATTTACATGTATTTATCCTAGATTAAGAAACAAAATGCAGATGCGTTGTCACCCCTGAGGACTAAGATAGAAAGCATCGTTTCCATTAAAAAATTCACTAGTTCTCGACGCTCAACATACGAAACACAGCAGCACTGAGCTGCTATTTCACGCTGGTATTCAGTGAGAGCGTGGTTCTACCCCATTGAGCCGACCCATTAGTGCTACTATCATAATACAGCTGCAGCGTGGCTCTAGTACGTAAAATGTGGGGTCTTCAAGGCACGAGTGCATAGGCTTTTATTAAGCTTAGCTAATGCGCTTTACCATCTTCGGCTCACTTACCATTAGGTGGGAAAGTAGTCAAACCCTGGCTTAGAAAAGTTATAAATGTTTGGAAAATTCTAGCGTTTTGTTTAATTATGATGAAAAAATTGTATTCCTGAATTTTAAAATATATTATTCACGTGCTTTAAGTTTAGCGCTCTTTTATTTTTACAGATAGTGTCACCTACAGTTGAAAAAAAATAATTACTAAAATAAATCGTTTACACAAAGTATAAAATCAATACAGGCTGCATGGTATATTTGTCCTTTGTCTATCAAGGGCTAAGAAAATATGAAAGCGCTTTTAAATTTTTAATAGCAATAAAACCGCAAAAGTCGAAAACATTTAAAAAAAACTACTCGTACTAGGCTATTGATATGAACCAGGGATTGAGTTGATTCTGAAGCTAATAGGAAAAACCTGGTGTCGATACGTCAATTTTTTTGACCACATACAAAATCAACATCCCGACGTCCAGGTAAATTTTTTTAAACCTTTATTTTGCAATTTGAATAAAATGACGTTTTAGAAAATTTAAGATGGATTAATTAGTGTTTTCTTGATATACGGCTAGTCATATTACCGTATAAGTGCAATATGGCGATGATAGAGGCATTTTAAGAACAGAAAATTGCTTGGCCTTGACGTGTCGAGAAAAGCACCACCTAATAACGCTTCGCGTTATGAGGCGTGCAAAAATATCTATCCACCCAACTCACGCATATTTTCAATATAAGCTTTATAGCCGTACATTTTGATACAGATTATTGTAAGTTGAATTTTGCGCAAGGGAGTTGTTTTCATAACTCGAAAGCTGTAAACTTAGCACCTGCTTGCTACAAACTTAAAAGTTTGCCATTAGAATGGCAAAATCGTTTTATAATCTGTCTGGGGAAATCAAAAAGGTAAAAACTACTCTTTTGTAAAAATCCATAGAGTATGGATTAGATACATAACTAACATAAAGTATTTGTGTCATCAGTGACGAGGACCGGATATCCTTCTTACTAGTAACGATACATTCCATATAGTCCTCAGGGTACCAAACATTTGCATTTTAATTCTAAATCGGGGACAGAAATAGGTCTCTATAGACCAGAGAATCCCATTTACTATCAGATAGACTGTGTGTTAGTTTGCCACCTTTACTTGTTTAAAAATAAAATATCAAAAACATCGACTGCAAAGAACTAAGAATAATAAAAATATAATTTTCACGTATTTTTATAGTTTCTGAAGTCAGTGCAAAGGTCTTATACCGAAGAATTAAATTCTCAACTTCAAAAGCGCAAAAAAAAATTAGAGAAAAGCTTTTAGAGATAAAAATAGAAGTTGAAGTTTTTGATATGACTATTTAGACTACATCCTTGTTCGTAGATTGAGCTTGTGTTACTTTAGTCCAATAAAAAGAGTTAAAAAAATTAATCTTTTAATTAAAAGTTAAGGCTGATTTCGAAGAATGTAGAAATAGTGCTTTTCGAGGCACAAGTGATATAAAATCTTATACTATTAGTACAGAAATGAAGTATGGACTCCATCTATCGGTTGTGGACATTGAATGCCAACGGGATTGCATCAAACTTGCATAATACGGTATATAAATAAAGTAGAATTAGCAGAATAGGCTGCTGGTCTTGCTCGCACATTTCCCCGGGGAGCCTCTTCATCCTGACAAATTGTTATAGGAAATAACACAAAACCCCTATTGCTAAATATTTTGGTAGCTGAAAACTTCATTGCGATGAGAACAAGTTATTGAGATCGGGTGCTAGGGCGTAAGAACGGTAGGTTAGGAGGTGGTATTTTTTTAAGATTTAGGGTGACAAATAAGCACACAGTTCAACTGATGGTAAGTACATGCTGTGGCCCATAGACATCTACTTATTTATCGATTAAGAAACAAAATATAGATGCGTTGTCATCCCTGAGGACTAAGATGGAGTGCCTCATTTCCTGTAATGGGGTCTCCGGTTTTCTACACTCACCATACGTAATATAGCCGCATTAAGCTGCTATTCGACGTTGATATTTTGTGAGAGCGTGATCCTTCCTCAGTCGAGTCAATATATTCGTGATACAATCATAATATAGCTGAAGCGTGGCTCTACCATGTAGAATAGCTGGTAGGACTCTTTTTCTACCTAGAAGTCCGTCTGATCAGGTACGACTTTCTTACCTATTCGTGCTGGTATACTACCGTGCTTTCACTGCTGTGTTCTAGTCTGAAGGGTATAGAGAGCGAGTAATAGCAGGACCGTGTTCGTAATTCTGAGTGTTTGCGTCCGTTTACCTAAAGCTGTCTTTGACACAGATATGGCAGACGGTAAGCGAAAGCAGAAAGCACGGTGGTCAGTCTGAATGCTTGCAGTATAAACCCTGAGTGTTAGGAGGAGCTTGCTACAAAAAGGTCATCTTGGCGATCTACTATCTTTGAAAGAATTAAATCATGAATATGTATGTAATGAAATATAATATAGTTAAGTTTGACTCGAAACAAAGGATTAATTGTACCAGGGTGCCACAAGGTAGCATCTTAGGGCCCCTTTTATTTCTTATTTACGTGAATGACCTTCCACGTGCACTCACACATGATTGTGTCTTGTTTGCAGACGACAGCACTATCATTATGGGCTGTAAAAATTATAGATACCTATGAGACGGAAATATATAAAACGTTAGAAGATGTTATCAAATGGTTAAACATAAACAAATTAAAAATAAACATTGATAAAACGAAAATAATCAACTTCAAAACTTATAAGAGTAAAAACATGGAATTGAATATTACTTACAACAATTCAGTTATACAACAAATAAACACCGCAAAATTCTTAGGCATAATTCTCGATACACATCTTTCATGGAAAGAACATATTAATAATTTATGCATAAAAATAAATAGGTTTGTTTTTGCACTTCGAAAGATAAAAGACGTGACAAGCAGACATACCTCTATTATGGTATACTACTCTTACATTTGTTCCATTATACGATATGGCATAGTTGTCTGGGGAAATTCCTGCCACATCACGAGGGTGTTTATAGCACAGAAAAAATGCATTAGGACACTGTACGGCATGGATTGGTCGGAATCATGTAAACCGACCTTTAAATCAAATAATCTACTAACTGTTCCCTGCATATACATCTACGAAGCAGCTAAATTTGTTAAATACCTCAGTTATCTCTTTACCGCTAACAACAATACATTTAAACGAAAAATTAACCACGTGCCCTTAAAAATGCCTGCGCCTAAGCTAGAACTGTTTAAAAAAACTGTGCTTATATGGCACCTCTAATATATAACTCTTTGCCCAAAGGAATGACTGACCTGCCATATAAAAGGTTATGTTGTGCCTTGCGAAAATGGTTAATCCAGGAGAGTTTCTATACTATTAAAGACTTTTTGAATAATAGCACTTGCCGATTTGGTGCCCACTAAGAAGATCTTTCTTTTTATTTCTTGTGACTTAGTCTATTATAATAATTCAATAATTTATATAATTGTAATCATGTAATTCAAATAACTGAAATTTAAAAGATTGTTATAATTGCAATTAAAATAGTTCTTATAAATTGTTATTCAAATAGTAGTTCTAATAATTGTAATTTTATTCAAATAATTGTTGTAAATTTACTATGATTTTACATGCCCGTAATGAGGGTGAAATATGTCCTGTGCTATAAGTTACTTTAACATCTTGTGTACCAACCACCAACCATATATCTTGCAAATAAATGATTTATGATTATGATTATGATGATAACACATGCCAAAGGGTATTTAAGACCAAGTTCGGTCTAGGGAGCCACATGATAGGCAAAATCCATAGTTCCTAGGGTCGTCGACATCGAAATCGATGGGGAGGACTATATATATGTATATATATACATGTATATACTACTACTATAGAACTATGGATTTCATGACATTCATGATTTCATTCTATATATATATATATATATATATATATATATATATATATATATATATATATATATGTATATATACTCCGGAGGCGTGGAGAAGAAGTGCGGTGGTCTTGTAAGAAAGGCGACAACGCTCTCTTGAAGAACTACAGACCGATTTCCCTTCTGAGCCACGTCAACGTGCTGTTTTCGAGAGTCATTACTAATCGTCTCGCACGCAGACTCGACGACTTCCAGCCTCCCGAACAAGCCGGTTTCCGAAAAGGCTTCAGTACCATAGACCACATACATACTCTGCGGCAGATTGTACAGAAGACCGAAGAGTACAATCTGCCACTTTGCCTGGCGTATGTGGACTATGAGAAAGCCTTCGACTCCGTCGAAATTTGGGCGGTGCTACAGTCCATTCAGCGGTGCCAAGTTGACTGTCGGTATATCGAAGTGCTGAAGTGTTTGTACAGTAGGGTTACGATGGCTATCCGAGTACAGAACCAGAGTTCGAAACCTATCCAACTGCAGAGAGGTGTAAGACAGGGTGACGTTATATCCCCGAAACTCTTCACCGCTGCGTTGGAAGACGTTTTCAAGCTACTGGACTGGAAAGGATACGGTATTAACATCAATGGCGAGTACATCACTCACCTTCGATTTGCTGACGATATAGTCCTTATGGCAGAATCGCTGGAGGACCTTAGCACTATGCTCAATGACCTCAATGGAGTCTCCCAACGGATAGATCTTAAGATGAACACGGACAAAACAAAGATCATGTTCAATGTCCATGTCACACCTATGCCGGTAGTTGTTGGGAGCACTATGCTCGAAGTTGTTGACGAGTACGTTTACCTGGAACAAATAGTCCGACTAGGTAAGTCCAACTTCGACCGAAAGGTCAATCTACGGGTTCAACTCGGCCGGGCAGCGTTCGGGAAATTACGACACATCTTCTCGTCAGGTATACCTCAATCTCTGAAAACTAAAGTGTACAACCAGTGCGTGTTGCCAGTGATGACTTACGGATCAGAGACGTGGTCCTTCACTGCTGGCCGTATGAGGACGCTCAAGGTCGCTCAGCGAGCTATGGAGAGGACTATGCTCGGAGTTTCTCTGCGTGATAAACTCAGAAATGAGGATATCATACGATCAGACATAGCCCAACGGATTAGTAAGTTGAAGTGGCAATGGGCCGGCCATATAGCTCGAAGAACCGATAACCGATGGGGAAGAAAGGTTCTCGAATGGCTGCCTCGTACCAGTAGGCGTAGTGTAGGGCGACCCCCCACTAGATGGAGTAATGACCTGGTAAGACATGCAGGAAGTCGATGGATGCAGGTGGCTCAGGGCCGTGCTTTGTGGCATTACTTGGGGGAGGCCTATGTTCAGCAGTGGACTTGTGAAGGGCTGTAATGATGATGATGATGATGATATGTATATACAGTTCAACTTGTTTGGAGGCTGACGAGGATTTTGTCTCTGCTGAAATTACAAGCTGTGCGGTATTCAATCTTAATCGTCAGAGGTGACAACGGAACAGCAGCATTATTCGTTTGGGGTCTGTCAATAGCAGCATTAATTGGTTGTATGGTTTGGGGACCTTCAAAATAGTGTCTACCGTTTTTAAAAGGCTGGTAACGCCTCTAAAATTCTTCTGGTGTTGCAGTTGTTCATGAACGGCAGCAGTCGAAGGTACCTATGACTACCTATGTACCTATGTTAAACCTATGTTTACTTGTTACAATTGACTCGTCTACCAACGACAACTGCTATTGAAAGGCTCGTTATAGATTCGTCTTTTTAACACCTAAAGACATGAACATACAATCAAGTATATTCCTACGGTATATAATGACTACCACGAACACGAAACAACAAAAATTAAACAAGTGTTCTATAATTAAACATAAAACTTTGTTTAATAGCTAAAATCCAACTTCAAAGAATTAAAACGAATAAAAATATTTCACATAATGAACACTGAGACAAAATGTTGAAAAATTAAAACCACGACTTAAGAACTTAAAAAGTATTTTATTGTTCTTTACGCAGCTTTTAATGTTTAATAAAAATTAATTGTTCAGCCTTTGTTGTAGATAGAGGAATATCACTAACTCAAGTAACAACTACGTCGTCATAATAACTACTTTAAATGCCTATTTTATCCCCGATTTGTTTCACCCTTCGTGTCCTTCCCGGTCGAGCCGATCCATTCGTACAATATATACGAGTAGCTGCAGCATGGCTCTACCACGTAAAAATGTTATATGAAAACAAAATTATTGTTCACGGAATAAGTTACGGAAATGCTTTACCTCTATGTCGAGTTTTATAGTTGTAAAGTTTAGATTGACCAAAAGTTACAACGTTCTCTCTCATTTACTTGGAAAGGTTTTTTTAATTTTAAAAGGAAGCTCTACATATATTGAAACAGTATTTTCCACTGAAAACACATTTCTTTTAGAAAATCTTTTTTCGAAAAGGTTATAAAATCTTCACATTCAAAACACTTCGAAAAAAGCCTTTAAATCGGATAAAGTCGTTTTGATTCATTGTTTATTAACAGTACTTTAGTAAAGGTGCTTAGAACAGAAATCTCGCATACAATACCGCTATAAAGGCAACCAAGCCAATTCAACTTCCGTACGTTTTTCTAAAAGGTGCTTGTGTAAACGCTAGAGATCGTAGAGAGGGTGCAACGTGGCGGTGACACACGGACAACACATTGACATCGTGCGATGAAGTTTTATTCTTTTAAGCGACCAAAAAGGGAGACGAGCCGTGGTAACTCAGATAATTAACGCTCGCTGTAAATATAACCGAGCGCGAGTAACCCCGGTTCGATCCCCGCCGGCACCAATGAAATTGTTAATTGCAATTTTAAGTGCTGATTTACCACTTGCTCGACGGTGAAGGAAAACATCGTGAGGAAACCTGCATGTCTGAGGAACAAGAAAAAAATATTTTAAATTTTAAAAATTTAAAAAAAAAAATTTAAAAAATAAAAAAAATTCGAAGACACGTGAAGTTCGCCAACACGCATTGGGGCAGCGCGGCGGACACTTCCTTGCCCAAAAAACCCTCTCAGAAATTAAGGGAGCCCTGTACTCAGCAGTGGGACGTATATAGTCTGTAACTTTAAGCGACCAAAAGCGGCACATATACACATAATATATGTTTTTTTTTCACTTATTGGTTTAGTTTATTTTTGCCACACTACGTCCCATGTGTTTGTCTATGCTTAGCCTAATAGTTAAGGATGCCCTAGGGCGTTAAATCTGCCATTTCTACCATTATTGTGGATAAAATTTAAAATAAATAAATTTAATAAAAAAGGTTCCTCTGGTGTAAGAGAAAAGAAAATAAGATGAAATCTTTTTTTATAAAATATGCGTGACAAACGAGCACACAGTCCACCTGTAGAAGTGGACGCCGTGGCCCATGAACATCGACATCTATCCTCGATTAAGAATAAAAATGTAGATGCCTTGTCAGCCCAGAGGACTAAGATGGAGTGCCTAGTTGCCAGTAATGGGGTCCCCGGTTTTTACACTCACCATCATGCGAAACACAGCAGCATAAGCTGCTATTTTACGTTGGTATTCTGTGAGAGCGTGGTACTTCCATTCGTGCTACAACCATAATATACCTGCAGCATGGCTCTACCACTTTTTAAACATACATTGGTAGTGTCAATCTCGGATTGGCCAATAAGTAATATAAATTAAAGATTTTGTTCAATAAATATACATAATTCCTAATCTCATTACCAATATACGGAAGCAGTATTACATCCATCCATTGTTCAGCGCGCACAATGCTGCTAGACGTTGATTATAGTTTTAATTAATGTACCGCCACAATTTACACCACATAATATCGGATGTTATATTACATTAATTAGGTTAGATCTAGAACAAATCAAAATTAATAGTGTAAGATTTTTTGGTTGACTTTACCATAATAAATATAAACAGGCATTACCTTGCAGAAATCCGTTATATTAAAGATGTTAAAAATTTATAATTTAAGATTCGCGTCATACGTGTAAATTTAAATGTTGTGTCTTACCTAGTTTGAAGAGCATTTTCCGCTATTCCTCAAATGTCAGTCTCAAAATCCGTCGATGATACAATTTTTCATCTGAGAACGGCTTGGCAAACTATGTAAGACACATTATTTTATTATAATACGCGAATCTTAACTAATTAATTTGTAATAGTAAAGTAAAGTTACAGCCTATATACGTCCCACTGATGGGCACGGGCCACCCCTCATTTCTGAGAAGGTTTTATTGAAGCAAGAAAGTGTCCGTCGCACTGCTCCAATGCATGTTGGCGAACTTCACATGTCTTCGGAAACTTTTTTTTATTCCTCAGACATGCAGGCTTACCTCACGATATTTTCCTTCACCACAATTTCATTGGTGCCGGCGGGGATCGAACCCGGTTTTACTCGCGTACTACATTTCGCGTATTTACAGCGAGCGTTAACCATCTGAGCTATCACGGCTTTTAATATCTTTAATTTTTCAACTTTACAACTCCACGTGATGTGAACTTCATTAAAACTGATGGTAAGTAGCCAGTGCAGCCCATCGACAGCATCAGCTTACTTCGAACAAAGAAGATTACATAATACATATGTGTTGTCACCTCTGAGGACTAAG
This sequence comes from Parnassius smintheus behrii, assembly GCA_036936625.1. Taxonomy (NCBI): domain Eukaryota; kingdom Metazoa; phylum Arthropoda; class Insecta; order Lepidoptera; family Papilionidae; genus Parnassius; species Parnassius smintheus. The sequence continues at coordinate 45,638,453 of JAUPFT010000018.1, read as the reverse complement.
ATGTAAACCCTTCAGACTGGAAAAAATAAGTAAGGTGGTACCTGCCCCCCGAGGAAAGGGATTTTGCCACCTGTTCGGTGTAGTGTGTTTGCTTAAATGTTGGCTCCGAAGTAGAAAGGAAGTCCTAGTAAAGTTTTTTTTTTTTCAATATGTTTGCATATAAATTATAAAAAGCCCGATAACCATTTCATATAAACGAGATTATCCTGTGCAAACGTTCAAAACGGTATTGTTCTCAGTGCATAGGCCAAAGCTTTATGCCTCCGACTTTAATAATGAAGCTCACAGGCGCAGCTTTAATGATTACGGACTTGCGAAAAGATTAATACTCATTCAATTTCAGTGTTATAAAAATACATCTGCTTGTTCAACTTACGATCCTAACTTTGCTTAAAAAAGTCCATTCACTTTTGCTTTATAACATTTTATATGTGGTAGAGCCATGCTGCAGCTATAATCTACTATACGCATACAAAATGAGTTATTGAGTTTTTCCGTCAAGAAATTCTCAGAAGCTGCCCGGAGTCAGGAAATTGGCGGTGTCTCATCCCCGTGCTTCGGATATATCATGTCGATAGTGCACCTGTGCTTGTGCATATACTTGGGCACTATAATCCTGTCCTACGTCCATGGCTAATTTCCGTTGAGGCTGGCCGCCGTGACCGAAATTTGGTCCGGAAGAAATTATTATTATTACATGCAGCTATAATATACTAATCCAAACACCACTACACTAGGATAGACACACCATCGGATAGCGCTAAAACGTTATCTCAGCCGTCATCTTAGCGTCTTATCGGTCAGCCAGCACAGAGTCTATTTCACCTGAGGATCCCTCGTTTAGAGGTGAAACACGTGTTGTATTATCGATGGTGATGTGTATTTTTGAGTGCACGCAATTGAGGGAGGGCTGGAGTCTCTTTGAACTGGGTATGACTAATTACTTTATTTTATTACGCGTATCATATTAAGGTAATTTTTAACATCTCTAACATAATGGATTGCCACAAAGTAACGCCTGATTCTGTTAATTATTTTAATGCGTAGTTAAAAAATTTTAATTTTTCTTTACAGACTTTTACCTGTGGTTTTTGTAAGTGGTAGAGCCATGCTGCAGCTATATAATGGTTGTAGCACGAACGGGTCGGATCGACTGAGGAAGGACCACGCTCTCACAGAATACAAAATATAAATAGCAGTATTAAGCTATTATATTACTATTTTGTATAATATAATAATACAAAATAGTAAAATACTCAGCTAATACTGCTGTGTTTCGTATGGTGAATGTAGAGCTCTGGAGATCCTTTTTTACTGAAAATAAGGCATTCCATCTTAGTCCTCTGGAGTGACAACGCATGTGCGTTTCGATTCTTAATCGAGGATAAATATACATGTCAATGGGCCACAGAATCCATTTACCATCAGCCAACCAGCCTACCAAAAGGTTGATTAAACAAATAGAAGACGTTAATCACTGAGTAACATAGTCGTTACAAATATAACAAATTCACATTAGGCTATAATACGATACTCGTAGCAACATAAAAAATTACCTTTTTCTTTATTCGGTAAAAAAATACCGAACCTTTTTATGAAATTCCCAGTGACCGCTACTGCTGATTCGGACGTTCACTTACCTGTAACAATAAGGTTATATTAGATTTCTTATAAATAATGGCATTATATTAAGATGATTGATAGCTTTCTATCGGCCAGGCCGCTATCGCTGGAGAAAATACGCCATGAAATGATATTTTTCGCGATATATATTAAGACGTTGAAATAAATTATCTCGAATATGCGGGGAATTAAATCAATTGCTTCATCCTATTTACGTGGTAGAGCCACGCTGCAGGTATACTATGGTTGAAGCACGAATGGGTCTGCTCTACCGAGGAAAGACCACGCTCTCACAAAATAAATCAAATAGCGACACTTTTATTGGATACGAGGCATACTATCTTAGTCTTCACGGGTGACAACGTAATTTTGTTTCTTAGTCGAGGATAAATGTAGATGCCTGATGATGTGCACATAGCTCAACTGATGGTAAGGGGAACATTATCCACTTACCATCAGTTGAGCTATGTGCACGTTCGTTACCTTTATCAATAAAAAAACATAAATAGCTAATTTGTTTAGTTTTAACGAAATCTTTGAAGCCACTTTCGAGAAACCACATCACGATGACATATTTCATCAGGTAATCATTCTAACTATTGCCGAGGAAGGGGGGCCATCCAAACTTGTTTTGTACGAACGGTTAGAGTCCATGAAAGTCCACTGCTGAACATAGACCACCTCTATAGATACTTAATATCCCGGGGATCCCTCCTATTTGCCACAGTTGCCAAGGTTAGCAACCGCAGTATTTTTTTGGAGTCTATTGGTTATTAGGAAGACGCTGCTGCCTATCTTCTGATTTTTTTCCTCTGTAGCCTCCTGCGACACCCACAGGATGATATGGGATAGTGGACATTCTTACATTACCACTACACGGTAAGTACAAAACCGTGCGAGTACGAGGCCGCAACTCGGGAACCATCCTTCCTTAGCGGTTGTCGATATTTCACGCTATTTTCCGGCCGGTCCATAGCAACTTCAGCTTACTAATCCGTTGCACTATTATGCGGATATCCTCTTAATGGATTTAATCAACCAATTAAAATATAAAAGCTAACAAAGACCCTTTATGTAATTAGCTAGTTTAGGTAATGTCTATTTCTAGTACGTAATGCACATTAGTTCAATGACTACAACTCACAACTTACCATCAACACTTTTTTTAGATTTATTTACAATAACTGAAATCCCAGAAAATCTTCGCAGAGTCTGTACTGCCTTAGGAAATCTAGAACTACTAAACTAAAGTCGTCGGTTCTACGAGACGGCACTTATCATCAAACAGGTACCAGTGGGGCGTCAGCGTAATCCGCAGTGCCTCGGGTCAGACATCGAATTCACATTACGCGACCCCATTTTAACATACCTTAATGCTCGGTCGGAAGCTTTACACGATATTTGAGAGTTTCAGGACTTACTATACGAAGTTATCGGGACAAGAATAGATTGACAATAATAAAAAATCATTATTCAAACCATCTCTCTTTTAAATATTCTATTTAAGTTTTTAGTGACAGTTTTAGATTTTACAATATAATCAATGGTATATGTGCCGTATTTTATAAAATAAGAATAGATATCGAACACACGGTCCAACATCAATCCTCGATCAAGAACCAAAATGCAGATGAGTTGTCACCCCAGAGGACTAAACTGGAATGCTCTTTTTGGTAAAAAAGATCTTCGGTTCTCTACACTCACCATACTAAACAGCAGCAGTAAACTGCTATTCGTGCAGCGTGGTTGTATCTCGGTAGAGCCGACTCCTTCGTATTACAATCATAATATAGCCGCAGTGTATTTCTAACACGTATAAATTGATTTTTTTTTTAATTTTAGCCGAATCGTTAAAATATTTATATACACAACATGTTCGCAGTTTAACCTAATGTAACTGGTTAAACCTAAGTTAGTATAAATAAATGGATTAAACCTAAGTTTAACTAAGCATCATAACAAGGTGTGAATCAGTTCGCACTGGATTAATCCACCGCTAACCGGTAAACAATAAACGATTTAATTAGGTTGCCATTTTGTCTGTGTCGCACATGTTGATTACCGTAACAATATCCTATGTAAAATAAATAAAAACAACAAAAAAAAAAGGGCCTTGGTAGCGATTCGGACACTAATTTGTAAATTAATTGTCCCGATGTTACTCGTATATATTTAGTTACACTTCAAAAATCTTTTTAATGTAGGTAATTATTTTGTTGGCAGAACAGACACCTGTGTTAAAAGTTCGATTCAAAATTAATTGATCATAAGTAATAATAATGTCCTTCCGACCGTATTTCGATCTCCGGCTAGACTCAAGGGAGACTAGCCATCAGCGCAGGGCAAGATTATAGTGCCCAGGTGTATGCACAAGCACAGTTACACTCTCTATTACCTCACTCTCGTAGTCCGATGGCACGATAATCTAACACGACCAGGAAGAGATTAGGCGCAGGACCAACGGCGTTACGTGTTTTCCGAGACACAGGGCTGAAACACCGCTAACTTCTTGACTCCGGGCTTCTACTGAGATTTCGTGACAGAAAACCCAATAACTGATTTTAACACAACCTAGTATTCGAACGCGCGTCTTCATAATCAACAATCGAGTTTGCGACCACTAGTTGTATAAAGGCCAAAGGTTCTGCAAGCGCACAGCTGTAACCAAAAATTATGATTAATATGATAGTTCAATTTATTGATTAATTTTCGAATACAAACAGTTTAAGACTATAGTAAAATCTATAGAAGGCGTCATAGATTACTGACTATGGAAGGCGTGAAAGCAATTTTGTAAACAAATGTCTCGTACTTGGAACGCATCTGTTTAAATTTGCCGTGACATTTTCAATCGGCAGCACCTCAGTGACACGTATTTGATTTATTGATTTCAATCAGTAATTTACAGGCTCAGTTGGAGCAATATATCGTTTAGAATGCATTGTTAAGTTCTTATGAAAAGGAATAGGAAATGAAAAATAATCAAAATTTACAAAACATCCTACACACCCCATATTATCACCCCTGAGTGTGACAAAAGGAAAATGAAACTGAGCATAGGCAGCAGCGTCTTTTTTATAAATTAAGGATGTTAAACGAGTGCACACTCCACCTGATGATAAGTGGATGCTTTGGCCCATAGACATCTACATTTATCCTCGATTAAGAATCAAAACGCAGATATGTTGTTACTTCTGAGGACTAAGATGGAATGCCTCGTTTCCTGTAAAAATAGGTCTCCTAATCTCTACACTCACCATTATAAACACAACAGTATTAAGCTGCTATTTCACGCTAGTATTCTGTGAGAGCGTGGTCCTTACCTGGTCGAGCCGACCCATTCGTGCTACAACCATAATATAGCTGTAGCGTGGCTCTACTACATATGATATTTTCTTATTGATAATAACTCATAATTAAAAACTGTGGCTGCCAAACCACCTAAAAATCATGGCAACTATGGTAAACATTCAAAAAAAGAATAATGAATGAATATTAGGCCGAATAACTGTATGTTTATTCTGTAATAAGTATTTTTATCTAACACATATTGACTGTATAGAGGTTTACCAACAATACATTATTAAGTACGATGTACGTGCGACCAAAATATACCCAAAACAGCAGGGACTGGCTGAAAAACAGTGCTGAGCATAATGCCCAGCGAATACTGAGCCTGTGCCCGTTGCCTCACATTATAATCGTATACTGAGTAATATTAGTTAATCTATTAATTGTGAATGTTTTTTTTTTATTTTAAGTCTAATCATTTTTATGTGTATACTTACTTTGTAAACTTTTCATTTGTAAACTTATTATTGTGTGGCAATAAATATTTATTATTATTATTATTATAATTGCACAAACGCATCTTACTTACGTTGTTATTAGGATTATTTTAATTACCAGCAACTCGCCCCTGCTTCATGCATATGGATGTGAAATACTTTATTCCCCAGACATGCAGATATCTCGATGTTTTTCCCACATCACCGGCCACGTGGAATATCAGCACTTAAAATTATAATTAATAATGTCATAATGCCATAGGGTGAAATTTACGGAGGGCGCTTAACACCTAAGCTACTGCGATTCCTATAGTACACTTGTAATATTATTTACATACTTATGTAACCAATCAGTTCTTGCAATGAAGGGATATTTCGCCAGACATAGTTTGCATTAGGGACAATATTTTGACACTTAAATGACTGATACCTACAGTCCATTATTGGATGGCTGTACTTGAATGAAAACTGATCGGAATAACGTAGTATTTTTATTTATCGAGAGCAGATGAAAGACCCAGTGCACAGGACGCGGGAAAAACGGACGACGATCTGAATACCTCTAACCGGTACTAATTGAAAACTGCATTGGACCCCTTGACGATATCCGACACTCGTCGTTTAAATAAACTCGCTTAAAAGCGCAGTAAAAACCTTGAAAAAAAAAGACAAAATATCTGTTCGCTAGGTCGTTATTCTTGAATTCATATATTTCTTAAGCTAAAGTAAAAGACGGCAAAGAAAGGAATCCTACCACTTGGATTATTTTATAGAATAATGGTGAAAATAGTCAGCCGATGATGAGATACAGCCCTTCTGACGGTAAAAGATTGCTGTGGTCGATAGACATCTACATCTATATCATTTTATTCATTCATATAATGTCAATATGGAGATTGTCTGAACAACGGAGTTGTCAACATTATCAACCCTGAGGACTAACATAGAGTACCTCATTAACAGTAAAAAGGGTTTTCTTTCATTTTTCATTCATATTCTTGTACTGACATCCGATTTAATAAAATTCAATTTTACAAAACATTTGCAAAATAAAATTTCAATAATACTCGTTTTTACGGAATTTATCGCGTATATTTAACTTTTTAATACCCGACGTTTCGAGAGCTTTACAGCACCCATGGTCACGGGAAGGACTGAGATGTTTAACGTCCAGATGTCATAGTTAACCGCGGTTACCATAGATTAAAATTTAACTTTTGTTCCGATCTACACAGTATGAACTTATGGTATCATGAAGCCTTGCAGTTGTATGCTTGGGTTGGGATTTAATTTTATTTATTATAGGATCCCAAGCAGATGGTAGCACCCAGCCATCTTCTCATAGACTCTCTCTGATAGACCACAAATCCTCGCTAAAGAACACCGATTCCTTCCAAGGATGATTCGCGAGGCTATTGAAATCAAAAAACACCCTAATTTCAATAGAGAAGATGGCTGGGTGCTACCATCTGCTTGGGATTCTATAATAAATAAAATTAAATCCCAACCCAAGCATACAACTGCAAGGCTTCAAGATACCATAAGTTCATACTGTGTAGATCGGAACAAAAGTTAAATTTTAATCTATGGTAACCGCGGTTAACTATGACATCTGGACGTTAAACATCTCAGTCCTTCCCGTGACCATGGGTGCTGTAAAGCTCTCGAAACGTCGGGTATTAAAAAGTTAAATATACGCGATAAATTCCGTAAAAACGAGTATTATTTCAATGTGTAGTGTTCGCGTTAATATAAGAAATCATTATAAAATTTCAAGTTTCTATCTCATCGGGAAGTTAAATTAAAATCAATTACTAAATTCAACTCGGAACTACAGACAGACAAACAAGAAAGTAATTTTATAAAAACGTGGTAAAAAGGGTCTGGTCTATACACTTATTAACCCCCTCCCCCCAGTATATATATGACATAAATGACCGTATCTTTCCATTGCGTTGCGAAGCTCATATTTGCCATAGTTGTCAAGCTTAGTAGGTGGGTTGGCAACCACAGTTTTTTTACACGTTATTTTTTATGGTATAAAGATGACTAACGAGCACACAGTCCACCTGATGGTAAGTGGACGCTGTAGCTCCTAGACATCTTTATTTATCCTCGATTAAGAATCAAAATACATGTGCGTTTTCACGCCTGAGGACTAAGATGAAATGCGTCATTTTCAGTGAAAAGGGTCCCTGGCTCTCAGCATACGAAACACAGCAGCCTTAAGATGCTGTTATTCTGTGAGAGCGTGGTCCTACCCCAGCCGAGCTGAACCTATTCGTGCTACCACTAATGTAGCTGCAGCGCGGCTCTACCACGTCCAATGATATATATTAGGAAGAAGCTGCTGCCTGTCCCCTAATTTATTTCTCTTCGTCGCCTCTTACGGGACGATAAGGAATAGTGGTCATTCTTACGCCTTCGCTACAGGATCAACTTGATTTGTACCGATCTCAACTTCATACCTCTACCTATTCCGAGGAAAAAGGGTCGTGTCAGACTGACGGACAACAAAAAGATACTAAAGGTTCCATTTCTGTGCTTTTAAATTACGGAACCCTAAAAATGTACAATGCTTTGGGAATAACTTTAGACCTTAAATCCTTTGTTGGAATATATACATACTAACGAGTTACCTAAATACTCACGAATTGGAGCAAGAAGTCAAACAGAAAGCGTTTGCTTAAGCAACTTTGTGCCTGCATATAAGCCCCTAAGTTGGACCGGTCAGATTTTATCCTAACCCTATCGTAGATAATTACTTTTTTAATTTTATAGGGTTTAAAGGTCAAGTTATACATACACATACATAGTTAATACATACATAATTCCAATAAACTGTCACGTATGTCATCCAGTAGGGTAGGCAGTCTATAGGCTTCCATTTGGCATGAACCTAACACCTCTCGATTATCTACGCATACATGTTCGTCGGTTAAAGGTCCCTTGTCGACTCCGGTACTCGCTTCTCCACATAGTCCACACAAAACAAAATCGCTTCCCGTCGTCTGTATGCTTAGCTCTCTTAAACTACGCAACGGATTTTAATGCGGGTTTCATCAATAGACATAATAATTCAAGAGGAAGGTTTATATGTATAATACATGCATATGTTGTCGAGATTAAAAAATCACCCGAGCGAAGCCGCGGCGGATAGCTAGTATGCAGCATACATTTGCTTCTTTTTTACAGTATAGGGTGATAAACGAGCACATGTCGATCTGATGGTAAGAGGTAGAGCCATGCTTTTTTGTTTATTTTTTTTACAAAAAAAAGCATGGCTAAGACGAATGGGTCGGCTCGACCGGGGAAGGACCACGCTTCCCGCAGCAGCGTCGAATCGCAGCGTGAAATAGTAATAGTTTTGTATGGTGAGTGTAGAGGACCGGAGACCCTTTTTACTGGAAACGAGGCATTCCGTCTTAGTCCTCACGGGTGACAACGCATCTGCATTTTGATTAGTAATCGAGGATAGATGTAGATGTCTATGGGCCGCAGCAACCACTTACCATCACGAGGACTGTGGGCTCGTTTGTCGTGTGTTGTTTAAAAAACAGGATGCTATGGCCCATAGACATCTACATTTATCTTCAATTAAGAATCAAAATGCAGATGGGTTGTCACTCCTGAGGACTAAGATGGAATTCCTATTTTCCAGTAAAAAGAGTCTTCGGTTCTCTACACTCATCATACAAAACAACAGCATTAAGCTGCTATTTTTGTTGGTATTCTGTGATTCTGTGAGAAGGTGGTCTTGCCCCGGTCGAGCCGACCCATTCGATGTACAAATATGATATAGCTGCAGCAGCGTGACTCTACCACGTAAAAAACTGCTTTGTCACTCCTTTGTCATTTTTTCTAAATGACCAAACCATCAAAGCGTTCTTTCTTAATCCTAGTCACAACATCTAGTTCTAGTTACGTCATGCGAACCACAATTATCTCTTACTACATAATTTCTCACTCCTTCATTTATAGTCACTAGAAAAACATTTTTTCTACTGCAAACTTAAGATTATCTTTCAACATGATTTACGTTTACATTAGAACAATATTCGTTGCTTACCTTACATATAATTTCCGGGATGATCCTACTATTTATATACATATCAAAAGCGCCATGTAACGGGTGCAAATGTAAATCTAAACTACCCAGGAATCCACTCAAACACACACAAAAAATGAAATCAAAAGAAGTCCAGCCCTTCAGGAGGAGTTCAGTGACAAGCACACGCACAGAAGAATTGTGTATATAAAGATAAAATTTATACTAGGGCACGAGACCTACTCGCATTTGTCTGGTTTTTTTTTATTCTAATATAATCGTATATACAGGGTACGTGAATTTTATCCTTAAATATTTGAGAAGTGTACACCAATTTAATGTGGATCAGAGGCGAAATCCCAGAAAATATACAAAGTTTGACATAATTCAAGGCCAAAAACTTTATCGTACAAAGATTGTATAAAAAGGGTAATTATAATATTAAAGGATTTATGGACGATAATAACCCTTGGGAATGAGGTAATCGCTATCAAGCTATTTCTAATTTGTTTTGAGTTCAATAAAAGGTTCCGCTGGGTTTTTTGCTGTTTCTTCTCAGGACAGAGGTACTTTCCGAACCTGTGGTAAATTAAAATTAAGACTGAATTTAAGTAAGTGTTATTTACAATGAATATGTATTAAAAATGTTTCTATTTCTATTATTTTAATTAAAAAATACTTTGTACACGGATAGCGAGATTGCTGTAAGTGTCGTTGTTCTTTTAACGGATCTTTGCTATTACAAAGGCAGACAGCTGTTGGAGTGATGAGATTAAAGTAGCATTATTAAAACAACAGAGAGATTTTACTAAACAACTTCTTACGTATTTATAAGTAATCAAATTTATAAATTTAGTTTATTATTAAGTTTTATTAGTTCTTACCTGCAGAAACAGACAGTCTTAAGAATACGGGCGAAACAAGCACACAATCCACACGATGGTAACAGTGTCACCATCGGGTGGACCGTGCATAGATAGTGCATAGATCTTTCCTCGGTATAAAATCAAGATACGTTGTGGGCCCTGAAGACTACGATAGATTGCCTGCGATTTCACGTTGGTAATCCTTGAGGGCTTGGTCCTACACCGGTCGATCAGACCCATTCATGCTACAACCATAACATGACCGCAGCATGGCTTTACCACGTATAAAAAGTATATGTGTCTTCTCATTATAGGGTCATTGTTCTAAAAGGTTCAAGTTAGAGTTCCATTAGATGTTTATGGATGTGGCATATACACGAAAGGGTGTTTTAAGGTTTTGGTTCAGAGCACAGCACTCTTCTCTTGAGTAATAAGATGAGACATGCTAAGTAGCTCGTCTCTCACACTATAATTCCGCATTCGAGCCTCGCCGCTACCAATCAATTATTTAAAGCAATTTTAAGTGCTACTTTACATAGGATTTACATATGTGAAAGAGAAAATCCAGAGGAAGCCGACATGTCTGAAAATAGCTTGTGAAGTCTGTCAACACACTGAAGCAGAGCGGCACCATAACCTTCTTAGAAGTGAGAGGAGGCCTGTGTTACGTAGTGACACTGAGACATATATAGGGCTCACACTGCGTTGTTAGATTTATTTTTAACATTTATAAGGTGTGTAGACTACTACTTTTCTGACTTGGAGATAGGCTGTTTGGCCGTGAAAGGAAGAAGGGAGATCTCCCGCCGGGCAAGATATTCTGCCCGGGAAGCGGCCAACGCTATTTTATATATATATATATATATATATATATATATATATATATATATATATATATATATATATATATATATATATATTTCCGTCGCCATGTAGAAGCGCGTGCACTGCTGGCGGTGTGGCATGCCATCTAAGTCCTTTGAGAGGTGGCAACGCAACGGTAACCTTCTTTATTCGGATATAGTTGCAGTAGCCACGTACCAACAGGTGGACTGTAAGTTCGTATTACACGTCAGCTTTACAAAAAAAATTCATTACTTTCCGCTTATTGTGCAAATGTAATCAATAAAATCAACACTTTGAATTTAATCACGTTGACGACGAAGTTTAGTGACATTCAAGCGTAAACTCCAAAATAGGCCTACGCACCAAATCTGACAGGCGACAGGCTCACGTCGCGGCGAAATAATGGCCCGGCGTTGCACTGGATTAACTGCTCCCTAATGTAGCAAATTAAATTACGACCTTCCCGCGCGACTCGTTTACAAAATACCTGCGACATGATAAATATCTCAGCGCAATTACAGTCTCTTATTTATAGCAATCTGTCCCAAGCGACTCACCGGCTACGACCGTCGCATGCCAGTACGCTAAGTAATAATACCACTGCCAATACAAAATATCATTTCAGTCCATTAAAGTTTACACCTAAATATGCTTTCATTCTTTTATTTAGGTAGAGTACAGACTGGTGGGAGCCACATTGTAACACAAATGGGCCGGCACGAACGGGGTAGGACCATGCTCTCACAGAAATACCAGCGTGAAACAGCGTAATGCTGCTTTTTACCTGAGTATTTTAATATTTTCTTTTTCATTGTCATCCCTTTCTTTAAGCAACAGTTCACACTGCTCCTTTGACATCTTAAGTTCTAGAAGCGCCATTTAAAGCTGGTTTTCCATTTTGGCGTGGCGCGTTTTGGCGTTGCGTGTATTCATTTTACTATTATGAGTAAATAGCAAAGAAAACAAATAAAGAAAACCGAAGAAGCAGAGTAAGCAAATATCTAGATCTGGAGGTCTATTTACAGATCTCAAATTAAATTATGAAGCAAATAATTCAAATTGAAATCCGAAACAATATTTAGAGACACCGGGGCTGCCATAGAGTGTATATTTCTTGTGGTGAGTGTAGACAACCGTAGACTCTTTTTAATTTTTACTGACAAGACATTTCATGTTAGTCCTCTAAAGTTACAACGCATCTATCTGCATTTATTTATTAATCGAGGATAGACGTAGATGTCCACGGTACATAGCATCCACTTACCATCAAGTGGACTGTGTGCTCGTTTATCGCCCTTACTTTTATAAAAAAAGGCATTTAATGTTCGCAGATGAAACAAAAATCTAAAAATAGAATCAATTGATGACTGTGGTCTGATTCAAAACGATTTAAGAAACTTATTATAAAAAAAAATAGAATTTCTATGAATACTGATATGTGTCAAAATAAATTTCAGTTGCAAGAAGAAGCTCATAGATTTTGTTTTACCAGTTTTTAACCAGCTCACAATTAACAATAAATCCATAAAGAGTGTATCATCAGTAGACATCTTGGTATCAGACTGGACTCAAATTTAACCTTTAATGAGCATATATGTATTGTAGAAAGAGTGTACAAGCAAATTGGTTTCGTAAAGCGCGTCTACAAAGACTTTAGGAGCATTAATTGCATCAAAGCTCTCTACTTTGCATACGTAATGAGTATTCTCGAATACGCTAATACTATCTGGTCTCCAAAATATGCCTAGCATAAGCATCGCACAGAATCAATTCAAAAACTGTTCATTACATTTATTTCATCAAAAGATAATAATAGTTTGTTATATACAATGACGTTTGCAAATTCTACCGTTTGGATTAGATTAGACCTTGGAAGTCAGAAGACTTCAACACAATATATTTCTGCTCCATGGCTTATTGTCTGGTTAAATACACATGTAATGTAAAAAAGGTATAATCTCTATTCGCCTTACTGTATTATTTAAATTATATAAAAATGTAATTACATATAAATGTAATTATAATAATAACGATCTAATACTTATCGTATCGTGTCGTACCTAATACTTATCGTATGATATACAATGGCTGGCGGAGTTCATATTTTTGCAGAATAATATAAAGAGAATCAAGAGAATAAATATTAGGGTTTAAAAAAACTTAAACAACACGCATTGTTCATGAGCTTTTATGATGGTAGTATGAATACTGGGTCATAGTCATTAAGTTATTCTATTGCTATCAGTTCTTCACGTAAGTACATATTTTCAAGTCAATCGGCCGTCTACAAGTTGGTGAAAATTACATTAAGGGGAAATATAACCTCAAATGGCTTAACAAGATCCCCCGTTATGCCGAAATTATTTCAGCATTAATTTTGAAATAAATATATGGTAAAGTTGAGGATTAATTTTAAGTACTATGTTAGACGAAAACACGATTCCGTAAAATTTTCTCGATAGAAAAAAATCCAAAGTTACCTCAAAACTGAACAATAAACCGCTGTTATTCATAAAATACTTTAAATAAGATCATGAAACTTTGCATACGAACTGAACTAACTATAAAGCAGGGCTTAAATTATTTACTTTTTTAAAATACCATTATTTTCACAGTAAAAAGAAATTGTCTAAACTATCAGCGTTTTGAAGCTTGCTTCCTGCCACCCGGTTAGTATCGCTTCGGATTTTGAAGGGGGAAGTTGTGTCGCTTACGATCAGAATACACATTACGCAACAGGACGACGTAAAATTAAAATGGTAAATAACTGTAATAAAAATAAGAAGCGAGCGTTATGAAACAGGCATAAATATGATAAACCTAATGAAATAAGTATCTAACGACCTATCTACTTACAGTATTAGTGATTACAAACATGTCGCTACATAGCATACGACGCGCGGGGAAGTGGAGCAAAATTAGAATTTGAACTGACTTACTATATTCCCTTAAAAGATTCCGTTACATAGATAGATAGACAGATACACGCGAAGCTAATAAGAACGTGTTAAAAAGTCTCCCAGTCCAACGAATCAGTAACCTTAGTGGCAATGGACCGGGGCATATGTAATAACCAAATCAATTAATTAATCAAACAAAAAAATCTAAAATTATATGAAAATCAGCATCTCATACTGAGACGTCATCCCTTTCACTCAGCACAGCATTTCGCATTTTTTGTTAATACATGTGTCGCCGTTCGTTCATTCAAGTCATGTTTCATAAATTTTACTATCCAATTTTATTTTATTATTTATCATTACTTATTATGACTAATTTAATTATCTAATAATGTTATTATCTATCCAATCTCATGTAACTATCCTATTTTGTAAACGTTCCTTGAAGCTCCAAAAAGAGTTCATTTTCGACATCATATAACACACGCTAGATATGTTGTTATCTTCTGTTTATGTACTTACAACCCTTGCTTATAACAAGCATGCCAACTATCATGAACGCATCCATGACAGATTTAGAGATAGTGTAGTAAAACATGTCATTATACACAAGCTTTATTAATATAATATGTATTCCGGCCTAATATTTGCGGTTATTACGTTTTTCATTTCAATTTCCACAACACAGAAATATTTCTTCGACTATACCAACCTTATTAAATTTATCCACCTCAACAGGCACGTCGCCTTTAAGCAATTTCAACCATTTTCTGTATATGTTAAAGAATAATTTTCAAAGAATTTTAAATTGGGAAGGTATCTCGATATAAATCTGTGTTTTCCACCTGGGAAACGCTGCTTACCAGATTTCATGCGTGACGTCATATTTGGATTTGTGCTGGAATGGAAATATTGTGCACTGTGTTTCATTCAAAAACATTTAAATATACATTAATATTTTTATATTGTAACTATTAGTGAGAATTTATAATTGGTTCCATATGGTCAAACATTTAAACGCTACGCAATTATAGGACCTCGTTAAGTTTATAAACGTGAAACACCGACGTTCAGGGAAGTCTGCAGTCTGTGAACATGTTAGAGATCTACCCCGCCATTACATTAGATTTGATAGACCACAAATCCTGGCAAAAGATTCGCAAGGCCATTGAAATTAAAAAGAATCCTAATTTCAATAGCGAAGATGGATGGATACTACCATCTGCTTGGGATCTATAATTAATAAAATAAAATTAAAACCCAAGCATACCACTGCAAGACTTCAAGATAAGCTCGGCTCAAAAATTTATATTCAAAAACTGTAGGTAGCCGGGCAAACTATGACATTAGGATGTCCAACACCCGAAATGTCGGGAATTAAAAATAAGTTAAAATAATACAGTAAAATTCGTAAAAATTAGTTTCATTTAATTCATTTAATCTGGTTAAGTCTCGTGGTGTCACAATCACTTTGAATGAAGGTATTAGTGTAGCGTAGCGTTTAAGTTTTTGTGGCATTAGCTTAATTAGTTAGTAAATACTATTTTTATTGTAATTAAAGTACGAATTTACGAATAACTAGCTTAAACATATAAATAAAATTGAATTGTCTGTTTGTAAAATGAAAATAGCTCTGCAGCACTGGTGCCACGGTAGAACTCGTACTCGTAAATATACCGATATTTCATGTTTTCCATTGTGCAGTAATAAGCGACCCCAAAGAAAAAAATAATGAGTAAAAAACAAATAAATGATTGTTTTCAAAACTCAAATGAATTTATAAATTTGAATTTGGAATTCTTAACCAAAGAGGAGATATTTCAGATCAAAGTGGTCAGTAAGACAAGACGCTAATTTCATATGTAAGGACCCAATATTTTACCCGAAAACTTATGATAAACTAATAAATGGTCTCTTTTGCCAACTTAAATCTAAGTAACGTCACATCCATAGACCACAACTAGACGATGCCTAAAATCAATCCTAATATTTTTAAATATGTGTGAATATCTTATACATATAATTAATGAAATGACACTTTTAAGCTGCACAATAAGATTGTAGGATTGCTCTACCACGAATAGGATGTGTACCCCGCCCCCTTTTTAATTTTAGGGACTTCTATAGATGAGAACAAAATATGTACTTGTATCATTTTCTTATCTCAAAAGTGAGACATATGGAAAAAACATGTCTTCCTCCTACAGTTTGATGACTTGAAAATGATGAATTTGAAAACTTGTAGAATTTTTTAACTCATTACGACAGTAGGATAGAACGAAATTATGAGATTTTCGTTTGTATAGCAGAACCCTTTAGAGCATAGACGAACCCATGAACAGCTATAGTATGGTACATAATCAACGAATTTGAGGGTTGCAATGTCTTTTTTTATTAGGAGCGTCAACAGAGCACATATTTTACCTGATGGAAAGTTGATGCTGTGGTCCATAGATAATAACCTATCCTCGTTTGAGAATCAAAATGCAAGGGCATTGTGACTGGAGGACTAAGATGTGTGGTAAAATGGACTTCGGTTGTCTACACTCACCATACGAAGCACAGCAGCATTAAACTGCTATTTTGCGCTGGTATTATGTGAGAGCGTGGGCCTTCCCCGGTCGAGCCGACCCATTAGTGCTACAACCAGCAAAGCGTGAAAGCAACAAAGTGCGTAGTCACTCTAAAACTTTTAACAAACACAAAGTTAATTAGAAATAAAGCGGCGACTACGAGAGCCGATCAACATTATCCACCCGAAGTTAACTTGATTCTCAACTTAACAGAGTTAAGCTGAGGTACTTACAATAACGTTACAAGTAAATAATGAAGTTATCGTTGACACAGTTTGTTCTGGTGGTCAAATTCTTAGGCGAACCGAAAGGGAATTTAAGTGACCAAGGTATGGTTAAAACTTAAATGTAGTTGGTGTATGTTATTGCCAGAAACGGTATTATTCCATTTCATGTTTTTTTTTTTATAAAAACTCTAACTGTGTACTAAAAGCAAAACTAACTGTGCAGCTGTTTTGGCTTGCCGCTCAATTAGCGGTCAGCCACCGCAGAGTCTATGTCACCTGAGGATGTCTTGTTTAAAAGCGAAACACGTGTTGTATTATCGACTGCATTGTGTCTTTCCTAGTGATATTAGGAGTAGTGGTATTGAGATTAGTAGAGACAGGGACAGTGCATACAATTGTGGGTAGACGGGAGAAGCTCTTCAAACTACGTAAGACACATCATTTTATATTATTGCGCGGACCCTTAGCTAATTAAGTTTAATAAATAAAATAAATAAAAAAGTCAAGAAAACAATTAAATGGAATGTGTATGTTTTCTTTATAGATAAGGTTGACAAACAAGCAACCTGATGGTAAGTAGATGTTGTGGTCAATAGATATCTACATCTATCCTATATCAGGAATCAAAATAGAAAAGAAGAAAAGCAAAAAACCCTTAGGACTAAGATGGAATGCCAGTAAAGTTTTTTGTTATAAAATAGACAAACAAGCACACCGTTCACCTGATGGTAAGTGGCTGCTGTGGCCCATAGACATCTACATCCGTCTCCTAAAATACGCATCAAAATGCAGTTATGCAGCAAAATGCAGTTATGCAGCAAAATGCAGTTATGCATCAAAATGCAGTTATGCAGCAAAATGCAGTTATGCAGCAAAATGCAGTTATGCATCAAAATGCAGTTATGCAGCAAAATGCAGTTATGCAGCAAAATGCAGTTATGCATCAAAATGCAGTTATGCAGCAAAATGCAGTTATGCAGCAAAATGCAGTTATGCAGCAAAATGCAGTTATGCAGCAAAATGCAGTTATGCAGCAAAATGCAGTTATGCAGCAAAATGCAGTTATGCAGCAAAATGCAGTTATGCAGCAAAATGCAGTTATGCATCAAAATGCAGTTATGCAGCAAAATGCAGTTATGCAGCAAAATGCAGTTATGCAGCAAAATGCAGTTATGCAGCAAAATGCAGTTATGCAGCAAAATGCAGTTATGCAGCAAAATGCAGTTATGCAGCAAAATGCAGTTATGCAGCAAAATAGGTCACCTGTTCTTTACACTCACCATACGAAACACAGTAACTTTAAGCTGCTGTTTTACGCTGGTTTTCTGCGAGAGCGTGGTCCTTCCCGATCGAGACGACCCATTCGTGCTACAGCTATATAATAATATAGCTGCAGCATGGCTCTACCACTTCTACTATCACTTCTAGTCACTTACTATCAGGTGAGCCGTATGCTCGTTTGCCCCCTCTTCTATAAAAAAGGCCTATGTTCAACAGCGTACTTTAATAGTTTATAACGGTAACCGATAACTGTAATTAAACTGGCTTTCTTTACCCTTACGACCGCAATATAGCATGCACTGAAAAAAAAGCAAAGCATGATGGCAGAAATGGGTAAGAAATAGTGCATACCCAGTCAGACTCCTTGGCGAAATACGAATCGTGAATCGTCGTAGGAATTGTCATTTTCGTAAATCGTTTCTTACAAGACACAGGTATCAGGTGGCATTACAATTTTAGTGCTAAGTGCTAGTTAGCTAGCTGTCAACTACACGACGATGTTAGATTAATATCATTAAATCTAATCACGATATTGCGCAGCTCGTGATCTTCTCGGTTCTGTGGTGGGTTTAGTTAGTCACGTTGTAATTAACACGTTATTGCCACAACCTTAATTAGGTAACTATATCGATAGCCATTCCTGTATATTCGCAATAAGATTGGCTTCACCTGAATATAATTCATTGATATTACGTTCTATAGATTTAATATAATCAAATATCATTTATGTATTTTAACAATTTTTTTTAAAATCTTGTAAGTCTTCCCGATAAAATACACATACTACTACAGCCTACATTCCTTCTGACATTACTCTTTAACATTTCGTAATGGCTTAGACTAAACAGACTGACAAATAGACGAGCTCTGTGAACTTGGAACCCGAATAAAAAAAGGTTGCTTTATATTCTACAAACAACGCAGGTGATTGTAATAAACTTCATTCGTTTGTAGTCCCGAAAAATCTTCTAAAAATCACTAACGGACAAAATTTTCAAAAATGCTTATTTATGTCCTAACAGCACACAAATAATCACTCGTTTAATAGAAGCCATTTATTTAAATATTAAAGATTTAGCGAGTTTACACCTTATTTTGTCTTTACTTATGTTTCGCATAGTGATTGTAGAGAATCGGAGACTCTTTTCACTGGAAACGAAGCATTTTATCTTAGTCCTCAGGGGTGACAACGCATCTATATTTTGATTCTTAATCGAAGATAGAAATGTAGATGTCTATGAACCACAGTATCCACTTACCATCAGGTGAACTGTCTGCACGTTTGTCACTCTTATTCCATAAAAAAATATAACCGAAGTAAATTCGGCAATCGACCAATTAAAAACTAATTTAGAACCGAAACTAAATTTTGTTGTGAAACTGGAGAAGTCGGGTGGTCACGCTGAATGTAACTCCTGGCAACTTATTCACACCTGGTACGCCCCTGATACAATTTTAACACTAACTTTCTGAATTAGGGTTTGCTGTACTCGTTAAGATGGCAGAGTAGGGTTCCTTGAATAATTAGTTTGAGCGCAGTTCAAGGAATTTCTCTTTAGCAGTAAATCCTAGTCGTTACTGGGTTTTTTTCCAAAATGTCTGTCTATAATTAAATAACAGAACTGTTTAAATATAAAAATAATTATAGTAACTGTTTAAATATAAAAATAATTATAAATAATTTCCCAACATTTCTTCAGGTTTTCAATGTCCACCAAAGAACAATTTCTTCAAAGATAAGTTAACACAAAACTTTTTTTTTGTTTGTGAAATGAGCAAAGCATACAATTTACTGTTAAGCGCGTAGATATGAGCATACAGAATAAAAATTAACATTTTGTTTGGAGCCGGCGGAGATCGAATCCAGGCTCCTCGTATATTGTGAAATTTGTGGCTACCGCCCTTGAGCTACCACGGTTTATCAAAACCTGCGATACATTTGAGCTTGAAATGTTGTCGTCCTTTCCTTCAGTTCGAAAAGTTAATCTTTGTACTAAATCATCGTAACACAGCCGCATTTCTACATTGAAAAAACATCTCAAACCTTACTAGCATTAAAACCCTGTCTTTCTTTGAAGTCAAGGTAAACTTAAGCAAACTTAACTTAACTTGAGACGGTTGCGGTTAAATCCCTCCTAAGGTTAAACGAGGACAAAAACAAACTCCAAAGTCCGAGCACTTGACCTCAAGTCACGGTCGACGCCGGTGCTAACTGCTAACAAAAAGCTAAAGTTTATTCTCGACTCAAACGCTTGAGTTGACCGTCTGAAAGATAGTTCGAAAAGTCGAAGCCGCGGGACTGCACACTAATTGATTGTTTTGTTTCACCCAACGGATTGAAACTACTATTAGTGGCCGTTATTTCCAGTCGTTAGTGGTTAAAACTTCAATACATATTACAAATTACTATTAAACGATGCCCGTATCCGGAGTTAGTTTGTTGTTTTTAGTTTTTTCTTTTAAATATTTTTTGTATTTACGGGAATTACTACTACTTTATACTACACATTAAATGAAACCATAACCTATCCACTACACATTAAATGAAATCAATTTTTTGAATTTTATCGTGTTTAATTTAACTTTTTAATTTCCGAGGTTTTGAGTGCTTTGCAATTTTCGGTTCTCTACACTCACCATAAAAACACAGCAGCGTTAAGCTGGCATTTTGCGCTGGTATTCTGTGGCCCTACCTCGCACGATCAGGGTAGGACCACGGTCTCACAAAAGACCAACGCTATTCGGCGGCCATTGGTGCTACAACTAACATAGCTGCAGCGTATCTCTACCACGTCTAGCTCCTTGTTTATTGTAATGCAATATTACGAAGCTAAAGTACCCATTAAAATGAAGTGCCATGTCAATAAAATTATCCTAATAGGAATTATTAGAACAATTCGCCGCCGCTTGTCTTTCCATCCGTTTATAATCAGGGTATCTTTGAGGTAAGAATGAATAGACTTTTGTAACGCTAAGAGATTGTGATTAACCATCTAGTGCTTTATAACCAGATGTGATTGTAGTTTAGAACTGAATGACAACCGACGGAATGGAGTGATGGAATACTCAGCTTAATTGTTTAAAACATCATCAGATATAGGCGTTGAGTTTTATCCCTATCCCGTAATCAAAAATGATCCAGAAACACTAAATATTTTTTATGAAACTGAAGTGATAAATGAACTCAAATGCTTACTGTATAGACACCTGCAGCCAACTTCAGATAAGGAAGGATACAGATGCTGTTTCACAGCTGAGTACTAAGATGGAATTCTTATTACGAAGTTATGTTCTACCAGTTAGTTTGATATGTAGTGGCAATCTACATTTGAAGCAGTTAATTTAAATTCGTATATTTGCATCTTCCTCCCAAGATAGTGACACCATAATGTAAAAAGTTGATCATATTAAACTTGATTATAATGTTTCTTCTGTGTAATGGGGGTACAATAACAGCCACTAATAAATCGTGTCGTGGCTGTCGTAAAAAGCGACAGAATGGAACAAAGAAAGTTGGACAACAGCGTTCTCTTAATTATAACCAGAAAAAAAACGCGGCAACTGTGGTAAAAAATGGCAATAATGGCCCCTTATGAGTTATTTTATGGGACGGCTTATGGTGTGCTGTGGACTTCGATTTGATAGGTTATAACGAATGAATATTGCTTCTTTGGACTTACGGTTATATCAGTGGAATAAAGATATTAAATAAGAGCTGAATTCGCAACCGTCAAATAAAAGATATCGATCAAATAAATTAAAACCCGACTGAATATAAAAATAAATTTTACATTTAATTTGTTTATGTTTCGCCGAGCCGTGGTAGTTCAGAGAGCCGTGGGAGCTCAGATGGTTAACGCTGGCTGTAATATAACAGAACGCGAGTAACCCGGGTTCGATCACCGCCGGCACCAATGAAATTGTTAGTTGCAATTTTAAGTGCTGATTTATCACGTGCACGGCGGTGAAGGAAAACATCGTGAGAAAACCTGCATGTCTGAGGAATAAGATAAAAAATATTTCTAAGACATGTGAAGTTCGCCAACACGCATTGGGGCAGCGCGGCGGACACTTCCCTAAACTCAACTCACTAAAACCCTCTCATAAATGAGGGGAGGCCTGTGCTCAGCAGTGGGACGTACATATATAGGCTGTAACTTTACTTTTTTTACTTTTGTTTATGTTTCATTTTACTCTATAAATAAATTTTATATGAGGATTGAAAATTAGCCTTTCATAGAAAAGGAGTACTATTACCTTGATAATGCTGAATACATAGAGCTGAATAAAGCATTTTTTTAATATTACAATGCATCTTGGCGAACTAAATAAAGCATACTACAACCAGACAAATATTCGGATTGACAATAATTGATAGATGTGTATGTGTGCGTCTCTACAATAGAATTAGTTAAATGGGTTTTTTGTAAGAAATTCTCAGTAGCAGAGCGGAGTCTGGAAGTTTGCCGTGCTTTGTGTCCGTGCCTCGAAAGACACGTATAGTCCTGCGCCTGATCTCTCTCCGGTCGTGTTGGATATAATCCTATCAGGTTATGAGGGTGACGGAATAGAGAACGCCCCTTTGCTTGCGCATACACTCGAGCACTGTAATCCTGTCTCACGCTGATGGTTAGTTTCCGTTGAGAGTGGCCACCGTATTCGGTCACCGTATACTGCCAAATTCGGTCTGGAGGACATTATGACAATAGAATTCCAGACACAAATTATATTCACTTCTATTCACTTTACTTTTTCTTTAACTGTACTGCTTTTTTAAATAAAACTGAGAGTGTATAAGAGATACATACACTCTCAGTTTTATTGTGCATTAAAGTGTGCATTAAAACAGAACTCATAAAAACTGTTTTAAAACACAAAAGTGCAAAAACTAATCAACCTTACAACAAAATGTAATAGAAATAAAAGTTGAACGCTCTCCAACTAAATTTGAATTTCGAAATGCACAATTTGGCGTCGCTCCGCCATTTTGAAACGTTACATGTAGAAAACAGCGCTTCTACAAAAGAAAAATGTTAAGATGTAAATATTTCGCTTTATACAGTTATTGGTCTGTTTAAAATGAAGTTTTAAATTTGCACACTATGTAGTCGATGGTCTTTTTAAAAATGCTTAAAGTGGCACTCTCTCTTTTTTCACTATATTACGGTAGAAAGAGACAGTTATTAATACATAACTTAATAAACGGTAAATGCTTTTAAATACAGAAAAATAACGAAATCAAACGCTAGCATAATTTGCGAAATCGTTTCGCTATCGCTTCTAATATTATGAAACTATGTATACTCAATACCTGAAAAAATAGGGCTAGTAAAAAGCAAAGATATAATACCTATGTAAGTATACTACTTCACTATTTTTTATTAGTCACGGTGATTTGGCCGTAACTTCTTTAGTCGACTGCGAGCGGGCGAGAAGACTAGTTCGTTGTTTTGTAAACTGTGACAACTGCGTGGCATATTCACAGTGTCGGCTCCCCTCGGCCAGCGCCCACGTGAACCACAGCTAAGAAACAGTCTTTGTTCTAAATTTCCGGTGTAGCAGCATCCATAGAAGTCTTAAGTAAAAAGACAGCAGATACATCAGACTAGGTAGCAGCGGTAGTAGCTATGAGACAAAATGCTCGCTATAAATTTCACAATACGCGAGCTCTCCAGCTCCACTGACTGAAACCTCGAATATAGTTTCATAGACATTTGGAGTCCGCACCACGTTTCATATCTTGATAACCCTTTCAGATAAGAGCAGTAAGTATGAGACGTATTTAGGCTGTACTTTATGGAGTTCTACTTCTGACTGCCAGTTAGTTATGAAGTTAGAACCAGGGTATTCGAAATAAATTAAAATAATATTGAG
Organism: Parnassius smintheus behrii; assembly: GCA_036936625.1. NCBI lineage: Eukaryota > Metazoa > Arthropoda > Insecta > Lepidoptera > Papilionidae > Parnassius > Parnassius smintheus. The sequence goes on along the minus strand of JAUPFT010000018.1, from coordinate 45,614,427 downwards.
TGATTTAGATTTCTGCAATACTATTTCATTTTAGCGATGTTCGATTATATAGGTGTTAAAATATTCTACAAATAAAAAGATATACACCAATGATTTAACCGACTTCAAAAAGGAGGAGTTGTTCGATTCGACTTTTTTATGTATGTTACCATAGATTTTTTTCCAGGAAAATCGATTCTAATGACTCTTTTTTATTTGAAAACTGGTGCTTTCCGTGTTTTCCCATATAAATTTAATTAAGATCTGACCAGTTTTTTTAGTTATCCTTAATAATGTTATACGTGGTAGAGCCATGCTACAGTTATATTAGTAGTTTAGTTGTAGCACGAATGGGTCGGCTCGACCGGGGAAGGACCACGCTCTCACAGAATACCAGCGTGAAATAGTAGCTTAATGCTGCTGTATTTCGTATGGTGAGTGTAGAGAACCGGAGACCCTTTTTACTGGAAACGAGGCATTCCATCTTAGTCCTCACGGGTGACAACGCATCTGCATTTTGATTTGTAATCGAGGATAGATGTAGATGTCTATGGGCCGCAGCAACCACTTACCATCAGGTGGACTGTGTGCTCGTTTGTCACCCGATCCTATAAAAAAAAAAAAAAAAAAAAAAAAAAATGCGTATTTAATTGACTTCGAATACATTGATGATGTTTTCATTTTATTTATATTGAAGTGGGTTGTATAAAATTTTTAATTTTACCACTTTTATTATAAGAGTTCAGCTACTTAAACCGATCAAAATAAATAAATTATTAAAATGAGTTATTAAACAATTCGTATTTTCAATACCAATTTTCCAAGGAGAGCCGTGGTAGCTCAGTGGTTAACGCTCGCTGTAAATATAACGGAACGCGAGTAACCCGGGTTCGATCCCCGCCGGCACCAATGAAATTGTTAATTGCAATTTTAAGTGCTGATTTACCACGTGCTCGGCGGTGAAGGAAAACATCGTGAGGAAACCTGCATGTCTGAGGAATAAGAAAAAAAATATTTCGAAGACATGATGTGAAGTTCGTCAACACGCATTTGGGCAGCGCGGCGGACACTTCCTTGCCCTAAACCCTCTCAGAAATGAGGGGAGGCCTGAGCCCAGCAGTGGGACGTACGTAGGCTGTAACTTTAATACCAATTTTCTAAATTGGGTAATAGAAAGTGCAGACGGAAAAATTTCACAGACAATTCGTGAAATGATTGTAGTATGTACTCTAGTGATTACTATATAAAATATAATGTTTGATAATCTAATAAAAGTAATGTATGTTATAACTCTAATATAATACAGTACTTTTTTACTCTAGCTTTGTGTCCACTTTTGTCGAATTTATCTAATATATCCAAAAGAGAAAATTTTACTAAATTATAAGTCCTTAAATATTTTCTGGTAAATAAGATTTGTGGTATTTACTATCAACATTATAATATTCTTGGTTAAGCTTAAGACTCGATAACAATGACAACAATACAGGATCCAAGCAACCTTAATGTAACACAGGTTTTTAATATACTCGTAAACCCTAGAACAGGCTCCAGTCTCTCACAACAAGACTAGTAAGTTGTAAAGAGATAAATAAATGAAGTTAAATTAAATTTAATAAAATATGAAATATGAAATTATTATAAATTTCATATTCCTACTAATTTGAAATTCCATATAATCTAAATATATGTAAAATAAGTAACTGTATATTTTAAATGAAATCTAATATGATCTAGATGTCTAGTAATTACACAGAGTCTTGTATCACGCACTTTAGGTACAGATAGGCGTCCGAAAGTCATTTGTAACGAGCAATTTGCTGCTTAATAGGCGTTTCACGGCAAGGGTCAGGTTAGATCGCCGAAAAACGAAATTGAACTTGTAATTGATTTGAAACGTCTAGTCGAATAAAAATAATTACTGCTATAAATTCAAATATCGATTTTAGTTAGTTCTATAGTAACAAAAATCGATTGGACAGTAGCTTCCACCTCTTTTTATTAATGACGTCAAGTTGCAGTTCCCTACACTCCACTCCACTGCTGGGTTCCAGTTTAAATAGAAGCTGTGAATCATTCCATCTCAGTTCTTATGAATGACAACGCACCTGTTTCTGGTTCAACCTTCTTCGACTAAAGTTTATGACAGGTGTCCTTAAGCTACAGTGTACTACTTACCAAAAGGTGCAGCAGCAGCATACTGAATCCATTTACCATCAGGTGGACTGTATGCTCGTCTGTCACACTTGTGGTGTAGGCACATAAATATATGTCAAAAATTAGAAATATAGTTCTGACTGACAACTGCCACGTGCGCTAATCACTTTGTTTCCTTAAAATAAATTTAGTTGCTAAATTAGTACTAAAGCCTAAATATTATAGAAATTGTGTTAGCCTTCTTTTTAAAATTGTGTGTTATAAACGGTATTGTGGTCGTAAATGTACTGTTAGTGTGAACTTTGAAAGCCTTTGTGTTCTGACTAAAATCCGTGTGTTCTTTGTCTTGTTGATCTGAATCATCTGAATATTTATTATTATAAACAATAAACTGCAATCTGCGTATATAGGGAATTGTGGAGCTGCCTGACAAGGAGAATAAATATTGTTGCAGTAAGAAGTGAGTTTAATTTTTATCACCAATTTAAGTACATCCTTTATTCTACAGAAAAAAAAAACAATGTAATAAATAATGAAGTTATCATTATTAATTACGTAGACCAATTTGACTTGTCATAGTTCATATTGCCCGGACATAAATAATGCCCTGATTAATCACTTAGTCTCTAACTGATATATCAAAATTAAAATAACTTCGTATAATATTGCTTACGCTATAGAGCTACGTTGCAGCTATATTATAGTTGAAGCACGAACGGGTCTGCTCAACGGGGGAAGGACCACGCTCTAACAAAATACCAGCGTAAAATAGCAGCTTAATACTGCTGTGTTTCGTATAGTGAGTGTAGAGTGCCGGAGAACCTTTTTACTGGAAACGAGGCATTCTATCTTAGTCCTCATGGGAGATAACACATCTGCTTTTGATTCTTAATCCAGGATAAATGTAGATGTGTCTGAGCCACAAAATCTACTTATAAGACCGGCAGTGTGCTCGTGTGTCACCTTATTCTATTTAAAAAAAAATAGATACTCGATATATGAATTATTTTCGATATGCTTGCGAGTTTAGTAATCAAAGCTAGTAAGCATCTAACCGCAAAGTCCTGGAATTGAGAGCAGTATGGTACGTAGGTCGAGTACATCCGCTTGCGGTTGGTTACCTTTTGTTTGAAATCAAAGCTGAGTGCACTAGTTAGAGAACAGCTGAAGCAAAAGCAATGGAACTAATTTTGGGAATATGTGGTGTAGGGTTTATTGTGGTTCAGAATTCACACTAGTGTATTTTAAGCCAAACTTTTGATGATTATAAATTTAAATAAATTCTTCTGTTGTTATTATGACAAAATAAAACATTTTAAAAATTTTTGTATGCTTGTATTTTCAGGAGGTTCCCAGCAACGCCAGGAGGAATTTAGGCTATATTTTATCCGAAAAACATAAAGATTAATTTTTGGAAAAAAATAAAATAAACTAAATGGTCTTTAATTGCGAATACATAAATTTTTAGTCTAAATACCGCATCATTAATAAAATTGTTTAAAATTAATTTTAAATACTACTAACAAACCAGGAGCGGCTTCTTCCTACTAACGACTAAAACTAAAAAATAAAAAACACGAAGTTCAGATTTCAACAAATGATAACAAAAACCACTGCACCAGCTAACCCGCCTGCTAAGCGCGGCAACCGTGGCAAACACCCCACGTGCAGCAATCGATGACGGAGGTCTATATTCAGGGGACTTATATTTAGGCTACAATAAACCCATGGTTATGTCATAATCGGATTTGTGCCTTGTGATTAGATGTGTGCCTTTCAACTGTAAATATTTTTATTATATATATATATATATATATATATATATATATATATATATATATATATATATATATATATATATATATATATATATATATATAATTATATATATGTCTTAAGGATATAGAATGGACAGAGGAAATTGTGATTCCCTAATATGTTCGCAATATCAAGTGGTTAAATTTTTAAACTTACGATACATTTATTCATTTACTTTTCAGGACATACTGTAGGCAAAGTGTGGGAGGCATTGACTTATGGGGCTTTCTGTTATATCGTATCTATTAATTACGTAAAATAGATCACTGTAGTCACGTTCTTTTTTTTAATAAAAATTATCTTTTTTTAATATCATTATCATTAATTATTACAGTCTTATAAACATAGTGTGTCTAAATATCATAAAATGATATATTTGACGTAAAACCTACCCTATTGTTAAACTAATATCTTTAAATTTCAATTAACGCGGCAGCCTTAGCAAAACTAAATGTAGCTCAGCCATTACGCTCTATTTCTGATGATAGTATCTAGTGAAATAAAAATTCGCAGTCTGTGATTTTTTCCTAAACTCCGTTCCCATTATTGTTACCGATTGTTTCCGACGTGAACCTGAAAAGCAATTTCGGCCGAGCGACGTGCGCTATTCCTGAAAATGAAAGGGAACCAGATAAAAAAAATTAAAATAAATACGAGTATATCGACACCGATGCGTCGAGCTTTTGACGGGGAAAAAGTTTGTAGAATTGCAAACTATCAGCCCGAACAAGGTATTATTTTAGGGTACCGCGGGGTGGCCCGATATAACAGCAGCTACGCTGTTTCTTATTTATAATCTAGCTTTCACTTGCACCTTCCTCCGCGTTTCAAAAATCCTGCAGTACTGTGGGAATAACTATAAGAAGCAACGATTTTTATTCAATAATATAGATTATTACATAGTACTCATTTAAAGTATTTTGTTATTTACCAATAGTTCGGTGTTAAATACCATTGTCCTGTGAGGAACCAGCAATAAATCCAGCGAGATTAATTTTTGGAATATATTTCTAATTTACAGCTATTTTGTACAGTTTTTTTTTAATTATACTGGCATAGTGGCGGTCGCCTTATTCCCAAGGGTTATCTTCATTTATGTATTATTTGATATTATAATAACACTTTTTGTACAATTTTAATAAAATATTTAAACTTATTTATTGGCAAATTTTGTATATTTTCTGAGATTTTATTGTAATAGCGTATACATTGTGCCATAAATAAATTACTAATTCTTTGGAGTCTAGTAACTGGTATTACAAGTTTATTTGTTCCAGGTATTTTAGGGTATGAACATTTTTGTTCTTATCAAAGCTATTTTTTAATGTACATATTCATAAATATATTGCAACGCCAAAGTTAATGTGTTTATGTCTTTAAAACTTTCTCTGAGGGACTCTTTACAGTTGAAGACATAAATCACCCGTACGGCTCTGTTTTGCAAAACAAATATGGCTTCATTGTCCGCCGCATTACCCCATAGCAAGATTACATAAGACATTTTCATAAGACATTACATGAAAGTTACTAAAATAAACCGACCCAGCTGTCTAAACATTGGTGAGACTTCTAATCTTTCTTACAGTATATGCTGTTAAGCTAACAAATTAATTATTAAATGTAAAACTAATTAAACAATAATTATATTAATTTCCAGAATCAGGCATTACTTAGCGCAAATCCATCATATTAAAGTTGGTAAGAATTATTTCGCTCACATCCGCTCAATTAAATAAAATTAAAATGATGTGTCTAAGTTCTTAGTTTGAAGAGCACCTCCCGCAATCCCGTCATCACTACACCGGGAAAGACACACAAATTACATTAGGAAAACTAAACTACATTATCATCTTTCCTAGTGTAGTAATGTTGGGAGTACTGGTGCTAGGATTAGTGGTGACGGGGATTGGTGCACGCAATTGAGGGAGGGTAGGAGGTGCTCTTCAAATTAGGTACGACACATCATTTTATTTCATTAAGCGGATTTGGGCAAAGTAATTCTTACCAACTGTAAAATAATTATATTGTTTAATTCGCTTTTCGATTTCACAAGAATGTAATCCATATTGTTCGGATAAAATTTAGCTCACTCGTGTCCTCTATCTGTTTGTGAAGTTTGAAGTTTATCCCAGACGGACAGAGTGGCAACTAAAGGAATATGGGTACGTGATTATGTAGACGATGTAAAGTAGAGATAGGGCTTTATATATAGAGACTTAAAGAGTTTGTGTGTTTTGCGTGGTCCGAGTAGCTAGCTGCTCTTTGGACTCTGCCTATTCCCTCGAGAATTACAGGCGTGACGCTTTTTATGTATGAATATAATATTGTATCTGTACGTTATGTTATGAGGAAGCTGCTGCAGCCGATCTTCCGTTTCAGTTGCATGGGAAGCAACATCTTCCTGATAACAATTCAAATTAAATAAAGGCGATTGGTAACCTGACAAGCGTTGCAACTGTAGCAAAACTCTTCTTACGAGGTAATCTAGGGTAGGGGAGGGGGGGTTATATTCAGCAATGGACTTTCATAGACCGTAATGGATGAATAGATGGATTTTTTTTATAGAATAAGCGGACAAGCGAGCACATATACCACCTGATGGTAAGTGGATACTGTGGCCCATAGACATCTGCATTTATCCTCGATTAAGAATCAAAACCTAGATGCATTGTCACCCCTGAGGACTAAGATGTAATGCCTCGTTTCCAGCAAAAAGGTCTCCGGATCTCTACATTCACCACACAGCAGCATTACGCTGCTATTTTACGCTGGTATTCTGTGAGAGCGTGGTCCTACCCCGGTCGAGCCGACCCATTCGTGCTACAACTACAATACAGCTGTAGCGTCGCTCTACCACGTGGATGCTTTATGATTACAGCAGGATAATATTTAGGAATTTGTCGTTAAAAACATTATTTTCATAACCGTTTAAAGTAATTACCTACATTAAAAAACCTTACCAAGGCAAGTCGTAAATACGGGATAGCTTGCTCCAGCTAACAATGTTGAGTAAATAACTTAATAATGTTCTTAATAGCTTAGAACATTTGTAGCATTTTCTAAAGTCTAGAGCATACCGATTCTAGAAAACAACAAAGAAGTAGCAATTATTCGCCATAAACTCAACGACTGGTTCAGTTTACATTTTGATAAGGAGCCTAGAATTAGAGCGAGAATGAACACGAACTCCTGGAAACAGCTTTAAATGCAAATAGGTAAAGGCTAAATTGCTGTGAACTGTTCGAGTTGTATTTAGAAAATAAGGTATGCCATAAACGAAACCTCTAATACAAACAGACGCGCGGAAATTGTATGGTGGTGGTAAAATTGTTGGTGGTTTCATATTTAGTATCTGCATTGACTGGTTAAAATGGTAAAGGTACAATGAAATGCATGTTGTCAATGATGACATTTAGATTCGAGACGTGGTTCTTCACTGCTGGCCGTATGAGGAAGCTCAAAGTCGCTCAGCGATAGATAAAACTAATTCTATATATTATATAGCGTTAAATTGAGATAAGAGCTTGACGTCTTGATGTCATAGTTAATTAAGTCTGAAGAGGCTGTGTATTTCTATTCATAGCCTCCATTCTCGCTAAAACAGCTATGGAATGAGTTACTTTTGGAGTTTTTCTGCGTGATGAATTCATATTTATTATATTATTTCGCAGTAGAACCAGATTAACCGACATAGTTAATGAGCTATGTCGGTTAATCAAGCGTCATTGAATAACAAACATCCAAACAAAAAATAAACAAAAAACATATCTTACGTGTTAGAGTCATGCTGTAGCTATACTATGGTTGTAACACGAATGGGTCTACTCCACCGAGGAAGGACCACGATCTCATAGAATAGCACTTTTATGACGCTGTGTTTCGTATGGTGTGTATAGAGAGACGGAATTTTTTTTACTGGAAACGCGGCATTCCATCGTAGTCCTCAGGGTGGCAATGCATCTGCATTTCAATTCTTATTAGAGAATGTGGATGTATATGAGTTGCAGCATTATTTTATCAGGCGGATTGTGTGCTCGTTTGTCACACTTATTTGATAAAAAATCAAATAATATATATTAAGCTATTTCGCTCTCATAAAAATCTTCCTCCCGAAATTAATTCGGAGTGCTTTAATTTTAAACAGGCATCTACGTGTGTTTAATAAAAACAGGAATATATGGCACACTAATGAAAAGACGATGTGTTTACGGAATTAATTGTACGTGAGTACACACGGGGGATGACCGCACACAGTATAAATAACCGTCGGGGTCGTATCGGCTACCAATACGGTCCGAGACCCGAATTAATTGCCACCCGACCGAATGCTCATATCCTTCCTAAGTCCCAACAAAGATAGGACCTCTTAATAAATTAGAAATCTTAACTTATGTTTATCACTACACTATCTAAGTTTACCATTACTATTACAATCCCTTAACATAGGCACCCCCCATAGATTACCTTATAGGGGAGTTATTTTCCATAGTTGACACGCTTAGCGAGCGGGTGAAGGGTCCGTGTCCGGTATGTGTGTTTTTTAAATTCTTATCAGGAAGAAATTTGCTGCTCATATTCTGATTCAGTTACCCTCTGTCGCCCTTTACGACAACCACTAGATGGTAATATGAGGTAGTGGAAATTCTTACACCGAAACTACAAGGTCAATTTTATACAACACTTTAAATCGAAATCCTATCCTACGCAATCCTATACTATTAAACGAGCAATTGTTGTATATATATATATATATATCTATATAATCGCGATCTCGGAAACGGCTCCAACGATTTTCATAAAATTTTGTGTGCAGGGAGTTTCGGGGGCAATAAATCGATCTAGCTAGGATTTATTTTTAGAAAATGTCTTTTTGTCCGTGTTTTTAGGCAATGAAAAACTGCTATAATATCGTTAGAATAAGAAGGTAAATTTTGACGGCTTATTAATGATTACAAATAGCTTAATGGTATATTGGGCGGTCACAAAATCGTAATACCATGGTGCGAGTCCAGACCGGCCGACCGACTTGTTTTTATTTTTTTTTAAATTCCTTTCTTTTTTGTGAAAATCTATTTTTTTCGAGCCCTTTTTTTAGTATTTTTTAAAAACACGAAAATTTAAATTAAACTAATTGCACTCATGATTTTTTAATCAAATAAACAGTTCAGTTTTTTTCTATTATGTCGCTACGATCAATAAATATTATTCGTATTTCATCAGTATGTAATTTGTATCTAAATATAATTTCCAAAACACACGAATCAAAAAAAAACCGAGCGAAAATTACCGAGCAAAGCTCGGTCAACCGGGTACTGCTAAATAAAGATAGATAACATTTATTTTGTGTACATGTACACAATATGTATAAAATACATAATCATAATATTAAGTTCACGTACGAAGGAAACAAAAACAGGAGATTGTGAACAGCTTCCTGATAACAATTCAAAGTTATTAAAAAAAAACTCCGGTTGCCAACCCACCTAACAAGCTTGACAACTACGGCAAAATCCCTCCTATGAGGCAAACTATGGGGAAGATCGATATTGAGTTGAGTTTCCTTTTGCTGTAGTCTAGAATATATATAATAATACAACAAACAAATGTTGCACTGATTCCTAAACTAGGATAAATCCTGTATATATATGCTTCGTTACAATTTACGTAAAAAAATTTGAATTCTTAACTGTTAAATGAAACTAATTTTTTATGAAACTTATTTTATGGCGTTTCTTAATTGTACTAAAGTTAGTAAATCTTATTTATAGTTTTATTTGCGGGCACATAAATGACCCTACAATCGTCTGGGCAACTTAATACAACACGTTAAGACGTCTCAGTGGCCTCGTTAATCTAGTGCTAAGATACGAACCGTGCGGGGTTCGATGCTCGAGCTGGGGCTATAAACACGATGCGGTCTCATATATTGTCCGACAAACAGCCTCAGTCGACCGAAGATCCTTAACGTATCCTTAACGGTGCCTAGACAAGTTATTGCACCGTCGTAATGAATGTGCATACCGTTAACATAGTCTAGCTATTATTATACAAGTCGGTCATCGAAGGCGTCTAGATGGGGCAATCGTGTGATGCGGTGCTGGGCGATACGCGGGTGGAGCGCTCCCGAGCAGCCGTTAGTCGCTCGGGAGTTGTTCTGTCACGCAAATAAATTAAAATGGTTCACCCTACATGTGTGGTAAAAAACTGAGTGTCTTATAACATATTTTTCTTATTTCTAAACACTAATTATCTGATTAAGTTATTTAATTTGTTTAAACGTGAAATAAAATTAAATCAGTTTATTTTATTTTTTCAATACTTCCCGTTCTGACAACCCTAGCAATTTACTGTTTATGTCGGCTTTTCCGACAACATCAAACGCGATGACTGACTGTTTTCTTCTTAGGCTGTGTCATTACCATTACGGGCTGCAAAAGTCCGATGCAGAACATGGGCCTCCCCCGTAAATTATCTCATAAGGGGGATCCTGCCATAGTTGCCACGCTTGACATGTGGGTTTTTTAATACGTTGACTTGTTAACAGGAAGATGCTGCTGCTTTTCGATTTGAATGTCTCTCGGTCGCCTCTTACCTACGACAGCCGCGGGGGACTAGGCGTTCTTACTCCGCCCTTACACGGCACTACACGAGGTGCGCTAGTGGTCGTCACTCGGAAGACGCTGCTTGCCATATCCTGGTTCAACTTCTCCCTGTCGCCTGTTACGACACCCACGTTACGCAATGAGGTGGCGGATATTCATACTGTTAAAATTCGTAACGAAAACATTGGCAGTAGAACCAAAGAACTGAAAGTCCAACAGATCAGTAAGCTGAAGTGGAGATGGGCCGACCATTATCGCTTGAAGAACCGACAATCGATAGGGAATGAAAGTTCTGGAGTAGCGGCCTCGTACCAGTACGAAACTAAGTGTACCCCCCCCCCCCTCTACTAACATCCAAGGAGTTGACGAATGCAATTGGTTTTGTGGTAATCTATGGGGGAATTCAATGTTCAACAAGACGATAGGGTAGGTATAATAATCATTTGTTTATAGGATGAGACTAAACCTACGCCACAACTTAGTAAAAATGAAAAAATGGCGAGAATCTGATCTAAGCTTGCTCATTTCCATAATTCGCAGTAACAAAGTTAATTTGCTAAAATCCGCAAACAAATTTCGCCTTACTCTTTTATTTTAATAACTTAATTCACAAGGGAAAGAGAAAAACAATTTAGGTTGGTAGATTTTATAATATTTGTATTCTTTATGTTTAATTGATACAAATGGTACAATTAAAAATTTTGTACCACCGACTTTAATATAAATTAAGAACATCATCCATGTAGTTGAAGTCAATTAATTACGCATTATGAAGGATAGCTCAAAAACTACTGGTCTGATCTTGATCAAATTTATATGGGACCACATGAGAAGCACCAGCTTTTCAATAAAAATAGAATCATCAAAATTGGTTTACTAAGAAAAACGCTACACATAAAAATTAAAATCAATTTAAAGCAATAACAATTTAAGAAATTAGACGCGTTTACTCACAAATTCAATAAAGTTATAGAACCGAAAAAAAATATTTTATTATATTTACTCATTTATTTATATTTTATTGTTACCACCTTTTAAATAAGTAAGATAACAATGAGCGGACCAGAATCGTGGTAAGCTATTGTAAAAGCAGTAAAACAAAGTACCTAATCATTTTTGAGTGAATTATACTATACGAATTATTTATTATTATTAAAGTATGTACCCTATAGTAATGTACGTATCTGTGTGTGAAACTCCGTAATAAATTATTGTTATAAAAATAGTATATTATGAAGCTTTTTTTATGTTAATTTAAAAACATATAATCTCCTCTCACACTGCTTTAATACTCAGTGTTATATAATTTCACTAGTATGTGCATATAATACATACACATACATAGTATATGCACAAAAATAGAATAAAATAGAATTAATTTTATTCATAATAGATAGAAGACTACTTATTGAAAGTAATTTTTGCTTTACAAATCAAATCAAATACCTGTATTCATGTAAACTTTGAAAACAAGCATTTTTTATTTTACAATCATTTAGCGACAACTTACCTTTTAGCGTACGTCAGTTTAATATTTACCCTCAACGTACCTAAAAGAGTAAATTTCAAAAATCTACAGAAATTTTATAAAATTTAAACCCAGATCTAACACGGTTCTCCAATAAATAACAATATTCTAAAATACAATCAAAAATCTACACAAAGTTTCGGCAGTTGAAAGGAAAATGCATTACAGTTCATCGCAAACCCACAACAAAAGATTTGATTTCCAAACTAGATACACTTTCCAAGTTAAAACTAACCGGCGAAGCAATAACGACTGTACAGCGCAGGGAATAGAAGCGCAAACATACTATCATAAATAGGTCTTGCGTTTTGGGAAATGCAATCGTGGAACTTTTATACTTTACATGAGCAAGAGAGCTTGAAGCTGGTCGAAATTATAGAGCACTAGTTTAGTCTAGTCAGTAATCTGTGGTTTAGTCACTTTTTTAATCTATTAATGTATTCATAGCTTTACAATCTTATTATTTCCCATTCAGTACTTTAGTTATTATTTAATATCGAAAGTGTTTAACTTGCAATGTTTGTATGTTCGTTAGGGTCAAATCTTGCAATTGAATTTTAAAGCAGTTACCCTTTTGATAATTATATCATATACATATATATATATATATATATATATATATATATATATATATATATATAAATATATATATATATATATATATATATATATAGATTGTGTAATGTAATAAAATATTTATTATGGGTCTAATTTAATTTACAGTTTATTTTTTTTTTCTTATTAGAACAATTAAATAAAAGCTTGTTTTTAAAAATGTTTTACTATTAATTTTATAGAATAAGGGTGACAAGCGAGCGCACAGCCCATCTTATGGTTAGTGGATGCTGTGGCCGATAGACATGAATCTCCAATTAAGAATCATTATGCAGATGCGTTGCCACCCCTGAGGATGAAGATGAAATGCCTCGAAGCCAGTAAAAAGGGTCTGTGTTTAGTAGGATGTGTGAAAGAGAGACTATCATTCTAAAGGGTAATTTTGGTCTATTAAATGATGACTAAGTTAATTTCAGCAAAATCTATTCTACTAAAAACATAAATTTGAAAAGGGAAATAAGTCATGAAAGAATTGGGATCAGAACTGGAGCCAAGATTAGTTGCTAAAAACATAGAATCTTTTAAAAATATACAACTTCTTCTTAGAACTACTATGGAGCCAGCTAACCCCGAGAAAGCTCAGAGCGTCACTTCTTAACACTCAATAAATGAAACCCGGTGGTATTCTATGGCAGTGTGATATTTCCCCGCTCTATAAGCAGCTAATAGTGGCGATTACAAATCCACTTAAATAAACTCCACGTTACCTGTTCATAACCCGATAGTGTCGTTTAAAACTATTTTAGTATTGACATGAAATGGAAAAGGACGTCGCAGTAAAATGCCTTTTAGCGAAGAATGCAGTTCATATAAACATGCATAGGATGAACTCAGGTTGCACAAATGGCGGATTTATCTAAGCAGTGGAATGATGGCGCTCGTGTAACAGTTTTACGAGGACGTCGGCCACAGAGTAGTCCCGTACTACTCTGTGGTCGGTGCAACGTCTTATATTAAACATTTTATGTGACTTTTAGAGGGCAAGTTTACGACGATGGAAGCTGATATTAAAAAGTATAAAATTTATATACTAAAGTTTCGCAGCTAAGCACGAAAACTGCATCTTGGATCAAGATTATGAACTCCAAAATCCATGTGATGAATCGACATTTCCCACAGTTCTCTGTTAAAAGTAGCGAAGGAAGAAAGACGCAGAAATATTTAAAAAAATTAAGGGTGACAAACGAGCGCACAGTCCACCCGATGTTTTGTGGAAAATGTGATCCATACATCTGCAATTACCTTCGATTATGATGATGATGAATATTTTTATTAAAATAATTAAGAACACATTTGCGTTGAATCTAAAAAAAATTGGTTGACTCTGCAGGCCATCCCTGGAACTTCCCGCAAATTTCAAATGCACTCCAAATTTCACCAAATTATGTTGCGAAATCTCGAAGTTATGTTAAAAAAAAACGTTTTTTTCAAATTCTCTCCTTCGATATCTCACGAACGAATGAACCGATTTTTATTATCAAAACGGCATTCGACGTCATTTTTTTAGGTTAAGAGCTGATGAGTTTTTCAAAATTGATCGGTATAGCCATTTAAAAGTTATTCCAAAAAAACAGTTTTTCAAAATTTTTATTTTTGAGTTTTCTCAAAATCACCAAATCTATTCCACATTGAGATCTTTAGAACGCCGCAAACTTCATCTCAATCGATCAAGACGTTCAAAAATTATTAAAGGTTTACATACTTACACACCCACATACATACATACATCTGTACGGACGTCCACGTGTAATTACTTAGAATAGCTTCCTGGGTCACAAAACGTCGAGATCTGATGAAAACTCGATTTTCAAAAATCGGGGTGAAACCAATAACTTCCCTATTTTTGAAAATTTTCAATTTTCTTGGTGGGAAGCTAAAAATATTACAGAAAAAAGGTACTTTATGAGAAAAAATATAGTAACGGAATATATTATAGTCAATATTTATTGGTTTGATCATGGTTTTTTTCCATCCGTGGTGATACATATGGCACATACACACTATATGGCAGTATTTTTTTAATAAATTATCTCCGTATATTAGAAATGAAAACAAATTGAGTGCATTTAATAAGAAATTGAAAAACATTTAATTCAAATTTGTTTTTACATTTGGAAGATTATCAACAAAATTTAAAATACTCTACAGTAAGTTTAATTATGTGCCCTAATCCAGAATCCCGAAACCTTTCAGCTCGAGTTACGTAACCGCTTCCAGTGCCTAGAAGATTGCAATGCAGTGGACGATATGAATGACAAGCTCGTGGAAACTGTCCATGCGGTCGGAGCTAAGTTCTGCAAGACCCGCCGCAGAAGAACACAAAAACTCTCCGATCACACTCTTAATCTCATGGCTGTTAGACGGGAGATGAGGCTGCAATCGTCAACAGATTTGACAGCATACAGGCAACTGAACAGACAGATCTCCAAATGCATGCGGCGAGACTTACGCAACTTTAATACTGCTCGTATTAAAGAAGCGATCGAGCGGAACCAGGGCTCCAAAGTCTTTGCCAGAGATCTGTCTGCCCGTAAGAGCCAACTGTCAAAGCTGAAGACTGAGTGTGGCAGCATCGTTTCCGGGACACCTGAGATTTTGAGTGAGATTGAGAGGTTCTATGGGCAGCTGTACACATCATCGTTGGAGCCACACGCAAGTGTGAGTAACGATCCAAGAGCAAGTCTTATCCGACACTATTCCGATGATATCCCGGACGTCAGTCTAAGCGAGATTAGAATGGCTCTCCAGCACCTTAAAAACGGCAGGGCCCCAGGCGAGGATGGAATTACAGCGGAGCTTCTGAAAGCGGGTGGAACACCGGTACTTGAAGTCCTTCAAAGGCTCTTCAATTCCGTCCTCCATGGTGGCACTACTCCAGAGGCGTGGAGCAGAAGTACGGTGGTCTTGTTCTTTAAGAAAGGCGACACCGCTCTCTTGAAGAACTACAGACCGATTTCCCTTCTGAGCCGCGTCTACGTGCTGTTTTCGAGAGTCATTACGAATCGTCTCGCACGCAGACTCGACGACTTCCAGCCTCCCGAACAAGCCGGTTTCCGAAAAGGCTTCAGTACCATAGACCACATACATACCCTGCGGCAGATTGTACAGAAGACTGAAGAGTACAATTTGCCACTTTGCCTGGCGTATGTGGACTATGAGAAAGCCTTTGATTCCGTCGAAATTTGGGCGGTGCTGCAGTCCCTTCAGCGGTGCCAAGTTGACTGTCGGTATATCGAAGTACTGAAGTGTTTGTACAGTAGGGCTACGATGGCTATCCGAGTACAGAACCAGAGCTCGAAACCTATCCAACTGCAGAGAGGTGTAAGACAGGGTGACGTTATATCCCCGAAACTCTTCACCGCTGCTTTGGAAGACGTTTTCAAGCTACTGGACTGGAAAGGATACGGTATTAACATCAATGGCGAGTACATCACTTACCTTCGATTTGCCGACGATATAGTCCTTATGGCAGAATCGCTGGAGGACTTAAGCACTATGCTCAATGACCTCAATAGTGCCTCCCAACGGATAGGTCTTAAGATGAACATGGACAAAACAAAGATCATGTTTAATGTCCATGTCACACCTATGCCGGTAGTTGTTGGGAGCACTATGCTCGAAGTTGTTGACGAGTACGTTTACCTGGGACAAATAGTCCGACTAGGTAAGTCCAACTTCGACCGAGAGGTCAATCGACGGATTCAACTCGGCTGGACAACGTTCGGGAAATTACGACATATCTTCTCGTCAGGTATACCTCAATCTCTAAAAACTAGATTGTACAACCAGTGCGTGTTGCCAGTGATGACTTACGGATCTGAGACGTGGTCCTTCATTGCTGGCCGTATGAGGACGCTCAAGGTCGCTCAGCGAGCTATGGAGAGGGCTATGCTCGGAGTTTCTCTGCGTGATAGACTCAGAAATGAGGATATCCGCAGTAAAACCAGAGTGACCGACATAGCCCAACGGATTAGTAAGCTGAAGTGGCAATGGGCCGGCCATATAGCTCGAAGAACCGATAACCGATGGGGAAGAAAGGTTCTCGAGTGGCAGCCTCGTAGCGGTAGGCGTAGTGTAGGGCGACCCCCCACTAGATGGAGTGACGACCTGGTAAGATATGCAGGAAGTCGATGGATGCAGGTGGCTCAGGACCGTGCTTTGTGGCATTACTTGGGGGAGGCCTATGTTCAGCAGTGGACTTGTGAAGGGCTGTAATGATGATGATGATGAAGTTTAATTATGTATTCATTATTTTTAATTAAGTCATTTAGACACATTATTTTTTACAATTTGATAACATTTATTCAGTATGTTACTTACTTATTTATTTATTTATTTAACCTTTATTATACACCCAATACTAAGGGATATAAGTCAGGCACAGGCCTATAATAATAATATAACAAAGTTGTAATACACGAAAAGGGTGGTTATGTTGTCAGACTCTTAATAATTTAAGTTAATGCTATGTGTATAAAACTTACTAATTAATAAATATTTGGAATTTGATTTGATCATAGAGCTGTCCGCACGACCATGGTCATATCGAAGATTTCAAAAGTTCGTCGAACCTTGTGACACGAACACGTGTATGTGTACGGTGTTAGCGACATCCAAACGATCAAGTGGGTTAATCAATAAAAAAAAGTTATGACCTTACACAGCCGTGTAGAAGAGCGAATATCTTTCATACAGCAATAATATACAGGCTGGTCCACGCAGAGTTCGGCGTACAGTAGTCGACAACTTAGAATTTCTCTTTAGAATTTATTCCAAAATACCAAATGTACCTACTTTCCCATAAGAGCCGCGGTTTTCTTTAGTTCTTTAAACCAACCATTCCCATAATGCTACTCTACTTATAATGTAAATTTTATATTTTATTAACTTTTATTCAAATCACACTAAATGGTTTTTACACGTGGTAGAGCCACGCTGCAGCTATTATGGTTGCAGCATGAATGGGTCGGCTCGACCGAGGAAGGACCACGCTCTCTCAGAATACCAGCGTAAAATAGCAGCTTCATGCTGTTGTGTTTTGTATTGTGAGTGTAGACAACCGGAGACCCGTTTTACTGAAATCGAGGTATTCGATCTTGGTCATCAAGGGTGACAACGCACATGTATTTTGATTCTTAATCGGGGTTAAATGCATGTCTATGAGCCACAGCATCCACTTACCATCAGGTAGACTGTGTGCTCGTTTGTCACCCTTATCCTATAAAAAAAATCATTTTCCGCAAGCAATACAACGCAGTAACCGCGATTTTTCATAGTTTTTCGTGGATCATCCTTTCAGTCAATTAGCTACGCTTGTTTGCTATTCGAATGTTATGTGAATAGCATAATCCACTATTAGACGTGAAAGCGACAAACAGTCACAGTCAATATTGCCATTTGCCTGCTACTAAGACCACTACTCCGTGTGCCAAGGGAAGCGATTACATCATATCCTCCATTTAGATAGTATGACTTACTGTTTTCCACTCGTTACTTCATTTCACTCGCAAAACCTTATGAAAGAACTTCCTTTAAATAAACTATATAAAAAAATTCTCTACCTTTTATTAAGTCTAGTAAAATTTTCGGATTTTTTGCAATAATATATAGTTTGAATATGCTACCAGTAAATTACATAATATTGAAGTTACTAGTACGAGTATCTACTGCACCGAACGCCAGTTCCATTTCACTCGCAAAACCTTATGAAAGAACTTCCTTTAAATAGAATCAATAAATTCTCTACCTCACATTAAGTCTAGTAACGTTTTCAGATTTTTTTGCAATAATATATAGTTTGAATATGCTACCAGTAAATTACATAATATTGAAGTTACTAGTATCTACTGCACCGAACGCCAGTTCCATTTCACTCGTAAAACTTGATTAAAGAAGTTCGTTTAAATAAATAATTAAAATCTCTACCTTCCTTTCTTTAGCTTTAAGTTTAGTGAGATTTTCAGACATTTTTATAAAAATATATATAAATAAATAATTTTTACCTATTATAATAACAATTTATTTACTTTATAACACAATCTTATTTACATAAAATCAGTGATTCCCTGGCCCCTGAACTAGTACAACTTTGTTTCAGGAACCAGTTCCTCCCCTTAAAGTTAGCCTAGTTAAAAGGTCAATTTATCTTAAACAATTTAAAGTTATTAGTTAGTTAAACAGATTCAGAGCCGTGGTAGCTCAAATGGTTAACGCTCGCTGGAAAAATAACAACGCGAGTAACCCAGGTTCAATCCCCGCCAGCACCAATGAAATTGTTAATTGCAATTTTAAGTGCTGATTTACCACGTGCTCGGCGGTGAAGGAAAACATCGTGAGGAAACCTGCATGTCTAAAGAATAAGAAAAAAATATATTTAGAAGACATGTGAAGTTCGCCAACACGCATTGGGGCAGCGCGGCGGACACTTCCTTGCCCTAAAAACCCTCTCAGAAGTGACTCTCAGGCCTGTGCCCAGCAGTGGGACGTATATAGGCTGTAACTTTAAACAGATTCAGAAATATAAGAAATTAAAAAAAGTTATTTAATTTTGTTATATATTAAATAACAATAGTATATTATTAAAATAGATAAATTAATTCGTTGTTGGGACAGCCTTTTAAGTGAATATATACCTGTGCCAGGATGTCCTGCAATTCCGAAGAAAATTAAAACTTTTAAATTATACCTAAAATACCTAGTCTTATAATAACAAAACTTATATATGTAACTGACTTACTACACTTCAATTACAGAGTATCAAGTTCCTAGGTATGTACTCCATATCACTCGCAAACCTTTAAGTTAAAGAAGTTAGATTAAATAAAATCATTAATTCAATAAGTTTGGTAACATTTCCAGACATTTAATAATATATAGTTTGAATATTCTACCCGTATGTTACAGAAGTACTACCTAAGGTACTAAGACACCGAACGCTTTTAATTTAGTGTAGCTGCAAGTCCTTTTTCCCGCACATGCATTTTAGTTTCCATTATGCCGCAGCGTTTGGCGCTTCAATTAAAATTTATCGATATATAAATTCTAGCTTGCAATAACGTCATTATAGAAACGAAGTGCTTATTAGGAAATTAAATAAGGAATATTTATGTTTAAAAACACTTTTTCATATAATAAGGTCCACTTTAATCCAGCCTATAAAAATCCACCGCCTCCCTCATATATTGCCTTGTGAGGTATTTTTCCATAGGTACCACCTTTGGCAAGCAGTTTGACAGCCGCAGTTTTTTATTATTTTGATTTGTTATCAGGAAGATAACACTGCTCATCTCCTGTTTTAATACCCCCCTGCCGCCTCCTACGACACCCACGGGACGATATGGGCTAGTGGATATTCTTACACTGCCGCTCCACGGTTAACATTAAATGTTATATTAAGAAATAGGTCAGTGTTTTTAAACTAGATTTATCGTGTATCTCTGTACATTCGTCGGGTAATGGTGGTGTAAGATCATCCCGTGGGTGTTGTGAGAAGCGGCAGACGAAAACTGAATGAGAGGACAGGCAGCAGGATCATAGTAAAAACGAAACTTTTTGTTGTATATAGTAAAGACAGCGTAGATACAAATTAAGGGTCCTCTGCGTGACTTTCGTTAGGCGTTCATACACTGCATTGACTGATTAAACGTGTGACATGAATATTTATTATAGTTGTAGCATAAATGGGTTGGCCCGACCGAAACAGGACCACGCTCTCACAGAATACCAGCGTAAAATAGTGGCGTAATGCTGCTGTGTTTCATATGGTGAGTGTAGAGAACCGAATAATCTTTTTATTGGAATCGAGGCATTCCATCTTAGTGCTCAGAAGTGACAACGCATCTGTGTTTTGATTCTTAATCGAGAATAAATGTAGATGTCTATGGGCATGATGACATGACAAATATCCTCTCCAATCACGCAATCTATGGTGTATAATGAGCTGTAATGGCTGCATGAAGTTCGTATGGGCTGAATATGGCTCTCCCCCATTTATTGCCCCATAGGGGTGATATATAACATAGTTGCAACACTTTGCAGGCAGGTTGTCAACCGATTTTTTATTAAAGATTTCCTATTAGGACGATACTTTTTTTATATAATAAAGGTTACAAACGAGCACACAGTTCACCTGATGCTAAGTGAACGTTGTGGTTCGTAGACATCTAAATTTATCCTCGATTAATAATCAAAACTCAGATCCAGTGACACTCCTGAGGACTAAGATGGAATGCGTCATTTTCGGTTAAAAAGGGTCCCCGGATCTCTACACTCACCATACGAAACACAGCAGTATATATCGCTATTTAAGGCTGGTATTCTGTGAGATCGTGCTCCTTCCCCGGTCGAGCCTACCCATTCGTGCTACAACAATAATATAGCTGCAGCGTGCCTCTACCACGTATCAAATACTGCTGCCCATCTCCTTGTTCAGGTTTTCTCTGTCACCTCTTACACGCACGAAATAATATAGGTTAGTGGTATCCTTAAGTTGGCACTGTACGTCGGTTAAAATACAATTATTCCATTAAAATACAATAAAGAATATTAAAAAGATCCTATATATATATATATATATATATATATATATATATATATATATATATATATATATATAGGACAACTAAATAAGTATTTATCGAAACGAGGTAGTTTTATTAAACTAGGTTAACCGTCGCAACATAAGCCGCCTGTTTAAAAACTGTAAGTTTATGCGGTCATGCAACATTTTATGTGAAAATCGAGGCTTATCGTGTGGTATAATATATTTATTTATTTATGTATTCATTACGTGCAATGTGTATTATTAAAAAAAACTACCTGTTTCAATTATACACAAATCATCATTATTAAGAAGATTGTCTATTTGTTCTAGTTATCGTATATGCGACTGATGATCTTGAGATCCTCTAATCCTGAATCGGGTCAATATCATTATTAGGTTTTTTTGACAAGGATTTCTTCAGGAAAGAAATTATTCAAGAAGTTGGTGGTGTTACACAGTCATGCCCGGAAAACACGTAAAGTTCATAATAGTACAATGTAGTATATTATAAATAATGGATAACTATATTATTCACACATTATTTATATAGTACTAGCTTGCCAGGCAGACGTTGTTCTGCCCTTTTCGACGACCCTTGGTCATGTCCTATTAAAAATCCTTAAATCGTAAAATAAAATTGTGGGTCACTCATGGGCAAAAAACTATCATATCTCTCAAGTTGGACCAAACTGCCCACAAGTTTGATTAAAATCGGTTAAGTAGTTTAGGAGTCCATCGCGGACAAACAACGTGATACGTAATTTATATATATTAAGAAGATTTACATACCTATCAATGACGGTGACCCTGCGGGAGACCTAGAGACAAGAGACGGTAAGAAACTCAGGAATAGATAGACTATTTTTCTCCCAAAAATTACAATTTAGCATTCAAAATATAATATTTACAAAAAAAAATCCAAGAAAGCTTTTATGTCCAAGAAAGAAACAGATCCATCCATGCATAGCCTTCCTCATAATTGGCTCATTTTAACCTCATTAGGATTTTGTTATAGTTGCCACGGTTGGCGAGCGGGTTGCAACAGCAGTTTTTCCTTACGACAACCTCGAAACGATATTGGGAAGTGGATATTCTCACACCGCCACTACACACTTAAAAGAGACAGACATTTTTAATGGAATAAGGGTAACAAACGAGCTCGCAGTCCACTTGATGATGAATGGATACTGTGAACCGTAGACATCTACATTTATTCTCAATGAGTATCAAAACGCAGATGCGTTGTCAACCCTAAGATGGAATGGCACTTTTCCTATAAAAAAAATGGAACACAGCACAATTAAGTTGTTACTTTACAGCTGGTATTCTGTGAGAGCGTAGACTTACCCCAGTCAAGTCGACAAATTCGTGCTACTACCTGTATAGCTGCAGCGTGGCTCTACCACGTACCTAATTTAACTCTTATTGCGAGTTAAGGTCAGCCATTGCCGCGAACGAATGCTAATTCACCAGTGTGGTTATCACTTCTTATAAAGTAAAGTAAAGTAAATTTACAGTCTATATACACGCCCAACTGCTGGACACAGGCCTCCGTTCATTTCTGAGAGGGTTTTAGGGCAGGTAATTGTCCGCCGCGCTGCCCCAATGCGTATTGGCGAACTTCACATGTCTTCGAAATATATTATTTTTCTTATTTCCCTGACATGCAGGTTTCCTCACGATGTTTTCCTTCACCGCAGAGCACGTGGTAAATCAGCACTTAAAATTGCAATCAACAATTTCATTGGTGCCGGCGGGGATCGAACCCGGTTTGCTAACGTATTGTGAAATTTAAAGCGAGCGCTAACCATCTGAGCTACCACGGCTCAGATGGTTAGCACTCGCATCACTTCTTATAATTATAAGATAATGCTTGATCACTATTCCACCTGATTGTATGTGGTAACATAACCGAAGACGTTAGAGCAAACCTTTTTAATTTATAGAAGTAGGGTGACAAACGAGCATAATATAGTCCACCTGATGTGTAAGTGGATACTGCGGTGCAAAGACTCCTACATCTATCGTCAATGACCAAAAATCCCCTGAGGACTAAGAAAGAATGCCTCGCTACTAACAAAAAAGGTTTGTTTTTTGTTTTATAGCATTGGGTGATAAACAAGCATACAATCCAGCTGATGGTAAGTGGATGCTGTGACTCATAGACATGTACATCTATCCTCAACTAAGGATCAAAATGCAAATGCGTTGTCACACCTGAAAACTAAGATGGAATTCCTCGATTCCAGTAAAAAGGATCCCCTGATCTATACACTTACCATATGAAACAGCAGTGTTACGCTGCTATTTTATGCTGGTATTCTATCAGAAAGTGTTCCTGCCCCGGTCGAGCTGACCCATTCGTAGTACAACTATAATACGAGTACTGCTGGAGCGTGGCTCTAACAATAGCAAGAGTGCTCGGTTCTGTATTCTGTATACGACGCAGCAACATTTAGTTGCCATTTTACGTTGTTATTCTGTTAGAGAGAATCGAACTGGGGACCCGCACCACCGCAACCAAACACTAAGCTACCGAGCCGTTAGGGACTTACCAGCTTACCACAGCAGGATAAACACTACTCGACCATTTCAAACATACCTGAAATTAAAAAAGGAATTTAACTGACGCATACAATTTTAAATAACAAAAACTTTTGCTCATTTGTAATTAAATAATGATTCAACCCAAACCTCACAGATAATATAATTAAAATACAAACATCAGGTGAAGTGTAATTTAGCTTTACCGCAATTTTAATCAATGGTTAATGTTATGTGGTTACGAAAAGATTAAATAATAATACAACAATATTTACTACGTGGTAGAGCTACATTTTTACCCATGATTCCGCCTTGATTATTCATTATCACCAACCCGTAAAACTCCTCTGGCATGGGCTTCTCCTGTTACGGAAGGTTTGCTCTAATTATCAGGCTTGGCAGGCAAATTGTCAATCTCTCTCGTCTCACACTATACTATGATTCTCTTCTATATCGTAAAGGCAATTTACAAACATAAATTGCACAAGGATAAACATCCAAACCTTTAACAATTATTTATAGACCATAAAAATACTTGCAATTCATTAGCTTATGCTTTATTTTATGTAACACTTTCCGGAAAATCGCTATGCATAGCGTGCACTTTTTTGTATTTATTTTCGTGTGCATAATTTAATTAGATCAGTGATTGTGCAAGCAACACACTCGCTTCATCATCATCATCATTATTATAGCCAATCAAAGTTCACTGCTGATGCTGAACATAGACCTCTCCAAATATGATAAGATAAAGTCTACATTGCCTGTATGCATTCAAATATATTAATTTAAAATCAGATATAATACCTCATCAAACTGAGTTTAACGTTTATGTTAAATCTCTTGCAATCCGATTATCGGCTGAAGTGAGCGACAATGGCCGGATATCGCCGGCTATTACCGGATAGCGGTAATTACCGCCTCGAGGGGGAGTGGGGGAGGCCGGCAATTTGCTTGATTGTTTCATCGACGAGATCAATCGAACGTGAAGCGGTGCAAGGTGTTAAACGGTACTAAATTAATGTTTTTATGTTTTTAACTTAATAGCTTTGAATGATTAACTACACAGATTTCAGTTGATCCGTTTTTAGTGTTTAAGTTTATTGTTTCGAGGTGATCGAGATAAGGGATTACATTAGTGGGTAATCAATGAAGACATTACAAAATAACGCGATCATTATAAGATAACATTTGATGCTTTAATCCCGGCTGAAAATATAACAACATGATTACTTTTTTAATCAAAGCACGATGTTAATACTAAATTAATGTATAAAGAAAACAACAACACAACACCGGCTCGAAAGACCAAAATTATAAACATCAATTGGAGATATGTGACTCATTCAATTTTATATTAGAAAAAATAAGGAACATAAAATACAAGAGATTTCACTGATATGAACCACATCACGCAGGTCCCATAGCGGCAATGCCAAAACAGACCGACTCTTCGACCACGTCCAAATTGCTACAGATTCGTTGCTACAGCAGATCCCCTCCGCAGATATCGTGATCCTCGGCAATTTTAACGCCCATCACGCCGAATAGCTTGATTCACGTTTAACCGATCATGCGGGGAGATCTGTTCATGATTTTCCCTTGGCATATGGTCTGACACAATTGGTTACCTCGCCTGCGAGGATTCCAAATGTGGAGGATCATGCACCTGCCCTTTTGGACCTTCTGCTGACCTCTCACCTGGACGGATATCAGATTTCCGTCGACGCCCCTTTAGGCTCCTCGGACCATTGTTTTGTCCGGAGTGTGGTGCCACTCACGCTGAAATCGCAGTTGCATTCTGCAGGCTGCCGCCGTGTTTGGCACCATAGGTCAGCCGTTTGGGACGGGATGCGGTCTTTCTTGCATCCTACCCTTGGGGGCGGGTTTGCTTCTCGCCGGACGATCCCAACTTTGTTGCGGATTCTGTCACTAACGTGGTACTTCATGGTATGGAACTTTTTCTTCCTACCTCTAAGGTGCCCATTGGAGGCAAATCTCAGCCATGGTTTGGTCGCTCCTGTAAAATAGCATCATGCTATAAGCAGGAGTGCTACCAAGCCTGGGCTGACGCATCAGCGTCCCAGGATGTAAACACCAGCGCTCTAAAAAGAAGTATAATTCCGCCTCTAGGTCCTTCAAAAGAGTTATTGCCAAGGCAAAGTCAAAGCACATAGGTAGAATTGGCGAGAAGCTAGTTCGCTTTCCTTCTGGAACTCGTGCATTCTGGTCTCTCGCCAAGGCTGTCCAGGAGAATTTCTGTCAGCCATCTCTTCCATCTCTGCAAAAGGAGAAAGCCGATCTGCTAGGCTCTTTGTTTGCGTCCAACTCGACTCTCGATGACGGGGGGAGTACGCCACCGACCATCCCGCGGTGTGAGTGCTCCATGCTGGAAGTACATTTCACACAGCACTCGGTTCGCAAAGTACTTCTCTCCCTGGACATCCACAAATCGAGTGGGCCTGACGGAATCCGCCCAATTGTGCTGAGGACGTGTGCTCCAGAGTTAGCACAGGTTTTAACGCGTCTTTTCCGGTACTCCTACTCCATAGGCGTAGTCTCAAAATCATGGAAGACGGCTTTC
Source organism: Parnassius smintheus behrii (assembly GCA_036936625.1). NCBI lineage: Eukaryota > Metazoa > Arthropoda > Insecta > Lepidoptera > Papilionidae > Parnassius > Parnassius smintheus. The sequence goes on along the minus strand of JAUPFT010000018.1, from coordinate 45,588,058 downwards.
GTCCACCCGATCCCTAAAAAATGCGACCGCTCAGACCTGTCCAACTACCGGCCTATCGCCATACCTCCTTGTTCTCCAAAACAATGGAGTCCATTGTAAACTACCAGCTCATGAGGTACCTTGAGGATCACCAGCTGATTAGTGATCGCCAATACGGTTTTTCCGTGGTCAATCAGCTGGTGATCCTCTGGTCTACCTGACTCATAGATGGGCTCAGGCAGTAGAGTCTAAGGGTGGCATTGGCCGTTAGTTTGAACATAGCGAAGGCCTTCGATCGGGTTTGGCACAAAGCGCTTCTTTCGAATCTCCTTTCCTATGGGCTTCCCGAGAAATTGTGCGATTGGATCACCAGCTTTCTTGCAGTTCGGAGCATCAAGGTCGTTGTAGACGGTGCAAGCTCCGATTACAAGCCTATTAATGCTGGTGTTCCACAAGGCTATGTGCTATCGCCAACGCTGTTTCTTCTGCATATCAATGATATGTTGCATACCCGTAACATTCATTGCTATGCGGATAACAGCACTGATGATGCTCTTTACACCGGCCGAGCCAATATTTCTCGGGAAAACGTCTCCGAGTGCCGGGACAAACTTGTGTCTGAAGTTGAGTCTTTGCTAAACAGATTCTCGGATTGGAGGCGACTAAATCTAGTCCAGTTTAACCCCCAGAAGACACAAGTTTTCCCCCTTTAACCGCTAAAAAGTATCCCTTTGTTATATTCCCTCAGTTTCAAGGCATTCCCCTAGTTGCCTCAGCCAGTATCGGAATCCTCGGCGTCTACATATCGAGTGACTTGCAGTTTCGTGGTCACTTGGAAGAGAAGGCCAAATCGGCCTCTAAAAAGCTTGGCGTGCTCAGCAGATCGGAACAGTATTTCATGCCGGCACACCGTCTGCAACTTTACAAGGCGCAGGTTCGGCCACACATGGAATACTGTTCCCATCTTTGGGCTGGGGCTCCCCAGTACCAGCTCCTTCCACTTGACCACATCCAGCGCAGAGTGGCTCGAATCATCGACGACCGAGTGTTTTCCGATCGGCTCGATTTACTGGCGCTGCGAAGAGATGTTGCATCTCTTTGCATTTTCTTTTGCATGTACCATGGGGAGTGCTCTGAGGAATTGTTCGGATTAACCCCAGCTGCTAAAATTCGTGAACGCACTACGCGACAAACGTCCCGATACCATCCACACCATCTGGATGCTTGGCGGTCCACCACTGTACGTTTCAGAAGGAGTTTTCTTCCGCGTACAACCTCTTTGTGGAATAGTTTACCACCGGCGATTTTTCCGGACCGATACGACCTGGGGACTTTCAAGAAAAGAGCTTACTCCTTATTAAAGGGCCGGAAACGCACCTGCAATTCCCCTGGTGTTGCGGTTGATCATGGGCGGCGGTAGTCACTTAACATCAGGTAAGACGCATGCTCTTTTGCCCCCTCTTCTATAAAAAAACACAGTGTTCAAATTGACAGTCTTCAGTTCAGTTTCAGTCAGCCACTTGTCTTGTTCGTTCTTTAGCGCGTATACATATGTTTCCAGTCTGTTGCCAAGAAAATGATGTGCAACGTGAATATTTGCAAGTTCACCAAAGTTTTTCTGAAAAAATACAAAGATAGCGAAAAATCTACGTCGCAAGCCCTATGATAACAATCTCTCTTCATAGAACTTACAACGTGGATTCTTCGGTATCTTTGTAAATTTCCTTTGCACATTTTTTAAGGGGCTTTATATTTTTTGGTGTCCATACTCGAACAGGGTTCTAGTTTATGACTTGCAGATATTTAACAAAACGTTTATTTCATCATTTACGTACGTTTTAATTGTCCGATTTAAAATCAAATTTCATGCCAAGATTTGTAGTGTAAGGTGATTTTGCATTTCTAAATTACATTGTTATTATTATTTTGTGAAATAAATTAACTAAAATACGAAAGATTAATTGCAGTGGGGTAAGCATAGGGTATCATAGTATGCTTGAGTGTAAAGGTAAGCTTGTGTGAGAATGTATGAGGAAGAGAAAGGTTTTTTTAGAACACATACACATAGATGTTTGTAATGATATGTTCCTTACAAACATAAACAATAGATTGTATTTTTTATACTTGGTACGCTGCAGTTATATTATGGTTGTAGCACGAATGGATCGGCTGGGCCGGGAAAGGACCACGCTCTCACTAAATACCAGCATAAAATTGCAGCTTCATTCCGTTTTTCGTGAGGTGAGTGTAGAGAACAGGATACCCGTTTTACTGGAATCGAGGCATTCCATCTCAGTCTTCAGGGATGACAATGAATTTGCATTTTGTATTCTAAATCGAGTTTAAATGCATATATCTATGGGCTATAGCATCCACTAACCATCAGGTGGACTGTGTCCCTTATTCTATAAAAAAATAAAAATAATTGAATTGGCAATTTATTTGCATTTGCATTTGCTCGATGATTGCTCGATGTGGTCGAGATATTAAGATTTGTCGGCTGCTGTCGTAAGAGATAAGAGAGGCTTTGTTGCATAGGTGCCCGCTCCTTTTGGTTTATGTCTGTGAAATACTTGTGGGTTATAACTTGCGACGTTGCGGTTAACCTCTTTGTGTTAAATCGTATTGTCAAGCTTCGTTATACTCCTTAACTAATGCACGGAAGCATCCATTAAACTTAAAGCCATGACTCTAAAGATTAATGAAAATACTGCTTAAGCGGGCATAAAACAAACGTCTGTTATATTTTCTCTGCCAAATATACCCTTTGCCACCAAAAAAGCTAAAAGGAGTTGGGTTGTTTTACCCTATGTCGTCGTGCGTCGTAAGAGACGACAGGGCTAAAAAAAACAGAAAATGCACAACATCGTCAGTATAATACAACCTGAAAATAAAAATAAAACTGCGGTTGGCAACCCACACCCGTCAAACTTAGCAACTATGACAAATATCCCCCTTATTTGGCAATCTATGGAATGGCCTATGTTCAGCAGTGGACGTTTGATGAATGAGCCATCTTTGTTCTCAGGGCTGACAACACATCTATATTTTGATTGTTATGAGACTAGATGTAGATGTCTATAGCGGCTATAGCCACAGCATCCACTTACTATACGGTGACTATGTGCGCGTTTTACACTATTATTATATAAAAATACTTGCGAGAAAATACAAATCATTCAATATAAAAAATGAAAAGTAGTTTTTTTACACTGTATAAAATGCAGTTTTGCCACCTACTGCCGCCATAACGTGGATAAAAACCCATGACCTGTGAACGAAGTCCTTTGCAGTAGTATTTACGCCATCTTGTATAATCCGTACTTGTGACCGCCACAGCTCCAATATCCAAGCCGGACGTGAAATGTTAACACATGTGAAACGCAGATGTTAATGAATACTCTATTTAATTAACGAGCCTGTGACTATCGCAGTCTATCGGCCGCATCGCAGCTTTCATGTTTATGACGGCATCGACAATATGTGATATGGCAACGAGTGATTAGTGATGTACAATACGATTTTGCGCAACGATGAAACCATATGAGCTAAGCAAAGAACTCAGCAATAAGTTCATCGCTAATCCGAATAAATTTTGTTGAATAGTATAATTACATTATTTAAATAATCTAATAAGTCTGATAGGTCCCTATTCCACCTGAAGTTTGCAACATCCTCTTCACTATTTAAAGAACAAAGATTGACTTTGAAGATGGCATGCCTCATAACCGGTACTTATACTAGGTTTCTACGTAGTATAAGTACCGGTTATGAGGCATGCCATCTTAGTTCTGTGGTTTATTTTAGGTCTCCAGTAGGTGTACATACTTATGTCTCCAGTAGCTGTACATACTTGTGACAAGCATACACAGAGTCCACCTGATGGTAAATGGATTCTGAGACCCATATACATCTACATCTGTCCTCAATTAGGAATCAAAATGCAAATGCGTTGTCAACTCTAAGGACAAAGATGGAATGCCTCGTTTCTAGTGAAAAGTTTATCCGGTTCTCTAAACTCACCATACAAAACACAGCAGCATCAAGCTGCTATGGTATATACTGGTTGATGTTTTTTAATGTTTCGAAAAAAATTGGATGTAACAGGTAAACGGAATTATTATTTTACATTAACATATTAAATTTGATCTATCAATAAATACTACTAGCGTTATTTTAATTTCGATAGTTTTTATTTTATTTATTTATTTAATTTCGTTGTTATTTTTTAGTACCGAAAGCGTATTTCAAATTAGTAGTATTTATTGGTAGATCTATTTCATAATATATTATTGCAAAATAAAAAAATGTTAAATATCAGTGCTATAGGCTAGAAACCTGTACCGTTCACGTGCGTTAACCTGTTACACCCTTTTTTTCAGTCGGTAAAAAAATCAAACAGTATATACAATAGTAGTTTGATGCTGCTGTGTTTTGTATGGTGAGTTTAGAGAAAGATATATATATATATATATATATATTAGTGGTCCTTCCCGGTAGAACCGACCCATTCGTGCTACAATCACCATATAGCTGTAGCGTGGTTATATCGCGTATAGACCACAACCGTTTGTCAATTACAATAAAAAACGTGACTGAGAAATAAACACGGACAGGACCAAGGTGACAATGTCTCTAATTACCCGTTTTATCACCGGCGACAGTCGCAGTTTATAGTGACATTATATATACACAACTACAATGCCTCAATAAAAATTACTTGACGACGTTAGGAAATTGATTTTAAATTACCTTCATTTAGATTTATTTTAAAGATGTTAAAACTTTTAAAGTTAAGATCCGCGTGACAAAATAAAATGATGTGATACCTATTCTAACCACTGCTGATGACGCCTCGTTTGGAGGCGCAACACGTGTCGTATTATCGAAGGTGCTATCTTTTCTTGGGTTAGCGGTGTTAAGAGTATTGGTGTGGGGATGATTGGTGACGGGGATGGTGCACACAGCTGTGAGAGTACGGAAGGTGTCCTTAAAATTACGTAAGACACATCATCTTATTTCATTACGTGGGTCGTAGCTAATCAATTTTTATCATCTCTGATATAATGTATTTTTTGGAAAGTATCGCCCTATTCTAATTAATTATTAGATTTGTTTTGAAAAATTAGTCTCCAACAAAGGAACATTACAAAAATAACTCCGACCTATACCTAAAAGTTCAACGACATTACCAAATTATCTATGGTCATTAAGTTGTGATAACATCACTATCACAACGTTATTAAGTTTTATCAGATGAAACATTGAAGTTAAAGGAAAATAGATTCGCTCGACCGGAGCAGACCCCGATCTATCAGAATACCGGTGCAGAACTTAGTAACGAGTACCTTTTATATTAGGAACGAGGTGTTTCAATTTGCGTCTCAGAAGGCGCCATCACTTGTGAATATTGATTCTTAATCACGGATGGATGGAGATTTCTATGCACTTCAAGATTTACTGTCAAATTGACTATGTTTACTGTTATATGCCTATGAGGACTCAGCTTAACTGTACGATATCAGCATCAGCATAACAGCCCTTGACAATTCCACTGCTGAATATATGCTTCTACCTAAGGAAAGCCATAAAGCACGTCCTGAACCGATTGCTTTTTTATTGAAAACATAGAGATAGAGGATTAAGGAGAAGAGAGAGAGAGAGAAAGATGAAAGAGAGACACACATATTTATACGTGGTATATCCATGCTGCAGTTATATTAGAAGTATAGTTGTAACACGAATACACGAATGGGTCGGCTCGACCGGGGAAGCACCACAATCTAACAGAATACCAGCGTGAAATAGTAGCTTAACGCTGCTGTTTTTCGTATGGTGAGTGTAGAGAACCGGAGAACCTTTACTGGAAACGAAGCATTTCATCTTAGGCCTCACAGGGGACAACGCATCTGCATTTTGATTTGTAATCAAGGATAGATGTAGATGTCTATGGGCCGCAGCAACTACTTACCGTCAGGGGGACTGTGTGCTCGTTTGTCTCCCTATCCTATAAAAAAATACAGAAATCCTATTTAACACAGGCTGTAAGACCTCAGAAACTTGGTACTCGTAATACAAGTATAACAACATGACATATCTGAGGAGTAATTAGAACAATCAACAACTATACAAATAGGAATACAATAATAATAGTTAAGCGACACAGGAAATTAGGCCCTTTGTCATTATTGAAGTAAGATTGTTCAAAGTTATTTCTTTACCTGGAAACAAAATCTCACAATTTCAATTAAAAGTTGTTACGGTAACAAAATCAATTATTCTGTCTTGGAAGTTGTGTTGGATTTACGTAGCCAATAAATTATTTATCAAAACTTGCTCAACATTTACATCCATCAATTTATTGATTGGTGTAAACACCGCCTTTATTTCAGCAAAAAATGAATTGTGATTTTTTTATAGAATAGGTGTGACAAACGAACGTTCACTGCACCTGATGGTATGTGCATATATTACAAATAATCTTGGCACGCGGCGTTTTGTGCGTGTGATTGTAATTATGCAGCTTTGATTTGTATGGTGGTGACGTGGCAGTCGTCGTCGATACATCCATCATCACTACATAAGCTTTTCGCACACATTATGCCGTGTGCCAAGATAATTTGAAGTATCTATGAGAGGATGATGTAGCCCATAGACATCTACATCCTTCCGTGATTAATAATCAAACGTCAGATGCGTTGCCATCCCCTAGAAGACTACCCATCCAGACTCTTAGACAGATAAGTTGTTCTACCACCAACTAAAATTCTTTCCACGATTAAGAATCAAAACATCTTGTTACCATAAAAAGGATCTCCGTTTCTCCTCACTCATACGATATGCAGCATTAAGCTGTTACGTTTACGCGGGTACTCAATGAGAGCGTGGGGGGATATGCATTGATAGTCAACTTGACAGGAAAATGCTAATAACATTATCGGATTTTTACGTGATGGGGCCATGCTGTAGTAATTTAAGAGACGTCTCGCACCTAGAATGCTGTTATCCAACGGTCTGGATACTTTACTTCTGGCGTAAGTGTGATAGTTATTCCATCATCTAATTAAAACTATTGCGTTGTATCATCTGAGGACTAAATTAAATGTCTCCCAGCTTGTAATCATACCGGCTTTTAACTAAAACACTATGGGGGACTGCTGAAGGTAGAAATAGGTGGTGCCTATCCAAACGGACTCTTAAGCAGAAAAAAAAACCGTCAGTGGTAGACTGAGAAGCTTACTGGAAGTAGCTAATTCTCCGATACTGTTAGTAGCATTACTAGAATTGCTATTCTGATTCGTTAATAAATCTATAAATTTACCATTAATGTTTGATAGACCACCAGCAATTAAATCGTGGTTGTTTCTCCTAAAGGGATTAAAAATGTCTTTTTTGAAGCACTTAGTTTTCTTTTAAATATTATGATAAATAAAAGAATTATATATACATAATATTATGTATAATACCGTGGGAGCTCAGATGGTTAGCGTTCGCTGTAAATTTCACAGTACGCGAGTAACCCGGGCTCGATCCCCGCCTGCACTAACGATATTGTTAATTGCAATTTTAAATGCTGATGTACTACGTGCTCAGCGGTAAAGGAAACATCGTGAGAAAAAATAAAAATGAAAAATATTTCGAATACATGTGAAGTTCACTAACACGCATTGGGGTCGCGCGGCGGACACTTCCTTGTCCTAAAAGCCTCTCAGAAATGAGGGGAGGCCTGTGCCCAACAGTGGGACGTATATAGTCACGTAAGTCAATAATTAAGGACAATGTTACGATGAAATACGGTGCAATATTTATTTATTTACCACTTACAACTATCATCACAAGTATATTACCTAATACAATACTGCAGTTACAAACTTGGAAACTAGAACAAACACAATATAGGCCTTTGTGAATTCATTCAGAGTACAATTGAACAAATCGGTCTGTTGTGAGACCACATTAACTCAAGGGAACCTAAATTCTAAACTACATAAGGATAAGGAACTTCCTCAAGAAAGTTTTCCCGAGTTCACTCTCGAAGTTGAAGAACTTTGGCGCGATGTATTGTAATATTAAAGACGTGTTCCAGTGCAGTTTGTGTATTACATACCCGTATATAAAGCATGGCTATGTATAACGTGAGAGAATTCAGTACCCCATATCACACCACGTTTGTCATTAGAGGACACAGGGTGAAAATGAAATGAATGTAGGCAACAGCACCGTACACATAACAACTCAGTTGCTACCCATTTGCAAAGCTTAATAATTATGAAAAATGGCCTAAACACAACTGAGTACAAGCTACCTCTCCTTTCTGAGAGTTTTAAGGCTAGGAAGATTCCATCGCACCGCCTCGTTGTGTGTTGACTGATTTCACATTTCCTCAAAATGTTTAAAAAAATCTCAGTTAAGCATCTTTAACTCATTCATCAGCAGCTATGCCCGGGGTTTCTCTTTGTGATAAATTTAGAAACAAGAATATCTGCAGTAGAACCAGAGTGACCGACATAGCCCAACTGATTAGTAGGCTGAAGTGGCAATGGGTCGGCCATATAGCTCGAAGAACCGACAACCGATGGGGAAAAAAGATTCTTGAGTGGCAACCTCGTACCGGTAGACCTAGTGTAGGGCGACCCCCCACTAGATGGAGTGACGACCTGGTAAGACATGCAGGAAGTTGATGGATGTAGGTGGCTCACGACCGTGCTTTGTGACATTCCTTGGGGGAGGCCTATGTTCAGCAGTGGACTTGTGAAGGGCTGTAATGATGATGATGAACAGAGTACGTAAAGAAATCAATATTTCGTCCTTTCATTCAACTTATCAAAGTCCACTGTCCGCTTTCCATACTTTGCCTAAGGTCCTTACCTTTGCCATAGTCGCCACGTTCGGCGGGCTGGTTAGCTGATGCAGTTTTTTTTTATTTTTTTAGTTAAAACCGTAACGTCTTTCATTCCTCGATGGGTACAGTACGTTGAGAACCGACTTTATAAGCTATTAATTATATGGAAATTATTTTAATCTTTTCGGAGTTGGTTTTTACTTTTATTACGTTTAATTATTTCACCCTTTTTAGTAGGCTAAGCAATATCGCGACGTAAAAACTAGACTGTGCAAATGATTACATAAACAAAATTATCGCCATTTTTTTCACCGGGTGGCTTTTTTCTAAATTTGTTGGAATGACCGCTAAAACTTAGTGAATAAAACAAAAACAATCGGCAACAATGAAATTATTTATTGCAATTTTAAGTGCTGATTTACCACCTGCTCGGCGGTGAATGAAAACATCGTGAAGAAACCTGCATGTCTGAAAAATAGCACAAAAATATATTTCGAAGACATGTGAAGTACGCCAAAACGGATTGGGGCAGCGCGGCGGACACTTCCTTGCCCTAAAATTTTTTTCTTTATGTACTCTGTTTTAAAAATGAGAGGAAGCCCGTGCCCAGCAGTGGGAGGTATATAGGCTGTAACTTTACTAACTTTAATAGTTCACAATTTGGCAACGATATCGCATGACATACACACAAAAATTATTACAAATCAGAACCTTCTCTTTTTGGAAGTCGGATAAAAAATTAATACTTTAAGTGATAATAATGAGACAATGCGCTTTGTTTTGAAAATTAAGACAAACGTCCATAATAATACACCATTAACAATACATCTTTTCTCCCAGTCTTGTATAGAGGGCAACGTCACGGTATTAACAATAACTTAGGCGAGCCGATAGTCGCCATTGTTCACGTCACGGCACATAATTTTACCTTATTACATTTACAATAGTTAATTCCCAAGAGTTTAACAAAACTTAATGTAACGCTTGCATTGCTCGTCTTGTTACTAGCGAATACGTTTTTAATGAATATCGAAAATATAATGAATCGCAAAGTATACAGTTTATACAGTCAACAGTTAATTTAGGCTAGAAGATATCAAATCAAATGACGTCATTAATTGACGCCATATTGTACTGGAGTGCCGCCGTCATATTGTGTCGGATATGTTAAAACAATTTTTAATTGTGTGTACGCTGAATGAAGCGTGCCAGAATTTGTTTTTATTTATTCAAATACAAAAAATTATAGAATAATTGCTGGTATTTCCATTAGGAGTATATAATGATTTTTGGACAACAAAATGACAAAATAATCGCCAACACTTTTTCAATATGGCGCAAGTGTATGACGTCATACACTGTCTATATTATTTTGGAACGTGAATTGAACGTGAAGAATGGCGTCGATTCATGACGTCATTTGCATTGGACAGTACACTGGGTTCTATTTTGGAACATACCCAGGATTTACGAATTGACAGGCACAGATTTTCCAAGTCATGCATTTTATTATATTATATTGCTAGGCTGATAAGACATACTGAGACTCAATTCTTCTACAGACAGTTATAATATAACGTCTAAAGAACAACTTTGAATAAAATTTTCAAACAAACTAATCCTAACGTGAAAGTTTGTTTGTATGTTTGTGGCTTAATTACGTAAAAACTACAAAATTGTTTTTGATGAAACTCGGCAATATTACAGATAGCAAACCAGAATAGAACATTAGGTGTATTTTTGTATAAAAGTCTATTGCAAATTACAGTATTTTTAATCAGAGGTGCAATAAAAATTTGTCGATTTTTAATTAGACGCGAGCTGACTCGCAGGTAAAAGCGACAAAGCTTTGTGGGAACTAAAATCAGTAAAAATAACTAAAATTAATCGTGATGAAATTCGAAAAATTAGTTTTATTCAGAGTAACCTTTCTCTTCGTCCATTCGAGCCTAGGACACGGATGTAGTCATAGATTTAGTTTTTTTTTAAAGAATATTAATAATGCTATAAACATTACTAATATTCCCCTTAACCACTCGTGGTAAGCTTAAACTGCTTGTGTTACGAGTGGTTCACGCCAGCAGTCGAATGGCGGATTCGAACCCTCGACCGTTTTGAGTTTGCGGTCCGCACCCTGCCATTAGGCTACTGTCGCTTTAGTATTAACTGAGTAGTACACAGATTACTGAGCTACGAGGTTTTCTAGCACTAAGTTATGTTTCATTGTTTTTTTACCAAAGTACAGGAAGAGTTTCAAAAATATTATCCCTAACAAATCATTGTTCAGTGTAATTACATCAACAATCTCAACAACTCAAGAAAAACTTTTTGGCAAATGAAACGTGTCTTTGAAGCTAAGTTATCTTGCTTGCTTTTTGTTGTTAATTCTTATGAAAATATTTTGAACAAACATTCATTTAACAAACGAAATTTAAAATACATAAAAAGAAAGAAAGAATTTTCACATAACAGCTTCAGAAGCGGGTCCTAAAATATAGGGTACAATTAAAACCCGATCTTATAATTATGTTCTCGAATGGCAACCTCATGACCATGAGCGACGTGTAGAGCGACCCTCCACTAGATGGAGTGACGATTTGGTAAGAAATTATAGAATTCGAAGGATTCAGGGGCCTAAGGAGTGTTTTGTGGCATTCGTTGGAGGGGGCCCATGTTCAGCAGTGGACTTGTGTGGGACTGTAATGACGATGATGATGAAATGTAGTTACTCATAATTAGCCCGTTTGCTCGTTTATTATTTCAACTTTATTATAAAAATAGATACCCATTCTGAGAACAACCAACTTTGCACACTTCACAACGCGAAGCGTTATTAGTTAGTGATTTACTCTCGACACGTCAAGGCCAAGCAATTTTGTTTTAAAATGCCTCTATCATACCCATATTGCACTTATACGATAATATGAGTTGTCATATATCGAAAAACACCAATTAATCCATCTTATTTTTTCTAAAAACTCATTTTATATTGCTTCTTTGAAAAAAAAACAGTTTGAATTTTTTTTACGTGGACGTCCGGATGTTGGTTTTGCATGTGGTCACAACTTTGAGTATTCATTGGTTTAATACTCAAAGGTTCACAATAACTCCCGAAAACAGTAACGTATCGAGACCGGGTTTTTTTATTAGCTGTAAAATTACATCAACTGGTTCCCTATTTCATATCAATATTACGCGTAGTTTGTTAATAAATTTATTTTCAACTTTTATAATTTTTATTGCTATTAAAATTTTAAGGTGTTTTTATATTTTTTAGCCCTTGAAAGACAAAAGACAAATGTACTATACAGCCTGTATCGATTTTATACTTTGTGTAAAAAAAATTATTTTGGTAAACATTATTATTTTTTTTTACTGTGGTTATGACACATTAATTGTTGTTTTTTTTTAAATTAAATGAAACACTCACGAGACGTGCAATTTTGAATTTTCTAAATAGTTTCATATTGACCAACATCAATATCGGTAGTAAATTGATTAATACGGAAGTTGTTCCTTGTATAGCCACATTCTCCCAACTCCAGCACTAGACCACAGAGGCATAAAGAGGATGTGCACTAGACTAATTCCCAAATATTCAAATGTGGTAGAGCCACGCTGCAGCTATATTATGGTTGTAGCACGAAAGGGTCGGCTCGACCGGGGAAGGACCACGCTCTCACAAAATACCAGCGTAAACTGTGCTTCGTAATCGTATGGTGAGTGTAGAGAACCGGAGACCCGTTTTACTAGAATCGATACATTCCATCATAGTCCTCAAGGGTGACAACGCATCTGCATTTTGATTCTTAGTCGAGGTTAAATGTAGATGTCTATGAACCACAGTATCTGATAATATAAAATTAACGTATTGACACCACCATATTGTTAATGTACGTACACGTACATTAACACGTCCTAAGTCTAAAGCAATTTGTCAGAATAATAATTATTAACCCTGGCAAAATTGTGTAATTAAAGTTTGTTAATCAGACTTCTAAAATTTAAACCATCTGCAACCGAATCCATAATTCCAGACTCTTATAAACCTATATGTAACAGAAAGTTAATTGAACTTGAAGTGGTATAAAAATTAATAAAAAAATAGCCACATATTAAACCAGAAAAGTATAATTAATTAGTCTTGCCTAAGTATAAGTTCTTATGAAATCAGTCCTCAACAATAAATATACGTACGTTTTTGAAATCTAAAATTCATATAATTCCGAGTGGACTAGACGCAAGTTGGAAGCTAGACAGAACTGTTGCATATTAGAAGAGCCATAGTCCATGAATAAGCTGTCTCACAACTCCGCTAACGTGTGCGAAAGTGCAAGATAAAACTCTTTTATTATTCAGCCACAATTTCTAAAGACAAAGGTTCCTCCGCGTGTCTTTGTTTAGCAGTCTCAAGCATTAGTCAGTGTTTAAGAAGTTTATCGGGCGTCGTAGGTGTTTCATGATAATTTGCATTCACTTGAGAAATATTTATCCAAGAATACGTGTGTTTAACTAGGCAACGAACTGTGAAACTTTGATGTTTACGTTTACAAACATAAACTGGACTAAACTGTGAATTTAGTGTTGGATTTAATTTACCTACATTAATTAATACTAAGGTACGTGATGGTAATATGGTCACCACAAGCATTGCCGCCCTATAACCAAAACTAGAAGGACAGAGACAAAAACACAAAGTCGTATACTATAACTAATATATTAAGAAAAAACTAGCAAACAAGCTTTGGCGATAAGGAACACATCTAAAATGAATTTAAAAAGAACTAACTGTAATGTAGTTAGTTCTTTTTAACAATACTAAAATCGACTAAAATATTTACTATAACGTCAACTGTCAAAATGGAGTCGATAAATCGGCGCCCTTTTAACCCTTTATTATTTGATTGACCGATGAAGAGCTATCGTATCACAGAGTCATCTATGTAAACAAGGCTGTAGTTTAAGAAAGTGACCATATTAACCGGATGACCATATTACCCTCACGTACTATATGACAAACATCCCCTTATGAGCCAATAATGATAAATATGGTCAATATTACCCTCACGTACTATATTACTAAAACACTAGTTGTAACACTGCTACAAGGTAGAACCGCACTGCAGCCATACTACCTATACATGTAGTAAGCTGCTGCAGCAGGGATGGGTCAGCTCGACTGAGTTAAGCCCACGCTCTCGATGAGTACCCACTTCGTATGTTGGGTGTAGAGAACCGGATACTATTTTCTACCGGAAACGAGGCACTCCCTATTAGTCCTCAGGGGTGATAACGCATCTTTATTTTGCATTGAGGTATTACTACTACGTATAGAGAACACAACGCCTCGCATGATTTTGCGCCACGCTTTGCGGTACACTGTACCGCAACTATTTAGTGAGTGTCCAACACCCGCACAGACGAGTCGTTTCGCTTCGCATAAATAACAACTTCAAAATGCTGGTTGTGTTCTTAAAAACTGCAGTAAACACTCCGGAACATCAAAAAAAAGTGATGGTTTAACATTTCATCAGTAAGTAGACATTAAAACGTTTAAAACTCTTTGATTTAAAGTTTTTCGCGTTGTTACAATGCTCACGAGAATCGGGCAAAATGTAAAATCTATGGGAGCGACTTGTTGTATACTACGTTGAACGATAAGCATAAGCGTCGTGAAATTCCTGGCCCTTATGACGTTTTGGTCGCGAAAAAACTCATCCCTAATGCAAACTAGCGCTGCATGTTTTAATAGTTTGGTTAAACGACGTAATTATTATTTTAGCGTTGCAGCAAACGTTAGTTCTGACTCTTACCAAAATAAAGCAAGCTTTTGGTTCGGGTTGTCTGTATGACACTATAGTTCGATGGCACTTTGATCGTTAATCGAGGTTAATTGTAGATGTCTATGGGCCACAGTATCCACTTACTATCAGGTGGACTGTGTGCTCGTTTGTCATCCTTATTCTATACAAAAAAACCTACCCCGACCGACTCCTAAGCTGAAAAGCAATCGTACCACCTAGTTGAATTTGGCCTTTAATTAACCTTTATACATTAGGCCCTATATTAGGCCGTTACCCGTGAGGACTACTATGTCTAGTTACGAGTAAAAGGGGAAATACAGCAGCATAACGCTGATATTTCACCCTGGTATTCTGTGCGTGCGTGGTGCTTGCCCGATCGAACCGACCTACTCGTTCTGCAGCCAGGATATGCTACTTGTTTCCACCACGCGACAACAACTTTATCTTGGCTTTCATATTGGTTGCCTCGTTGGTCAAGTGGTCGCAAACGTTATTGCTGATTATGAGGTCTCGGGTTCAAATCCTGCGTCAGGCCAAAATCATAAGAAATTCTCAAAAGCAGTTTGGCGTCAGTAAGTCGGCGGTGTTACACCCCCGTGACTCAGATATCACGTAAAGAAGTTGGTCCTGCGCCTGATCCCTCTCCAGTCTAGTCGGATTACTGTTCCATCGGGCTATGAGTGAAGGAATAGAGAGTGCACCTGTGCTTGTGCAAATAATTGGACACTATAATCCTGTCTTGTGCAGATGGCTGGTTTCCGTTGAGACCGACATTATTATCATTTTTATCGCGCGAAAATAAAAAATCAACGATTTGATTCCATTACATTTCACAATTCTATCGCTTTAAAATAAACAATATAACTTATTCGTCTACGAATAGACTGGTGGCACTACTAAATATCTGCAAAATGTAGGAGAATAGGTTAACGACCTGAGGAAGATTTCACTTTCTCCTTTAAATTTTTATCTGAATCCAATCTTGAGCAGCAACACTTAGGAGGAATTAAGTCGAACAATGGGGACCAGTTTCCACGGGCGACGGCAATCTGGGACGGTAACAAGTCCATCTAGAATTTGTTTCGGTCCAGATTTGAAAGGCGTGTAATCGATTCGAGAAACGCGACAAAAGTCGTGTGAAGTAATGCACCGATCAAAAATGTTTCAAAATGCCAGACGATACTCTTTCTACCATAGTTTGAATACTTTTATAAAAAATGTCTTCTACAATAAACAGAATCCCTTAAATATGTCACCTTATAGATACAAATAAAGTGACCGTCTATCCTTTTGAACGATTTACTAAGTTGTGTGTGAGGTATTAACAAAATTTTTTTTAAAGCCCATATCAACGTGCCGGTGTCGGAAGAGGCGACCGAGGTAAACACACCGGGAGATTGGCTGGAGCGTCTTCTTGATAACAAGGGAGGCTTATGTTCGACAGTGGACTTTGGTAGGTTGTAACGTTTAAAGGTAACGTAATCAGTACACAAACATCGACCCTGAACTAATCCTATACTCTTGATAGAGTAAATTCAGTCTTTTAAAATGTTTTAAAATAAGTGGTAACCTGACTTATAGTCTTAAGAGACTTCAAACCATATTGTAAATTGAACTCTATCGTCACTTCAATTATAACGTTAATTGTTACACAGTAAACGTTTGTATAAAGTGCATGTGCAACGTTCGAATGCCCGCCTAGGCTTTTTATAGCGGCACGAATCAGAGTGGTCCAATTTTCTATGACTTTTCTGCAGAGATCCGGCTTAATTTGAGGGATGGCCTGTGTTATGTTCACCTTTAGGGCATCGGTCGATAGTGATTAGTTTGCATAGACCTACGACTTCACGAAACTCCACAAGAAAAAGTCTAGCGGGTTCAAATTGCATGACCTTTGTAGCCGATTCATATCACCCCGGCGAGAGATAAGTTTACCCTCAAATCGCTCATGGAGAATGTCAATCGTGGCGTCCGCTGTGTGGCACGTAGCGCCGTTCTGCTGGAATCAAATATCATCTAGGTCAATATGGTTTAATTTTGGCCATAAGAAATTAGTTATCATCGTTGTATAGTGCTCGCTGTTGACGGTAACCACCTCTACAACGACGTTTTCAAAAAAGTACGAACCAATGACGCCGCCGGCCCAATATCCATACCAAAAGGTAACTTTTGCGAGTGCATTATCACTTGGTGAACTTCGCGTGGGTTGGTGTCGTCCTATATGTGGTAATTCTGTTCGTTAACACAACCATTCATCTAAAAATGCACCTCGTTGCTAAAGATGATTTTTCAGCCAAAATTGGGGTCCTCTTCTAAACTATTCGAAGCCCAGTCAGCGAACAAACAGCCTTATCTATCGAATAATCGAATCGAATATCGAATTTGAGCTCCTAGATCAGTTGTATCTTGTACGTGTGTAGAGCTAAGTCTCGACGCAAAATTCAGCAAGTTGTTGTGTGTGAAAGGCCGAGTTCTTCTGCACGGCGAGGAATCGATTGCCTCGTGTTCTGCTGTACGCTTTCCCGAACCGCGATAATGTTCTCTGCCAATCCTGCATTTCTTGAAGGTGCTGGGTGCTGACTGATTAATTATTAAATCGGTCGTTTCAAATTTAGCCAACAAACGTTAAAGAGTCGGGCCACCACGTCTACCGTAAAATGGGCGCAATGCGCGCAACGTTTGCGCTAACGAACACTAATTTTGCTAATAAAGTTTTATCATTTGAATGTGCTGTTTAATCGTGTAACTTGACAAGGTGATTTGGCATAAGTAACTGATTAAACAAAAGATTTGATAGACGAAACCAAAACAAAATGGCCGCAACGGGCCGCCAAACTCTACGCGCCACTTGAAAAACCCCTTACGTAGATGGAGGCAAAGATTGAGTACCTTTTAAACCCCCCCCCCCCCCTAACTATTTCTACGTTTACCAATACATCAAAAATATAATCGAATTAATAATTTCCTTGTTAAGCATAGAGTACGAGTACGAACAACACTTGCACGTTAAGGCGACATTCTAGTACGTTACAACCTGTGTAAATCTACTTAAATTAATTATTGCGCAAAACCATTGAGCTAATACGTACTACGTACTAGAGGCGACACTGCATTCAGCTACTATGTTCCATTCAACTGCGATGCATACACTGCACTTTAATCAGTCACTCGCTAGGCGCTTGTAGAGTTGACACGTGTTGTTGATTTAAAAAAAAATCTCTTGATAAAAATATGCCGTCGTGCGTACTTAGATATTGCACAAATAATTTAAGAAATGTCAGTAAAAACCAAGGAATTACTTTTAATTGGTTAATAAAATATTTAATCAATAAAAAAAGTATTATAAATTAGTAATAAAACAAATTATTCCTAAGACGCCATCTTGTGTCACGTAATATAGATTATGAAATTAATTTGTTCAGATGCGACATTTCTGTGGGTACTTAAATATAGGACGAATATATTATTATACACAATTTTTTGTAGAAACATATATGAGTTATCGTAATTAGGCCAAATTTTTTATATTTAATTTATTCTTATATTTTATTTTTAGGTTTCCACGTCAAAGCCAAAGTGGAATAAATTCGTCAATTTTTAACTCTCGCGTGCCCAGTATTTATGAACGGCTCTAATTCTAATTTAAATAAATATATTTGTGATTTAAATGTTATATTAACAAGTTTTGTTAAACATACATTTAATATGTTTTTTTTATATTTGAGATAGATACATTTTAAAATATTGAGATAAAAATATCATTAAAATGTAATTGTGATATTATATTATATAAGCAAATATAATATACAAAATAAATGACAAAATTTTAAATATTGTTCTCGATATAATTTACCTATTTAACAGTACAATCTTTTATTACCTACTGATCCATCTACCTATGTTTATTCTATGATAAGAAAACAAACCGCGCGAACACAGAGTAGCGCACATTTTTTGTTTGAAATAGCTGTTCTAGTACGTAAGTACATATTAATTCAATGCGCAAAACTAAAATCATTTTATAACATATTATAACATTTATAACATATTATAACATATTATAACATATAACATTTTATAATCATTTTAAACATACGGAAAAGGGAATTTGAAGGCAGAAACGTGAATGATGGTAATTTTCTCGATAAAAAATGATACAGTAGACATTAAATTGCTATTTAAACATGTACCTTGCAGAAATTCTATAAAGAAACCGTGTAAAACATATATCAAATTTTTAAAGGCTTATTTTTAAAGGAATGTTGAAAACACATTTTAAATAATTTCTTTAATTTTTAACCTAGGAGAAAAAAAAAAAGCGTCGCAGCCGACCCAGCTAGTGCCGAGACATCTCTGCTGTTTCGTTCTAAAAATTCTCCCCGCTTCAACTTAATCCGTTCAGCCCAACTCGTTACTACTACGTTGTACTAATTCGTTATGTCGCCTCTACACGTTGGCCAACACAGTGGCGAATGTAGTGGCGAATATATTGGCCGAGAGTTTGTGACGGCGTCCACACGTTGGAAGGGCGTTCAGTTTACTTCAGTTTGGGCCAATGTGCGGACGAATTTATGAGCACCGTGGCGCAGTGGCTGCGCCGGGTGCCGCGGGTTTGATCCCGCACGGAACAAGTATTTGTATGTCCTACAAATAATTGCTTCGGGTCTGGATGTGTGTCCTTGTGCAATTTATGTTTGTAAACTGCCTGCGCGATACAGGAGAAAATCCTAGTGTGGGATTAACGTTTTTATAAAAGAATTATAAAATAATAGTGAATATTAATGGGGCTGTAAATAGATATACGATATACGATTAGCTTTATTTATTCTTTACATGCATCATAAACTGGAATAAATACCATTAATAGGAACTTAACTTATTTTAAAGTTAAAGGAGTTATAATCGATTAGTCTATGTTTTAAAATTGGGTTTTGATTTTAAAGTTTAGCAAAATGTGTACTTGCATTTCTATCAGACATTTGATGTATATAAAAAAACACCCTATAATTTATTTGGTAATTTAATTATTTTTTGAGAAAGACAAAAACTATAGCAATAAATATAATTATCACTGACCTAATAATAGGTACAAATTATAACTTAGAACATAAATGAAAAACTCATGACAAGGAAAGTGGCTCAGGACCATGCTTTGCGGCAGTCTGTGGAAGAGGATGTTCAGTAGTGGACTTGTGAACAGCTGTAATGATGATGATGATTCGAAAACTTGCACGATTAAATTATAAGAAATCGACGTTTTTTTTATAGGATAGTGTGACAAACGAGCACACAGTATATCTGATGGTAAGTGGTTGCTGCGACCCATAGATATCTACATCAATCCTTCATTACGAATCGAAATGCAGATGCGTTGTCACCCGTGAGGACTAAGATAGCAAAATCTCTTTTCCAGTAAAAGATGTCTCCGGTTCTACACTCACTATACGAAAAACAGCAGCGTTAAGCTACTATTTTACGCTGATATTCTGTGAGAGCGTGGTCCTTCCCCAGTCGAGCCTACCTTCGTGCTGCAACTATACTTCTAATATAATTGCATGGTTCTACCACGTATAAACGACGTGCTTCATTTTTTTTCATTTTAAAATTGTTCTCGTAATAATCTGATTGTAAAAAAACGTTAATTTTTTTTGATAAATAGCTTATTGATTAAAAAATATGTTCAATAATAATTATATCGCGCTAATTAAAGTAGTAGAAATGTTTAAAGTTGAAATTGGCACTAAAAGGCTGGTATTTGGGGCATCCACCCTACAAAGCTTGAATATAAAATTTTAATCAGATGCGTGTAATCACTCTGGGAGCTTGTAGCAAATTAAACGCGCGGCCAACGTGTGGACGCGGCGACCAAACTCCGCCAACAATCCTTTGATCTTTTGTAAAAAACCGACACCACACGGATCTCGCGCCAACTTGCGGGCCATCGTTCCAATACATACCAATGAAGCCCAAACACCCCGTCTACACGTTGGCCAATGCTATTGGCCACTACATTCGCCACTGTGTTGGCCAACGTGTAGAGGCGCCGTTAGACAATTGCGGGAAGAGAGATAAAGCTTTTATACCTACACAATATAAAATATATAACATAAATTATATTTATTGGCACTACTTGGTCTTTTTTTTTGTAAAGTGTAAATGTAAAATGTAAATTATATATTAAGAAATATGACTGTTTGTTGCCAAAATAAATGAAAAAAAAAAATAAACATAAATACTCTCGTCCGTCACCCAGAGGAATATGTAGACAGAGACTACGGACTTTCATTTTGCTGGATCCTGGCCTCTCTCACCTCCTTTACGTCCATATACCTACGTATACGTGCTCCTTGTTTAAAGATACTCTTAATTTGGTCCATTTTCAATATATCGCCAATTTGTTTGATAAATTACAACAATTACAACAAATACAACACACTATAACAGATCCTGAACTGAGACTCGTTCATGTATAACGATACGCTGCGTTCACGTTGTCGCTGTACCTTCACGTCGTAAAACCAAGAGTAAAACGAATCGCACATCTGTGTTCAATTCTCAATTGAAATTTCAAGTCGATTTACGGGTGACGGAGAAAGTTATTATTATTTTCACATGATAACATATGGGCACGAAAGAAGATTTGCTGCCATGAATATGAAAATTCGACTTCGTTTAGTGGTGGTGCGAGAATGTCCACTATCACAGGATTATGTAGGTGTCGTAACAGATTAGCAACTTAGAATTCAGAGGTGCAATGTTATTGTAATCTTCTTCGTTTTAAGTTCGTTGCAGGTGCTCATGATAGTCGCTCGTGGTTACTGCTTAAGGTAGTCAGTGTTATTGGTACTATTCCAGATTGAACAAGAGTACGAATTTATCCAGAAAGCAGAAAAACAAGAAAAATCGCAAGAAAAGCGTCTCTAAACGCACACAAACAAGCGCGAGGTTTACCCACAGTAGTACACAAAGAAAAAAAACGTGATATTTAGAACGGCCGAAGCGTTACCTTGACTCTGATTACACCGACGAGCACAATATAAAATACTTTGTACCTATATATATATATATATATATATATATATATATATATATATATATATATATATATATATATATATATATATAGAAGGTCAGTGTTTGGAAGTCCGTCTGGGAGGCAAGACCATCTAGCGGCAATAACTACCATTTTTGAACGACGAGGTTTTTATGCCTCGGTCGGTAAAACAGTATTACGGAGCTAGTTCGAACTAAGAAATAAAGATATTACTAACATCATTAGGTTGAAAGAAATCGGTCAGCCAGTTTATTTCGCGTTGTGAACTTGAAGTGGGAGTGTAACGTTTCTGAGAAAATAATCAAAAAAAGTGGAAAATCGATGGTGTTTTTGGAGTTTTTCTGATTACGTAAGTCATTTAGTGATCCCTATACTTATTTCTGGTGATGAATACATTAATATCGCTTGAATTTCGAAATAATTACCTTCACAAAATACTAACCTTAAAATGTAATAGTTGGGAAGTCCGTCCAACATGCATAAGGAAAGTCCGTCATATGCCGGCCTTGCCTCGAATGCCGATATTGTCAACCTTTTCAGCTGCACGTATTTAATAAATTATTTTTTTTTGTTTTAAGGGTGCATAGTGCGTCCATTAGCGCTGCCAATCAAGAAAAATCATTAAACGAAATAACTAAATATGTTTAATAAAATTCTGAAACGTACAAAACTAGGTAAAAATGTAAACTATTTTTGTAGGCATGTGTTTTGTCCTGGTTTCAATGTGTTTGTGTAGTTACAATCTGGATTAGGCGTTAATCCAGATTGTTACTACACGAACACATTTAAACTAAGAATTAACGCATACAAAAATAGTTTCGAACTTAACTTAGTTTTTATAAGTTTTAAAATTTTAATAAACATACCTAGTTATTTCGCTGTAATGTTATTTATTTTATTGATTGGCGGCGCTACTGGAGGCTCGGTGCGCTCTAATGCAAATCTCGAAACGTTGTTGCTATGAAAGCCTTTCTCGGGTTTTGCAAATTACTGAATTTTGGTTTTACGCATTGCTCTTAGCACTTCGATTCCCTTTCGAAAATGGCAAATATTTAACAAAATCGCTACTCCATTTGGGAAAATCACAAAACCATCGAACCTGTAACTTTTTTGTTTCAGATTTATCACCTACATGTCATGCAGAAAGATGCCTGATTTTCTAGATATCGATCGTTTTTGCAAAGAACCGATTTTGCAAGTTTAAACCAAAAAAGAGGCCTTGGTTAATAACCCACTTCATACTTGCAAAAAGTTGTTTTAATTGTAGCTACAGATCAGATATTAGCTATCCACGCCATTTTAAGATTCAAGCATCGAATATACAAATAGTACTAGAATTTCATTTTTTCTGGTGTCAAGGGTGTTCCAAATTTGCTATTTACGACCATTATCCCAGCGACGAGTGCCAATTTTGCAATTATGGTCAGTAACTATATAAGAAAAACGGACAAAGCGTCCTATTCTAGGGAGAAGCTACAAGCAGCAGTAAGAGCTGTAAAAAATGGGGAGCTGAGTGGTTACAAGGCCTCTCAGGAGTACAAGATTCCGAGAATGACCATAATGGACCACGTTAACAATAAGAGGACCAAATCAAATTCACTAGGAAGAAACACAGCATTACCATTACAAGTAGAAAAGGAATTAGCTCTCGGTCTTCAACTGATGGAAAAGCATGGCTTTGGATTGACAAAAACAGAAATGCTGGAAATGGTGGCCGATTTTGTGATAAAGAACATCAAAGGATCTTTTGGCATACCTGTCCAATTATTTTTTAACCTCAAGACGGCGGTGCACATTGTTACAAAAAAAATACAAAGGTAAAAAAAAGTAAAAAACGAAAGGAATTTGACAGGTATGCTAAATATGATTGAAATATTTCTGACATGTTCAATTAGAAATAAAGATTTATGTTTTTACTTAGTATTTTTTTTAAAAGAAAATTCGCTACAATTTTATAGAAAATGTTTGCAACCACTGTCACCAAAGATATTGCCTTAAAATGAAATAAAATTAAATAACTTTGAAATTTAAACCCTATGGACAAAAACATTAAGCACACATTTCAACGCCAGTTTTGCATCACTGCTAGAAATTGTTTTCATGCATATTGCGTCACAAGTTACGGTTATATTGCTACTAGACGGACTTACCTCAACTCCGTCTCAAGTCCGTCTACACGCCGAGTTTTAAAAAATAACATATAATTCTAAAGATTATTGCAATTAATATAATTTTTAGACCAATATAAGTAAATTAATATATTACCTATAATTTCCGACGACACAAATCACTTTAGAAAGCGTATCTCGTTCAATAAGTTTAGTTAAACTTAAAGTATAGAAAAGTATGCCGGTCTTCCAAACACTGACCTTATATATATATATATATATATATATATATATATATATATATATATATATATATATGTGTATATATATATATATATATATATCATATTTATGACAGTAAAAATAAAACAAATGAAAATAAACCGCAAATGATATTTTACTAAAACTTTTACTAAAAGACAATATAACTGAGAACAGATCAAGAAGTGCATATATTATATGTTATTCTATACATAGCATATCCGTATCTTTTTAGTTCATAGTATAGCGCAATAACTTTAAAAAAAAGTTATTGATAAATATCAATATCCCTCTCCAACTAAACAAAAAGCTTCAGCAAGCGAACTGCAAACAAAACAACAATCAAGCACTGTAGCAACAAAAACGCAAATCGAACGAGAGTTTGCTAGACAAACGATTTCTTCGACCGGTAACCCACAAACTGTGGCCTGTTTACTTTGCAAATAAACCTAAAAGCGAAATGTCGATTCGAACGCTAAGGTAACGGTTTACTGACTGTACGAGGCAGAAGACAAACTCTGATTGCCTTATAATTGAATTATATCTTTACCTAAATTATTTTTAGTTTTATTTAATTATATAATCTTTTTTATTTGTTTATTTTACTTAAGGTTTACAATGGGCGGGCTTAATACCTTATGGCATTCTCTGCCAATCAACCCTGGGAGAAACAGATAAATAAAAATTGGTATGTGCTAAAAAAAACTGTAAAAGATGACAAGACATATAATGTAAATAAACATAAAATATTTACGTACTAATATACATATAGAAATACATATATACAAATGTTTAATACCTAAAAATAATAATATGTAAAATAACTAAAAATAGAAATAGAATATCAGATGGAGTTTTCCTAAAGATAATGTTGATTGACCCTTTTTACAAACGAATGTATATTCAGTGCTTTTCTTATAACAACGGGCAGGGCATTCCAGAGAAGAACATAGTGGAGTCACGTCACAGCTATATTATAGTTGTAGAACGAATGAGTCGGCTCAAGCGAAGTAGGACCACGCTCTCACAGAATACCAGCGTAAAATAGCAGCGTAATGCTGCTGTGTTTCTTAAGGTAAATATAGAGAACCGGAGACCCTATTTACTGAAAACGAGGCATTCCATCTAAGTCGCCATCATTTGCATTTTGTATAAATATAGATGTCTATGGGCCATAGCATCCACTTACCATTAAGTGTACTGTGTGCTCATTTGTTACCATTATTCTATAAAAAAATATAAACCGACTACGGCGTAGGCAATAGGAGGGTAACATTTCTGGACTGCTGAGCAAGCTTGATACAGCTTTGAATCTCGGGTCAAGCTTCAATCATCTATTAAGTTGTTCTATCAGGAACCTTTCAGTAGCAGCTCGGAGTCAGAAAAATGGCGCTGTTTCACCCCTGTGCCTTGGAAAGTACGTATAAACATTAGTTCTGCACCTGATCACTTTCCTGTCGTGTTGGATTGCCATCCCATCAGACAGTGTGAGTGAGGCAATAGTGAGTGCACCTGTGCTTAGGCACAAACTCGGTCATTATAATTCTATCCTAAGCAGTTGGCTAGTGTCCGTTACGACTGGCCTGCATGACCGAAATTCTGATATTATTTCTATATCCGCCCATACATAACTGTGAAACTAGTCACCTACGTTTTCTACAGTGATCTGTTATAAGTTATTTGTGAAGATAGCAAGTCCGATTGTGATAAATATGGTGGATGTTAAAAACTTGCGTCCTTAAAAAATATTATCACATGAATCAAGTACGTGTATCACATGGAAGGTATTAATAAGTATATTCTAAATATATACAAGTACGATTTCTTTACGTGGTAGAGCCATGCTGCAGCTACGTGGTGTTTGCAGTACGAATGTGTCGACTTGACCGGGGAAGGAACACGCTCTCTCCGAATACCAGCGTAAAATTGTGTCTCAATGCTCTCGATGTTGAATATAGAGAACGGGAGACCCTTTTCTTTTTTCTTTTTTCATTTTTTATAGAATAGGGGTGACACACGAGCACACAGTCCACCTGATGGTATGTATGGTATGTGCTGTTGCCCATAGACTTCTACATTTATCCTCGATTAAGAATCAAAACGCAGATGCGTTGTCACCCCTGAGGACTAAGATTGAAATGCCCCGTTTCCATTAAAAAAGAGTCTCCGGATATTTACACTCACCATACGATACGAAGCAGTATTAAGCTACTATTTTACGCTGGTATTTTGTGAGAGCGCTGTCCTCCGGTCGAGCCGACCCATTCGTGCTACAACCATAGTATAGCTACAGTGTGGCTCTTACACGAATGTAAAATTTTCACTGATAACGAGCAATCCATCTTAGTCCTCAACGGTGACAAATGCTCCACGTTTTAGTCCTCTAGGTGTCTATGGGCCACAGCATCCACTTACCATTAGGTGGACTATGTGCTTGTTTGTCACTCTTCCCTACATAGTAAAGAACAAAGGCGCTTCCCACCGTCTGGGTCGCTTAGATCTTTTAAACTACGCAACGGGCTTTGATGCGGTTTTCATCAATAGACAAAATGTTTTGCGAGGAAGTTTTAGATGTATTATATATGCATATGTTGTCGAGATCCGAAAATCACACGTGCAAAGCCGGGGCGGATCGCTACGTATTCTATAAAAGTGATTTTATATTTTTACAGTTGGGTGCTTTGTGTTTTTTATATAATTTACATATTTTCATAAGAAATTCCGTGGAGATCTTGATGTCCTCATTACTGGCTTTTAATGAGTGTGCGTGTCTGTGTGCATGGCAAATAGATTTAAAAAGTAACTTTTCTTATCTGCCGGGAATTCCGAGACATGCAAGTCGTAAAGGAAATTGCCTCTCGCTATAATTAAAGAGAGCGATTGTTTGAGGAATTTAAAAGCGAAATTAATATTTTTCTCTTTTTGCCCTTTTCAAAGAGAAACGCAAGGATTTTTTTCTGTATCCCTGAAGGCTTTTAATATACATTTTACCTACTTCTTTCCCCTTTACATAAGAAGTCATACTCTTATATACATAACTCTACCAATTTCTTTTTAAATCTTTCTTGTTTGGTAGTATTTTTAAAGATAATCTCTAGTAGCTTTTAATCGCGTTTTCTTAACTAATGTTATTTGGAACAACTGTTTTTACATACATTTTCGGGTACATTACATAAATAACATAATATATATATATATATATATATATATATATATATATATATATATATATATATATATATATATATATAACATAAATAAATTTAAAACAATAGTTCTACGAAAAAATTGGCAAATTAAATTGGCTTACATCTTTACTGAGATAGGTTTTAATTTATTAGATAGTTGACTTTTATGATGGATTATTCAAATAACACAAACGTGAATCGATTCATCAATTTAAATTTGTTTAAATTTTAGATATGATGAGTAGCGCAGTGTTGGATTGATGACCTGTTGAAAACCTGTTGAAACCCGCAATTAGCCCAAGGATGCAGGTGGCTTAGGATTATACGTTATGCCAATCTGTGGGGAAAGCCTGTTTTCAACGAGATAGAGCCACGCTACAGCTAAGTTATAATTGTAGTCCAAATGGATCGGCTCGACTGAAAAAGGATCACGCCCCCACAAAACTCCAGCGTACAATAGCAGTGTAATACTGCTGTGTATCTTATGGTGAGTGTAGAGAACCGGAGGACACTTTTACGGGAATCGAGGCATTCCAGCTTAGTCCTCAGAGGTGAGAATGCATTTGCAAGTCAATGAATGCTAGTGTGTTGAAAAATAGTGTTAAGGTAACAATTTTTAATTTCCAATAATACAACTTGCAGACATGTTATCGAGCAGACGGACGAGGAAATGGTAATACAATAAAATCTATGTACAATACAGCCGGAGGGGGGGAGGCTGTGTCCTCATTTGTGTAATGCACAACTCCCGAAGTTGGCCCGCGGCCAATGCAATGCTGGGAACAGACAGTTGGCTTGTGTACAGTCGCCGACGAAAACTTTCAAATATTATTAAATGAAATAGTATGATTAAACGAAGCGTTGGGCATTGAATGAACAGATTTATAATGAATATGTGGAGAAGTCATGGTCTGGCCTATAAGAATGTTAAAAAAGTAGGGAAAGATGGTATAATTCTTAGCCTTATCATAAAACGTAATTAAAAGGCGGAATATAACAAATTATAATATTTTTTATTATATTAATTATTTAGTATATTAACTATATTCATTATAATAATTCTTTAAATTATAGAGGCTACTGTTCAGAGGTGAATTTATGTAATGATGATGACGATGAATATAGATTGTAAATAATTATTACCAAAAGCCATTTTTTTACTTGAACCACTAGTTAGAAAAAAATGTCTGTCCTGAGAAGAACCAGCAGAAGCCCAGCTGAACTGTGGTTGTTTTAGGATACTCTGAAATAATTTATTTAAATTAAATATTCTGACGTGTTAAAATAATATAATAAAGTATAAAAAACTTAAACAACACGCATTGATCATGAGCTGTGATGATAATTATGTTATTTTATTCTTGTGATCTTGATCAGGATACTAGGATAAAGTTGACAAATTATTGTTTTGTCGTAGGTCTTTGATACGAGTGCAAATTTTCAAGTCAATAAGCGCCCTAGAAGTTGGTAAGACAAAATTAAAAATTCTTTTTTAAAAAAGCGAAGTAATATTTGAAAATAAATAAATTTTTCTACCTGCCTGTACTCGTTACCTTACATTTTTGGCTGAACATGAGTGTTCCAACAAAATTACTGTACAACATAATTAACTAACATTTAGGTGCCAGCTATGTGAGGATTATGAAGTTAAATATACATAATTTTAACCGATTGTACCAAGAAGGAGGGTTAAGGTTTTTCCAGTATGTGATAAAGAACTGTTACAGATATATTATGATTGTAACACGAATAGGTTGGTTCGACTGGGGAACGATATCGCTCTCACAAGAATAGCAGCGTAAAACAGCAGCAGCAGCTCAATGCTGCTGTGTTTCGTATGGTAATCGTAGTGAAACAGCGACCCCGTTTATTGGAAACGAGGCTTTCCATCTTTCGAGATTATAAATCGTTGATAGATAAGTACAGATGTTTATGGACCACAGCAGCCGCTTACTATCGGGTGGATTGTGTGCTCGTTTGTGACCCTTATTCTATAAAAGAGTGGATTTATGATTCTACGTATGTTTGTACGTTTGTCTGTACCATTACAAGCTTCCGTAACCTTAACAACTTGACAGTTTTTTAATTGTTTTAATAAAAGCAAGGGTCCACCTGATAGTAGATGGAGGCCTACATTAAACCTCGATTAAAAATTAACATGTAGCCGCGTTGTCACCCCTGCGGATCAATCACACTTAGATTCATAATTGAGGATAGATGTAGATGTCTATGGGCCGCAGTATTTAATTACGACTAGCTGGACCGTGTGCTCGTTTGTTTGTTACCTTCATTTTATGTAATACATACATATATATATTTGTTACGCGAGACGATCGTGATTCTAGCGAGTGATGGTCAATCTCAATAAGGGTCCGTTTATCTTAAGCGTCGCCTGCGTTTTATCGTCGCCTTCATAAACCGACAAGCTGACAGACTTCACGAGGCAAGTAATGTGATTAAAAGACGATCTAGGGACTAGGGACGCAAGCCACACGGGCGACCGTTCATGTGAATTATAGACCTTAACGTCCGATCTGCGGCTCTCGGAGTGGCGCTCAATTAGTTAATTGCGGCTTCGCTATGTCGTCCGATAGGATAGAATAGAATATAATAGAATAAAAATAATATTATTATATTTAATACAGCCCAACCAGATAAGAAAACTATAAAATTATCCAATTATTTGTTGATCACAATTAATACATTAAAGATGATAACTATTGCGTATCGTTTCTCATATGATCGATCTATTATTTAATATTAATAGAATTATTTTTCAATATAGATTAATATAGTAATTATTTCCAATATATTATTATTTTATACAATTAAGCATGAAAATTGAAAACAGTCAGAATCGGCACGTTAAGAATCAGGACATTCCCAGGAGTTTTATCAATAGCGTACTATTTTGTAGTATAAGTATGCCATCCATACTAAACATTTTTGCTTAATTTTAAAGTTTTTCGTATGCATATATTCTGGGACGTTATCCGACTGACGGTTTTTGAGTTGCGAGATCATATTGACAAGCACAGCGTAGAGCGCCACTAGATGAAGTTTGTAAATAGAACATTCCGGAAATCGATTTAATGCTATGATTTTAATGATAATGATGAATTTATCATAGAACCGTCAATAACAAACAATTTCTATTCATATTTTCATTCGTGTCGTCAATATTGTCTATATATTCTTGGCGAAATATAATGGCTTTAAAATCGTCCCACATACGATTCAGCAGGGCCAATAAAATAAATATAAAAGCGGTCATTTGAAACGACTGCTCAAAGAGCTTATTCAAATAAGGAATAAACGTCAAAAACCAATCCGCGGACCCTTTCTTACATTCTTCGCCTCGAAATTTGAAATGTTAATTTATATATGGAGGTTCCATCAAACCCTTCGGTTGGGGCTCGTTGATCTGGGCCTCGAAACCTCAATAAAAGGTTATAAAAAATAAAAATATGGCAAACGTTTCTACGCTTTTGAGTCCCACGCGGTTTCGCTCGCGTTGAATTCCCATTTAAGCGAAGATATAACTTAAGTTTTCCACAGATTAGATATTAATAATAAATATAAGTAACTACCAACACGCTATATAATTATTTATCAAACAACTATTTAAATATTTTATGCGCATACCTACATTAAATTTCTCGGTAAGCGGACAACCAGGATTCACATACGCTGACTTCGCTATATCTAATTGCAATTTTAAGTGCTAATTTACCACTCGCTAGGCTAGGAAGGAGAACATCGTGACACAAAACCTCTGAGAAATTAAAAAAAAATCTTCGAAGACACTTGAGGTTCGCCAACACAAACGTCGCAGCGCGGTGGACATTTCCTTGACCTTACAATACATACCTTCTCAGAAATGAAAGTTCTGTGCCCGACGGAAGAACTACTTTTAATGTAACTACATATTTATAATTCACATTTAAATACTTTCATTTCATCTCTAAACGATATCCAAACTAATTATGTTTTCCAGAAAAAAAAACAACTGCGAAAGACGTTTACTTCCACAAGTTAGACAAATGTAACGACACCCCGTTGGTTAAAATCCATCAAGCTGTTTAGGCTACAAAGCATGTGAAAAAAATAGACATACATACGTACTCTTAAAAAACAATACCCACCTTCCGGTGCAGTCAGGTAAAAAACAGCCTTAAGACGATAGTGGTAACGTCCATTTTAGAAATTAACGTTCAGCTCTAAATATCGGAACGAAGTGGCGCTAGTAATTCGACGCTCAGCGACAGAAGATTAGTTCTTCTTGATTGATGTTGCTCACATTCATTCTACGAGCAGGGACAAGTTGTCCATTCCGTAATTTGCTGGGTTACTTAGCTAATGGTTTTGTTAGGCTGTGAATATATAGGATATGAATATATAGGATACGATTATATATGTAGTTATATTGTGTACTAGTGGTCCCCCCGGCTTTGCCTGGAATGATCTATTAATTTGGTGTTGTTTTTTATATTTTAGACTATTTGTTCCACGAAAATCCAAGATTTTTGGATATAAACTATAAATTGTGCACAACTGACTTCAGTATAAATAAAGTTAGAACATCATCAATGTACTTTAAGTCAATTAAATACGCATTATTAAGGATAACCCAAAAACTACCGGTTAGATCTTGATCAAATTTTTATGGGACCACACGACAAGCACAAGTTTTCATAAAAAAAGAATCATCAAAATCGGTTACCTAGAAAATGTTATAAGGTGACTATCATAAAAAAACACAGTCAAATTGAATACCTCCTCCTTTTTGACTTGGGCCTTGTTTTTAGGGTTCCGTAGTTAACTAGGAACCCTTATAGTTTCGCCATGTCTGTCTGTCCGTCCTCGCTTAATCTCTGTGACCGTTAGCACTAGAAAGCTGAAATTTCGTACCAATATGTGTATCAATCACGCCGACAAAGTGGTAAAATAAAAATTGGAAAAAAATGTTTTATTAGGGTAGCCCCCCTATATGTAAAGTGGGAAGTGATTTTTTTTTAATTTCAACGCCAACGTGTGATATATTGTTGGAAAGGTATTTAAAAATTAATAGGGGTTTACTAAAATCATTTTTGATAATGTCAATAATTTCGGAAATAATCGCTCCAAAAGTAAAAAACAATGTGTCCCCCCCCCCCTCTAACTTTTGAACCATAAGTTTAAAAATTATGAAAAAAATCTGAAAAGTAGAACTTTATAAGGACTTTCTAGGAAAATCATTTTGAACTTCGATAGAAACAACAGTACTCACTACCGGGAGCAGTTGCAGGAGCGCGGATCGCTGCTGGAGCGCGAACATAATGGATACCCACCTTTAAACTCATAAGTGGGAACACTTACTGTGACGGACGGGAAACTACGGAACCCTACACTGAGCGTGGACCGACACGCTCTTAGCCGGTTTTTTATCTGTTCGTGAAGTTTTATTACAATCAGGAGACAGACAAAAATGTTGAAAATTATTGTTTGAGTTTCGACTTGCTCATAGACCCCGGGCCCCACCCCGGGGATGGTGGATCACAGGGGCCAGGGGTGAAGGTGGGGTCTGCTGTGGTTCATGAAATGAGACTAAAGTTATATTATACTAAAGTATAATATATTGTACTAAAGTATAATATAAGTATATTATATGTATATACTCATACCACACACTACGGATCCCACTAAGGAATTCACTTCTAAATCTCGGTATGCAAACTACTTCACAAACCGTATTGGTTAAACCACACCGCGACGCAAATACAGCACAACGCCATCTGTTATCGATGACGCAAACTAAATTACGTTAAACAAATATCATTTATGTCTTAATAGCAATAAAGTAGATAGTAAATTAAATAACTTTAACCTCATGAGCTTAATGGAATCCAGTTATTTCAATATTATACTACTTATTATTATTTATATGTATAGTGGCCAAATACTCAAGCGCTACTCAATTTTAAGATGTCGTTAAGTCCCGTGCTGTCACAGTCACTTTGACTTAAAGTGATAGATACAGCACGAGACTTAACGACATAAGCGTCTGAGTTTTTGGCCATATAATACATTATATAATATTTGTATACCCATTTTAAAAAGGAGAATCTTTTCAATTCCTTGGAATAATTTTATTTATGTATATTCGGTGGACCTGGAGAAAGCAAGAACACTACCTACCTCATATTGTACCGTTGGTGTGATAAGAGGCGATACAAAGACACAAACCAGACGGGCAGCAGCGCAGCGGTACCAAGCCTTGCAACTATGGCAAATACCCCCGAAAAATAAATAATAATACAGGGGTTTTAAGTAAATAATAATACAGGGGTTTTAAATAAATAATAATACAGGGGTTTTAAATAAATAATAATACAGGGGTTTTAAATAAATAATAATACAGGGTTTTAAATAAATAATAATACAGGGGTTTTAAATAAATAATAATACAGGGGTTTTAAATAAATAATAATACAGGGGTTTTAAATAAATAATAATACAGGGGTTTTAAATAAATAATAATACAGGGGTTTTAAATAAATAATAATACAGGGGTTTTAAATAAATAATAATACAGGGGTTTTAAATAAATAATAATACAGGGGTTTAAAATTTCCATAATGGACGTTACTGAAGAATTATTGACGGCTTCATGAAGCTGTGGCTTAGCAATGAGTTGTGTAGCTAAGGGCCGCGGATTTGAATCCAGAATCACGGAACAAGTATTTGTATGGCCTACAAATTATATTCCGGGTTTAGATGTTTGTCCTTGTGCCATATATAGAAGTATCAGTAGTTGCTCAAAATCATTCCAACTTAACAATAAAATCTCGCACGGAAATCTCTGCGAGATTTTTGTGAGGCCGGAGCTGGTCATTAACCTTATATCAACTTTAGTGCAAATGTTCTTTCTAAAGCTGTGCTAATTGTCCCACTGAAGTCACGCTGAGCAACACCGAAAGCAATGCAAATTAGTATACGGTCGACGTCTCTGCTCTACAAACACGGGGAACGATGTTTTGGGGTCAATCACCAGATGTCACTGAATGATGTTTATGAGACAGATAATTTCTATTTGTTCTTTAAATAAATATTATAAATTATTTTAGCATAGCGTAGCTAGGGAACGCTATCATGGTGGGACGATCTTGATGGCTCCCGATCCCAAGACCCGTTCAACGTGGTAAAACCATGCTGTAGCTACATATTAGTAGTATAATTGTAGCACGAATGAGTCAGGTGGTGAAGAAGAACAATGCTCTCACAGAATACTAGACTAAAATAGCAGATTGATGCTGATGTGTTTCGTATGGTGACTGGTGAGTGTAGAGATCAGGAGACCTATTTCACAGAAAACGAGGCATTCCATCTTAGTCCTCAGAAGTGACAACGCATCTGCGTTTTTATTCGTTATCTAGGATAAATTTAAATGTCTATGGGCCACAGCAACCACTTACCATCAGCTGGACTGTGTATTCGTTTATCACCCTTATCTCATTTAAAAAGAAACAGACACAGGATTAACAAGCTTCCTCATAAACAACTCATACTGTACATACATATGTTGATAGTTTGTTTTGTATACTATAATTGTTTTTAACAATGTAACCTACACACTGGGTTTTTCGCCTGTAACGTGGGGGCAGCATAAATACATAAATTTGACAAGGACATACATTCAGACTCGGAACAATTATTTGTAGGTCATACAAATACTTGTTCCGTGCGGGATTCGAACTCGCGGCCCTTAGCGCTGCAACTCATTGCCTGCGCCGCGCAGTCGTCAATAATATAATTAAATTGTATGTAGTATATTGTGTATAGTGAAATTATTTTTGGTTGAGCGGAGCTCGTGATCACGAGCATAGCATTTACATTAAAGAAAACACTAACCACAATATAATGTAAAAATTTTGAATATGCGGGCTGCTGCGGGGCGCGGGTTCAAATACCGCACGGAACAAATGTTTGTATGGCCTACAAATAATTGTTCCAGATCTGGATTTATGTCAAACTGAATTTATGTTATCCGTATCTATATATCATACCATTTGATATACTGCCTCGTTGGTCTAGTGGTTGTAGTAGTGCGACTGCTGATCATGATGTCCTGGGTTCGAGTCCTGGGTTGGACCAAAAAATCAATTATTGAGTTTTTCCGTCAAGAAATTCTCAGTAGCTGCCCGGAGAAGTTAGCGGTGCCTCACCCCGTGAACCCCTCGGATAGCACGTAAAGCCGTTGGTCCTGCGCCTGATCTCTCTCTGGTCGTGTCGGTTTACCGTCCCGTCGGATTATGAGAGTGAGGGAATAGAGAGTGCACTTATTGCGCATACACTCGGGCACTATAATTCTGTCCTGCGCTGATGGCTAGTCTTCGTTGAGGCTGGCCGCCATGACCGAAATTCGGTGTAGAGGACATTATTATTACCATTTTATAATATGTAACCTTCATTCACTGTACGAAAAGTTAAATTGTAACAAAACCCTAATGATAATTTTTTAAAGAATATTAACAATGCTATAAACATTACTAATATTCCCCTTAACCACTCGTGGTAAGCTTAAATTGCTTGTGTTACGAGTGGTTCACGCCAGTAGTCGAATGGTGGATTCGAACCCACGACCTTTTTGAGTTCGCGGTACGCGCCCTGCCATTAGGCTACCGTCGCTTAAAAATAATCCGAGCTTATTAAAAAGTACTTTCTTTTATTTATCACGGGTTTGGAAAATACCTCTGCCTGAGCAGAAGCAGCACGAAACCTAGTGGGATATTTTTAAAACATATTTCGCTTTATAATAATTTTGTACAAATTAAATGAATTTTCAAGATATCCTACTAAGGGTACCGCTCCCCCACAATGACCAATCATTAGTGAAATAAGTATTTAGTTTAATTAACACGAAACAGAAATCCGTTCATTCGTCTAAAAGATCAATCAGCACCAAAGACATCAATTGGAGCATATCGTTATAATCGTATAAGTTAAACTGGAGATGACAAAGTACATCCGGCTGGGAGACAGGCGTATGGGGAGTGACGTCACAGGTCGTCAACCCCATGCTGCACATTGTATGGTAATTCACACAAACAGTCGAATCAGACAATGAACTAAACTGAGCGTTTATACCTTGCGGAGGTACATTCGTCGACTTAAATCACTGGAAAATCAAAACAATACATAATTGCTATATTATTATTTGATGAAATAAAATACGTCGTGTTATATTATTATTTAATGAAATAAAATACGTCGTGTTATATTATTATTTGATGAAATAAAATACGTCGTGTTATATTATTATTTGATGAAATAAAATACGTCGTGTTTTTTGAATTAATGAACGAATTTTTACTCGTCACACGCAACACAATGAAAAATATATAGAATTACAACTTAAAAAAAAAAACAAGGAAAAAAATAACAATTTATAAAAACACATTGGATTGTAGCAATGAAAATGTATCTGACAATATATCAGCATGATGCTGTAGAAGTGTTGCCCTGGTCACAGCGATTTTTTGCTGGCTTATTCAACAGTAATTATATACTGATGTGAATACGTGAAATTTATGATGAAATAAGATAATTTTATACTTAAGTAATCTTAGGTTCAATTCGAAGCAGATAAAATAAATTCAGACACTATTTCACATTTTATCCAATAAAATTAAAATATTATAAATAAGAATAATATACTAGCTAATAAAATAAAATGAGTGAACTGAACTACCTTTTTCTTTTGACACATCTGAGATATTAGTTTTTCGTTCTTTCTTCAGTTTAGCCAAAAATGTTTCCGTAGTTATTAAATTTCAAATCAATAATTACATTACGAAAGCTTATAAAGAAAAACGTGGAACAAAATATTTTTAAAAATACAACCAAAGTTTTCTTTATAAAAAGAATTATATTCATAAATATTATATTTTTACGAAACAGTTTTGTTTTCGAGTGTCCCGACGGTCTGGAATCGTCCAGATGATTGCAGGCATTACGGTGTGAGGCCTCTATAATCCCGGCTCTATCTTTTATATGTACAAATGAAACGAGGTTGACATAATGATAGCGAAGTTAATAAAGCCTTTTGTTTTGTAATGACTCGTCAAATACAGTTACACGACAAATATCATATTTCTTTTATATCCTCGTATCAAATATGAACAAAGTTTGGTGAAATAATAATAGGTTTTATTTGCTCACATTGTTTGTCGATGACTTGTTTTCGTTTTCTCGTATTTAATTAATTGTAAGAACCGTGATGAAAACTAAAATTGAAGTGAGCAGGTCATGTAATGAGAAGTAATAAAGAAAAGTGGGCTAAGGCTACCTAGTGGTATGCAAGAGAAAACAAATGAAACAAAAGGAAGCAACGTCTTATATGGGAGGAGGATATTCTGAAAAAAGCTGAACTTAATTAGCAGAGAATTACCCGGGGTCGGAAAATGTGGCAAGCTCTAGGGGAGCCCCTTGCGGAAACGCAAAAGAATCACAATACCACTGTCAAATAATTTACGAATATAATTAATTTTAGGTTACTTCATGTTATATCTACTTACTCAAAGTTTGTTTTTATCCATAATGCATGTTCTGTTAGATTGTTAAATTATGAGGGTTATTTTTATTATTATATATAACAGCCGTGGCAGCTCAGGGGCTAAGAGTTTCACTTTTTTACAATACGCGAGTAACCGGGTTCGATCTCGAATGAAATTGTCGATTGCAATTTTAGTGCTAATTTACTACATGTTCGTCGGTGAAGGAAAACATAGTGAGGAAACCTACACGCAAAAAAACATTTCGAAGACATTAGAAAATATGTCATCGTTGTTTTCATTTATTTAATATAATATACAATCTGTGAATTAAGAAGATAATATGTGATGTGATTTACGAGTTTTAGCGGGAACTTTTCCGGCGACGGATTGCTGCTCCTATATTAATGTTTAAATAATGGTACGTACAGAAAAAAAAAGCACGCACAAAGCAAACTTTAGACAGACGTGCTATTCAGCACCAGGCTCTCAACCAAAATGGATGTACAAGGATATAGTGACTGTTCTATCCGTACAGAACTCGATAAAATAATCATACTGAAAATAATTATAAGCAAACCCGTTCAGGCGCGCTCGGAGCACGCCCCCTCCTACCCGAGCCTCAGGTAGCATGCTCGAAAATCAAACGTCGGTTGATTTTTGATTTTTGAAAATAAGCATGCTCATTAGTAGCTATGCATGTACACACGTGCTACTGATGAGCACTTGCTCTATAAAAGCATGCTTTCGTGCTAGTAATGAGCACGTCTGTGTATACCTTAATGGTTTGAAGTGAATTTTGATATGTAAATATCAAAATATATATGTGATTTAGTGTATGTGTCAGACAAAAATTAGAACTTCAATTTTAGAGTGTATGCTAAATAGACAGTGAAACTAAACGAACCTGCCCACGACTCGACGAGGCTAATGACCTGATGACGACAGATTAAACTGGTAGTTGCTACCTATATGGATCAGATAAACCTATAATCAAATATTCCACGCAGTAATATTATACTATAAAATCATACATTTTTGCATATTAATAGACCACACCTAGTAGGACAGGACTGGTTTTGATGATGATGAATGTAGGGAAGACGGAAATATTCTTCATCTCTTTCTCCTAACTTCGTACTTGATCGGTACAAATCTATTTATCGCAGATTGTTATATTTTAAATTAAACCAATTTTTACGGATTTTATCGCGTTTAATTTACTTTTTAATTCCCAACGTTTCGGGTGCATTACACATCCATGGCCATGAAGAGTATTAGTCCGGCTACCTTCAGTTTTTGATAATAATTTTTGGTCCGATCTACGCAGAATGAGCATAAGTACCTTACCTACCTTGTGGTAACCTTGTGGTACTGTGTCTACCTTGTGGTACCTTGAAGTCTTGCAGTGGCATGCTTGGGTTTGAATTTACTTTTATTAATTAGTACAGGATCTCAAGCAGATGGTAGTACCCGTTTATCTTCTCCTTTGAAATTAGGATGCTTTTTTTTAATTTTAATAGCCCCGCGAATCATCTTAGGTAGGAATCGGAGTCGTTTTGCGAGGATTCGTAGTCTATCAAATCTGATGAAACGTCGGAGATTACAAGTTATAAAAAAGTATGCTCGCGTAAATATAGGAAATAATTTTGTTCATCAACTTCACATGTATAATACTAATTTATAGTAATTATTAGTAGGTTTAATTAAAATAATTTATTTTCTTATGTACTTACCTACTTAAAGTTTTTTGCAACGCCTGTATTAGGTTACTAAGTGATAACTACCATTTGTAATAAATGTTAAGACCTTATTGAACACTTATTGAGCACATAACTAATAATTTACTAGCTCGTGCAGAAAACAAACGACACACAACAAACACAGCACAAGCATCACTCATTCTCTTATATACATATAAATAAAATTGATTCGACCGTTTGTAATATTAAAATATACGTAGTAGAGCCATTATGCAGCTAGCACGAATGAGTCGACACGACCGGGGTAGGACCACGCTCTCACAGAATACCAGCGTAAGAAAGCGGCTGTAGCTTTTCTGTTAAAAAAAAACAATTGTAAAGTAACATAATACCAATCACAAAACCCCAAGGCATTGAATAATAATTAGTGTTCGATTATAATGACGATCGGTGTTCGATTTTGTATCATTACAATTCAATACCACTAGTTAGTCAAACGAAAGAGTGCCGACAGAAACGTAAAATTCAAATAATAGCAGTCAGAGTGAAAATCTGCAGTAGCTAGAATGTGTGCCGTATCTCAAACGCTGACGCGAAACACTTTTGTAACAATATTAATTCGTTTTTTTTCTACGAAAACTGAAATAAAAAATGAGCCTGCAGTCTACTTATAGTAAATGGCTACTGCATTTCATGTATATCTGATGTGTAATTCAAACGAAGCTACAGCATCCATTGACCATCAGGTGGTGTGCTCGTTGGTTACATTTACCTTATAAAAAAAATTCGCCTACCGAGCATTGTGATTATCGTAAATCCCTACAACGTGAGAAATTCACAAGGCGAAAAATATTAAAGCGTTCGATACAAATATTAAATCGCTTTTTTACAAAGCATGTTAGACGTCCCTTCTTCCTATTTTTTCCACTAAATGGCAGTGTTTGTGTTTGCTTATGGAGAGCCAGTATAATTACAGGCTGTAAAACAATCCATCTTAGTCTTGAGAGGTGACAACACATCTATAAACAAGGACAAACTCGATCAACAGCGATACAATGCCGCGATTGCCAGCAGGGACTGATTTTCCTATACT
Source organism: Parnassius smintheus behrii (assembly GCA_036936625.1). Lineage (NCBI taxonomy): Eukaryota > Metazoa > Arthropoda > Insecta > Lepidoptera > Papilionidae > Parnassius > Parnassius smintheus. The sequence goes on along the minus strand of JAUPFT010000018.1, from coordinate 45,547,494 downwards.
GAAACACTGAGTATGCGTGGTGTTTAAATGTGTAGGATAGCGGTAAATATAATAAATACTTTTTACAGATTAATTTCTATATCTATTAATCTCTATCTCAAATATACTTAGTTGTAAGTTCTCTTGTACTAAAACGTGAATGTATAACGAAAAACAAAGGTTCGAAATAAAATAAAAAAATATTAAGAATTTATTTATTTATAGCCTTCCCTGTTTGAAGTCGCTGCCGAATTTCATGAACTGTAGTAACCAATTACCATCAGATGGAATATAAGTTTAAATGTCACTTCATATTTAAAGGGGCTTTTTTAAATAAAAGAAAAAGACAATACTAAATTTCATGGCTTAACAAGATTATTAGCAATATATTTACTTTGAATAAAACTATATTTACGCCCTCCTACTACCTTCTGCTACCTTCAGTTTTTGATGTCAAAATCTGAAGGTACCTGGGCTAACTGACATTGGGACGTCAAACATCTCCGTCCCCCCCCCCCCTGTGACCGTGGGTGCTGTAAAGCACCCGAAACATCGGGAATTAAAAATAAGTTAAAATAATTAATTAAACGCGATAAAATTTTATTCAATGTGTAGTGTTTGCGTAAATTTAAGAAATTATAATATATTTACTTTTAAAAATATGTATGTATGTGTATAAATAAGAATGAAATTGAAAAAAATAGTAGTTTTTGATAAGACTTTTTTTAAGGTATAAATATACCGTTAACATTAGAGCCTATTAAGAGTTCATTGCTGAATTGCTTGACAGAAGGGTAAACGGAGCACGGAAAACACACAATAACACAAAGACCATAAGAAATTAAATATTTATATTTTTAACCCAAATCGCTACAGCTTGTAACCTATACTCCAAACAATTCAACGCTAAGCGCCAGCCTGACACCCAATCCATCAAAATCGACGTCGCTCTCGCGCCGGAATTACAATGTCGCCGCGGCAACCCAGCCACATACATTCGCGCTCAACATCTAACCCCACTGTATTACTTGCAGATTTTAATGTTACAAATGAAAACGTCACAGAGAAAACTGAATGTTAGTGAACGTAAACTTATACTACTATAATATTTATTTATTTATTTATTCTTTTTTGTACACCACAATACAGAAACATCAATATAGTTAAAACTAATTAAAGTATGTACAATAGGCGGTCTTATCACTGAAAGTGATTTCTTCCAGACAACCTTTGTGTAGAGGAATGATGCAAACAAAAGTTACAAATAGAGGGGGGCATACAAAATAATAATAAATAAAATACAATAATACATACAAATAAAAGTAAGTGAAAGTTATATATAAAATATCATATAATAGATTAAATGAAAAGAGTAAGAGAAAGGTAAAGTAATTTATCTAATAGCGTTCTAAATAATACGATTTAACAAGAATTTTGAAAGAGTGAAGAGATTTAGCACGACGAATATGGAGAGGTAAGGAGTTCCACAATCGCACAGCGGTTACGGTGAAGGATTTCTTGAAAAAGGAAGAAGAGTGCAAAGGTGTAGAGAGAGAAAGATTGATGGAGGATCGAAGGAACCGATTATGGGTAAGAGAAAGATACTGGAAACGGTTTTTAAATAAAGAGGAGTAGAAGGATTAAACAGCACACTATACAACGCGGAGAGAATGTGAGTATTCCTGCGAAGGCGGATCGGGAGCCATTTGAGCTGTTTCCGAAATTCGGAGATATGATCATATTTGCGAAGCCCAAATATAAATCTAATGCATAAATTTTGAATGCGCTCAAGCTTATTAAGCTGCTCCTCGGAAATGTCAAGATAGCAAATATCAGCATAGTCAAGGATAGGCAGAAGAAGAGACTGGGCGAGCGTAACTTTAGTTGCTGTGGGAAGGAAATTACGTAATCTACGTAAAGAGCTTAATGCAGCAAACATTTTTCTACTGACCTCATTAACCTGTGAGGTCCAAGACATACAGGAGTCAAGATACAACCCCAGGTTTTTAACCTTGTTACTGTAAGGGATTAGAGTGCAGTCTAGTATAATAGGGGGTAGGGAAGACCAGTCAATTTTACCAATTAATCTAGAACTACCGATGACAATGACCTGACTTTTCTTAGGATTAATCGTTAAACCATAACATTTACTCCCAATTCGAAAAATAAGTCAGATCAGCGTTAACAGTGTCAACTGCTTTAGATAGATCTTCAAGAGAGGACTGAGTATAGATTTGGGGATCATCAGCATACAAGTGGTAGGAAGAGGACAAATTATGACTTATAGAGTTAATGAAAATTGCAAAAAGGAGAGGAGACAACACGCCACCTTGTGGTACACCAGCAGCTGTAGTAATCCAGGTGGAAAAAACCTCTTGCACCTGAATTCGCTGTCGGGGACCAAACAAGTAACTTCGAAACCAGTCAACTACAGTTGGAGACATGTTGAGAGAGCGTAGGATGCTTAACAAGATATCAAAATCTGCAGTATTAAATGCGTTACTAAAATCAAGCAACGTGAGAATAGTAAGCTTTTGTTTCTCCATACCATACCGAATATCATCAGTGATTTGTAAAAGTGCAGTAGTATAATATATGTTGTATGTATACGTACATTTTTAACCGACTCAAATAAAGGCGGAGGTATTTTCTTTTGTAAATATATTACGCTTACGCGATATCTTTGGAAATTCTTCACCGTTTTAATGAATACTTTTCCATAGAAAAGTATAAACCTCAAGGGTATTGCTATAAATTTGAAGAAATATAACCGTAATGATACTATTACGGTTATATTTCTTTAAATTACAATATGTATAAAGTGTTTTCTTACGTGGTAGAACCATGCTGCAGCTATATTATGGTTGCAGCACGAACTGGTCGACTCGATCAGGGTATCACTTTGAGTGTTGAATACTCAAAGGGGTGTCACCACGTTCTCACAGTAGATGTATGTATATGTACAACAGCATTCACTCAAACATACATGCGGTAGAATGTGTGTTTGTTTGTCTCCCTTATTCTATAAAACATACTGTGTAACGTAGTTAAGTTAAGTAAACCTAACTCTAACGTAAGAAACTAATTACCTATAACACACATATATATAACAACAGAGATACACCAATCAGATAGCTTTCTCTTTTTGATCTTCTTCAGCTACACTCAATAACGGACATCATCTTCGCATATTGGGGTATATTTGCTAAAAGATGCATGCATCTTTTACGCTGTTATGTATATATATATATATATATATATATATATATATATATATATATATATATATATATATATATGTGTTGTGTGTTGTGCGTGTGCGTGCGTGTAACGCACACACTCAGACACCCCAATTAGTAATTTTTAGTTAAACATTTTTATGCACTGATTATTTATCAAATTAGTTATACTAATTCCGGAAGAATGTTGTGGTCACAGTACAAATCCACGAACGCAAAGACTTTAATGTGCTTGAAATAAAGTTCATTTTTCTTTATTTTTATTGAATGCCAGAATTAGTAATAATACAAATAAAACTGCACTCTTAAAAGTCTTATTGCCTTAAGTTACGCTTCATTTCAGTTTGTTTTGACTGTACAGATTTAGTGTGACTGTAATTTGCGTAGTTTTAATTATTTTTGGGGTAAAAAATTACCTATATTAAAAATGATAGGAATCGATTCAGTAAACGATTCTGAACAAACTTTCTCAAATTGCGTTAATTATGTTACGTGTGTATATACATTACCTCTTTCCTCATTCCTTTCCATTTCCTTTTCAGTAGAACTTTGTTGAAGTCGGTGTTTACCTGTAAAATAAACAAAAGTAAATTAATTTTTACTCTACATAGCCTCCCAGAAGGTATCTTTCTTAATTTACTTTGGCAACAAACACTTAAAAGAAAAATATTCACAAAATTTATCTGTTGCAAATAGACCTACAGTGTCAACAAATGAAACCAATTTTAAAAGAAAATAACATGGCGATACACTATTTACCTAAGAATATCTATAAATGTCATAAATGCTGCACCTGCAAACCAAAGTTAAAATTATTTTATTTTTCCGTGGTAGAGCCACGCTGCAGCTATACTAGTTGCAGCGCGAATGGGTCGGCTCGATAGGTGTAAAAGACCACGCTCTCAAATAACACCAGCGCAGCGTAAAACAGCGACTTAAGAGGGAAGAGTAAGTCAGCTCAAATTCTAATTTCGCCCCCACTTCCCCGCGCGTCGTATGCTATGTACCGATATGTTTGTAATCACTAATACTGTAAGTATAAAGGTCGTTAGACACTTATTTCATTAGGTTTATCATATTTATGCCTGTTTCTTAACGCCAAGCTAGCCGCTTCTTATTTTTATCACGGTTATTTCCCATTTTAATTTTACGTCCTACTGTTGCGTAATGTATATTCTGATCGTAAGCGACACAACCTCCCCGTCCAAAGGCCGAGGCGTAGTGACCGTGCTGCGAGAATCACGCTTCAAAAGGCCAATAGTTTAGGTAATTTCTTTTTACAGTTAAAATAATGGTATTTTAAAAAAAGTAAATAACATAAGCACTGCTTTATAGTTAGTTCAGTTAGTATGCAAAGTTTTATGATCTTATTTAAAGTATTTTATGAATAACAGCGGTTTATTGTTTATTTTGGAGGTAACTTTGGATTTTTTTTCTATCGAGAAAATTTTATGAAATCGTGTTTTCGTCCAACATAATCACTAAAATTAATCCTCAACTTTACTATATATTTATTTCAAAATTAATGCTGCAATATTTTCGGCATAACGAAGGATCTTGTTAAGCCATTTGACATTATATTTCCCCTTAATGCTTCCGTGTTTCGTATGGTGAGTGTAGAGAATCGGAGACCTTTTTCACTGAAAACGAGGTATTCCGTCTTAGAACTCAGGGCTCAGTAGATGTCTGTGGGCCACAGAGTCCACTTACCATCAGGTGGAATGTGTGCTCGTTTGTCACCCATATTCTATAAAAAGAGTACCCTTAACCGATGAGCATGTATACGAATGGATGTGGCGGAGGCGAGAGAGGTGTGTCAGGATCGTGCTAAATGAAAACCTTGTAGTTTTTCGTACGTTGGGTGACAGGCATGAGTGTTTATGTTATTTTATGTTATAACTAAAAATCTATATAAAATAAAATCGTTGTCGTTGAGAGTGTTACGTTAGGTCGATCTAAGTCAATTGCTTAGTATATGTCAGTGGAAAGATATAAAAGTTAATTACGAGTATTTCGATAGTATTTAGGAATTTGTCGCATGATTGGCTACGCTCCAGCATGGCTGTAAAAACTCAACAGAGGAAGGATTTTGAGGAATGACTAAGTCAATCTTCAAAGTTGTCTAGCTATTTTCGAGGCTTCAATTATTCGATAGTGTGTCGAGTATGGAAGAATTGCAGCCCGAATTAACACAATTTTCAGAAGCGTTTTTTTTTTTTGTCGTAATAGTTGTTTAACCTAATAGATTCCACTAAACCATTCCCAATATATTGTGGGACGTAAAAAAAATTAAAGCAGAAAATAGAAATATTTTTACCCTTTTGAGTGGTCTTAGGAAGAAGAAGAAGTAGTTCACAAGTTCAGGGGAACAATTAGAATATAGCCTAAATTAAAATTTTCATCCCCTATTTATCCATCCTTACAACATCACATTTTAGTTTAGGCTATATTCTAATTGTATTATAATAGGCTGTCCAGGGGAATTTCTGTCAGCCATCTCTTCCATCTCTGCACAGGGAGGACGACTCACTGGCCCATACTGCAAAGGAGAAAGCCGATCTTCTAGGCTCTTTCTTTGCGTCTAACTCGACTCTCGATGACGGGGGGAGTACGCCGCCGACCATCCCGCGGTGTGAGTGCTCCATGCCGGAAGTGCAGTTCACACAGCGCTCGGTTCGCAAAGCACTCCTCTCCCTGGACATCCACAAGTCGAGTGGGCCTGACGGAATCCCCCCAATTGTGCTGAGGACGTGTGCTCCAGAGTTGGCACCGGTTTTAACGCGTCTTTTCCGGTACTCCTACTCCCTAGGCGTAGTCCCAAAATCATGGAAGACGGCTTTCGTCCATCCGATCCCTAAAAAAGGCGACCGCTCAGACCCGTCCAACTACCGGCCAATCGCCATCACCTCCTTGTTCTCCAAAACAGTGGAGTCCATTGTAAACTGCCAGCTCATGCGGTACCTTGAGCATCACCAGCTGATTAGTGACCGCCAATACGGTTTTCGCCGTGGTCGGTCAGCTGGTGATCTTCTGGTCTACCTCACTCACAGATGGGCGGAGGCAGTAGAGTTCAAGGGGGAGGCATTGGCCGTTAGTTTGGACATTGCGAAGGCCTTCGATCGGGTTTGGCACAAAGCGCTTCTTTCGAAGCTCCCTTCCTATGGGCTTTCCGAGAAATTGTGCGATTGGATCACCAGCTTTCTTGCAGATCGGAGCATTAAGGTCGTTGTAGACGGTGCAAGCTCCGATTGCAAGCCTTTTAATGCTGGTGTTCCACAGGGCTGCGTGCTATCGCCAACGCTGTTTCTTCTGCATATCAATGATATGTTGCATACCCGTAACATTCATTGCTATGCAGATGACAGCACTGGTGATGCTCTTTACACCGGCCGAGCCAATATTTCTCGGGAAAACGTCTCCGAGTGCCGGGACAAACTTATGTCTGAAGTCGAGTCTTTGCTGAACAGAGTCTCGGATTGGGGACGACTAAATCTAGTCCAGTTTAACCCCCAGAAGACACAAGTTTGCGCGTTAACCGCTAAAAAGAACCCCTTTGTCGTATCCCCTCAGTTTCAAGGCACTCCTCTTGTTGCCTCAGCCAGTATCGGAATCCTCGGCGTCGACATATCGAGCGACGTGCAGTTTCGTGGTCACTTGGAAGGGAAGGCCAAATTGGCCTCTAAAACGCTTGGCGTGCTCAGCAGAGCGGGACAGTATTTCATGCCGGCACACCGCCTGCAACTTTACAAGGCGCAGGTTCGGCCGCACATGGAATACTGTTCCCATCTCTGGGCTGGGGCTCCCCAGTACCAGCTCCTTCCACTTGACCGCATCCAGCGCAGAGCGGCTCGAATCGTCGACGACCGAGTGCTTTCCGATCGGCTCGATTCACTGGCGCTGCGAAGAGATGTTGCATCTCTTTGCGTATTTTATCGCATCTATCACGGGGAGTGCTCTGAGGAATTGTTCGGATTAATCCCAGCCGCCAAATTTCGTGAACGCACTACACGGCAAACGTCCCGATACCATCCACACCATCTGGATGCTTGGCGGTCCACCACAGTACGTTTCACAAGGAGTTTTCTTCCACGTACAACCTCTCTGTGGAATAGTTTACCACCGGCGATTTTTCCGGACCGATACGACCTGGGGACCTTCAAGAAAAGAGCTTACTCCTTTCTAAAGGGCCGGCAACGCACCCGCAATTCTCCTGGTGTTGCGGTTGATCATGGGCGGCGGTAGTCACTTAACATCAGGTGAGCCGCATGCTCGTTTGACCCCTCTTCTATAAAAAAAAAAAAAATTGTTCTTGCTCTTTGAACTCGATTAAACATACAGAATAAAGGCACAACAGCAACATATAAATAATTTGTTGTTGCTTGGTATATTACATACAATTTCATGTAGATTTAATTTAAAATCTAGCATTTTAACAATAATAAACAATGGTGGAATATATAAGTACAGCGTTTTGAGACCTACGCGAAAAATATACATTAATTTATTCGGGGAATCTTATACTTGAAAGCGCCATCAGCGGCCATGAAACAATCCGCATTTTCTACGCTTCACGCGCACCCCTCGTGTTCACCCAACTCGTAAAACAATTTTCGTATTTCGTTCATTCATTATAGCCTATAAAAGTCCACTCTCCATAGATTGTCACGTAAGGGGGATATTTCTCATTGTTGCCACGCTCGGCAAACAACATAACTACTGAAGGTTATTATTACTATAAGATGTCATCAGGAAGATACTACTGCCCATCTCTATAAGTTATTGAGTTCTCCTACGCCACGACTACATGGCTTTGGTTTCTTTTAGTGTTTTCAAACGACATAGTTGTTAAATATACGTAAGCCGTGGTAATTCATGGTAAAGCGCTTAGCGTAAATTTCACAGTCGTCGAGTAACAAAGGTTCGAACTTAATCGGCACCAATGGAATTAATAATTACAATTATTGCCAGTGCGGTTTTTTTTACTTTCTTATTGATATTGGGAATTTGTTGCTGCCCGTATCCTGGTTTGTTTTTCTCTGTTGCCTCTTAAGACACACAATTTTTACTTTGTAATTATTATGCAGCTTATGCAGCTATATTCCTATAGTTGTAGCACGAATGGATCGGCTCGACCGGGGAAGGACCACGATCTCACAGAATACCAGCGTTAAATAGAAACTTAATGCTACTGTGTTTCGTATGGTGAGTGTAGATAACCGGAGACCCTTTTTAATGGAAATGAGGCATTCCATCTTAGTCCTCACGGGTGACAATGCATAGCTGCATTTTTATTTGTAATCGAGGATTGATGTAGATTTCTCTTAGAATACCAGCGTAAAATAGCAATAAAATACTGCTGTATTTCGTATGATGATTGTAGTGACCCGAAGACCCTTTTTTACTGGAAACGAGCCATTAAAGCTTGGCCTCAGGAGTGACAATACATTTGCATTTTGATTTTTAATCGAGGGTAGATGTTTATGGGCCACAGCATTCACTTACTATCAGGTGCTCTGTGTGCTCATTTCTCACTCATATTCTATAGTTTAAGTTTCAAAGGCTTTAAAACTTTTACACAGTCTGTAACAAACAGTACGTAGTACAATCCAAAACCTAAACCACTGTTTATTTTGAATAACCGTTTTTTACGTGGTAGAGCCACGGTGCAGCTATATGATGATTATATCACGAATAGGTCAGTTCGACCGGGTAAGAAACATGTTCTCATCAAAGAATACCAGTGTAGAATAGCAATTTAATGCTGCTACCTATTTTGTATAGTAAATATAGAGAACCGAAGGTTACCATGGATTGCAGTAACCACTGCCTTCATGTGTTGTTGTTTTTTTAAAGAAGAGGGGGCAAACGAGTATGTGGCTCACCTGATGTTAAGTGACTACCAACGCCCATTATCAACCGCAACACCAGGGGAATTGCAGGTGCGTTGCCGGCCCTTTAGAAAGGAGTAAGCTCTTTTCTTGAAGGTCCCCAGGTCGTATCGGTCCGGAAAAATCGTCAGTGGTAAACTATTCCACAAAGAGGTTGTACGCGGAAGAAAACTCCCTGTGAAACGTACAGTGGTGGACCGCCAAGCATCCAGATGGTGTAGATGGTATCGGGACGTTTACCGCGTAGTGCGTTCACGAAATTTGGAGGCTGGGATTAATCCGAAAAATTCCTCAGAGCACTCTCCATGGTAAATGCGAAAGAAAATTCAAAGGGATGCAACATCTCTTCGCAGTGCCAGTGAATCGAGCCGATCGGAAAGCAATCGGTTGTCGACGATTCGAACCGCTCTGCGCTGGATGCGGTCAAGTAGAAGGAGCTGGTACTGGGGAGCCCCAGCCCAGAGATGGGAACAGTATGTGCGGCCGAACCTGTCAATTGCAAACAAAAAAAAAATTTGGAGGCCAATTTGGCCTTCTCTTCCAAGTGAACACGAAACTGCACGTCACTCGATATGTCGGCGCCGAGGATTCCGATACTGGCTGAGGCAACTAGGGGAGTGCCTTGAAACTGAGGAGATACGACAAAGGGGTTCTTTTTAGCGGTTCTTGAATCGTCAGGTTTGAAAATCACTTCAATGTCATAAAAATGGTAGACTCTTTGTTTGTCAAATAAATATAATTTAAAAAAACTTCTGTGTTAAATTAGTTAAATTGTAAACCGTAGTGGGAGTAACAGAGCACGCGTGACACAGTAATTCTATTTACGACTCCGATAACTATTTTATATTTAACTAACTCATGTTTTAGTTAAAAGCAAATTCATCACGATTAGACACTCTTGGTTGCGTTTAGCCTGTAAATACTAATGGTCGTATTCATTATCCATTTAAAATTACATAGTAGTTTTGATATATGGTAGAGCCCTGTTATAGCTATATTATGGTTGTAGCCCGAATGGGTCGGCTTAATCGGTGGGAAGCACCACGCTCTCACAGAAGATTAGTATGGTGAGTATAGAGAACCAGAGACCCCTTTTTCTGGATACGAGGCATTTCATCTTAGTCCTCAGGGGTTACAACGCATCTTCATTTTGATACTTACTCGAAGATAGTAGTAAATGTCGATTATGTGAGCCTAGTGCTCGCTATATTATAGTTTCTTTTAATTACATAGTTTTAAGAACATAGCAGCGATTTCTAGAAAACCGCTAAAACGATTTAAATAATTCTTATTACCAATGGCCATGTGCCAAAACACACGCCTACGTAGTACGCGCCGGTAAGTAATCAATCAAGTCAAGTCAAAGTAAGTAATCAAGTTTGTTTTAAGCCGACTTCAAAAAAAGGTGGTTTTATGTTCGGCTTTATGATTTTTAATGTATGTTTACCGATTTCTACACACACGCACACACATGCACGCACGCGCTATTATATATATATATATATATATATATATATATATATATATATATATATATATATATATATAATATATATAATATATAATATATACACATAACATACATTAAAAATCATAAAGCCGAACATAAAACCACCTTTTTTTGAAGTCGGCTTAAAACAAACTTGATTACTTACTTTGACTTGACTTGATTGATTACTTACCGGCGCGTACTACGTAGGCGTGTGTTTTGGCACATGGCCATTGGTAATAAGAATTATTTAAATCGTTTTAGCGGTTTTCTAGAAATCGCTGCTATGTTCTTAAAACTATGTAATTAAAAGAAACTATAATATAGCGAGCACTAGGCTCACATAATCGACATTTACTACTATCTTCGAGTAAGTATCAAAATGAAGATGCGTTGTAACCCCTGAGGACTAAGATGAAATACCTCGTATCCAGAAAAAGGGGTCTCTGGTTCTCTATACTCACCATACTAATCTTCTGTGAGAGCGTGGTGCTTCCCACCGATTAAGCCGACCCATTCGGGCTACAACCATAATATAGCTATAACAGGGCTCTACCATATATCAAAACTACTATGTAATTTTAAATGGATAATGAATACGACCATTAGTATTTACAGGCTAGACGCAACCAAGAGTGTCTAATCGTGATGAATTTGCTTTTAACTAAAACATGAGTTAGTTAAATATAAAATAGTTATCGGAGTCGTAAATAGAATTACTGTGTCACGCGTGCTCTGTTACTCCCACTACGGTTTACAATTTAACTAATTTAACACAGAAGTTTTTTTTAATTATATTTATTTGACAAACAAAGAGTCTACCATTTTTATGACATTGAAGTGATTTTCAAACCTGACGATTCAAGAACCGCTAAAAAGAACCCCTTTGTCGTATCTCCTCAGTTTCAAGGCACTCCCCTAGTTGCCTCAGCCAGTATCGGAATCCTCGGCGCCGACATATCGAGTGACGTGCAGTTTCGTGTTCACTTGGAAGAGAAGGCCAAATTGGCCTCCAAATTTTTTTTTTGTTTGCAATTGACAGGTTCGGCCGCACATACTGTTCCCATCTCTGGGCTGGGGCTCCCCAGTACCAGCTCCTTCTACTTGACCGCATCCAGCGCAGAGCGGTTCGAATCGTCGACGACCGATTGCTTTCCGATCGGCTCGATTCACTGGCACTGCGAAGAGATGTTGCATCCCTTTGAATTTTCTTTCGCATTTACCATGGAGAGTGCTCTGAGGAATTTTTCGGATTAATCCCAGCCTCCAAATTTCGTGAACGCACTACGCGGTAAACGTCCCGATACCATCTACACCATCTGGATGCTTGGCGGTCCACCACTGTACGTTTCACAGGGAGTTTTCTTCCGCGTACAACCTCTCTGTGGAATAGTTTACCACTGACGATTTTTCCGGACCGATACGACCTGGGGACCTTCAAGAAAAGAGCTTACTCCTTTCTAAAGGGCCGGCAACGCACCTGCAATTCCCCTGGTGTTGCGGTTGATAATGGGCGTTGGTAGTCACTTAACATCAGGTGAGCCACATACTCGTTTGCCCCCTCTTCTTTAAAAAAACAACAACACATGAAGGCAGTGGTTACTGCAATCCATGGTAACCTTCGGTTCTCTATATTTACTATACAAAATAGGTAGCAGCATTAAATTGCTATTCTACACTGGTATTCTTTGATGAGAACATGTTTCTTACCCGGTCGAACTGACCTATTCGTGATATAATCATCATATAGCTGCACCGTGGCTCTACCACGTAAAAAACGGTTATTCAAAATAAACAGTGGTTTAGGTTTTGGATTGTACTACGTACTGTTTGTTACAGACTGTGTAAAAGTTTTAAAGCCTTTGAAACTTAAACTATAGAATATGAGTGAGAAATGAGCACACAGAGCACCTGATAGTAAGTGAATGCTGTGGCCCATAAACATCTACCCTCGATTAAAAATCAAAATGCAAATGTATTGTCACTCCTGAGGCCAAGCTTTAATGGCTCGTTTCCAGTAAAAAAGGGTCTTCGGGTCACTACAATCATCATACGAAATACAGCAGTATTTTATTGCTATTTTACGCTGGTATTCTAAGAGAAATCTACATCAATCCTCGATTACAAATAAAAATGCAGCTATGCATTGTCACCCGTGAGGACTAAGATGGAATGCCTCATTTCCATTAAAAAGGGTCTCCGGTTATCTACACTCACCATACGAAACACAGTAGCATTAAGTTTCTATTTAACGCTGGTATTCTGTGAGATCGTGGTCCTTCCCCGGTCGAGCCGATCCATTCGTGCTACAACTATAGGAATATAGCTGCATAAGCTGCATAATAATTACAAAGTAAAAATTGTGTGTCTTAAGAGGCAACAGAGAAAAACAAACCAGGATACGGGCAGCAACAAATTCCCAATATCAATAAGAAAGTAAAAAAAACCGCACTGGCAATAATTGTAATTATTAATTCCATTGGTGCCGATTAAGTTCGAACCTTTGTTACTCGACGACTGTGAAATTTACGCTAAGCGCTTTACCATGAATTACCACGGCTTACGTATATTTAACAACTATGTCGTTTGAAAACACTAAAAGAAACCAAAGCCATGTAGTCGTGGCGTAGGAGAACTCAATAACTTATAGAGATGGGCAGTAGTATCTTCCTGATGACATCTTATAGTAATAATAACCTTCAGTAGTTATGTTGTTTGCCGAGCGTGGCAACAATGAGAAATATCCCCCTTACGTGACAATCTATGGAGAGTGGACTTTTATAGGCTATAATGAATGAACGAAATACGAAAATTGTTTTACGAGTTGGGTGAACACGAGGGGTGCGCGTGAAGCGTAGAAAATGCGGATTGTTTCATGGCCGCTGATGGCGCTTTCAAGTATAAGATTCCCCGAATAAATTAATGTATATTTTTCGCGTAGGTCTCAAAACGCTGTACTTATATATTCCACCATTGTTTATTATTGTTAAAATGCTAGATTTTAAATTAAATCTACATGAAATTGTATGTAATATACCAAGCAACAACAAATTATTTATATGTTGCTGTTGTGCCTTTATTCTGTATGTTTAATCGAGTTCAAAGAGCAAGAACAATTTTTTTTTTTTTTATAGAAGAGGGGTCAAACGAGCATGCGGCTCACCTGATGTTAAGTGACTACCGCCGCCCATGATCAACCGCAACACCAGGAGAATTGCGGGTGCGTTGCCGGCCCTTTAGAAAGGAGTAAGCTCTTTTCTTGAAGGTCCCCAGGTCGTATCGGTCCGGAAAAATCGCCGGTGGTAAACTATTCCACAGAGAGGTTGTACGTGGAAGAAAACTCCTTGTGAAACGTACTGTGGTGGACCGCCAAGCATCCAGATGGTGTGGATGGTATCGGGACGTTTGCCGTGTAGTGCGTTCACGAAATTTGGCGGCTGGGATTAATCCGAACAATTCCTCAGAGCACTCCCCGTGATAGATGCGATAAAATACGCAAAGAGATGCAACATCTCTTCGCAGCGCCAGTGAATCGAGCCGATCGGAAAGCACTCGGTCGTCGACGATTCGAGCCGCTCTGCGCTGGATGCGGTCAAGTGGAAGGAGCTGGTACTGGGGAGCCCCAGCCCAGAGATGGGAACAGTATTCCATGTGCGGCCGAACCTGCGCCTTGTAAAGTTGCAGGCGGTGTGCCGGCATGAAATACTGTCCCGCTCTGCTGAGCACGCCAAGCGTTTTAGAGGCCAATTTGGCCTTCCCTTCCAAGTGACCACGAAACTGCACGTCGCTCGATATGTCGACGCCGAGGATTCCGATACTGGCTGAGGCAACAAGAGGAGTGCCTTGAAACTGAGGGGATACGACAAAGGGGTTCTTTTTAGCGGTTAACGCGCAAACTTGTGTCTTCTGGGGGTTAAACTGGACTAGATTTAGTCGTCCCCAATCCGAGACTCTGTTCAGCAAAGACTCGACTTCAGACATAAGTTTGTCCCGGCACTCGGAGACGTTTTCCCGAGAAATATTGGCTCGGCCGGTGTAAAGAGCATCACCAGTGCTGTCATCTGCATAGCAATGAATGTTACGGGTATGCAACATATCATTGATATGCAGAAGAAACAGCGTTGGCGATAGCACGCAGCCCTGTGGAACACCAGCATTAAAAGGCTTGCAATCGGAGCTTGCACCGTCTACAACGACCTTAATGCTCCGATCTGCAAGAAAGCTGGTGATCCAATCGCACAATTTCTCGGAAAGCCCATAGGAAGGGAGCTTCGAAAGAAGCGCTTTGTGCCAAACCCGATCGAAGGCCTTCGCAATGTCCAAACTAACGGCCAATGCCTCCCCCTTGAACTCTACTGCCTCCGCCCATCTGTGAGTGAGGTAGACCAGAAGATCACCAGCTGACCGACCACGGCGAAAACCGTATTGGCGGTCACTAATCAGCTGGTGATGCTCAAGGTACCGCATGAGCTGGCAGTTTACAATGGACTCCACTGTTTTGGAGAACAAGGAGGTGATGGCGATTGGCCGGTAGTTGGACGGGTCTGAGCGGTCGCCTTTTTTAGGGATCGGATGGACGAAAGCCGTCTTCCATGATTTTGGGACTACGCCTAGGGAGTAGGAGTACCGGAAAAGACGCGTTAAAACCGGTGCCAACTCTGGAGCACACGTCCTCAGCACAATTGGGGGGATTCCGTCAGGCCCACTCGACTTGTGGATGTCCAGGGAGAGGAGTGCTTTGCGAACCGAGCGCTGTGTGAACTGCACTTCCGGCATGGAGCACTCACACCGCGGGATGGTCGGCGGCGTACTCCCCCCGTCATCGAGAGTCGAGTTAGACGCAAAGAAAGAGCCTAGAAGATCGGCTTTCTCCTTTGCAGTATGGGCCAGTGAGTCGTCCTCCCTGTGCAGAGATGGAAGAGATGGCTGACAGAAATTCCCCTGGACAGCCTATTATAATACAATTAGAATATAGCCTAAACTAAAATGTGATGTTGTAAGGATGGATAAATAGGGGATGAAAATTTTAATTTAGGCTATATTCTAATTGTTCCCCTGAACTTGTGAACTACTTCTTCTTCTTCCTAAGACCACTCAAAAGGGTAAAAATATTTCTATTTTCTGCTTTAATTTTTTTTACGTCCCACAATATATTGGGAATGGTTTAGTGGAATCTATTAGGTTAAACAACTATTACGACAAAAAAAAAAACGCTTCTGAAAATTGTGTTAATTCGGGCTGCAATTCTTCCATACTCGACACACTATCGAATAATTGAAGCCTCGAAAATAGCTAGACAACTTTGAAGATTGACTTAGTCATTCCTCAAAATCCTTCCTCTGTTGAGTTTTTACAGCCATGCTGGAGCGTAGCCAATCATGCGACAAATTCCTAAATACTATCGAAATACTCGTAATTAACTTTTATATCTTTCCACTGACATATACTAAGCAATTGACTTAGATCGACCTAACGTAACACTCTCAACGACAACGATTTTATTTTATATAGATTTTTAGTTATAACATAAAATAACATAAACACTCATGCCTGTCACCCAACGTACGAAAAACTACAAGGTTTTCATTTAGCACGATCCTGACACACCTCTCTCGCCTCCGCCACATCCATTCGTATACATGCTCATCGGTTAAGGGTACTCTTTTTATAGAATATGGGTGACAAACGAGCACACATTCCACCTGATGGTAAGTGGACTCTGTGGCCCACAGACATCTACTGAGCCCTGAGTTCTAAGACGGAATACCTCGTTTTCAGTGAAAAAGGTCTCCGATTCTCTACACTCACCATACGAAACACGGAAGCATTAAGGGGAAATATAATGTCAAATGGCTTAACAAGATCCTTCGTTATGCCGAAAATATTGCAGCATTAATTTTGAAATAAATATATAGTAAAGTTGAGGATTAATTTTAGTGATTATGTTGGACGAAAACACGATTTCATAAAATTTTCTCGATAGAAAAAAAATCCAAAGTTACCTCCAAAATAAACAATAAACCGCTGTTATTCATAAAATACTTTAAATAAGATCATAAAACTTTGCATACTAACTGAACTAACTATAAAGCAGTGCTTATGTTATTTACTTTTTTTAAAATACCATTATTTTAACTGTAAAAAGAAATTACCTAAACTATTGGCCTTTTGAAGCGTGATTCTCGCAGCACGGTCACTACGCCTCGGCCTTTGGACGGGGAGGTTGTGTCGCTTACGATCAGAATATACATTACGCAACAGTAGGACGTAAAATTAAAATGGGAAATAACCGTGATAAAAATAAGAAGCGGCTAGCTTGGCGTTAAGAAACAGGCATAAATATGATAAACCTAATGAAATAAGTGTCTAACGACCTTTATACTTACAGTATTAGTGATTACAAACATATCGGTACATAGCATACGACGCGCGGGGAAGTGGGGGCGAAATTAGAATTTGAGCTGACTTACTCTTCCCTCTTAAGTCGCTGTTTTACGCTGCGCTGGTGTTATTTGAGAGCGTGGTCTTTTACACCTATCGAGCCGACCCATTCGCGCTGCAACTAGTATAGCTGCAGCGTGGCTCTACCACGGAAAAATAAAATAATTTTAACTTTGGTTTGCAGGTGCAGCATTTATGACATTTATAGATATTCTTAGGTAAATAGTGTATCGCCATGTTATTTTCTTTTAAAATTGGTTTCATTTGTTGACACTGTAGGTCTATTTGCAACAGATAAATTTTGTGAATATTTTTCTTTTAAGTGTTTGTTGCCAAAGTAAATTAAGAAAGATACCTTCTGGGAGGCTATGTAGAGTAAAAATTAATTTACTTTTGTTTATTTTACAGGTAAACACCGACTTCAACAAAGTTCTACTGAAAAGGAAATGGAAAGGAATGAGGAAAGAGGTAATGTATATACACACGTAACATAATTAACGCAATTTGAGAAAGTTTGTTCAGAATCGTTTACTGAATCGATTCCTATCATTTTTAATATAGGTAATTTTTTACCCCAAAAATAATTAAAACTACGCAAATTACGTAGTACGCGCCGGTAAGTAATCAATCAAGTCAAGTCAAAGTAAGTAATCAAGTTTGTTTTAAGCCGACTTCAAAAAAAGGTGGTTTTATGTTCGGCTTTATGATTTTTAATGTATGTTTACCGATTTCTACACACACGCACACACATGCACGCACGCGCTATTATATATATATATATATATATATATATATATATATATATATATATATATATATATATATATATATATATATATATATATATATATATATAATAACTATTTAACTACCTTGAGATTGTGACTTTCCTTAGTCTACTCAAAATAGTAAAAATATAATTTTTAATAAAAGAAAAGAATAAAACGATTTCACGTTCTGAAATCAATGCTTTACTATAAACAATGTCCACCACAAACTTCAGAATGGGAAATCATTTAAATTATTAATTTTTTTGGATTATTTAAAGTCGGCTTTTGCTTTTTATTTTAATAGTGTAATTTTGAATGTCATGAATCTCGGTTCGAAATTATCCCAATAACTGTTCCCAATAACGTCCAGGTTTGTTTCCTGCTGTTACGTGGGACAAGGAAGTAGGTATATATAGGTAGATATCATATTGTTTTTAATAAAATACTGTTATGCTATTACTAGTGACTTATATTATTAAAAAACAATGATACGCGTGTAAGGTAGTTTGTCTCTATAACAACTATAACTCTTTTTGCAGAGGATATATCGAATACTGCGATATTCTTGTCCTCTTTCAAAGTTATTTATGTAATTATAAATTAGAGTACAAAACCAATTTATTGGGTGTGAGAATAGAGGACATCCTTCAAAATAAAGCACTTCTGGTAACCCTACCTACGTACATCATACATCAAACTTTTAACCCAATCAGGGACCTAATTCAAAAGCTTCGGAGACTCGTCAGGAGACACGCCACGTGCCGCGAGGAGTTAGTCACCTTCCGGTGTGACAGAGAGCCTGATTACAAATTTTGTCTCGTCATAAACTTCGAAATGTAATGTTCACCGGAAATTCACAAACTTGATGGAAACCGTGGAAGATCAGAAGATGTCCTTAATTTTACAGTACGCGTAACCTTAGTTTTATCCTCCCTGGTATTATTGGCTATACATATGTATTTATACTTATGCAAAAGAAAGCCGTACGGCAGATTTATAATTTAAATCGTAGAGTCTCTTAGAGAAATTATTTAAGAAATATACATATTAACTTTGGCATCGCAATATATTTATGAAATGAATGTAATTTATTTACATAAAACATGGATAGCTTTGATAAGAATAAAGATGTTCATACTTTAAACACTAGGAACAAACAAAGCTTGTAATACCGGTTAATAGACTCCACAGGATTAGTAATTCTTTTATGGGGCAATGTATACGCTTTTACAATAAAATCCCAGAAAATGTACAAAATTTTTCACTAAACAAGTTTAAATGTTTTGTTAAAGAAAAATTGTATAAAAACTGTTATTATAATATCAAAGAATACATAAATGAAAATAACCCCCGGTAATGAGGTGCACTATGCTGTTTCTAGAAAAATTAATTTAAAATTGTACAAAATGAATTATTTTTAAGTGAAATATGTAAATAAAAGTCCCGTTGGGTTTTTGCATTTTTCTAGGACAGAGGTATCTTTCCGAACCAGTGGTAAATAAAAAATGACTTTCAATAAGTATTACGCAATAATCTATATGGAATAAAAATCATAGATTTCTATTCATACTGTAACAGTTATGTAATACCAATTTTATGTATTTATTTACGAAAACAGCGTGTGCCTCAGTTTAAATTTTTTGTTATATAGGATAATGGTGACAAACGAGCTAACAGTTTACTTGACGATGAGCTGCAGCAGATATACATCTACATCTATCCTCGATTAAGAATCAAAATGCGTTGTAACCCTTTGAGGACTAAAATGAAATGTTGATTTTCAGTAAAAAGGGTCCGAAAACTGGAAAAGTAAAGTTATTTAAAGCACATGTAAATTTCACAAATTTGACTTTTTCTCACCCTAAACATCCTTTCAAAAGAGCTCTCCGCAAATAAATTTCAAATTGCGTAACAGTTCACACTAGGTACAACTGTTCTTCTTTTTAGACCCTCAGAAGTCTGACTACCTGTTGGATATGAGCCTTTCTTGTTGTTTAAGATAAAGTTGCAGCCTATATACGTCCCACTGCTGGGCACAGGCCTCCTCTCATTTCTGAGAGTGTCTTAGAGCAAGGAATTGTCCGGCGCGGTGCCCCAATGCGTGTTGGCGAACTTCACATGTCTTCAAATTTCTCTTTCTTATTTCTTAAACATGCAGGTTTCCTCACTATGTTTTCCTTAGCCGCCGAGCTCGTGGTAAATCAATCAGCACTGAAAATTGCAATTAACAATTTCATCGGTATCGGCGGGGATCGAACCCGGGTTGCTCGTGTACTGTAAAATTTACAGCGAGCGCTAACCATCTAATATGCTACAGCTTATTAATGATTAGTTTGTGTGTAGATGGTATATGCGAAAGACATATGCAAAGAGATGCAACATCTCTTCGCAGCGCTAGTGAATCGAGCCGATCAGAAAGCACTCGGTCGTTGATGATTCGAGCCACTCTGCCCTGGATGCGGTCAAGTGGAAGGAGCCGGTACTGGGGAGCTTCAGCCCAGAGATGGGAACAGTATTCCATGTCGACCGAACCTGCGCCTTGTAAAGTTGCAGGCGGTGTGCTGGGATGAAATACGGTTCCACTCTGCTGAGCACGCCAAGCTTTTTAGAGACCAATTTGGCCTTTTCTTCCAAGTGACCACGAAACTGCACGTCACTCGTTATGTCGACGCCGAGGATTCCGATACTGGCTGAGGCAACAAGGGGGACGTGTTTCGTTACTAGAAAAAAATGTCTTGTTGTAATGGCTTGTGTTTTCGACACTGCCTTAAATCTACCTCTGATATTAACTATCTAGTAAAGAGAAATTGATGCGGGTTATGATTTAAAGCTTAGAACAAATTTACCTATTCACAGTCAAGTGCTAAAACAAAGTTTTACTTAATTTCTTAGAAGATAAATCTAACTCAACCTCAAGACAAGTTTCGTTTCAGTATATATCTTTACTTATTCAGAGGTAATCTTAATAACTAAGCATCATTATTTAGATGAATTTTTTCCTAAAATCACAGGTAAGTTTTTTTCCACAACTGAGCTTAGAATTTCTCGAATTCTTGAGAGGATATAAAGCATATAATAATATATTAATCCGTAGTGCTGCTCCGACTCGAGATGGCAGACTTTACAAATATATTTTTTCTCAGATATGAAGGTACGAGACCAAATGATAAATCGCACTTTAAATTGTAACTAACAATTTTAGAGGTTCTGGCGGTGATCGAAATCTTCTCGTTCGTTTTAAAAATATACTTATCTACCTAGCATATGACAATAATTATTAAATTAA
The DNA here is from genome assembly GCA_036936625.1 of Parnassius smintheus behrii. Classification (NCBI taxonomy): domain Eukaryota; kingdom Metazoa; phylum Arthropoda; class Insecta; order Lepidoptera; family Papilionidae; genus Parnassius; species Parnassius smintheus. Next base: position 45,526,402 of record JAUPFT010000018.1, on the reverse strand, counting down.
AGTAAGTTTTACTTTACTTTTTTACTTTAAACTTACAGCCTATATACGTCCCACTCCTGAGCACAGGCCTCCCGCTCATTTCTAAGAAGGTTTTAGGACAAGGAATTGTGTGCCGCGCTGCCCCAATGCGTGTTGGCGAACTTCACATGTCTTCGATTTTTTTTTCTTATTTCTTAGACATGCAGGTTTCCTCACGATGTTTTCCTTCATCGCTGAGCACGTGGTAAATCAGCACTTAAAATTGCAATTAACAATTTTATTGGTGCCGGCGTGGATCCAACTCCGTTTGCTCACGTACTGTGAAATTTACAGCAAGCGCTAACCATCTGGGCTACCACGTCTCCTTTACTTACTAACCTTCAATTCGCTCTTGTAATGACACCTGTAAACTTTTGTCTCATTTATTTTTACTAAATTGATTTTTTTACTTATTTGATTACCTACTTACTTACATTGTTTATTAACATAAAAACCTGTATAACCAGGTAAATACAAAACGTACCAATAATTACAAAATAAAACTGAAAATTAACTTACAAATGTAAATTAACAATTCAAAGTGATAAGAAGTTATACCCAATTATTTTAACAAATGTTCTATGATTTTTTACAGAGTAGGTGGAACAAACGAGCACACAGTCCACCTGATGGTAAGTGGATGCCGTGGCCCACAGACATCTATATTTATCTTCGATAATGAATCAAAATGCAGATGCTTTGTCACTCTTGAGAACTACGATGAAATGCCTCGTTTCCAGTAAAAAGTGTCTCCAGTTCTCTATACTCATCATTCGAAACAACATTAAGCTTCTATTTTACGCTGGTATGTTTTGAGAGCGTGGTCCTACCCCGCCCGAGCTGACCTCGTGCTACAACCATAATATAGCTGCAGCGTGGCTCTACCATATAACCAAGCGCCGAATGCGAGTTATGTCGTGAGTCAAAGTAAATATCAAAAACGACACGAAACTCACTCACTGCTTTTTAAAATCTCATCATCATCATCATCATTACAGCCCTTCACAAGTCCACTGCTGAACATAGGCCTGGCCCCAAGGAATGTCACAAAGCACGGTCCTGAACCAATTGCAGCTATCGACTTCCTGTATGTCTTACCGGGTTGTCATTCCATCTAGTGGGGGTCCTACACTACGCCTACCGGTAAGAGGCTGCCACTCGAGAACCATTTTTCCCTGATCGGTTGTCCGTTCTTCGAGCTATATGGCCGGCCCATGGCCACTTCAGCTTACTAATCCGTTGGGCTACGTCCGTCACTCTGGTTCTACAGCGGATATCCTCATTTCTAACTTTATCACGCAGAGCAACCCCGAGCATAGCCCTTTCCATTGCTCGCTGAGCGACCTTGAGCGTCCTCATACGGCCAGCAGTGAAGGACCACGTCACAGATCCGTAAGTCATCACTGACAATACGCACTGGTAGTACAATCTCGTTTTCAGGTTTTGAGGTATACCTGACGAGAAGATGTGTTATAATTTCCCGAACGCTGCCCAGCCGAGTTGAATTCGTCGACTGACCTCTCGGTAGAAGTTTAACTTACCTAATCGGACTATTTTTTCCAGGTAAACGTACTCGTCAACAGCTTTGAGCTTAGCGCTCCCAACAACTACCGACATAGGTGTGACATGGACATTAAATTAACATGATCTTTGTTTTGTCCATGTTCATCTTAAGAAATATCCGTTGGGAGACACTATTGAGATCACTGAGCATAGTGCTTAGATTCTCCAGCGATTCTGCCATAAGGACCATACCGTCGCATTTGAAGGTAAATTATGTACTCGCTATTGATGTTAATACCGTATCTTTTCCAGTACAGTAGCTTGAAAACGTCTTCCAATGCAGCAATGAAGATTTTCGGGAATATAACGTCACACTGTCTTACACTTCTCTCCGTAGGATAGGTTTCGTATTCTGATTCTGTACTCAGATACTCATTGTAGCCCTACTGTACAAACACCTAGGCACTTCGATATATCGACAGTAAACTTGGCGCCGCTGAAAGGACTGTAGCACCGCCCAAACTTCGATGGAGTCAAAGGCTTTCTCATTGTCCACATATGCCAGGCAAAGTGGTAGATTGTACTCTTCGGTCTTCTGTACGATCTGCCGAAGGGTATGTATGTGGTCTATGGTACTAAAGCCTTTTCGGAAACCGGCTTGTTCGGGAGGCTGGAAGTCGTCGAATCTGCCTGCGAGACGATTTGTAATGACTCTCGAAAACAGCACGTAAACGCGGTTCAGAAAAGAAATCGGTCTGCAGTTTGAATAAAATAAAACACAGGTTATCACATATTACTTATTAGCTCGACCGGGGAATGACCACGCTCTCACAGAATATCAGCGTAAAATATCAGCATAATGATGCTGTCATTCGTATATTGAATGTGCACATGTGCACACTTTCCAAGTGAACAAGAGACCTTTTTCGGAAAAGAGGCGTTACATCTTAGTCCTCATCATTTTGACTCGTAATCAAGAATAGATGTAAATGTCTGCGGACCGCAGCATTCACTTAGAGAGGGGGATAGCGACAAAAACACAAAGTTGTAAACTATAACTAATATATTTGAAAAAAAAAAAACATGCTTTGACAATAATTAGGAACACTTTGAAAAATCAACTTAAAAAACTAACTACACTACTCTACTAAAATAACCAAAACATTACTATAATGTCAACTGTCAAAATAGTTTGACCTTTTATTATTTGATTGACCGATGAAGAGCTATCGTATCACAAAGCCATCTATGCGAACATGGCCGTAATCTTTGAGTTATAAGAAAGTGACCATATTAACTAGATGACCATATTACTGTTACGTACTATATTTTGAATTGTAATCAGAAAGAAGCTGCTACGTATCTTCTGTTTTAGTTTTAGATTAGGATTTCTCCATCAGGTGGAACAGTACGCTGACGTATCACCCACATTCAATAATTAATGCATAACAGCGAATCAAAATTTCACTAAAGAATATGAGCGCCTCCTCCAAGGAATTTCACAACATGGTCCTGAGTCCTGAGTCACCGGCCTCCATCGACTTCCTGCAACTCTTACCATACCGTCGCTCCAACTGGAGAGGGCCGCATTTCGCTTACCAATTAAACTTTACCGTTGCAGCCTATAAAGGTCCACTGCTGAACATAGCGCACACCCTAGGGTTGCCAGATGGTCGGGATTCGTCTGGATTCTCCCGTCATTTCAAATTATCTCCAGACTCTCAACAAAACTCAAAATCTCCAGACAAACAGTTTCTCAAAAAGTTGACATATGGCCTTTGATTTAATAAAAGATGAGTTAGTGATTAGACTGAACTTTGAAGTAAACTGTTTGAATTTTAAATCTTTTCTGAATACTATTAAAGGATCCAAACGGGTGGATTCAGGTAAAGTCCAATGTCAAATACACATGATAACCTAAAAATTAAGTGTACTTAAATTAGTTACGTGTCAACAATGTTAAGTAAGTATTTATTTTTAAGATTTGTTTCTCTCGATAACAACTCCAAAATCCCGACATTTTCAAAAATTATCCAGATATTTTGGTTTCCCGATCTGACAAACCTACCCTTCCCCCCCCCCACTCCTGATTGCCTAATAGGGGGATATTTGCAATAGTTGGCACGCTTGGTAAACAGGTTTTCAATCGCAGTTAATATTTTTAGTCGTTATAAGGAAGACGCTGGTGCCATCTCCTGATTTGTTTTCCTCTGTGGCCTCTTACGGCTACCACGAGATGATATTGGGATATTCTTACACCACCATTACACGGTTATAAATAATAATTGGGGTAACTTTAATAATTACATACACTAATATCTAACACTATACTTGGATTATTATATCCGATAGCCATTTTAAAATGATGTTTAAAAAATAAATGGCGCAGTATAAAGTTACGCGCTGGTACGGCCGACCGTACAATAGGTGGCAGCTACTAATCCAACAACAATGGCCTGCTACAACTACAATGGAGTACGTATAACCCTATTATGTACTAATACTAGTGTATTCATAGTTATGAATAAATATACATTAACTACTCAGTATCCTCGGCATAATGTAGATGACGGCTATAAGTGCGGTCTACGATTTTAAGCCTAAAGTCTCTAAGACATTTATTTTAAGGAAATTAATAAATTAACTTTAGCCTCTGAATACATTTATGAAAATGTAATGTACGAGTATGTACGCAAAAATATAAGTACATAGTTTTAAAAAAAATGTGAGTCATCACGGGACGCCTGACAGATGTGAAACACCGAAATTATTTTGTACAGGTAATATACATAAGAGGATAGTTTACGACAGGAAATAAATGGACAGACCGACTCTTGGCGTGGTGACGCATGCCATGGCGACGGGTCGCCACGCCAACAGGCAGTCTGACCCGCCGCCATAAATGTTTCACATCAAAAGTCCTTAAAAACATAATCCCAAGTAATATACAAAATGTGTCCACCGCAAATTTCAAACAGCCCACTTGCCGTGTGGCGGCGTGTGAGAACCCATCACCAAATTTCGTCCCGTGGGTGTCACAAGAGGCGACCGTGGATGACGCCAAAAATTTTATGTCGTCTGTCGTATGTTGTGACGTCAAAAATACTCTGGACGGCGACAGGCAACTACATCAAAAGTACGAGACAGTTATAATCAGTTATAATCAACTTCTAACCTATCTTTTAATGTAGAGTTAGAAACTATCCCAGCATGAAGTACTAGCGCACCTTTGCGGGAATACGTGACTTAACGTCTAAATCAAAAGATATTTGATTAAATTACGCTCGCAGAACTACATTTAAAGGATATTGAAATATAAGTACATTACATTACTATTCTACATTCCTACGAATACGTAACGTACGTCCTCGTCGGTTCAGAGTACTCTTAACTTTTTTATAGAATAAGAGTGCCAAACGAGCACATTCCACATGATGGTAAGTTACTGCGGCCCATAGACATCTACATATATCCACAATTACGATAATCTAAGTGCAGATGCGTTGTCATCTGTGAGGATTAAGACGGAATATCTCATTTCCAGTAAAAAGGGTCTCCAGTTCTCTGCACTCACCACACGAAACACAGCAGCATTAAGATATTATTTTACGCTGGTGTTCTTTGAGGGCGCGGTCCTTCCCCGGTGGAGCCGACTCATTCGTACTACAATTATACTATTAATGTAGCTAATATGACTCTACCACGTGAATTAAATCCTCAAAATATATCTTCTTCTAGGGCTTCTAGGGCGTCGACTATGTCACGGTTTTCTGCAGCATAAATTTACTTTTCCACTCTTTCCTCAATCCTTCTTTGTACGTTTTACGTTCGTTACGTGGTAGAGTCATGCTGCAGCTATATTATGGTTATAGTAAGAATGGGTCGGCTAAACCGGGGTAGCACCATGCTCTCACGGAATACCAGCGTAAAATAACAGCTAAATGCTGCTGTATTTTATATGGTGAGCATAGCAACCGGAGACGATTTTACTGGAAACGAGTCCATCATACTCTTCGGGGGTGACATCACATCTGCAATTTGATGATTTAGATAAATGTAGATGTCTATGGACCACAGCATCCACTTACATTAGTACTTACTTACTACACATTGGGTGGACTGTGTACTCGTTTGTCATCCTTATTCAAAAATACATTTCCAAACCACACATAGTTGAGGAGATTGAAGTATAAGTACATTTTACTTCAAAGGTAAAAAAGGATAATATATTACGTTGTCGAAGATATCACTAATTACCTCGTTATCGTTTAGTTCAGAGTATTTTCTTCTAAAACTCATTAACGCAATCAGTGAAGGCACGTCGCGTATAAGCAAGGCCTGGTGAATGCATGCCGTATCTATTGCAGCTAACGACACATGCTCGTGACACAGGCTAAGGATAGTTCAAGAGACACTCACAGCTGACCTTGGACTCATCGCACAATCACATTGACCTTGGACGACACTCGCTCGGAACGGAAATGCGGGTGCAATGCAACCTGTTATCATTTTTACTCATTTCAGAATCAGAAAACGGGTTTGACAGCTCCATGGCGTAGTGGCTTAGCAATTAGCTGCATCGCTGAGGGCCGCAGGTTCGAATCCCGCACGGAACAAGTATTTGTATGGCCTACAAATAATTGTCCACCGTCTGTATATTTGTCCTTGTGCAATTTATGTATGTAAACTACACCCACGCCATAGGAGGAAATCCTATATTATTATTAGCAATATTTTTTCAAAAATTAAAATAAGAAACGGCGATACTCTGAAACTGCTGTAATTGTACTACCTCGTTGGGCTGGTAGTTGTAAAGGTGATTGGTAAACATGAGGTCCCGGGTTCCAATCGGGCTAATATCTGATATTGGGTTTTTCTGTAAGAAATTCTTAGTAGCAACACGAAGCATGTAAAGCCGTTGGCCCAGCGCCTAATCTGTCTCCGGTGATTCGGACTGGGGGCTTTATTATGAGGCTAGAGCCTGTTAGGATCTGATAAAGAAGAAAGAGGAGATTAGTAATTCAATGCTTTAAAATTGTTTTCCTAATTACTAATGTTACTCTGTTTACACTATTTAAACGTCATTAATTACTACTTTATATAGATAGAAAAAGTAAACTTTTGGTGTATAACTTCAACACTGTGACGCAATGTGACCCTCTGCCGACACATTAGGAGCATACATCTCCGGATGCGGAGCTCTTCCGACTTCACATCAGAACAGTCGCTTAGGAAGATTTCACAATTGTGTTTAGTTAAACAGCAATATTATCTTTTTTCAGAGAAGCAAAGGCGGGTAACCACGTAGTGGCGTTGAAAGAATATCCTCCACCGCCATATCTTCCCGCGGATGTGGTAAGAAGCTTTTACTTTTTGTTCAAAATATTTTTTTAGTCTTTGCACTAAGGAATTAAGGAGTATTACATCTTAATGTCGATAAATAGTTAAATTAAAACTTCATCCCCTATTTTGCCACCAAAATATGCCACCAATATATAATGAGCACTGGAGGTTGTCCCCCAAATTTATATTGGAACACCCCTGAGGTATAACCTACATAACAAATAAATAATATTCAAAATCGGTCAACAACTGACGGAGAAATCGGTGAACATACTTAAAAAATCACACAATCGAATATAGCATCTCTTCCTTCTTTGAAGTCGCCTAAAAAACAAAGTCGATTACTTCGGCGCGTGCTGCGGAAATGTGGGTTCCGGTACGCTCCCACTTCCGTCGAAGCGACGCTGTCGAAACAAGCAGTGTTACCATAGTAAACTGTCTTTACTATGGTATTACCAACTCGAATTTTTCCAAAAACGTAGATTGGTATAACAATTTCCGTAAAATTCCGTAACTGCTATTTCAAAATATCGGTAGATCTGCAGACTTCTTAGGAGGTTTCGAAATCGATTTTTTTTTTAGTTTTGCCATAGAATAAATCGATTTTTTGGAGGAATTCTTTCTGTCATGTAAAATTCTTGTTGTAAGATCAATTGTAGTATAACATCGAACCAAGCTGCACATATAAGAAAAAATACCATAAAAATTTGATTAAAAATTGTTTTCTTTTAATTAAACTATTTTTAGTAAAAAAACTAAAAGTGAAATATTTGTGGATAGTTATACAAAAAAAAAGATTTCGATTGTTAAAATTTTCAATTGTCGGTTGTCGGATAGGTTCACACACGTATTAAAAAAATGTTTTTTGGTAAGTTTTTAAAAATCTAATTATTCTAAAAGGACTGTGAAATATAAAAAAATTAACTAATTCAAAAGATAGAATTTAGAGAAATTTAACTAAAGCAAATTCCGTAGTTCCGTAGACGGTGAAAAAAATCCGTAGTTCTACGGAAAAATCCGTAGAGTTGGCAACTCTGAGGAGAAGGCGTGGTGTCTAGGACATTATCAACTGATTCACATCATAATACTCCATTAGATTTTACATATGGCTTCACTCTAGTAGAATTAGGACTAGCAAAATATATTTGTAGATGATTGAAGTAGGGTGGTGCAGAACAAGTTGAAGGGAACTTAAATAGTCCTATTGGAATATTTTAGAAACGAAAGTCTACTCAAAAATAAAACATTTTTCGAATGTGGGTAACAAACGAGCACACAGTCCACCAGAAGGTAAGTAAGTGGCCCAGACACATCTACAGCTACCATCGATTAAGAATCCAAATGTTGATGCATTATCTTCCCTGAGAACTAAGATGGAATGCCTCGACACCATCTCTACTTTCATCATACGAAACACAGCAGAAATATTTTGCTGTTTCACGGTAGTATTCTGTGCCAGCGTGGTCCTACGTGACGTGAGTCAACGCATTCGTGCTGCAGATATGTATGTAAAGCATAACTGCAGGACGCTGCTGATAGTGTCACGACTCTACCACGTAAATACAATACAAATATAAAATTAAGGTTTTTATTTAATTAAGGCTGTAGTTTGTAACTGATAAATTGGATCAATTTATATATAAATGGTAGGCTACCTCTTAAAATAAACAAGGACGAGGCCAAAGTTAGGTTTAACGTCCATGTCACACTTATGCCCGCAGTTGTTGGGAGCACTAAGCTCGAATTTGTCGACGAATATGTACCTATACTTAGGAAAGTTTGTACGACTAGGTCAATCTACGAATCTGACTCAGCCGAGCAGTGCTCGGGAGATTACCACACATCTTCTCTTCAGGTAGGTATTATATCAAAACTTGAAAACAAGAGTGCACAAGCAGTGCGTGTTGCCAGCAATGAAAAGGAGTATGAACCTGAGACGTGGGCCATGCCTTCGGTTTAAGGAAACTCTAGGTCACTCGATGAAAGAGGGCCATAAATTATAATGAGCCGACAACCAATCCGACATAGCCCAAAGGATCAGTAAGCTGAGGTGGCAATAGGTCAGCCATACAGCTCCGAGAATCGACAACCGATAGGGAAGAAAGTTCTTATTTCGCAGCGTCGTATCGGTAAGCGTCATGATAAAATATGCAGGATTAGTATTTTTCAAGTCAATTTTCGGTTTCAAGTGTACACCACTGCAATATTAGCAACAATGACTGTTAAAAGGCCAATATTAAGGGTATTTCAGACTACAAAGCACTGTACTGGGAACAATCATTTAATAACTTCTTTCCTTTGTCATTGAAACCTCCTTTGTTTCGATACAAAGTTTTGCTTAATTCGCAATTTCATTTAAGAGTTCGCTTTGTGAATATTTTACGAGGACACAACGTTGCGCGATAGTTTATGGAAAAATTCATAATAGCTACGGACCATTTAATGTACTTCCATATATGTTTTGCGATCACAATGTTACATACGAGGCGAGAGATCACTTTGTGTCACTGTGAACAATTGCTCGGAATTTTGGCCCACACGGGATTTGAATCCGGGACCTCATGACCAGCTATCGCATTTAGGATCACTAGACAAACAAGCCAGATCACTAAATACACCAAGAAAATATATATCATAGACAAAACTATGTAAAGGAAACCTTATAAAGTTTTCCTTGGTCAACTAGACTTGGTTTATACTTCGCTTTGTCTATTTGCTTACCTTAATTTTTAAAGTTTAATATGTTTACTAAGCAAAAATCTATCTATATAAAACACAAAAAATGTTTCTGCCTATGTCCGTTATGGACTTTGAAACCATCCAACCGATTTTGATTTTTTTTTAAATAGAATTAGGGTGACAAGCACGCACACAGTCCACCTGATGATAAGTAGATGCTGAGGTCTATAGACATCCATTACATTTATCCTCGCAGGTTCGTTTTTACCCCTGAGGACTAAGATGCAATGCCTCGTTTCCAGCAAAGAAGGTCTCCGGATTTCTACACTCAACATAAGAAACACACCAGTATCAACTGCTATTTTATGCCGGTATTTTGTGTGAGCATGGTCCGTACCCGGGCGAGCCGATCCATTCTTGCTACAACCGTAATATAGCAGCAGCGGTTAAATGGGTCCGTAGATGTTTTATATTCACATTTGGACCCGATAGGTGGCGTTGTCGTCGAAATCCGGAAATCACCCATGCGCAGCCGGAACGGATCCCTAGTTGTTTATAAAGTTTAATAAACTACTAAAGAGTGCATTTCATGATAACCCCTGGGAATTAGGTTATCGCTGCTGGTGAACCTGCTGTTTTTAAAAGTTATCATCCATAAATATATAAAATACTATCTCCGCCTCGCGTTCGATGTGTACAATATTAGCCGCGGCTATTAGAGTGTATTTTTTTAAAAGTCCCGCTGTGTTTTTTGCTGGTTCTTTCTAGGATGGAGATTTTTTTCCGAACCAGTGTTAAAGCTGAAATGACTTTTAAAAAGTATTCTTAAAATCTATATTGAGTAAAAGTTATTCTATTCTACTCATTTCTGTTATGCGAAATAACATTATTGATAATTTTTATTATATCACTTCTGCTTTAACAAAACATGACTTAAGGTTTATCCATCGGTTTTCCCCTAGCATGAATGTTTAATGCGTAAACCGATGGACACGTGCACATTTGATTACGTAGTTGGGAATTCATTTCCTGTCGATAATAATTAACCTTTTTGACCGACTACAAAAGAACTGAAGGTTTACATTTACTGTGTTTTTACCCAACTACCTTAGATATGTAATATTTTAAGTGTATTTATGTATATCTATTCCCGTATGTATGTATATCTATTCCCGTTTGTATGAATATCTATTTCATATTGTCCCGTGGGAGAAATTGAACCAGGAGATGGGCAGCAGCATCTTCCTGATAACAACTCAAAAAAATAAAAACTGCGGTTGACAACCCGCTCGCCAAGCGTGGCAACTATAACAAAATCCCCCCTATGTGTTAATCTATGGGGGAGGCCTATGTTCAGCAGCGGACTTTTATATGCTGTAATGACGATGATGATATATATCTATTTCTTTGGCACGCTCTGTAGCCTAAACTGCTTGATGTATTTCAACATATGAGGTGTAGTTAGCTCACCGATTACCTCCTAAGGGGGTAATCTATGCGTTAGCTTCATCTAAGTTGCGGAAATTACATAGGGTATACACTTTTTCTCTTTTCAGCAAACTTTTTATTTATTTATTAGGTTCTCCAGCAGCTATAACACAATAAATTTGAATAAAAAATACAAGTTCCAACATGTCTTAAATTAAGTGCATAACTACTTAAAGGGGTTACGCAGTTGTATTTTTTAAATTACTATTTTAACATTTAACTGTTTGTTTACTGTCTTTAACGCGATGTCCCCGTCAATTGTGCTCGTTTTCGATGATTCTTTTTTATACTTTAGTGGTGGTCCCATAAAAATTGGGAGTAAATACTCCACTTATAACGATGCAAAAATGAGGGATGAGGTTAATGTTGGTACTTCACGATGGTATTCTGTGAGAGCATTTAAAAATTGACTTTTAATAACAGGGTAAGAAATTGTGTAATAAGAGAAGAGTGTGGTTTGCAAGATGATGTTGTGACCAGGATTAAGAAAGGAATACTTCGGTGGTTTGATCATGTGGAAAGAATGGATGAGGAAAGACTGACAAAGAAAATTTATGTTGCAGAAGTGAATGGCAGAGTCGGAAAGGGACGTCCTAGACGAAAATTTATTGATCAAATTGGCGATTTATTGAAAACGGGCCAAATTAGGAGTACCCTTAACCGACGAGCATGTATGCGTACGTGTATGGATGTGAAGGAGGCAAGAGAGGTGTGTCAGGATCGTGCCAAATGGAAGTCTGTAGTCTCTGCCTACCCCTCTGGGTGACAGGCGTGAGTGTTTATGTTATGTATGTTATGTTTTAATAACTATTGTTTATAATCTATATTGAATAAAAAAGTTTCTGTTTCTGTTTCATGGTCCTACATCGGTCCCGACCCATTCGAACTGCAAGGTTTACAATTCTGCTGTTTAGTTTATATGTTAGACGATATCGATGCGTGATAATATTCACACCCCAAATTTTTCTGGGACCGAAGTGGTCCCATTAAGTGGGCGACAATAAGATTATTATATTTCTTAGTTCACTCAAAAGAGTAAAAAAGAAATTTTCGTTAAAAAAAGCAGAATTCAAACAACTAAAATGAATATATATATATATATATATATATATATATATATATATATATATATATATATATATATATATATATATAAAGAAATAATTTCACATTCTGAAATCGAGATTTTATTTTTGTGTACTCTATGTTTTAGCACCGAGTTCAGAATGAACACTTTTATTTACCTTCTAAATTTTTGAAGTCTGTTTTAACTCTTTTCTTTAAGATTTAAAGTTTTTATGATATCTTGTATTGCACGTATATGATGCTGATGTGATACGTTTGCTTACTTTTATAATATATTCTGTTTTATGGAGAGTTTTTCGTTGAAGAGTATACTTAAAGTATGTGTGTGAACTTGTGATGGGTTTTAATGCTGATGATGATGAATTCATTCAGTGTATATGCGACGGTTGAGTACGGACCGCAAACTTAAAGTGGTAAGTTCGAGCCCGTTACTATTCGACTATAGACATGACCCACTCCCAACATAGGCATTTAAAGCTTACGTAAAATGATTAACACTAATATCTTTAAATTAAAATTTACTCTTTTCCATAGAAATGCGGATGACAAGGGAAGACACAGTGCACCTGGTTAGTACATACTTTGGCTCAAGACACCTAGGTACATTTATCCTCAATTAAGAATCAAAATGAAAATGCGTTGCCACCCCTGAGGACCAAGATGGAATGCCACGTCACCGGTTAAAAGCACTCTAACTAATAAACGAACAACCGCAACTAACTTAAAACTCAACCAACACAAAACAATCCAACAAGCACTAAGGAAGCTTAACTTGGAACTTAACAGGAGTTGATACGACGGTGCAAATAATAAAACTTTAATCTCTGCATTATCGCTAGGATTGCTCGGGTAACGAGATGTCCGCAGCAGAACGCTCCATTCACTGTTATCCTTCTCAATGCCCGGATAATTTCCCGCGCTGCGATATGCATTCCGGGCTTTATGTTAGATAATTTACACTATTTATGTTGGATAAAAATTAAAATGTCGTTTCAGAGTAGCCATGACAGTAATCACTGATTTCATAATTGATTTCGTCGCCTAGTGATTGAAATTCGACTTACGTTTGTATTTTATGCAAGTTGTATTTCATTATGCGGTAACTCAGGGACAAGTAAGTAATAAGAAAGTACACAGCCATTTTAGAGGGCTTTAGTTTAAGGACTAGGAATTGTCCACCGCGCTCTACCAATGTACCTATGTTTCCTCACGATGTTTTCCTTCATCGTCGAGTACATGGGAGTTCAACACATAAATACAAAATAAGATACAATAGATAAATCGAAATGGGACGAGTGATTCTATACTGAAGTCGAATACAATTATTTTTATTTTGGCAAAGGTGCACACAGTTCACCTGATCGTAAGTGCATGCTATAGCCCATATACATTATTTGAACTTTTTTAATTTTTTTATATTAAATTAGACTATTATTTATCCCCAATTACGGATCAAAATGCAGATGCATCGTCATCTCTGATGACTAAGATGGAATGCCTCTTTTCCAGTAAAACCAGATTCTTGACTCTTTACTCTTTGACCTTGTGACTTTGTGTGAAAAAATATTTACCAAGCCTTCTTCTTCAAACCAGCGTGACTTGCAGTAATCGCTCGGTTACTATCATAAAATAAAATCGAAAGACCTTCGCACAAGGTATGTCAAGCGTGAGCTCCTGTCACGCCACGTACACGGTTGCCCATGTCTGCAAAGAACCTATTAGGCAACTCGCTGCATCCAGTCGACAACTTAATTAATTTCCCGCTGCGGGAAGAAAGTTCACCTTCTAAAGGAATTTTATTACATCAACTCTGAGGTGCGGTGTTATCTTGTACTGTTTCAGTTTTCTTGTAATGACTTATCAATTATTAGATGTTCTCATTAGAAAAACTCGGATTATCAAACGTAAGCTACCTATACTTGCACACTTCTTCTGTGTCGTCAGTCTTCTAACTAATTATCACATTGTCCATAACAATTTACCTTGCTGTAGAATTTTTGCTACTTCTGGGTACAATTACACATATTACATATAAACATTTTATAATTATTGCAGAATTTTCGTGGTTTCGAGTTTGAGATAACACTTTATATGTTTTTGTTGAAAAAAGGAATACTGACAATAATTAGAAGTGTATGTAATTGTAATAATTTTCTTTCAGTTTAACTTTATTTTTGTTTATAACTAAATGTTTATATGTGTGTTTTTGTGTCGTACTAGCAATCCACCCCGGTTTCTCTTGATTAGGACCTACCAGGCGGTCCCATAATGAACTGGCCTGATATAGTTCAACGCGACATGTCGCTACATGTTGTGTTACATTAAATAGTACGTTTATCGTGCACTTAATATAAGAAACATGGATCGACATGAAATGCTTAGTCTTAGTTTAACAGGCATTTGAATAACGAGAGTCGCGTATTTTTTCAAAATGTCGAAAACTGAGTATCGAAGTGTCATAAAGTTTCTGTTTAAAGAAGGTTTATTCCGTGCCCAAATAAAAGTACGATTGGATGGCGTGTATAAGGAGTCTGCCTCCTCCTATAGCACAGTGAAAAATTGGGTGAAAGAGTTTCGCCTCGGGAGAGAAACCGTCGAAAGACTTTGGCCACGACGGTCGACCTGTGGAAGTGCTCACTCCCGAAACGATTGCTCTTATCGAAGAGGAGGTTCTGAGTGACCGCCGTTTGAAGATTAGAGAAATTGCAGCAAGGCAAGGGCTCTCTAAGAGTACCATTTATCGCACGATCCATGAACATCTTCACATGAAAAAAGTGAGTGCAAGATGGGTACCGAAACTTCTTTCAGCGGTACAGAGACAGGAAAGAGTGCGCTGCGCTTCGGAGTTTTTGGATGTTTGTGGCGAAAATCCAAAGACTGTGATCGAGCAGCTAGTGACTAGTGATGAAACTATGATCTTGTATTATGATCCACAAAGCAAGCGCGAGTCAATGGAATGGCGTTATAAGGGTGAAAAGCCCCCTAGAAAGGCAAAGGTGCAACAATCGACTAAAAAACTGATGTGCACAATATTTTGGGATTTTCAAGGCATTTTGATGGTGGATTTTAAAGAACGTAATACAGTCGTGAACGGCGAATATTATGCTTCTTTAATATATAAATTACGAGACAAGATAAAGGAAAAACGAAGAGGCAAGCTGTCTAAAGGTGTCCTGTTGCTCCATGACAACGCCCCTGTTCATACCGCTGGTGTTTCGAAGGATGCAGTTCGTCAATGCGGGTTCACAGAAGTTCAACATCCACCTTACAGTCCAGACATGGCCCCGTCCGACTATTATTTATTTCCAAATTTAAAGCGGGACTTAAGAGGAAGAAAATTTTCAAGCGATGAAGAGTTGCAGGCGGTCGTCTTCAGTCATTTTGAGGATAAAAAATGTGATTATTTTTATAAAGGTTTAGAGATGTTGATTCACAGATGTCAGAAGTGTGTTAGTATTCATGGTGATTATATTGAAAAATAAAATTGGTTTCGTTTCATTTCCTTCATTGGTTCATAGTTAGGCCAATTCATTATGGGACCGCCTACGTATTTATGTAGCGTTGATTAGATTTAGCACAGGGCCGTGGTAGCTCAGGGGCTAAACGCTCACTGAAAATTTCACAGAACGCGAGCCACCCAGGTTTGATCCCCGCCTCCATCAATGAAATTGTTATTCTTTATGATTCTTTACGTTTCTTTATGTTCTGATTTACCACGTGCTCAGCGGTGAAGGAAATAGTCGTGAGGAAACCTCAATGTTTGGGAAATAAGAAAAAAATATTATTTGAAGACATGTGAAATTCGCCAACACGCATTGGGTGAGCGTGGTAGACATTTCCTTGCCCTAAAAATGAGAGGAGGCCTGTGCCCAGCAATGCGACGTATATAGGTTGTAACTTTTTAACTTTAACTTTACTTAGATTTAAGATAATCAAGGCATATTTAGAAAGCTTTCATAATGATTTCTTAAATTTACGCGAACACTACACATTGAATAAAACTAAATCTCAGCCCCCCCCCCCCCACGACCATGGGTGCTGTAAAGCACCCGAAACGTTGGGAATTAAAAATAAGTAAAATCAGTTAAATAAACGCGATAAAATCCGTAAATTTAGTTTTATTCAATAGAAAGCTTTCGTTTTTGTTTTTAAAATCTTTAAGTTTTTCGGATTAAATATAGCCTAGATCCCTCCTGGTATCGTTCTTTTTCTGTTTCGATAGTTTCTTCACAATGGGGTCAGCGAATACTAAGATTAGTCTGTACGGACAGACAAACAAATAAAAAATTGTTATGTGTATAAAGTTTATAAAAGTGCAACACGGTACTCCAAAAAGATTATTTACAAAAATTTTTTGGTGGTGCAGTTGCCACAGCGTACCTATAGCAACAATAGATTAAACTATAAATAAAATTAAACTTATTAATTCAATACATTCAAAACATCGGTTCCTTATAAGACTGAAATATTATACTACTCAAATTCACAATCACACACCACATTTAGAAAACCGCGCCATGCGTAACGTTTATTAAGTCAAACAAACCTCGAAACTCAAACGTAACCATATTCGGTGCCATGACAACCACAATTAACCAACCCCGAAGTTCACAAAGTGTGCGTCGCGTATGGAGTTTGCAGGAGTGCCGCTCCTAAAACTCTTTTTAACCGACTTCAAAAAATAAGAAGGTACTCATTTGACTGTGTTTTTTATGTGTGTTACCGCAGAACTTCTTTCTAGCTGAACCAATTTTGATGGTTCTTTTTTTTTCGTAGCAATCCCATATAAATTTGATCAAGATCTGACCAGTAGTTTTTAAGTTATCCTTACTAATGCGTAATCCAAAATACCTACGAAATCACCGTTTTTATGAACTATGTTTACGTAATTGCTGGGCGTGAGACAACAAATTCCTCAAAGGCATTTTGTACTGCCTTTTGGGTATTGATTTTTTCCCGCCAAAAAGTTATCCAAATTCTGGAAAAAGGAGAAGTTTGTAGGTGCAAGGTCTGATGAGTACAGCAGATGATGGAGAGGTTCATACCCCAGCTCTTGTTACTAAGAGACCATCAGATGGAACAGATTCTGTTGTGCAGTATGAGGTCTGGCGTTGTCGTGTGAGAAGAGATTGACCAAAGCTGGTTAGAAAAATGCGAGCTTCTCCATCAATGTATTCAGTTCTTTACAGTACACATCTGCAAAAATGTTCATCCTGTTTGGAAAGAAGCTGTGATGAATCACATCAGAGCTAGACCACCAAACAGGGACCATCACTTTTCTAGGGGTAAGTTTTCGTTTAGGGCATTGTTAGGTGCATTGGGCATCCAACCATACTGAGCGCTTGCAATTGTCAAAAAGAATCTATTTATTGTCGCAGGTAACAATGTGACTCGAAATCCCTTCGCTTGTTGGCCTGTTGTGCAGTGCAATTCACGTCTCGACGCTTATTTAGCGCTTCGAACATTGAATTCGTGGGGCATCCATTTGTCAAGTTTTCTTAACTTGCCAATTTGACGCAAACGGGTCAATATTGTTTTGATGCTAACGTCTATAGCTGCTACTAATTTAGCCGTAGGTGGATTATCACGAGCTTCCAAAGTCGCCTTTAATTCGTCATTGTCGACCAAAGATTTCAGACGAGCACGGGGTACATTTTTCAGGTCGAAATTTTCAGAACGGAAGCGGGCAAACCAATAGCATGAAATAAAAATGTGGTGGTGCGTTCGTTTGTAGTAGGCATTCGCTATGTAAACGTCGATTTTGCGTGCCGCTTGTGCCGAGTTGCTGCCACGATGGTACTCATATCAAATCTATGTGGACGAAAAAGATTCAAATACGATGAAAACATAACGCCAATCAATAAACAAATGATTATTTTTGAAAAAATAATTATTTTTTTTAAATAAATTTAACTTGAAAGTAAAATTCATAGACAAACAAAATTGATTTTGATTTGAAATGGCCAGAACTGAAGAACAGTACTTTCATAATTAAAGAATAAAGATATATTATTTTGACAAGGGTGCCGTGACAAAATACTTTTGAATGCGCTGTGAATTGAAAAAGTTTGGGAGCCCCTGAAATAATCAAATCAAAACAAGTGAACATACAAACGCTCAAAACAACTAATTATGCTGTCTACACAAAACTCGGCGGGCGTCTGCGTTGCCAAGATAAGTAAAACATTGACTTTTGAAGAGTTTGTAATAATTTCGCCATAAACATAAATGATGCAAATGACATTACATATGGATTAGGGTTGTATACAAACAGGTTTCGCTATATATAGTTTAAAAATTAAAATAAGACCACTTAGGTTATCAACTATATGTTAAGTTATGGAAATATATACATATATTTCGTCATTGGTCTAGTGACTGATCTTGAGGTCCCGAGTCGGGCCAAAATCAGTTATTGGGGTTTTTGTCGAGAATAGAATAGAATAGAATGGTTTTTATTCAATATAGATTATAACGTAATACTTAAATTTAAAGTCATCTTTCGTAGAAATTCTTCAATTCCGTCCTCCATGGTGGCACTACTCCGGAGGCGTAAAGCAGAAGCGCAGTGGTCTTGTTCTTTAAGAAAGGTGACAACGCTCTCTTGAAGAACTACAGACCGATATCCCTTCTGAGCCGCGTCTACGTGCTGTTTTCGAGAGTCATTACGAATCGTCTCGCACGCAGACTCGACGACTTCCAGCCTTCCGAACAAGCCGGTTTCCGAAAAGGCTTCAGTACCATAGACCACATACATACCCTGCGGCAGATTGTACAGAAGACTGAAGAGCACAATCTGCCACTTTGCCTGGCGTATGTGAACTATGAGAAAGCCTTTGATTCCGTCGAAATTTGGGCGAGGCTACAGTCTCTTCAGCGGTGCCAAGTTGACTGTCGGTATATCGAAGTGCTTGAAGTGTTTGTAGGGCACAGTAGGGCTACGATGGTTATCCGAGTACAGAACCAGAGCTCGAAACCTATCTAACTGCAGAGAGGTGTAAGAAAGGGTGACGTTATATCCCCGAAACTCTTTACCGCTGCATTGGAAGACGTTTTCAAGCTACTGGACTGGAAAGGATACGGTATTAACATCAACGGCGAGTACATCACTCACCTTCGATTTGCCGACGATATAGTCCTTATGGCAGAATCGCTGGAGGACTTAAGCACTATGCTCAATGACCTCAATAGTGTCTCCCAACGGATAGGTCTTAAGATGAACATGGACAAAACAAAGATCATGTTTAATGTCTATGTCACACCTATGCCGGTAGTTGTTTGGAGCACTATGCTCGAAGTTGTTGACGAGTACGTTTATCTGGGACAAATAGTCCGACTAGGTAAGACCAACTTCGACCGAGAGGTCAATCGACGGATTCAACTCGGCTGGGCAGCGTTAGGGAAATTACGACATATCTTCTCGTCTGGTATACCTCAATCTCTAAAAACTAGATTGTACAACCAGTGCGTGTTGCCAGTGATAACTTACGGATCTGAGACGTGGTCCTTCACTGCTGGCCGTATGAGGACGCTCAAGGTCGCTCAGCGAGTTATGGAGAGGGCTATGCTCGGAGTTTCTCTGCGTGATAGACTCAGAAATGAGGATATCCGCAGTAAAACCAGAGTGACCGACATAGCCCAACGGATTAGTAAGCTGAAGTGGCAATGGGCCGGCCATATAGCTCGAAGAACCGATAACCGATGGGGAAGAAAGTTTCTTGAGTGGCAGCCTCGTACCGGTAGGCGTAGTGTAGGGCGACCCCCACTAGATGGAGTGACGACCTGGTAAGATATGCAGGAAGTCGATGGATGCAGGTGGCTCAGGACCGTGCTTTGTGGCATTACTTGGGGGAGGCCTATGTTCAGCAGTGGACTTATGAAGGGCTGTAATGATGATGATGATGATTCGTAGAAAATATATTTTGGTAGATATTCTCAGTAGCAGCCCGGAGTTGACGGTGTTTCACTCCCGTGCCTCAAAAAGCACGTAAAGCCGTTGGTCCTGCGCCTGATGTCTCTTAGGTCGTGAAGAAATACCGTCCCTTAGATGAGAGTGAGGGAGTAGAGAGTCCACCCGTACTTGCGGCATACATTTACGCACTATAATCCTGTCCTGCGCTAGTCTCCGTTGAGACTGACCGCCGGGACCAAAATTCGGTCTGGAGGATATTATTATTATGTTGTGGAACAAGTCATTAATTAGGGCACAATTTACAATTCCCAGTAAATATGAAAAACGACTGGTTAAATTGGGCTACGTAATTAATACTGCTTTAAACTTCATTATTTATTATTGCAACATTGTCTGGTAATTACGAATATTGCTACATATTTGTTGAGCAATTTGATATTACTCAAACTAACCATGTTAATCATTTTTAAGACAATAAATTAATAATCTGGAATTAAGTGTTAAGATGTTAATGAAGGGAAAAACGACGTGCGGTATCACATAGCAGCAAAAGAGTATTCTTTCCTTTGCGTTACAAAGAAAAATACCCTTGATGGAAAACTTTATTTTAATTGTGTTTAATTGTTAAATATGTTGTGACTTCTAAAGAAAAACCTAAACTAAGCTATCCTTTTATTACTCTGCCCAATAAGTAGTGTCAACTATTATTTCAATAGCTTTTATAATATTGCTTACTCATATTTTCAATTTTTCAAACTATCTGGACATTACGAATAATGCCTTATTAATCGCTTTATCCATAACATATGCACGACCCCAAATCAGACAAGAAATGCTAGAGTGCGCTCTCTGACCCGCTATGCTTATTCAGGTCAAAGAAAGTTGATACACTGGTACAATCTGTTTTTGTCAGCGAATTTTGTATATTCATGTAAATTCTACAAAAGTAGGTTTTGATTTCAGTATCAGTGTAACTGTTCCTATTACAATCTCGACAATAGAGGCGACTGTCATGATTAATATCAAATCGTTTCATTTTCCTTTGGTGTTGAAACCTCGTTGTGCAACAAGAACAGATCTTTCAGTATACGTGGGAACTGCACCACACAACGACTCAATGGCTGCAGTGTTGGCTGGAACCCATGTTGTTTTTGCTCCGTTCATCACATACGTAATGATATGTTAAATGTTGCCTTCTCCTTTAAAATATAAACTGTATTATTTCTTTACTTTACTTTTTCTGCAACCAGGGCGGCGCTACTTAGGGCGAAGGTGAAGTGTTTGACCGATTCCATGCCAGGATAAAATGGTGCGGAGAATGTTAAAGTTAAGGATTATTTTTAAAATATTAGTTATAATTTATATTAATTAGATTAGAAATAGATAAACAAAACAATGGATACTGCTAAAAGTACAAAAATTAAGAAAAGTGTTAAAAATGTGCAAAAAAATTAAAGAGAACCACTAAGGCATTGTTTCGTCTATTTACACACACACGCATTTCACAGTATTCGACGCATAGACCATGTCCTCAATTAACAAAGAAGAACGGGCAGATGACAGTGTAGTAACCGAGAAATAAGTTTTCTTTTTTATAGAATGAGGGTAAAAAACGATCTCACAATCCACCTGATGGACATTTAACCTCAACTGAGAATCAGCAGATGAGTTGTCACCCCTGAGGATTGAGATGAAATGCCTCGTTTCCGGTAAAAAAGGTTTCCAGGTCTCTTTACTTGTTGGCGACGCGCCTATAAGAATATTTCAATTTATTAGTTAACCGATTACGAATAGCTTCTAAAAAGCAAATTATCAAGCAACAGTATTCTAATAAGAAAATGCTTTAGTTAAATCTTAAAGAAATATCGAATTAATGATATGAAGGTCTTGGGTTCGACTCCCAGGCCGGAATAGTTTATCGTTTTCTTAGTAATATCTTTTAATAAATTCATATAGGGAATTTTTAAGATATAAATTATGTTACCGGATTTGTTCCCCGGTTGAAATCATCTTTCCAATGATGTTGATTTGAAGAAATATTAAAATAAAGTTAGAGACCGGATTTGTTCCCCGGTCGAGATAATCGCTGCATAAGTAGAATCAATGGAAATTGATTGCATAAGTATTGTCTTATATGAGTTTGATATGTTTTGTATGAAAACAAATGCCTATTTTCAATGCATTGATTCATGAAATATTTTGTCTATGTTATCTGATAAGAGACATGATAACTGATAAGAATCTGATTAGAAATAGTTTCCTACAATTTGAGAGTTGTGTAAAAGCATTTATTCACCTAGTATTGTTGATATTAGTGTATACTAAACTTTCCATTTTTACTGACAGTCGATAGCCGTGCAAAAGTTAGTTGTTCAAATAGTGTGAGCTCATAGACGCACGCTAGCCACGTACTTAGGAGGCCGAATATGTAAAATTTAAATATTTGCAATTTCAGCAATTTATGTATGTAATGACTTGTAAAACATTTCATATTGATTGTACGTGTAAAAAAGGTGAATTCTGTGTTATTTTTATATGAAAACTCCTGTGAACAAGTGAAATAATGATAGTTTTGTATAAGAAATTTAAAAGTGTTTTAATAGTGAAATGTATAGAGAAAGTGTAAATTAAACTCTTGTATTGATTAAGATATGTATAATTTCAAGTGGAAAACATTGTTTTAACTATCTATGTTAAATATTTAAGAAATTTCAACTTGTTCAATGTGAGTAAAATAGGCACATTTTGTTTAATAAATAAAAGGTTTTTTGTGATGTGAAAATGTAACGTATATCGTTGTAAAGATATTTTTTGTGCTATCTTTATAAGTAAATTGTATAAATGTATGTCTTATACAAAATAAATAATTGAGAAAACCGTGAGAGAGTGATAGTACAAATTGATGTAATTAAGTTGCGCGAGCGCGCAAATGGCGCGGCTCACTTTCGCGTATAGCTCAGGGGTAGCTCAGTACACGAGTTTTCTTGCAATTCGTTCGGGAATCCTTCAGGATTAGTTCAGCAAAAAGTGCAAGACCAGCAGTCAATAAGAAGAAAAGGTGTAGGGAAGTGATAGGGAAAGTGATTACTCTCTCACGGAACGGTTTGAAGATAATTGCTGTTTTATTCCCAAGAAATTCATCCCTCAAAATTATACAGTCCACGTCGAAGAATTAAGGCATTGGGACCGGGACGACTTCGGAAGACCCGTAATCCCCGCCTGAACTTATTTTCTGAAAAGGAAGAGGTTATCGCCCTTGTGTGTTACTCCGTTTGCGGAGATCACATACGTTGTTCCCGAACCCAACGTAGGCGTGATAGGAGGCCGGATCGAGAGAAGCCTCGATTCCTCCCTTCTGTTTCTTAGTTGAACGTTTACAAACGCTGACTTTCCTTTTCAATACTCATCACATGAACTTTCTGTGAGGGCATGGTCACACTCTGCTGAACCCGTTCATACTACAAGCATAACAGCGTGGCTCTGCCACGTATAAATACTGGTCAATGATTTGTTGCTTACTGACTATTTCGAAAAATTTAAGGCACAAATAGTTAAGTGTGAAGTGAATTAAAAGAGCTCCTAAGCAGTAAAATTAATTGTGCCCGGTATTTTTATAAAGTGAGGTTGACATACGGGTTCAAATTCAGGAAGGTACTGTTTGAGGACTAAAAATAAAGCGATAGCGTTGTAGGAAGCCCGGAGTGTTTATTTACGTGGTAGAGCCGCGCGGCAGCTATATTGTGGTTGCAGCACGAATGGGTCGTCTCGACCGGGGTAGGGCCACGCTCTCGCAGAATACAAGCGTAAAATAGCAGCTTAATACTGCTGTGTTTCGTATGGTGAGTGTACAAAACTGGAGACCCTTTTTACTGGAAATGAGGCATTCCATCTCAGTCCTCAGGACTGGCCTCTGTATTTTGTTTTTTAATTGAAGATAAATGTAGATGTCTATGGGCCACAGCATTCAGTTAACATCACGTGGACTGTGTGCTCGTTTGTCATCCTAATACTATAAAAAAGTGTCAAATGTGCAAGAGGTCTGTTGGTGCGATTGTCAATCCGAAAGCTAAGCGTTATAGTTAAGGCTAATCTTCCCTGCAACCGGGGAGGCTCTTGTCCAGTAGTATGGGCTGGTGAGAAAGGAGGATTTTATAGAATCAAAAAAGAGGGACATATGAGAAAATCCTATTGTTAGGGTAACTTTATTAAAGAAAAAAAATATGTAGCCACCTTTGCTTCACTTGTTTACTTTTAATATTGCACATCTCAAACACGAAAAGCGTCAACTTTATGTCGACAAGCCGCCACACCTCGACACGGTTTTCATTTGAGCATGTCTATCAATAATAAAGGTTTTGAAATAGTTATTGTTTTTGTATCTCTACGGGTGGGACGTGTCCCACCCGTAGAGATGGGCACAACGCCGTTAGTACTTATGGTGTTGGTGTGTTGGTAACACTAGGTATGAATATGTGTGTCAATCTTTGATGGGTATATAATGTTTAAGTCGTCGAAATCAAGTCGAACTGGCAGTTCAACTATGTTATATTGCTACAGGGGTCGGATTACTATAACCAAGCTCTTACCTACTATTTGGGTCATATATTTCGCAGTTTTATAGTGTGCGAGAGGGATATTATTTGTGGAAGCAGGGCGGGAGGATTATATAACTATCGAGAGGGTTTAGGGCAAGGAAATGTAGCATAGAGAGTGGAGTAATCTCTACGATATGCGTTACTTGAAAGAAACCTTTTAGTTTTGTTTTCATTCTAAAACGATTCGATAAACATTACTATCCAAATCAATTTTTCACTCATCACACAATAATTTCAATTTACTTTGCACTTGACAATGTTCTGTGTACCGTAGGAAAACCATCCAGTAGAATAACTGAATTGCTTGAATAAAATATTTTAAAATAAATCATTCACAGCCTCGCGAAGTGTTTGATTTAATTCCGTTTGCATTTCAATATTCTGTTCACTGAAAATATGTTAAAATATTTAATTTTACAAAAGTTTATTGGTTTGATTTTCTATTCTTTAAAATAGTATTGATTTTCGTAACAAAAGGGTATACTAACGTATCTTATTTTTAATCAATTTAGTAATTTAATAACGATTGACAAGTGTTTCTCCTACATTAATAAAAACAATGTTGTGGCCAAAGTTGTGCAAATTTTTGGCACTTATTATGATTATAGTTACTTCTTTATAATATGTTTATGGCAAGATTACATACCCCAACGGATCGGTTAGATGAAATTAAAATTATATAGCATGAAGAACTTGCAACTGTTAGGTATGGAAGGTTCTCGAGTGGCAGCCTAGTAACAACTTGTAGGTGATGTGCGTGCCACTAGGTGGAACGACAACCGTTCCTTCCTTCGTTCCAGGCATATATTCGGCAGTGGACCAGTGGACTAGTGATGGGCTGTAATGATCATAATGATGATGATTGTAAACATGACAAGATTATATTTATAATATTTAATAAAATAATAATAATGAATGTTTATTAATTTTATTCTTACATTTATAGAACAATATTATCTTATTCTTTTTTTTTTATAGGATAGGGTGACAAACGAGCACACATTCCACCTGATGGTAAGTGATTGCTGAGCCCATAGACATCTACATCTATCTTCGATTACGAATCAAAATGCAGATGCGTTGTCACCCGTGAGGACTAAGATGGAATGCCTCGTTTCCAGTAAAAAGGGTCTCCGGTTCTCTACACTCACCATACAAAATACAGCAGCATTAAGCTACTATTTCACTCTGGTATTCTGTGAGAGCGTGGTCCTTCGCCGGTCGAGCCGACCCATTCGTGCTACAACTATACTACTAATATAACTGCAGCATGGCTCTACCACGTATGAATTATTCAAGAAATTCTCATTTGCATTTAAAAATTTCAAATGCATTTAAGTTGTCCGTTTACTCAAACGCTAAGTTACATTATCTTATGATCTATAATATCTTAATTCATATTGATTTAAAAACTATGTTTAAATGAAAAAATAAAATAATCACAAAATCTTTAACTTTATCTCTTTATTTCAACTCATTGAGTTATATATGTACTACGTACTAGAGAAGCTATTCCAAACAAAAAATGTGCACTACTCTGTATCCGCACATGCGCGGGAAACAGTAGAGTCGCGCATACGCAGTTGATATAAACGCGCGAAATTAGTCACAATAAATAATTGTTTATTTAGTAGTACTGTTAATCGAGTACATTTTTTAAATTTTCGTTTATTTTTCATATGTGCTAATTTAATATAAAATTATTATTAGCGCCGCTCCGCACTGCATGAATACGATGTATATGTAGCCACAATAACAGGTGTACGGCTTACAGTACAGTTCAGAGTGTACGGCATGCCATATCAAGTGCGTAGTACATAATATAATATCGATCTTTCAACTCAATCTTATAGCTCTCGGACTATTAGAAAAAGTTCCAGTGTTTGACAAGGGTGTCGGTAGCTAGTTTATTTACGTCATATTGAACTTTATTCTATGGCATTAAAATGAAACATTAAAAAACAGAACGGTAACGTCTCGTGTTAAACGATGTCCAACCTACAAACTCGGTGTAAACTGTAAACTCGAACTCAACGACAGATCTCAAGTCGTACTCACACAAACAGGTTATTCAACAATGCGAGTCGTGTCGGTATGCGCATGCACACATCGACGCGGTACCAGACCGTACCAGCCGCGCACAGGGCTGCCAATTAACCACCGCTGTACACCGCTTGTTTACAAACCGTATAGTTTTTTTACATCAACACATTAATAATGAAATTCAACAACGATATTACCTGTGTCTAAATAAATTGATTACAGAAATATTATAAGACTTTTTTAAACAACATTATTTTTGTTGTGGAAAATTATTTTATATTTTTTAACTTTAGTAAATTAATTTTCTTTCATTATCATTATTACGTAACTTATTTAACCTGTGTCATTATTAACAATAGTAAGTTTTTTTTATTAATATTCGATATAAATTAGCATTTAATCTCAGATATTGTTCTCTTTGAGTGAACTTTTACTTACGCCACTTTTAGAGTTTTTATTATATTAGCTAATTTATTTTGATAAAAACGAGAATTTTTTTACTACATTTTACAAATTTTACCTCAACCTTCAATTTACAAGTTTTACTAAGAATGAAAATAATTTAAAATTATAAATTATTTATGAATTATAAAGACATTACAATTGAAAGAAGCAATTGCATTATTTTATACGAGAATAAGAAATTCAACACAATACTATTGTCAACCGTTTTGCATGGAAAACTTTTCCGTGCCTCATTGCATGGCAGTTCGAATGACAATAAGAATTACAAAGAACGGTATTGCGAATATAAAGAGGTGACAGATTTTTAAGGAATCAGAGAAAAAGAAATTGCTTCGGTTATTGTTTTTTTTCCTTGCTACCAAACCATGCTTTGCGGGCAAACTTGGAACCAGCTAATAATAAATTAGCTTCGCGTTTATCTATGTATGTAATTTTAAACAACTTGTAGCCGGCCGATTGATGATTGAAAATTTGCACTTGTATCAAGGACCCCCCTTTGCCTGGCGTATGTGGACTATGAGAAAGCCTTTGATTCCGTCGAAATTTGGGCGGTGCTGCTGGCGGTGCCTTTAGCGGTGCCAAGTTGACTGTCGGTATATCGAAGTGCTGAAGTGTTTGTACAGTAGGGCTACGATGGCTATCCGAGTACAGAACCAGAGCTCGAAACCTATCCAACTGCAGAGAGGTGTAAGACAGGGTGACGTTATATCCCCGAAACTCTTCACCGCTGCTTTGGAAGACGTTTTCAAGCTACTGGACTGGAAAGGATACGGTAATAACATCAATGGCGAGTACACCACTCACCTTCGATTTGCCGACGTTATAGTCCTTATGGCAGAATCGCTGGAGGACTTAAGCACTATGCTCAATGACCTCAATAGTGCCTCCCAACGGATAGGTCTTAAGATGAACATGGACAAAACAAAGATCATGTTTAATGTCCATGTCACACCTATGCCGGTAGTTGTTGGGAGCACTATGCTCGAAGTTGTTGACGAGTACGCTTACCTGGGACAAATAGTCCAACTAGGTAAGTCCAACTTCGACCGAGAGGTCAACCGACGGATTCAACTCGGCTTGGCAACGTTCGGGAAATTACGACATATCTTCTCGTCAGGTATACCTCAATCTCTAAAAACTAGATTGTACAACCAGTGCGTATTGCCAGTGATGACTTACGGATCTGAGACGTGGTCCTTCACTGCTGGCCGTATGAGGACGCTCAAGGTCGCTCAGCGAGCTATGGAGAGGGCTATGCTTGGAGTTTCTCTGCGTGATAGACTCAGAAATGAGGATATCCGCAGTAAAACCAGAGTGACCGACATAGCCCAACGGATTAGTAAGCTGAAGTGGCAATGGGCTGGCCATATAGCTCGAAGAACCGATAACCGATGGGGAAGAAAGGTTCTCGAGTGGCAGCCTCGTACCGGTAGGCGTAGTGTAGGGCGACCCCCCACTAGATGGAGTGATGACCTGGTAAGATATGCAGGAAGTCGATGGATGCAGGTGGCTCAGGACCGTGCTTTGTGGCATTACTTGGGGGAGGCCTATGTTCAGCAGTGGACTTGTGAAGGGCTGTAATGATGATGATGATGATGATGATCAAGGACCCATGACAATACAATAATTTCATAACTACCCTACTATCCTCATCAGGATCAATATGTTACAATAAAATAACTGTCAGGACCATCATAGCTCATGATCAATGCGTGTTGTTTAATTTTTTTTTAAACTTTTATAATAATATTTTAAATTAAGAGGAATATAAGCAATTCGTATTTATCTAATATATTATTACAGACAATGCTTGCTCTCAGAAAATAATATGAAACGTGAAGTGTTTTGGACGTCACTTTTTCACTGGTAACCACGCGTTTTATCCTTATCTTCATCTGTTGTCACGTACTTGCGATTTAATTCAATAGGTACATACATTTGAATAATACCTAATATACTACTATACTAATATACTACTACTAATAAACTTAACGTGGTAGAGCCACGCTGCAGTTACGTTATGGTTGTAGCACGAAAGGGTCGGCTCGACCGAGGAAGAACCGCGCTCTCACAGAATACCAGCGTAAAATAGCACCTTGATGTTGTTGTGTTCGTATGGTGAGTGTAAAGAAGCGGAGACCCGTTTTACTGGAATTGAGGCATTCTATCTTAGTCCTCACGGGTGACAACGCATTTGCATTTTGATTCTTAATCTAGGTTAAATGTAGATGTCTATGGCCACAGCATCCACTTACCATCAGTTGGACTGCGTACTCATTTGTCACCCTAATTTTATAAAAAAGCGATCTAGGTGCGACTCGAAAGGTCCACACGACTAACTTCCCAGTGGAAAGAATAAAAAAAATATCATATGTTTTAATATTTTATACAATTTTTCATTCGGCACAAAAAACGACTTGACCGATTTTTCTCAAAATTGAATGAGGTCTAAGTTACATAATTATGCGTTAAATGTCCCATGTCAATATCACTCTTTGTTCTCGTGATATACGAGGCGAAAATTGAATCCGAACATACATAAGTACATATAATATATACATACACTTTAATGACTTTCAATAAGTATTATATAATAATCTATGTTGAATAAAATAAAATAAAATACATACGTACATGTGCACACACGAACATCCTCTTAAAAACCATACTATTCGACTCTTAAGACCTTGAAACGTGGAGATATGTTAAAATTTCCAATTTGCAAAATCGGACCCATTACAATAACTTCCCGCCGGGAAGTTAAAAAAACTTAGGTTTGAGGATGTTTACGGGATACAGCAGGATTTCTCGGACTGATAACCCCACGTAACCAATACTGCCTGATTAAATTTTCCAGACCATGGCGATCCCCTAGAAGCTATCGATAAATATAACGAGGATTTTATTCAAATAATATACAGCAGTATAAGAGAAATATGTTTTTAATTAATGTGATGCTGATACAAGTGCTACAATCTAAAATTTTGTTCAAGCAACTTCAATATAAATAAAATGAAAACATCATCAATATATTCGAAGTCAATTAATTATGCATTATTAAGGATAACTCAAAAACTAATGGTCAGATCTTGATAAAATTTGTATGGGACCAGATGAGAAGCACCAGCTTTCAAATAAAAAAAAAGTATCACCAATATCAGTTCACCTAAAAAAAGTTCTGAGGTAAACATAAAAAGAAAACATACAGTCGAATTGAGAACCTCCTCCTTATAGAAGTTGGTTAAAAATAGCAAATAATGCGCGCGCAAACACTTTTACCTCGCAGACCCTGCACTATATGTCATAATATGTCTATGTCACGTCGCAGCCGCAAGCAAACATGGAGGTGAGTCGCGTGCGTGCACCATATAGAATAATACAACTGACGTGCACTATCAGGCGTGTAGAATACGTTGCAAGTATAGTAACGCAAGCTACTAAGTCCTAACGATCCGCTGACGAACTTCACTCTGAGAAACCCTTGGCGAAAATATCAAGTTACCAATAGAGATTGTGTGCTCGTTTGTCTGCTATAAAAAATACCACGTCAACAGCTTTTAATCAACTTGACAAGCATTACTTGAACGTGGGTATATTGATATTAACATGGTACGTGACTACATTAACCCATCGACACCAACTAACAACTTGCAACTAGCTTCCAACAACGGAGGGTACACATACGTTGTCACCTCCGGGGACAATATGGAATGCCTTACAGCCCATTATTATACGCCAGTAATATAGTTAGCAGTTATAAATACAACAGTCCACATATAGCAGCCTGGTGGCACATATGGGCAAGACAAGGCACAAATATTAAAGTTGGTAAGAATTACTTCGCCCATATCCGCTTAATGAAATCAAATGATGTGTCCTACCTAGTTTGAAGAGCACCTCCAGTATGCCCGAGGATGCCTGGTATAGATGCGAAACACGTGTCGTATTATCATCGGTAGTGTGTTTCCTAGCATAGTGGTGTTGGGTAAGTGGTGCTGGGATTAGTGGTGATGGGGATAGTGATTTGAGGGAGGGCGGGAGGTGCTCTTCAAACTAGGTCTGCCACATCATTTTATTTTATTGAGCGGATATGGGCGAAGTAATTGTTACCCACTTTAATATAACGGTTTTTCGCAAAGTAACGCCTGATTTTATTAAAGACACAAATAGATGGTGCCTTTGCAGACGAACTCTAAGCACAAAAGAAGTCCTTCCACTTATACTAAAAGTTCTTTACGATTTTTCAACTCCTTTGTCAGTCAGCAGGTACCGTATGCAGATGAGTTTGACATTTGGGATAAAGAGTTGCTTAATACAACCTCTAACGCTACATGCCAATTATTGTGAAATTCACAATAACGATGCCATTGTGTAACTGTGATGGAAATCGTTTGTCAGTGAGAGTCACGGTGCACGCAACCGCGTATGTTTTTCTTTATGATGATATTTTGCACGTAGCAGAACCATTCTGCAGCTGTGTTATGGTTGGAGCAGGAATGGATCAGTTCAACCGGAGAAGGAGTAGCCTTCACAAAATACTAGCGTAAAAAACCAGCTTAATGCTGCTGTGTTTCGTAAAGTAATTGTAGAGAACCGGAGACCCTTTTACCAGAAACCGAGGCATTCCATCTTAGTCCTCAGTTCGTACGTGATTCACGGGGCAGGTAAAGAGTTAACTTAATAATCAAATAAATAATAAATAAATAAAAAATATTAACAAATCCACACACAACTAATCAGAAATATTTCTAGCTTCTTCATTGTGTAAAAACCAAAAAAAATGTGTTGATCCTGCAGGCCATACCTGGAACTTCCCCCTAAATTCAAATGCAAAGCGCCCCAAATTTCACCAAATTATGACGTTGAATATGAAATACCGGAGTAATTTAAAAAATCATTTTTTTCAAAATTTTTCGTTATCGATATCTCACGAACGAATCAACCGTTTTAGAGATTTCTTAAAAACTACTGGTCCGAATTAGTTAAAATTCGTAGCGAATCTAATAGTTGAAACACTTTGGAAATCCGCTTAGTTCATTTCAATCGGTCAAGCCGTTCAAAAGTTATAAGAGTTTTACATACATCCACACACACACAAAAATTTTCTATTTTCTTAGTAGGAAGTTTAAAAAGAAACTAAATATTATCTGTATGTATGGGAAAGTGTCAAAAAATTTTACTTGAAAATTGCTCACACTTGATTTAATTCTCGTTTTGCATCGAAATAGCGGTAGAGCATGAAAGTTTAAAATTCAATTAACGTGAGGCGCCTTGCATTTGAGAATATACCATTTGAATATTTGTTATATTCTGTATAATCCGGTAGAGAGTACCTAGTGGTTTTTTATAGAATAAGGGTGACAAACGAGCAGACAGTCCACTTGATACTAAGTATGTGTTGTGGCCCATAGATATTAGATATCGATATTTATCCCCGATTAAAAATGTATCAAAAGTTCACAGCTGAACATGGGGGAGGCCCCCATCGATTGCCACATAGGGGAATATTTGCCATAACTGCCAGGCTTGGCAGGCCAGTTAGCTACCGCAGTTTTTATTCTTTAGTTGAGGAAGACGCTGCTGCCTCTCTCCTGGCTTGCTTCTCCTGTCGTCTCCTGCGACACGCACAGACGATATGGGGCAGTAGGTATACTGACCACCACTTTACGGTGAGTGGTGTGGACAGTAGCATGTTTATAGAGCGCTCAGAAAACGTTAAAACTAAAAAACAGCGGTTGCTAACCCAACTTGCAGTTTTCAAAACCAAATGTGACCAGGAGACAATATGTGGGCGAAACTTGCAGTTAATACGGTAAATAACCTTGAATTTCACTTCATTAACTTATTATACCCAGTGCACACCATGCCAGTTATATAACAGTGCTGAATGCAATGGTGCTTACTGACATTGAAATATCACTAAACACTTGAAACAACATACGCTCCAA
Organism: Parnassius smintheus behrii; assembly: GCA_036936625.1. Classification (NCBI taxonomy): domain Eukaryota; kingdom Metazoa; phylum Arthropoda; class Insecta; order Lepidoptera; family Papilionidae; genus Parnassius; species Parnassius smintheus. The sequence goes on along the minus strand of JAUPFT010000018.1, from coordinate 45,493,322 downwards.
ACAACATTGTACACATTTGTATCATCACCCAATTGTTGCTCACTAGAAGTCTTATTGAAGCAATAATTGTATTCCATGTAACGCTAGCGTAATCGATCCTTAATAAGCATTATAAAAGAATTTTTCTATCATTTAATAGAACTTGCAAGAATATAACCTACTTATTATTTATGCAAACGGGTAAATGTGTTTATACAGTACACTTATTTACAAGTTGGCAAGAAAATAGAGTTTAGTATGTAGTTCTTAAACAACAAATTCAATTTTTAACCGACTTCATCAAAAAAGAGGTTCTCAATTCGAGCGTATGTTCTTTTTTTTTGTATGTTTACGCGATATCTTCGCAGTTGTTATTTTATTTTATAGAATAAGGGTGACAAACAAGCGACTGTGGATGCTGTTGCCCAAAGAAATCTACATTTAACCTCGATTAAGAATCAAAATGCAGATGCGTTGTCACGCCTGAGGACTAAGATAGAATGCAGTAAAATGGGTCTCCGGTTCTCTACACTCATCATACGAAACACAGCATCATTAAGTTGCTATTTTACGCCGGTTATCTGTGAGAGCGTGGTCTTTCCCCGGTCAAGCCGACCCATTTTTGCTACAATCATAATATAGCTGCAGCGTGTACGACTGTGAACCGATATTAATAATTCTTTTTTTATTAAAATAGGCTTTACCTCAAGGGTAGCCCTATTAAATTTTGAAGAAGAATGTCGCCCCAAGAGTGAAAAATAGGGAAAAAAGTTTCATATTAGACTATTGTTTAAGGAATTTCATTTGATATCTTCGTAGATAAAACCGATTTTAATGATTCTTTTTTTTCTTAAATGGGTTACACTTTAAGGTTCAAGGGTGTCCCCATATAAATTTGGAGAAAAAATTCCACTCTTAAATGAATAACTTCTATTTTTACCAATTTGAAGTCGGTTTTTACTTTTTGTGAAAATTTATAATTATTTTATAATATTTTTTTTGTAGAAGTGAACAAACTACCTGGTAGTGTTTGTTACTTATGAGGACTAAGATGGAATCTCTCACAGCCTGTGATTATGCTCTTTATCCCCTTCTCCGGAACACTGCAGTGGTAGTACTGCTTTTCAGTGGTAGGTCAGGTAAGATCTATAGTGTTTCATATGATGAGTATAGAGAACCGGAGTACCTTTTTACCTTTTTAGGAGGCATCCTCAATAAGTCCTCAGCGGTAATAACGCATATTTACATTCCATGATTCGTATATTAATAAATATCATTATTTACATTTTGATTCCTAATCTAGATTGAGGATAGATGTAGGGTGTCCATGGGCATAGCACCCTCTTAATATCAAGTCATCGATTGTCACATTTATTCTATAAAAAATATCTTCTTTTTTATATATCATCAATCCATAAAAATCAACTACTGGAGAAGAGTGTGTTTCTTTGTATATTGACACTGTAAAACATTATGACGAAAAAGTCTTTACACCTACCTAACTATGGAGACAATAAACACCCTTGCTGTGTTTGCGTACAATATATAATCGCATAAACAGCGTTAAACTCAATTTGATGCTTCTAACAAATGCACGTCTTGTTACAACTAACGGTGTTGAGTTCGTGACCACTCAACATACCAGAGGTACAGAACAAATGGTAAAATAATATCGTAGGCTCACGTTCATACAAATGTGTCAGTGTATACTGTATAGGTGTATAGCATCGTAAAATTGAACCGTTGCGTTCGCTTTCGAACTTAAACTTTTCGAAAGCTACTAACAGTATTGAAAAAAAAATTACAGTTTAAGTTACATTTCATTTACGCCATAGTATTAGTTAAAAGAAAACACACGGGCAGAGGAAGGCCGAATAAAAGATGGATCGATTGTGTGAAGAGTGATATGAGAATGAAAGGAGTAAGTATGGAAATGACGGCTGATAGAGAGGATTGGAACAAGAAGGTTTACTGCGCCGACCCCAGATAATGGGAAATGGTTTAGAGAATGATGATGATATTAGTTAAAAGAAAAATTAGTTAAAAGTTGTTTGAAAGTTAAAAGATGTTTGTCCTTGTGCAATTTACGTATGTAAACTGCCTCTACGAAACAGGAGAAAATCCTAGTGCGAAACGTTAAACTAACGTTAAAAAATAGAGTTAAAGTAAAAGCCTATATAGGTCCCACTCCTGGGGTACGGGCCTCCGCTCATTTCTGAGAGGGTTCTAGGGCAAGGAAGTGTCCGCCGCGCTGCTCCAATGCGTGTTGACGAACTTCACATGTCTTCAAAATATTTATTTTCTTATTTCTGAGACATGCAGGTTTCCTCACGATGTTTACCTTCACAGCCGAACACGTGGTAAATCAGCACTTAAAATAGTAATTAACAATTTCATAGGTGAATTTAATTAACAATTTCATGGATCAAACCCAGATTGCTCGCGTACTATGAAATTTACAGCGAACGCTAACCATCAGAGCTTCCATGACTCATATTATATCATAAGAATATTATTAATGGTCTGCAAATAACCCATTGAACCTAAGAGAACACAGTTATTTGATATTACAGATAGACGTAACAATTTATTCATATGCTTTTATAGAAGAGAGGACAAACGAGCATGCCGCTCACTTGATTGGAAGTGACTGCCGTCGCCCATGCAACACCAGGTAAATTGCGGATGCGTTGCTGGCCTTTTAAAAAAAATAGGCTTTTCTTGCGAGTAGTCGTATCGGTCTAGAAAAATCTCTGGTAGTAGTCGATTTCACAAGGAAGTTGTACGAGAAAAGAAAACTTTTTTATAGCATTTGATGACAAACAATCACACAGTCCACTTGATAGTAAGTGGATGCTATGCCCATAGACATCCACATTTATCCTCAATAAAGGATCAAGATGCAAATGCAAAAAAATAGGGTCTCCGGTTCTCTACACTCTCTATACGAAACACAGCCACTATCAAGCTACTATTTTACGCTGGTATTCTGTGAGAGCGTGGTCCTTCCCCTGTCGAGCCGACCCATTCGTGCTACAACTATAATATAGCTGCAGGGTGGCTCTGCCATGTAAAAAACTTTTTCTAAATCGCACAATAGTGGATTGCCAATCATGCAGATACTGTGGATGGTATCGCGAGTTTACTGGTGTACTAGATGTGAAAAACTAACCGGACTTTTGCGTTCGTAAGTAAACTTTAACTTTGATTCGTAGGCCGTGTAGTGGTGGCGTATGGGAATACATTAGCCCATCTCATTTTGTGGGTGTCGTAGAGGCGTCAGAAGGACGAATAAAACAGAAGAAGAATCAAATAAAACAGAAGATGGCTTCTTCTTAAGAAAAATACAAAATAATAAAAAGCTGCAGCCTGATAGAAAAAACCTTAAATAATAATTCTAAAGTAATCTAAAAATGTGATTTTAGTCAATTGTAGTAAAAGAAACCAAATGTTTAAATTCACAGTATGATTGAAATAATATTACCTGTCACTTTAATAAATCTGCTGCCACTCAAATTCTGATGCCCTAGGTCCATGCCTTGTGGGCCTAAGCCTATACTTACACTTGAATTCGGCTTTATTAAGTTTATTTCTCATTAGGACAATAATTGTCACATACATTAGAACAATTACGATTGACGATCGAACGATGTATTTTTACTTACCCGCAAGCACTGGAATTATAATTATACCTAATATAGGGTAGACCGAGGCGAATCGGATCACAGGGCGAATCGGATCAAAATAAGAAATCTGTTGATAATTCAAATATCGCATTCACATAGAACGCACTCAACCGGCGTTTTGCGTATCTCCTCTCACCCCGCACCTCCCGACATAGGCAGTATTTCGATCGCACTTGTGAATCAGTGGCGACGCCGCTAGTCAGCGACTCGGTCGTTTGTGTGTGTCGCAATTTTGGCGCTCATCTAAGGTACGTACTCACGATTTTTTTGTGTCATATTGCGGATTTGTGTTATAACTCAACTATATTGGTTTATATTGTTAAGCAAGGTGTCTATATTAGAGAACCAATTCGCTTTTAAGTATGATCTTAGAGGTTAACGTCTAAAATATTTATTTCAAAAGTCTTGATTATGGGGCTAATCGGATCATATCGTCAGGGGCGAATCGGATCACACTTTTAAACTGATTTATGACATGTTTGAAGTTATTGATTTATATTTATTTCATTGTATATGGTTCGCACGTACAGAAGAAAGACTGATGCCGAAGAATGGTCTCAAGAAAAAATGAAAGAGGCTGTAAATAAAGTCCAGAACAAAGAGTTGACCTTACGTAAGGCTGCTGAGATTTTTGCATTACCGTTCACGAGCTTACAGAGAAGAGTTACTTTATCCAGGGGTATTATTAAGCGTCGAGGTGGACAGCCAGCTTTAGATGAGAACGCAGAAAAGAAGTTAGCTGACCGGCTATTGCACTTGGCAAGTCGTGGCTTCGGAATTACACCCAAAGCGGTACGTAAGTACGCGTTTGAATTTGCAGAACGTCAAAACATAAAACACAAATTTGACAGAAATGCTGGAATGGCTGGCCAGGACTGGTTTCATCGCTTCATGCAAAGAAATAAAAAATTAACTATTCGGAAGCCGGAGGGTCTGTCAAGAGCAAGGTGTGATGGTATGAAGAAGGAAAAAGTAGCAGAATTCTTTAATACTTTGGAAACAGTAGTAGATAACAACAATTTAAGAGGAAGACCTGAATGTGTATACAATGTTGATGAAACGGGTATGCCGCTTAGTAACCGCCCACCCAACATTATAGCCCAAAAAGGTGCTAAAGATGTTGTCAGCATGACTAGTGTTGAACGAGGTGAAAATGTAACCGTTCTAGCCTGTATGAATGCAGCAGGACAGTACATACCTCCCTTTGTTCTATTCAAAGGTGTGCGTAAACGTGACGATTTTCTCCTAGGTATGCCACCTGGTACTGAAGTTGCCATGACAGAAAACGGCTGGGTCACCGAAGAAGCTTTTAAGTTGTGGCTGCAACATTTCAATCGCTACCGGACCCCAGGAAAAGTAGTTCTAATTTTGGATGGGCATGCGTCTCACACCAGCTACTCAGTGGTAGACTTGTGTGACTCTTTCGAAATTGAACTTGTACTTCTTCCTCCACACACATCACATGCCCTGCAACCGCTCGATGTATCGTTTTTCAAACCGCTCAAAACCTATTATCACCAACAAGCTACAGCATGGCAACATTCACATCCCAATCAAGGAATCACAAAAGTCGCTTTCGGAGCACTTTTCCAACGGGCTTGGAATCAGGCTGCCACTGTTGAGAATGCTACAAAAGGCTTCGAAAAGACTGGAATATTTCCACTAAACGCCAATGCAATACCTGACCACAAGTTCATCGGTGATCAAGAGTCGGACATTGTAGAGTCCCAAGTCCAGTCCCCAAGTTCCCAAAAAATGCAGCTACACGTGCAAGCCACAAATACAAAACCACTTGATAATATAGTGCCATCCACAAGTTCACAACAATCTGACGAAGCCCAGCCTCCCACCTGTGCAGAAATAATTAAAGAAATTCTTCCATCACCTTTAAAGTCACCAATTGCTTCTAAAAGAATTCGTAAAGTTTCAAAACTGGCCTTGCATTTAACATCACCTCAGAATAAGACTACTCTTCTCGAAAAAGAAGCAAAGAAGAAATTTAAGGTAGACAATAAAACCAAGGAAAATAAGGAAAAGGCTGTGGGCAAAGAAAATACTATGAAGAAAATGAAGAATAAAGCAAAGCTTGCGATAAAAATTAAGAGTTCATCTCCAAAACATAGAGAGTGGCACTGCATTTACTGTTCCGAAATATTCGTTCATCCACATTGAAGTAATATGTACTTACGTACTAGAACAGCTATCTCAAACAAAAAACGTGCGCTACTCTGTGTTCGCGCGTTTGGTTTTTTTATCATAGAATAAACATAGGTAGAATGATCCGTAGGTAATAGTAGACTGTATTGTTAAATATTTAAATTATATCGAGAACAATATTTAAATTTTGTCATTTATTTTGTATATTATATTTGTTTATTTAATATAATATTACATAATATTATATCACAATTACATTTTAATGATATTTTTATCCGAATATTTGAAAAGGTATCTATGTCAAATATAAAAAAACATACTAAATGTATGTTTAACAAAACTTATTAAGATAAAATTTAAATTACAAGTATATTTATTTAAATTAGAATCGTAAATGCTGTAAATAATGGTTCATAAATGCTGGGCACACGAGAGTTAAAAATGGACGATTTTTTTCCACTTTGACTTTGATGTGGAAACCTAAAAATAAAATAAAAGAATAATAAGCAGATTTAAACATGAAAAATTTAGCCTATTTATAATAACTTATATATGTTTTACAAAAAAATGTGTATAATAATATATTCGTCCTATACTTAAGTACCCACAGAAATGTCGTATCTGAACATATTAATTTCATAATCTATATCTATACGATACGAGATGGCGTCTTAGGAATATTTTGTTTTATTATTAATTTATAATACTTTTTATTGATTAAGTATCTTATTAACCGATGAAAAGTAATTCCTTGGGTTTTACTGACATTTCTTGAATTATTTGTGCAATATCTAAGTACACAAGTCGGCATATTTTTATCAAGAGTTTTTTATTTAATTAACACAACACGTGACAACTCTACAAGCGCCTAGCGAGTGACTGATTAAAGTGCGGTGCATGCACCGCAGTTGAGTGGAACAGAGTAGCTGAATGCAGTGTCTCCTCTAGTACACAGTACATAATAGCTCAATGTTCATCCACCATCAGAGGATTGGATTCAGTGCAATGCCTGCGAAGAATGGTGTCACGAAAAATGTGCTGATATGGGGGAGGAAAAAGGACCATATATATGTGAATTATGTGCCGATAATTAAAATTGATCTCATTATTAATTTTTTACTGATTCCAAAGCTATAGTCATAAGAAACTTAAAATTTTGTTACCTACATGTGTACGATCCGATTCACCCCGAAAATTGGGGCGATTCGGATATTTTTCTTTTTTTAGTTTTTAATAGCTAATTAAGAGAATATATGTATGATTTAAGTTTTCAAATGTTTATTTCATAGCTGATTGTTACTTCTTACGTTTTTATCAATAAAAATAACATTATATAACACTTTAGTATGATTTGCTCAACCTCAAAGAAAAAGTGATCCGATTCGCCTCGGTCTACCCTATGTATAATTATAATTGTTGTATAATATATGTACATATATACTAATATATATATTTTTCGTTTTTTTCAAAAAACTTTTCCGAGTTCCTCGGATACATATACCCTGGATCCCTCCTGCAAAGCCTTCTTATTGTTAGTATAGTTATATCACAAACAGTTCAGCCATTCCTAAGATAAGCCTGGTGAGACAGACAGACAGATGGGTAAATTTTTCTCTCAGAGTACCAGCGTGAAATAGCAGAAAAGCTCGACCGACACGAGCTGAGCAGTCAGATATGGTGGTCCGCACTCCCCCCTCGGACAGCGGTTAGATAGCTCAATAACGCCTAAAAAGGCGACATGATGATTGGTAACAATATCAAAACATAAACCATTTCATCATCATCCTCACGTTCATTACCTTTCCCTTCTTTAATTAGCTGAGTGACCCGTGAGTCAGATGAAGCTGTCAGAGTCGCATAGACTAACAGCGAAAACGTCCCGAAAATAGAGGATAGCAGAAAAATTTTTGTGTTTCGTATAGTGAGAGTAGAAAACCGGAGATCTTTTTATTGGCAACGCGCGTACTCGTTTATCACACTCATCCTATATGAACAAAACATATAGGAAATCACAAATGTATCAGCGTACTTTAATGACATTGATACATCATAAAAAGTTTAGAAGCCCTGCGCAATAATTTTACTAAACCGTGTCAGAGGTCGACAACTACAATAAACGGCACATAACTGCGCTCCATTCGCAGCAATAATAACTTTCTACTGAATTCTCTCTGCGCCATTAACGTAATAATGGACATTCGAACACTGTTTATTTTGACATTTGAGAACAAACGCAATTGTTCTGTTTGATTGTACTCACCTCGATTATTTTTCTTTTATTTCAAAGGTTTTACCTTATATTTATGGATACATGAATGGTCTAAGATAGACACATATAAATAAAAATGAATTGTCTGTTTGTAATATGCGGGCTATTCTTTGGAATGATTCGATTTAGTAATGAAATTTCACGAATAGATATTAAACAATTCCAAGAGTGCGCTGGGCTATATTTTATATGTAAAACTTAGATTCTTTTTATGAAAAGCGATAAATTGATAAAACAAATGGTGTTTGATTATTTTAAATGTAAATATCACCAAATTTATAGATCCTGTCCAGACGAAACCAGGGCGGGCTACTTGTATATAATAAGTATAAAAAACATGACCGTCAAAACAATAAAATACGCGGTAGTGAAACGATCGACTCAAAGAAATAATGATGAATCGTTCTCTCGGTTTTATTAAATGTAAAAGTTTTATACTGTAATAACATAAATTCAACTTTTTACGAGATTAAATAATAAATAATATAAAAGCCAACCTAGTAGTTGATTTAATAACGCAACAAAATATTCTTCAGATATCACAACTGTCATGCACTCAATTATCTTCTTATTTATTTTATAAATTATGATAAACGAACACACATTCCATTCTATTAGTAAATGAATACTGCCTAATGCCTATAGACATCTACTTCGATCCTCGGTTAAAAATCATAATACAGATGCGTGGTCACCCTGAGGACTGTGAGAGAATTCCATGACACCAATAATAAGGGTTTTCGATTCTTTACACTCACCATAAAAAACATAGGAGCATTACACTACAATATTACATTTTATTAGAGTGTGGTCCTTCCCCGTTTGAGCCAACCCATTTGTGCAAAAAAAAGTAAAGTTACGGCCTATATACGTCCCACTGCTGGGCACAGGCCTCCCCTCATTTCTGAGAGGGTTTTAGGGCAAGGATGTGTCCACCGCGCTGCCCCAAAGCGTGTTGGCGAACTTCACATGTCTTAGAAATATTTTTTTTTCTTTATTCTTCAGACATGCAGGTTTCCTCAAGATGTTTTCCTTCACCGCCGAGCACGTGGTAAATCAGCACTTAAAATTGCAATTTCATTGGTGCCGGCGGGGATCGAACCCGGTTTGCTCGCGTACTGTGAAATTTACTGCGAGCGCTAACCATCTGAGCTACAACGGCTCTATTTATGCTACAACTAATAATAATGTCCTCCAGATCGAATTTCGGTCACGGCGGCCTGCCTCAACGGAGACTGGCCATAAGTGCAGGATAGGATTATAGTGCCCAAGTGTATGCGCAAGGACAGGTACACTCTCATAATCTGATGGGACGGCAAACCGACACGACCAGAGAAAGATCAGGCGCAGGACCAACGGCTTTGCGTACTTTCCGAGGCACGGGGGTGGACACCGCCAACTTCCTGACTCCGGGCAGCTACTGAGAATTTCTTGACGGAAAAACTCAATAATTGACTTTTTGTCCCGACCCGAGATTCGAGCCCAGACCTCATGATCAGCAGTCACACTACTACAAGCATTAGACCAACGAAGCATAATACTGTTGCAGCATGGTTCTAAAATTATAAACCTATATAAATTTACGAAATTTTATTTTTTATTTAACTAATTTATATAAATACAAGTATAAGCTTCGATTTTATTTTCAACATATAATTTTTTTCTAGACGCGCGGCACAGGTGGGGGATACGTTTAAAACTGCGATTGTCAATGCCAGGAGCATGCCAAGCGTGACGATAAGGTAAATCCTCCCTAACACGAGAGAGATCACTCCTGGACAAAGACCTCTCCCATATATTGTTTGCCATAGTTGCCACGCTCAGCAGGCGGGTTGGCAGTCGCGGTATTTATTAATTTGAGTTGTTATTACAAATATGTTTTAGCTGCTGCTGTTTCATGTCCTTCTGTGTAAACAACAGCCATGAAATGATATGGAGTAGTGAGTTCTTTTACGCCAATTTTTTAAGGAATGTCATAAAGCATCCCGCATCCATCCTGAACTTCCTGCATCTATTGACTCAAATCTTATCAGGACATCACTTCCCTCACTGGTACGAGTCTGCCGCTAGAGAACCTTTTTTCCCCATCAGTTGTCGGTTCTTCGGACTACAGGGCCGTCCTATTGCCTCTCACTTAATTAGCACCATATAGTGGTATCTAATAGCCCAATATAAAGACAAATTGTGTATCAAGTAGCAAACATTTGGTACATTGAAGTACTGGGTTGCTTCTTAGTTCGTGTATTTAGAGTTTGATATAATATGTACGTAATATGTTTGCCGTATAGTGGCGATGTAAGAATGTCCACCACCCTATATAGTGCCGTTTGTGTCGGAAAACTGAACCAGGTGATGAGCAGCTGCATCTTCCTGATGATAACTCAAAACAATAAGAAAACTGCGCTTGACAACCTGCTCGCAAAGCGTGTCAACTATGGCAAAATCCCCCCTATGAGGCTACCTGTGGGGGAGGCCTTTCCTCAGCAGTGAACTTTTATAGGCTTTAATGGTAATATTGTGTTAGCAATGACTATACCAAAAGGCTTACTATTATTACATATCTTCATGAATGCGTGTTTTATTGAAGTGCAATTAAAGTGTTATACTTTAGCATCTAATCAAATAAATTCCCTTAAACCAGTTTCCAAGAAACAAGTACTAGATGATATGGTAATTTTTTCTCGTGTACGCTCCGGGCAAAGTTAAATGAACTGTCGGTTACAGCCTAACCTACTGTCAAACTGTAAGCGATTCGCCTCGAACATTCTCCTAATGTGTTAGGAAAACTAAACACACGTAGAGAAAGATTATTTAGCATGGTAAACCAATATAATTAGTAACAACAAGCTGCAGAGAATTCGGTCTTAGTTCTCAGAGACGACAATAAACCTATAGTTATGTTTATGGCCTGCGTTAGCCACTTAAAACAAATCAAAAGTATCATTTTGGTCCTAATATATTTTATTTACGTATTCAATAGTTTGCAAGCTTTGAATCGCTTAAACAAGTTCAGTTTGAGCGGGCACCATACGGCCGCATTATTTATCAAATTGACAGCCTTTTCCTCCGTCCAAGGGTTGGCAAATTAAAATAAATTGCGCAAACTTTTTTTTTTATATATGATATTTTTTTTGATTTTTTACAGTGACAAACGAGCTCACAGTTCACCTGATGGTAAGTGGTTACTGTAGCCCATAGACATCTACATCCATCCTCGATTACAAATCAAAGTGCAGATGTGTTGTGAGGAGTAAAATGTAATGCCTCGTTTACAGTAAAAAGGGTCTCCGGTTCTCTCCACTCATCATACGAAACACAGCAGCATTAAGCTACTATTTTACGCTGGTATTCCGTGAGAGCGTGGTCCTTCCCCGGTTGAGTCGACCCATTTGCACTACAACTATAATACTAATATAACTGCAGCATGGCTCCACCACGTATAAAAATCTAAATTATCTGATTTTAATCCATTGTATATTTGCTCTTCATAAGTGGAACCTATGCATCCCCCAAAAACTCATACTTTGTTATTATTGTAAGTGCTCTATCGACTATAATATTGAACTATGAATTTTTATAGTTTATTAAGACTAATTTTATTGCACCTAATTTAGTTTTCTCGAATTCGTCTCTCCACAAATATAGCTATTATCTACTATCATAATTTTTTAACTTGTTATGTGCCAATGTTTGCCTACAACCCCACCTGATGGTAAGTGGTGATGAAGCCCAAGATGGTCGATCATACCGTATTAGTGTAACAAACGTTCTTAAAGTTTTTAAAAACCTGTGACCCGCCTGTATTAATTCCTAAAAGAATGAAACATTTATCGTACATACACGTCACACACTATCATGCGCTTTAGATTATTATTTTATAAGCCCAGTAAAATAAAATAAAATACTGACTGAAATTATTATTACATATTAAAAAAAACAAATCAATATAACAACAAATGTGTAACAACCCTATCCATCGGGGAGGGCTGTCACGAACTTTACGGTTCTTCAACCCGCAACTGTAATTACTTACAGAAACTTTCACCAACCAAACCGACATAAATCTGTGATAATATAGGCTTTTAGAAACATATAATTAAAATATGTGCATGTAATGCTTAATAAATGTAAGGTTTGGGAACAAAATAATGTTAATTTGTTGAGTAATGGCGTATTCCACTACCCCATATCATACCGTTAGTGTCGTAAGAGGTGACTGATGGAAGCAAACCAGGAGGGGCAGCAATGTCTTCCTTGTAACAACTATAAAATAAAAAAGTACGGTTGCCAAACCGCCTACCAAGCGTTACAGCTAAGGTACGTGAGGGTAATATGGTCAACTTAAGTTTTGCTGTTTTTTTGTTTCTTGTTCTTCAAAAAAGGTGGAAACGCGCTATTGAAGAACTACAGACCGATATCCCTTCTGAGCCGCATCTACGTGCTGTTTACGAGAGTCATTACGAATCGTCTCGCACGCAGACTCGACGACTTCCAGCCTCCTGAACAAGCCGGTTTTCGAAAAGGCTTTTAGTAACGTAGACGACATACATACCCTTCGACAAATTGTACAGAAGTCCGAAGAGTACTCTGCCACTTGCCTGGCGTATGTGAACTATGAGAAAGCCTTTGATTCCGTCAAAATTTGGGCGGTGCTACAGTCTCTTCAGCGGTGCCAAGTTGAATGTCGGTATATCGAAGTGCTGAAGTGTTTGTACAGTAGGGCTACGATGGCTATCCGAGTACAGAACCAGAGTACGAAACCTATCCAACTGCAGAGAGGTGTAAGACAGGGTGACGTTATATCCCCGAAACTCTTCACCACTGCATTGGAAGACGTTTTCAAGCTACTGGACTGGAAAGGATACGGTATTAACATCAATGGCGAGTACATCACTCACCTTCGATTTGCCGACGATATAGTCCTTATGGCAGAATCGCTGGAGGACTTAAGCACTACGCTCAATGACCTCAATAGTGCCTCCTAACGGATAGGTCTTAAGATGAACATGGACAAAACAAAGATCATGTTTAATGTCCACGTCACACCTATGCCGGTAGTTGTTGGGAGCACTAAGCTCGAAGTTGTTGACGAGTTCGTTTACCTGGGACAAATAGTCCGAGTAGGTAAGTCCAACTTCGACCGAGAGGTCAATCGACGGATTCAACTCGGCTGGGCAGCGTTTGGGAAATTGCGACACATCTTCTCGTCAGGTGTACTTCAAAACCTGAAAACTAAGTTGTAAAACCAGTGCGTGTTGCCAGTGATGACCTACGGAACCGAGACGTGGTCCTTCACTGCCGGCCGTATGAGGACGCTCAAAGCCACTCAGCGAGCTATGGAGAGGGCTATGCTCGGAGTTTCTATGCGTAAAAAAACTTAGAAATGAGGATATCCGCAGTAGAATCGGAATGACCGACATAGACAACGAATTAGTAAGCTGAAGTGGCAATGGGCCGGCCATATAGCTCGAAGAACCGATAACCGATAGGGAAGAAAGGTTCTCGAGTGGCAGCCTCGTACTGGTAGGCATAGTGTAGGGCGACCCCCCTACTAGATGGAGTGACGACCTGGTAAGACATGAAGGAAGTCGATGGATGCAGGTGGCTCAGGACCGTGCTTTGTGGCATTACTTGGGGGAGGCCTTTGTTCAGCAGTGGACTTGTGAAGGGCTGTAATGATGATGATAAAGTTTTGCTGCCCTATAAAACCAAAAATAGGCAAAGGACAACACAAAGTCGAATACTGATAAATCTACTTTAAAAAACTAACACACAATACTAAAATAATTATAATACGAAAATCGACTAAAATATTTACTATAGTTTCAACTGTCTAAATTGCGTCGATAAAGCATCGCCCTTTTGACCATTTATTATTTAATTGACCTATGCTAAAAAGGCTGTAGTTTTTGAGTTATAAGAAAGTGACCATATTAACCGGATGACCGTATTACCCTCACGTACTATATGACAAACATCCCCTTATGAGGCGATCTAAGGGGAGGCCTGTATTCAACAGTGTACTTCGATAAGCTGTAGCGGACGAAAAGTTAATCTTTATTCTTTCTTTTTCTTCATCATCAGCCCCTAAAGACCAACTGCTGGAGGGCCTGTCTCGTTGCAGGAAGAAGTTGGCTTGATTGTCAGACAGACTGACCCGACATCTCCCATCTTTGACACTGCCGCCGGTAGCCGGTCTAGCTATTTACGTTTAGTGTAATCCAGATCGTTATATCGCCATCATTTGGAAATCATAAGATTCTTCTGGCACTTTCCACAGTCGTCTTTCACGATAATCAAGGAATGATATGAGGTCTCTTTTTTCCCTTACGTCTATACTACACCCTAACGTTGTGCTTTGCATCAGTAGAAACACGTAAAAATCAGTACAAACAAATAAAGATGCTTCGTCTCCATACATCCATTAGAGCCTATAAAAGTCCACTGCTGCACATAACCATGCTCCATACATTGCCAAAAAAGGGGATTTTGCCATAGTTGCCACGCTTGGTACGGATGCACAACCGTTTTTTTATTATGAGCTGTTATCAGGAAGAAGCTGCTGCCCTTCTTCCGTTTCAGTATACCTTTGTCACCTTTAAAGACACCCATGGGACGATATGGCGTAGTGAAAATCCTTACACCGCCACTACACGTTTATTTGTAAGTATATTTCACATTTTTACCGCCTTTTTTATTCAGTGTTGCTCGTTATAAGTAAATAAAATGGATATCGTCAAAAATTGCACTATTAAATATAAAACTCCTTCTACAAAAGCCATTTTTTGCTTCATTGAAAATTCAAATAAAGGTACATAATGTAGATAAAATTTAATTGTTAAACCTAATGCCATAATCAGGTACGCCGACAATTTTCCACAGAGTGCGGCGAAGCGCGGCGGTCGACGACCCGGCCAGACATCCATCATAACACAATCGCCGCCAAACTTTCGTATGCATCTCAATACATTACCGCTTATTTCCGCACTATCGTTAACAACGATTAGTTTAACGCGCAAATGAATTCGCTTCATAGCGGTACCATCATATGTTTACGTAGGCAGTATGGTTGATATTCGATGCGCGCGCACATTTATAATCTGTGAGCGTAGTCCCGCGCGGAGGTTGTATTTTGACATTGACAGTGAGGTCCGACACGGTTGATGACTGAATCATTTTTTTTGTACCCTTTAAAATTTATAACTCCAAGAGCTTGGTGTTTGTTTATGGATTACTAATATTGAATGGTTTAAAAAGAAAGTTCAAAAAGAATCTTGGCCTCGAATCTTCCACTACTTTTACTATCGTGAACTTCAAACACAAGCATCTTAAGCATACTTAGAAACAGCATTAACAACACTATTAAAAGAATAATCTTAATATTTTAGTATTTTAAAAAATCACTTTCGTAACAATTGAGCCAATTGAATAAAAAAACGTAAATAAATACCTAACATGCTAAGATTAAAAGTTAGTCAAGTCACTTAGGGAGCGATGGAGAACTCCAAACTTCCCTGCGTGATTAAATCCGTATTGGATACATCCACAAAGGAACAAGAGTGATAGATCCCAGCGCATAAGTACAGTAAGTAAAGTGGCAATAAACGGATCGGCCATATCGCTCTGAGAACCTTCAACCTATTGGGAAAGAACACCTCATTCGGTAGAAACTGATAGTTGCGGATGTCCATGGGTTGCAGTTAAACCCGGGAACACCTGCATAAAACTTTGCTGCAGTCCACAATGTTAACCATTTTACCACCAACTTATGTGGTAAAGCCACGCTGTAGCTATATTATAGTTGTAGCTTGAATAGGTCGGCTCGACCGGGGCAGGACCATGGTCTCATAGAATACCAGCGTAAAATAGCAGTGTAATGCTGCTGTGTTTCGTATGGTGAGTGTAGAGAACCTGAGACCCTTTTTACTGGAATCGAGGCATGTCATCTTAGTCCACAGGTGCGACAACGCATATGCATTTTGATTTTTAATTGAGGACAAAAGTGGATTTCTGTGGGTCACAGCATCCACTAACCATCAGGTGGACTGTGTGCTCGATTGTCACCCAACGCTATAAAAAAATGTGGTAAGTGGCTACTTCAGCCCATGAATAACAACTTCAAACACAGAATGCTATTGTGGCTTAGAAAGGAAAAGAGGATATCTCCCACCGGGATTTTTTTATGATTGCTATTTTGGAGCTATTTTATACACACTGTATTACTTCGGAACTTTGATAGCGCGATTTAAGATTCGATGTGTTTCGCTTGTGGCGCGACGACAGCGCCCCCACACTATTGTCACCTCTGAGTGTTATAACACCTCATAACATGTGATTATACTGGTTCTCTATATACTTCAGACCGGATTAGATTACACAGCAGTGCTCACTGCTATTTGGTAGCTGAAATATGTAAGAGGGCAGAACCTTCCCAGACGGATTCTAATCAGAAATCAATGGCAAGAATAGGTACCACCTAGTTCTGTTGCTTAATTTTAGATCACATCATCAGCAAATAAACAACCTAGCGTATGAGGATGGTAGAGCCATGCTGCAGTTTATTATTAGTATTTTTATTAGTAGTATAGTTTTAGCAGGGCTCGGCTCGACCGGGGAAGGACCATGTTCTCACAGAATACCAGCGTAAAATAGTAGCTTAATGCTGCTAGCTGCTAGTGTTTCGTATGGTGAGTGTAGAGAAAAGGAGACCGTTTTTACGGGAAACAGGGCATTTCATCTTAGTCCTCACGGGTGATTCACAAGAGACCTTACGGGTGACAACACATCTGCATTTTGATGCGTAATCGAGGACAGATGTGGATGTCTATGGCCCACAGCAACCATTTACCATCAGATGGGATGTGTGCTCGTTTGTCATCCTATCTTATAAAAAAAAGATATTGATAAATACGCTAACGAGAAGCACCCCTCAACCTGTGTTTTTTCTAGAACTACACTGCAAAAGTCAGTGTAAGTCATTACACACTTCCTGCAGCTAATTTCACTTAAGAACACGCGATAGTCGCGTGCGCTTCACAAGCGTTGTTACGCAAAAATAAATTGATAGCCGATTGTTCTTTCATCCTACGTTATGCAAGCCTAGTACCTTAGTCTAACGAGTTTTTAAATACAAAACAATTTTTGTAGATAAATATTTCTGTTGTAAGTTGTGGAGATGAGAGAGCAGGAAACAAAACGAGTGGACAAATTACCCTCGGGACTTTCTAAGAACACAAGTTGTTTGTTCAAGGGTCTAAAGTGTCTTGTGCTCCAATGTAAAGCTTTTGCCCCGAGCGTATATAACAAAAGTTGTAGATAAATTGCATTGAAAACAACATGATTTTTCCCATCTAGTCTCTATGAAGTCTCGCAATCGAGATAAAATAATCCTACAAAAAATTTACAGCCCTAAAGAATTTACAGCCCTAAAGAAAAAAAATGGTCAAGTGTAAGTTTTAGTGTACGACTAGCGATCCGACTTGGCTTTGCACGGGAGATTTCTGGATTTCGACAACAGCGCCACCTACCGAGTGTAAATGTGAATCTAAACCATCCAGGGACCAGCTCAAACGCACACAAAAAATTTCACCAAAGTCGTTCGAGCCCTTTTCGAATTTTAGCAAGACTAACGGACATCAATGGATTTTTATACAATATAATAATAATAATATATATTAATACCCCTAAATAATAATAATATTTATTGCTACACAATAATAGATTTACAAATGAAAACAAAGTAAGTATAAAAAAAGAACATTTACAATTAACAAATTAACTAGTTACTATTACTAAATAAGTGAGGCAACGGGAACAGGCTCAGTAATCGCTGGGCGTTATGCTCAGCACTGGTTTATCAGCCAGTCCCTGCTGTTTAGAGTATATTTTGGTCGCACGCACATCGTATTTAATTTTTGTTCAGTTTATATGTGTAAGGTAGAGAATATATATGTAATGGTAATTCTGTCATCAGTAGGGCTAGGACCCGAGGCTATTTCGAATCTATGTACCGCCACTGCCAAAGCCTCGTTCATTATTTAGCAAGGTGAGCTCGTGCAAGAAACAGTGGCAAAAATTATATATCACTTTGCTGTTATAATATATTAGTTTTTTCCGCCTTTAGGAACGTGCAGTTGGACAATTATATTGTATAACGACATATAGAAAACCTGACTTCGCAAATACACAACCGTGTCACACGCCGTCAAATATAATTAGCAATTATAACAAAATACGCTTATTGACGCTGAGTAATTACAAAGAATCGCATTTGTAAGCATGATTCGATTCAGTCAATCTGATAAACATTAGTACATTATGACCTCGTGTTAAATTTTGCACAAAACTTTGAAATTATGTGACATCACGCTTGCCCAACTCATCAACATCACTATAGCTCCCCACAAGTCTACAGGTGAAGATAAGCCCCAGAAACGCCCTATAACATGGTCGTAAGCTACATGCATCCATCGACTTCCCGCACCTCTTACCAAGTCGTCAGCACATCTAGTGAAGGCCGCCTTATACTTCGATGACCGGTACAAAGCAACTCGAGAACCTTTCTTTTCTATCGGAAATCAGATCCGTTGGTTACTCTGTAAGTAACTATGTAAATTACTCTGTTACTACTGCAAATATCCTATCTGCGGATAGATATCATCCCGTGGGTAATTTCTGTTCCTGATATATTATATCTATATTTTATAACTTATTGGTATGAAGTTATGGAGTAAACTAAGCTTTGGCAGGAAAAATTAACAATTTACTCCTGGTACTTTCCAAGAACACAAGTTATTTGTTCTAGAGTCTGAAGTGTCATGTGTAACTTTTGCGAAACTTTTTCCTCTAACTCATACCTTACTTTTATGCTATAAAGGTGACAAACTAGCACACCGTACTCATATGCGGCCTATAGACGTCTATGTCTATTCTCGATTAACTCTTGAGATTGATGGAATGCCTTTTTTTTGGTTGGAATATATATATATATATTCCAACCGAGAGTCGACCCATTTGTGTTACAATCATAATATCGTTTCCTTTGTAATTTAAACTACGCTATTACCAATTGTCCTATTCGTAGCTTGACAAAGTCAGAAACATTATGATCATTAAAACAGACATCATCATCATCATAATCATTATCGTTAAGACACAGTAAATAAATTTTTTAAGTTTTTTTCCTGTTTCGACCCATAAGAAGCGAACTAAGTCGCATAATATAATTTCATAGACTATAACACTGAAAGAAATATCCGCCAAGATTACCAATACAAACCGTTCATATTTCCCAGTAGTAAACATTTATATGCGCATTCTGAACCCTTACACGAGCTTAAAAGGGATCGTATGATAGTCGATCGCTGTCGATAAACATCCATACAAACGATGCTGACTCGAACGTATGGAGATTTTATCGCCAATCCGCGACGCCTACGTTGTAGATTCGCACTCTTTCAAGACTTTTTGAAGAGTATAAATCATGAATGTAATACGCTCTTATAAATTAAACGATAATGATTAAGCTGTATTCGCAAGCCGGTGTTGCTATTGATTATAGCTGAGCCCTGGGACATCCGCTTCGTTTAGATCGAACCAAAAGTATTTAAAAGCTAAAGGTGCCCGGGTTAGCTATGACATCAGGACGTCAAACATAGTCCTCTTGTGACCACGGGTACTGCCAAAATATCGAGAATTAAAAAAAAAGTTAAAACTAAGTTAAAATGAAACGCGACACTGTCCGTAAAATTAATTTTTTTTTAATTTTCCTTTTCATTAAAAGAACAAACAAATAAATTAGGCCTTGTCCGATTTATTCTGATAAATACGTTTTATGCGTTACTTTATGTCGCGCGGAAAGACGTACAAAAACGGAAACAAGCAAAGCCTTCGACACACACTTCCGCAATAAACAACCGCTTTTGACGGAGAACGTGCTTGGTGTAATTTATCCTGAAGATGCTTCATAGTTAGCTATGACATTGCACCTGTTAATATATACGGGAAATTATAAATTGTTTTATAAAGTTGTAAGGTTATTTCAAGCTGCGTTTTTATTATATATATATATATATATATATATATATATATATATATATATATATATATATATATATATATATAATAAAAACGCAGCATTTCTATTTCTATTTCTATATATATATATATATAAATTTAACGAGGACTAAGCCGTGGTGGTGGTGGAGCCGTGGTAGCTCAGATGGCTAGCATTCGCTGTAAATTTTACAGTACGCGAGCAACCCAGGTTCGATCTCCGCCGGCACCAATGAAATTGTTAATTGCAAATTTTAAGTGCTGATTTACCACCTTCAGCTGTGAAGGAAAACTTCGTGAGGAAACCTGCATGTCTGACAAATAAGAAAAACCAATATTTTGACACAATGACACAACACAATATTTTGAAAAAGACATGTGAAGTTCGCCAACACGCATTGGGGCAGCGCGGCGGAGAATTTCTTTTCCTAAACCCTCTCAGAAATGGGAGGAGATATGTGCCCAGCAGTGGGACGTACATACACAGACTGTAACTTTTAACAAGGACTAACATCCAGACCCGGATGAATTATTTATAGGTCGTATAATGAGGAATAGGAATGGGTTGACCTGACCAGGGAAGGACCACGCTATCACAGAATACCAGCGTCAACTAGCACCGGAAACCCTTATTACTGGAAACGAGGTATTCCATCTGGAAACGAGGCATCAGCTTAGTCCTCAGGGGTGATAACGCATCTGCATTTTAATTTTTAATCGAGGATAGATGTAGATGTCCATGGGCCACAACATATAATTACCGTGAGGATTGTGTTATCATTATCACCCTTATTTTATATTAAAAAACGTAGTAAATCAACACATAGAATTGTAATTGACAATTTCATTCGTGACGGGCTACCTGAGAAATTTACGGCGACTGCTTAGCCCTGAGCTCTCACGGCTCTTTAATGTTTATAATATATGCAAAATGTGATAAATATTCTAGGTAACTCAGGCTAGATAATAAATAAGTCCCACCTCTACACGCCTCAGTGTAGTGACAGAGACGGCCAATGGGACTAAAACTGGTTTCGCGGGCAGTCGCCTTGAACCCACTAAACCGCTACGCCGATCGGAGTTCGCGCTAGCGATGGTTATGTTGGGTGAATGTAGCCTATATTGCCACAAAAGTTTCAACATGTATAGTAAATGTCGCTTATTCGAAGCTCAAGCTAAATTTTGACTCGGTTTATTAGCTCCTATCACATTGTAGTTTCATCAGATAATTTACGTGTTTCTTCCAATACTTAGAACTATACTTTAGCACTTACAACTTATATTATTTTATTGAGATACATGAAACATTGGTCTGTTTGGAATAAAATTTGGCATAGAAGTAAATAATGATATGAAATAGAACTTAGAATAATTTGTTTAACAACAGAAGAGCAAGAAACCATATTTTATTCCCAATTAATCGTAAGTATTTGTAGTTTTCCCTTAAATTTAATATTTTTAATTTTCTGATGAAAAAAAGCTAGTAATTTGAGAAAAATAAATATTTTCTTGCTCTCCTGTAAAATTTTAAAAATTGAGGTTCGAACGTTTGCGGTGTTAGCGACGAATTGTTAATAATATTGAATTTACGCCAGGCGTAAAACAGCTAATGCGTCGTGTATTGGTGTGCTGCCAATCATCTAGCATAGCGACTGTGGGTAATATCGTCCTTATGGGGCTACCTATGGGGAGGGTTATTAGTAGACGGTAATAAGTAAATGATGAACGGAACCCACCACGGCGTGCATTAGCGACGATTCTAATTAAAATAATTTAAAATTAGATCTTACTATCTTCTTTAATCAACATTCTATAAAAAATATCACTTATTATAAGGTGATCCATGTGCTCGATTGTCACCATTTATCATCATTGTTACAAGTCTATTGTTGTAAAATAAAAGTCTATTGTTGAACACAGGTCTCCCCGAAGGAATACTAAAAAGCACGGTCCTGGGTCACCAGCATCCATTGACTTCCTGAATCTCTTAACCCTTTGCAGGTGTAAATGTCTCAGCATCCACTTACCATCAGGTGGATTGTGTATTCGTTTGTCGCTCCTTATTCTATGTTAAAATAAAAACTTTACATGAGATGTGAATATAGCAGCAGGCGTCGCGTCACGAACAGTAAAGTTACTTAAAGTTACAGCCTATTTACGTCACAGTGCTAGCATAAGCCCATTTCTGAGATGGTAATAGGTCAAGGAAGTGTCCGCCGCATTGCCCCAATGCGTGTTGGCGCATTTTTGTTTGGCGAATTGTTTTGATAAGACGATGGTTCATAGGTATGTTGGGATCCAGTAGCTAGCGCTGATGTTAATTTACTAACATATTTTATATTTGTGGACTAACATGTCTCAAAAACACAATATATGTTGGTTTACGAGGGCGGCCTGAAACTTTCTGGAATCAAGGAAGTGACACAACATTACTATTTAAAAATATATTTATTGCTTTTCGAAGTATTCTCCGCGAAATTTGACACATTTTTCCATACGATGGAACCAATCATTGAAGCAACCATTCCATTCGGAATTTGGGGTCTCCAAAATGGCCGTTTTGTAGGCGTCCACAGCTTCTTCAGGTGACGGAAATCTCCATCCACGCAATTTATTCTTTATTTTAGGGAAAGTATAGAAATCATTAGGGCTTAGGTCGGGGCTGTACGGATGGTCTAATAATTCTATGTTTTCTTGCTCTAAAAACTCTTTTGTTCTGTGTGCGGTGTGAGAACTCGCATTGTCGTGATGGAGGATGATGCGGTGGTTGCAGTTCTCTTTACGGAGTTCAGAAACGACCTGTGGCAAACAAATGCTAGCATACCATTCTGCATGTCCTTTGTCCCTCATGTCATTTGTCCCTCAAGAGGAATAGTCGTAACATGACCGGTTTTGGAGACAAACGTGGCCACCATTTTTTTTTTCAACACTCACACAATTTTTGTTGGCTTTAACTCATTTTCGAACACCCAAACTCGTGACTGGTTTTTTGTTTCTGGTTCCTACGCGTATATCCAGGATTCGTCACCGAATACGATGTTGTATACAGCATTTGAGGATCCTGCGTGGAATCTTTCGAGAGTTCTGACGCACCAAGTAACGCGAGCCGCTTTTTGCTTTTCGCAGAGCGAATGCGGTATCCATCGGGAAAACAACTTTTTTACACCTAATTGTTCATGCAAGATTATTTGTATTTGACTCATGCCAATGTCTAAAGTTGCCTGAATTTCGCGGTATGTCACATGTCGATCTTCCTCAATCAGCTTACGCACAGCATCAAAGTTTTCTTGGGTGACTGCAGTTTTTGGACGACCTTGACGGGGATCATCACTGAGCTTGACACGTCCACGTTGAAATTCAGCAAACCAGCGATAAATTGTGGTTTTGGATGGGGCTTCATCACCAAATGCAGAAATCATCCGGTCAACACACTGTTTTTGTGACTTTGAAAGTCATCGCTCTTGAATTTTCTCGAGTCAATTCCATTTTCTCAACGACTAAACAAGTTTGACGAAACCTTGTGACAAGACCGAGTATCTTTTTTTAAATAAATAAATGGTATTCGATTTTTAAAACCAAGGAGTTTTCAATTAAAAAGATTTTAATATGACAGGAACAGTGGAAATATTCCATTCCCGATACTTTTAGTGCAGCCTAGTAGTACCAAAAAAAAACCGATAGACGGCACTGTGGTCGAGTTATGAATACATTTTATACTAACACTTTGAAAACTCTGGAGTGAAAATTATTGTGCTAGAGGAAAGGGCAGAACTACGTCTGCTAGATCAACTAGTCTATTGAAAATCTCATCGTTTAGCTTTCTAACATATTGCGCATAAACCATTTAACATTCTATTTTATATTTATACACTGTAGAATATAAGATTCAAAATCAATCAAACATTATTGTAAACAGGTCAAGCGACATGCTGCTGTAATTTTGACAACAGCCGTGTTTGACCGACGATACGTACATATTAATTCGATAATAACTTTTAAAACGGACTTTAAACCGTGTAGCGTATGTCGAAATTCGTTTGCCGGTGTTAACAGTGAGGATGAAAACGGAAGCGGCTCGTTGAATGGACAAACACGTCGAGACGAATCGTCTTCCGGCGGTCAATGGGGAACGAAATGTACTGTCGACAGTCGATGAGTGTACACTGTACTGTACTCCTACTTTGAAAAAAGGATCGACGCAAAACGAGTGCGCAATTAACTTTTACGTCTTTATATTACGTCATTATATGTTTATTATAAACTTCAAAACTTAGAGGTGTCGTGTAGATTTTAGTCTTGCGCAATTCTTTTCCGTGCCTCTTGATCTTACCTAATCACTTTAGCGTGTGATGGCCATACACATTAAAAAGTGTTGTATATGAACGTTCTAGAAAAAACCATGCATAAACACTAAATAAAATAAATCGACATAATCCTTTTAAAAAATTTAGTGATCAATCAATTTTGATGTATTTTATAAATATATTCATTCAATACAACCTTTTACAAGTCCATAAGAGAGGGGCCTATGTCGCAGTATATTTTAAAAGGTAAGGTAGTAATAATAATGTCCTTCAGATCGAATTTTGGTCACGGCTCAACGGAGACCAGCAATCTGCACAGGACAGGATTATAGTGTACACAAGCACAGGTTCGTACTCCGATGGGACGGTCATCCGACATGACCGGAGAGAGGTACGTACTTTCCGAAGCACGGTGGAGTAACATCGCTAACTTCCTGACTCTGGGCAGTTACTGAAAATTTCTTGACAGAAAACCCAATAACTGTTTTAGGTCCAACCCGGGATTTAAACCCGGAGCTCATGATCAGCAACCTACGACCACTAGATCAACGAGGCAGAGAAAAATTGGCTTTTACACGTGGTAGAGCCATGCTGCATTATGGTTGTAGCACGAATGGGTCGGCTCGACCGGGGAAGGACCACGCTCTCACAGAATACCAGCGTAAAATACATAGCTTAATATTGCTATGTTTTGTATGGTGAGTATAGAGATCCGGAGACCCTTTTTTACAGGAAACGAGGCATTCCATCTTACGCCTCAGGGGTGACAACGCATCTGTGTTTTTATTCTTAATCTAAAAGATGTATGGGTTCGATGATAAACGAGCTGACTATTAATCTGATGTAAAGACAAAAGTATCGAAGAGGAAATAGGTGCGTTGACAACTCTGTTGAATAAGTTTGATTGCCTCATAGCCTATTATAATACTTGGAATAATTTAGAACATGTTACTCAATATAAATTGCAAGTAATTCTTATTGAAAGTAATCTTGCACTTTTAACACTATACTAGCATTCTGGTCATTTCATCAACATATCATACATGCATACGTAAATAAATGTTATTTTTTACTTAAAGTTATAAGTAATAATATAATGTTACATTTAATATTGTGTATATAATATCAAATATTTTTGATATGCGAGTTAACGTGTGGGTGTACGAATTATTTGTTTTATTTTTATTTAATTTATATTTCCTTCTTTTATGAACTTATACACCTTTTATCTCTGCATCAACCAAAGGTTGACTGGTAGAGAAAGCCTCGAAAATTTAATCTACCTATGCATTATATAGTATATATATATATATATATATATATATATATATATATATATATATATATATATATATATATATATTCATGCCATAATTCGAAAGAGAATAGCATCCTTAATGCGCAGGGTTCGTGGGAGCTCTAATAGCATTCTGAGGGCAATGTCTGATATATTTGATTGTCCCATCCTAGGGTACTGTGTACTGCTACTGGTATGAAGTTGAATAAATAAATAAGATGATACAGCTTCTGTGGCTTTCTGTAGCTTCTGTGGCTTTCTGTAGCTTCTGTGGCTTTCTGTAGCTTTGACTATGATATCGTGTAATAATCCGCTTGTACCTTTTAGAAGATAGATAGAACATGTGTAAATCGAGTTTTCATCCCCGCCGCCATCAATGATATTGTCAATAGCAATTTTAAATTCTTATTTCTCATGTGCAGCAACGAAGCCTTTATATCAGAGAAATTATAGGTAACACATTTAGGGTCATGTGATCCACCGCTTTGCACCAATACGTGTATGCTGACTGCTTGCGCATATTGGTGCGAAGTAGCGGATACATTCTTAGCGAAACCTTTGTACAGTTGTGTTACGTATGTTGACCACACCAGATTTAACATTTAATTAAGCTATAAATATCGTGACTTCTATGTGAATGAATACGCGTTCATATACTCCCAACCTCTTTACGATTTTTAGAGACCTTCAAATACAACCAAGGCCATAAACTTACAAAATTTATACTAACCAAAAAATTGCCTGTTTTTTTACGTCAAAAACGAATTAGTAACTGCGTATAAATAAAATAAATATGTGCAGTGGACATTGTTTATCTTTCATGAGACCTCTCTGTTTATTTCCATCGTAAAGTCTAGAATGTACGAGGAAACTTGAAACAAAATAACACAATGAATTGGCACTTAGCAATCTATTAGAAGCGGCTCCTTTGTCACGAAATTAGTAACAGTAAAATCACTGACGCACAAGTTGTTATTTATAGCATAACATTGTATAAAATTTCATTATCATATTTAATATCTGCTTAAATTGCTACGGCGTACACTAAAATAAACTGAGAAGTTCTCATTCGCAACGCTATTTTCTCGTAAAGGTTTTATGTGTACGTTTGCGACATATCCTGGACCAAAATGTTAAGTAACCCACAAAAAACTTAGTCGAAACCTTGTAACGGACTGACTTATGTCACGACACTAATTAAAAATAATTTGTTCAGATGTATTAATTAACTTGCTGTTTTATTCGATATGGCAAGGTGTTGAAGTGTGATGTTGCTAGAAGATCAACCTAATATTGCACAATTTGCTTTTGAGGAACTATCAAATTTTAGTGCAGAAAGTCTCAGTCATAAAAACCACAATTCTTAACTTCTTCCCTATTTTTGAACTCTGCATACGTACGAAGACAATTCCTAATCCTACTATTTTTAAAACAACGTTTATGTCATTATGATGACTGTTATATTCGTTGACGCCTCCTCTGTGTTTGTATACTATGTAATCATGAATTAACGGACCAAATCACACGAGTTTTAACCGTCCAGGGGAAAAATAATATTATATTGGTATCCCAACTTATATGAACTCCCACTGGCAACACTATACACCTCATGTCTTTGTGAATTTTTCTTGCCGAATCAGCGAGTCACATCTTCAAATTAAAAAGTTTAAAATTGGTTTTTAAGTGAAAGTTCTTAATTTTATTATTAGCAACATGTGAAAACTTACTTGCTTAACACTCATAAGCGTTTTGGACGATTTAAATGTATGTGATTTTTGCATTTAAATAACTTGTAGGGTAGATTAACTATAACGCGAAATGGTAAACCTATATTTGAAACAGAACGAGCATCTGTAATTACATCATTTTTCAATAAACTTAATATGTATATTGTATTTATGTATTGAATAAGTATATTGCATAAGAATTTTTAAAAAAACCTGTAGGGTAGATTAATAAAATAGCAATATAAAATCAATGTATGAGACAGAGCAAAAGTCGGTACATTACATATTATCTGTCTTGCGGTGCCAAGATAGGGCAAACAAGGCATTGAATTCCATTTTATATGAGTATTCATACATTCATATTTACTACCAAATTATGTATAACATAACTACTTACATTGTAATTAAAGTTCAATATAATATCCATGTATGGGACAGAACGAGAGTCTGTACATTACATATCTGCCTTGCGGTGCCACGAGGGGTACACGAGGTATTGAATTTCTTTTTATATGAATATTAGTACGTTCATATTTACTACCAAAATGTGTATAATATTATTACTCACAGTCCAATAAAATCTATATTTGAGATAGAACGAGTCTATACATTACATATTTGCCTTCGATCTCACGAGGGGTTACATGAGGCATTGGATTCTATTTAACATGAATATTCGTATGTTTTTTATTCTCTACAAAAATGTATGCAAGGGTTATTATACCCGCGGTACCACTGGCGTGTACACGAGGCTATTTTCACAACTGATCTTACTCATTTTCGGAACAAAGGAGGAGAAAAATTATTTGCTCAAGTGATGAGGAAGATAAAGGGTTTTGGGTTGCTGTGTGAAAGATTCTGTTTCACACAACAACCCAAAAACTTATCAGTCAATCCTATATATATTAAGGGAAAAATTGCTTTCAAATTCCCCAAATTCCATTCTTTTTACCCTGCTATCTTACCCACCCTAAGGGCTTGCTTGTATTTTAATCATATTTCCTAATTCTAGTGGATATAAATTCACAATGACATGAGGTGTATAGTGTTGCTGGTGGAAGTTCGTATAGGTTGGGATACCAGTAAAAATATTATTTTTCCCCTGGAAGGTTAAAACTCGTTTGATTCGGTCCCTCAATCCATGACTATATAGTATACAAACACAGAGGAGGCGTCTTCATATAATTTTGATCAAAGGACAATTACAGGTAAGTTACCTTGATCAAATGATTCTCCTTACTAATATACTTCAAAATATTAGTAAGGAGAACAGCTATCATAATGGCATATGCGATGCTATAAACGGAAAGCACACCTTTTAATCCGGACTTTCTCACCCAAAATATGATATCGAAGAAGGAACGAGCGCGTTGAAGTCTTTTGAACGAGTTAGCATAGCATCGGAGCGGAAAGCAATAAATTACGATAAAATAACCATTGGAATTGCAAACAATAATTGTCACTGGCTCTTGTTATGATTGAAATATGAGTTTTCATTTGATTATTTCATAAAAATTGGAATTAAAAGATAAACATCTTATAAATTTTAATTTGTAAAAAAGTTCAATAGAGAAAGTTCAGTTTGGTTAATAAAAAGTAAAAACATCGCATAAAGATTAACGCGTCAGAAACTTTTTAAAGAAAACTATCGAAGAAAATGGAATAGAGGTCGTCAAGTACCGGCGAATCCACAAGCGGACGTTAAGTAGACCGCGATCACAGATACCGGTTCAGTGCGACCACGTCATTGCATCGCCATCTACGCATTTGTCCTACAAATTATATCTGACGAACCTGCAACCTTTCTAAGCCCTTAAACTATATTTGCACCATAAACCTAGCCATCACGTTAAGTCTAAACCTACTGACATATCGTTTAATTAAAAGTAAAAGCAAGGACGTTGCTATATAATATGCAAATTAATTACCTGATAAATGTCTGGTGTCAGTCTGAGCTGCAACCGTTGTGGCCAACACGAGGGCCAGACAGCACGCCTGCCAGGCGCCCCGCATCTTCAGATCACTTTAAACCACATCAACACCATAAAACACGCACAGAAATCAAACAGAACTCTTAAAGAACTGGCCACGCACTAGCAGCAGTACAGTTCGATGTGTGTTGAAAGTTTGAACGCGGTTGGAAAGTTTTGTAATGCGTTCGTAGCGCTCTGTAGCAGCGATCAAACGTTGCGAGCGCGGGAGAGCGACTGGCGAATGCCGGCCGGCGCGACATGTGGGGAGACCAGCAACAAATCCTCAATGACGACAAAATAATTCAATATAGATATTTTTGTAAATAATAGCCATTGAAGTCTTCTGATGAATATAGATCTCCTAGATAAATTGTCTCACAGGCCTATATTTGCCATCCAATATTTGTCATAGTTGCACGCTTGGCAGACGGGTTGTCAAGCGCAGTTCCATAAAATTTTGAGTTGTTATCAGGGTGATGCTGTTGCCCATCACCTATTTCAGTTTTCCTTTGCCACCTGTAGTGGATTCTCTTAAAATAAAGTACCTTAATATTTACATACCTACTCGTATAGTTAAGTACTTAGTTTAGATGGCGAGGAGAAGATTCTTTTAACTTTTTCTCGAAACCTGACTTTTAATAAGTTGTTGTCATTTTGATAATTTGTTGCTTGAGTTTAATTTGCTCAAATTGATGGAAATACAAGTGGTGACATAAATAGCTAAATACTCACTGATACTCTAGAAAACATTAGATGATACATACTGATAGTGTGATATAATTCTTTTAAGCATCATTCATAAACATTATTCCCCACATTTTTTTTCTTTATCTTAGTGAACAAATATGGTATAATAATAACTGTCAGGAATATCTGTTAT
Source organism: Parnassius smintheus behrii (assembly GCA_036936625.1). Classification (NCBI taxonomy): domain Eukaryota; kingdom Metazoa; phylum Arthropoda; class Insecta; order Lepidoptera; family Papilionidae; genus Parnassius; species Parnassius smintheus. The sequence continues at coordinate 45,462,996 of JAUPFT010000018.1, read as the reverse complement.
TAAAAGTTCATCATTCAAGCAGCGCACCGGACAAGTAATTTTATGGCCTACAAATTTTTATTGCATGTGTATTAGCTTGCTAATTTGTAATTTATGCTTATAAATGGCTTTAATTACACGGAAGTGTAGCTTTGTGTACAATTTTTTTATAAAACACTAAAATATATTCATATAGAAATATCACGATAAAATATTTTATTCATAAAATTTTACCCGACAATGGATGATATTTTTTTACACTGGTATCACTAAGGCTCACACAGGTGGTCGTGGCAGGCAGGTAGCGCGGGTAAACAGACGTCGTAGTTCCCGCCTCGCCTCTCCGCACCGCGTTCTGATTATTCGCGACGCGATACTCGACTCGATAGACATTTAAGCGGCCATTTTTTATTTTATTCCTCCGCAAACTTTGACATCTTTCTGTAATTGATGACGTAGATAAATTCAATTCGTTTGAAATTTCATTCCAAAAATATTTAATTTATTGCTTATTGATATTGCAGTTAGATTTATTATTTATATAGTATTTAGACGAATTATAGAATTTTAATATAACTACATAATATATTATAGACATTGACATTTCCTATGTCTATGTCATTATTTAATTTTGGAATTTAAAGCACTATATACAGCCAAATTTTAATCTTAAGTTTAAATATTATACGGAAACAGAAACCGAAACTTTGTTATAGATGATACATAATACATAATACATAATATTAAAAGTCACATTTTTATATACCACTGCACTGATTCGAAAAACAAACCTCTGTCCTGAGAAGAACCAGCAAGAAACCCAGCGGGTCTTCTTTTTTTAAATAACAGCTTACAATCATATATGTTACATAATAAACAACACAAAAAAATTAGAAATAGTTTGATAGTGATAACCTTTCCCAGTGGTTATTATCATCAATAAATTCCTTAATATTATAATAACCCTCTTTACACAAACTTAGTTTAACAAAGTTTTTGAACTTTGTGCAAGTCAAATTTTCTATATTTTCTGGAATTTTGTTGTAAAAGCGTATACGGAGCCCTAAGAATGAATTACCGACTCGGTGGAGTCGAGTAACTGGTACTACCACCAGCTTGTGTCTGTTCCTGGTATTTACAGAATGAATATTACTCATTTTTGTAAAACTTCTTTTATTTTGTCTACGTATATTACATTTTCGTAAATTTATAAGAGGCTAAAGTGAATATATTAATTTCCTTAAGATAATTCATAGATTTTGCGTTACTTTGCGGAAATTCATTACAATAAAGATAATATTAAAATTTAATTCACAACCATTCGCTTAATTAAATACAATGATGTGTCTCACCTGGATTGAATCCCGTCACCACTAGTCCCAACACCACTACTTCCAACACCACTACTCCCGGCACCACTACTCCCAACATCACTATTCCAGGAAAGACACACCATCGACGACAATACGACACGTGTTTCGCCTCTACACGAGGCATCCTCAGGCGATGTAGACTCTACGGCGGCTGACCGCTAAGTCTAATTTCCTTAACTTTATATCTGAGCGACTCTTTCAGCCCTATTAATAAACACAGACTTGAGCAAGATTAACTTTACTCCTAGTTTAAAGCTTAAAATATCAAATTTCAGTATTAATAAACATAGAGTAAGGAGGGAGTAAACTAATCCGAATCTACTCTCGGAATAAAAGTTAATCCTTGGCGGTACCTAGTTTAACGGCTGAGTAAGCATAGACTAGTCGCGTATTTTGACATTTTGTAAAATAAAACTATACTATACGTTTACGCGCGTTGTGTTGTTAGTTGTTACTCGTGTTTAATTCATAAGTTGTAAGTTGGATATTGTTTGTTAATTTAGTACATTCTTAACAACATCAAGATGAATAGAGATTATTTGATTGATGATATGAGAGTCATAGATGAAATTAATGAAGTTGTTAATCAGATTCCATTGATGAGACGTGTAAAATTTTATAAAATTCGTAAGAATCCATTGGAAGAACTTCAAGAAGCCGAATTTAAAATTAAATACAGATTTTCCCGAAGTACTGCCGTTTTCCTTATTGATATGGTAAAAAATGATTTAGCTGGTGATTCAAGAGGTGGATTTATTATTTATATAGGTTTTAAATCATAGATTACTCTTTTGGCCCTCTTCTATAAAACAAATATAATTTCTGTGTCAGTCATTTTTAATATGATATGGAAATAGCTAAAATAAACTGGTCTAGGTGTTTCAACACTGGTAAGATTTCTAATCTTTTTTACAGCATATTCTGCAGAACTACGTATAAATAATGATATACCGTAAGTGCAGTTTTTAAAAATACGACTAAATAAGGCTTCTACTTTTACTTAAAATTATCCCAAATTGAATGTGATTTTTGGGCAATAACGTTTTGCCTACTGATCGACCCTTATGAATTTTTTTTATTAACTTTTCTTCACCATTTGCATATATTAGTTATTCTGAACCTTCGCTGAAAACTTCCTTCGGTTATTGTAAAATAACCCTGTATAGTATTTTTATCAAAAACTATTCTCCAAATACAACAACTTATTGCTAGTTCTTCGACCTGCGGCTTTTTTCGATCCAACCGTAAAAGCATAACTGACTTTTAATTTGTATTACTTTATTTTTAGTAGTACTAAGAACTCAAAAAGTCGTTATCTTTGGTAAAGTTTCCTCCGGATCAGTAGTATCAACGGGCGTTTCTCAAGGCTCGATTCCTGGCCCATTCCTGTTCTTAGTCTATTACCTTATCTTGTAGGGGACAATCACGATACAGTATTATTTGTTGATGACAATTCTTTAATTTCCAAACTCAAAAAACAATCAATTAATTTTGGCAGTGTAAATAATGCTTTATCGAAATTATTACATTGGTTTAACGCCAACAATTTGCACGCCAACAATTTTAAACGGCAATAAGACAAAATGTATATTTACAATACCTAATGTAAAAGATTCAAATACTAATGTGCTACTAATTGGGGAAGAGTTAAGTCTTATGGATACAACTGTTTTTCTTGGCATTAACATTAACACGAAGCTTCAATGGGGCCCTCATATATCTAAATTAGTAGGCAGACTTAGTTCTGCAGCTTACACTGTAAGAAAAATTAGAAGTCTCACCAATGTTGAGACAGCTAGATTAGTTTATTTTAGTTACTTTCATAGCGTGATGTCTTATGGAATTTCGCTATGGGGTAATGCGACTGACATTGAATCCATATTTGTTTTGCAAAAAAGAGAGCCGTACGAGCGATTTATAACTAAAAATTATAATAAGTCCCTTGAGAAAAAATTTAAGAAATAAACATATTAACTTTAACATCAATATATTTACGAAAGTGTAATGTATGTACATAAAGTCAGTCCCCCACTCGTGGCTAATAAAAGTCCTGAAGATGTACAAAATACGTCCAAAACTAATTATTTTACCAACTGTTGCGGCAACACTGACTAATAATCAGCAGTATAAAACAAGGCGCCAGAGGGCGCCCAGCGGCAATCTTCTTTTAGAAAGGTCTTACCATTGTACCAGCAAAGATATTAGCAAGCCATTATATCATTTTTACCAGCGCCCGTATTTTATTATATTTTATTTTGTTACGGCCATTTGTAAACACTAACATCATTGATGAGTCTCTGGAAAACACGATTAATATTCACGACTCCGACTAAAACGATAGAGACCAATCCAGTAAAAATACAGAGAGGAATATTCCAAGGTGATGCACTGAGCCCAATGTGGTTCTGTCTTGCTCTAAATCCCCTATCCAACTTATTAAATTCATCTACAGCAGGTTACTCCTTACATCATACCGATAGCTACAACATTCACATAAATATTAACCATCTACTTTACTTGGACTTCAAGAGCCGTGGTAGCTCAGTGGTTAAAGCTCGCTGTAAATATAATAGAACGCGAGTAACCCGGGTTCGATCCCCGCCGGCACCAATGAAATTGTTAATTGCAATTTTTGAGTGCTGATTTACCACGTGCTCGGCGGTGTAGGAAAACATCGTGAGGAAACCTGCAGTCAGACATGTGAAGTTCGTCAACACGCATTTGGGCAGCGCGGCGGACACTTCCTTGCCCTAAACCCTCTCAGAAATGAGGGGAGGCCTGAGCCCAGCACTGGGACGTATATAGGCTGTAACTTTACTTTTTACTTTACTTTTACTTGGACGACATAAAACTTTACGCTGATACGGAAAATCACTTATATTAGCAAAGCAAATCACTTTAATTAGCTAACCTTACGGAACAATTCACATATAACATAAAAATGGAATTTGGAATAGATAAATGCAAAATAAACTCGATAACAGCAGGACATAACTATCAACATCATTTTACTTTGGAAACTGGAGGTAAGATAGAACCACTAGATGAAAGAGGGGAAGGCATATAAGTATCTAGGTTACAACCAGTCACGACAAATACACTACAAATATACTAAAAAAATCTGAAACAACCGTTCCGACATCGAATCAACACAATACTGAAGACACAATTAAATGCTAGAAACACAATAAAGGCCATCAATACTTTTGCTGTACCAGTACTCACTTATTCCTTTGGCATTATCAACGGGGCAAAGTCTGATTTAAATGCTCTACAACGGATTATAAACACAACACTGATTATTTTATTTCACAAACATCATCCAATAATTTTATTTCACAAACTATTTTATTTCACAAACATCATCCAATAATATTATTAAATTTCACAAACATCATCCAAGATCATGCTTACAGAGACTGACATTGCCAAGAAAAGAAGGTGGCAGGGGTATAATCGATATAATAAACTTACATAACAAGCAAATTACGACCCTCAGACGATACTTCTTCAACAAATCAGAATCTTCCACACTCTACAAGGTTATAGTACAAATTGAAAATAAATTTACTCCCTTGAAGTGAAAAGAAAACACTACACAAAACTCTGAAAAACTGACCGAGGACAAAACAAAAATCACCGAGTGGGCTGATAAGTCTCTACATGGAAGACATCGACATGATATAAGCCAATATAATGTCGACAAAGAACCATCGAACGCATGGCTGATTCAGGGTGAACTTTTCACAGAGACTGAAGGCTTTATGATTGCTTTACAAGATCAGGTAATAGAGACCAGGAAATACCAAAAGCATATTATAAAAACCTTAACTTCAGATACGTGCAAAAAATGCAACAGTTGTCCAGAAACTATTCAACACATCACAGGTGCGTGTAAAGCTATAGCCCAAACAGATTACAAACACAGACATGATCAAGTTGCAAATATTATTCACAAAAAACTAGCCCACCAACATAACCTAATAAACTCTATTGAACCCTATATATATATATATATATATATATATATATATATATATATATATATATATATATATATATATATATATATATATATATATACGCCAAAACGAAGATATACTTTGACCGTGTCCTCACAGACTGAACCATTCACTGTAACAGACCAGATATTACATTGATTAATAAAACTAACAAAACCGAATTCCTTATAGATATAGCAGTCCCTAATACGCACAATCTACAAACTACTATAGCTGAAAAACTCTCTCAATATGCAGAATAATAATCGTTTATTTCGGACATCATGATCCATAAAGGTTAGTAACAATTTTTAGAGCTTATAACTAAAGTTAGTCATTGACAATTGAACATAAAACATATAACATAAAGCACAGACAAACAGACAAAGCCTACGAACAAACATGGCACCCGGCCCTGTCCGCAAGATGACTACTTGGCTGCGTGCAGCCGTATCCATCGAGCAAACATCGGCGAGTCCCAACGGTCTGCCAATATGCGTACGATACTGTTGGGGCTGTCGCGAATGCGCCTAAGGTGTGAAGCGCAACGTTTACGTATTATGGCGGTGAAACCATCAACGTGAGCCTCCGCAAACATAACAGAACTGCTACAGAAACGCGGCAGCCCCTTCAATACCCGGAACCCTTATAAAATGACTGACAGTAAGCCTTGAAAAGCGTAATCTTTGCTTCGTCAGTACATTTAGCAAATCTGCGGGCCAACATATTACAGCGGACAGACAGCGACCTCCGCTCCCTCTCATCATCCTGGTTGTCTTTCAGGTCTTCTGTGATCCAGTGGCCCAGGTACTTAAAGGTCTCAACTTTTTTTTCAAAGGGGTTCCACAGAGCTTAAAAAAGTGGCACATTAGTGTTTCGCTTGTGGTCCGGATTGAACATCATGAATTCGCTCTTGACAGCATTATATTTAAGCCCCTGGCCACAGCATAAGATTCGCATATGGTTAACATTTTCTTTAAGGCTGCACTTGATGGACACGGGAGCACTATATCATCTGCATAACTCATGTTATTAACACAAACTCCGTTTATGTGGCAACCGATACCGGTACTGTTGAGCTCATCTCCTTGATGAGCCTATTCATATATAAATTAAAGAGCATAGGAGAGCTTAGACCACCTTGCCTCATGCCACATTCTAATCTGTATTCTTCTGAGAGCGAGCCAGCTCTTCTGACATTGTTCTTGTGGTTAAAATACCAGCGCTGAAAGAGCAATATAACTTCTTCGGGCAGGCAAGTCTCAGATCTCATCTTATTCCACAGGCGTTGGTAAGCTACTAATTCAAACGCCTTTGATAGGTCCAGGTAACAAACAAACACAGGTGTCTTCCTTGCTGCACTCTCGGTGTAAAGGCCTGGTCTAAAACCGAATTGAGCATCATTGAGCGAGATGTGATTATTCAGGAACCCGTTAAGCAAACTGTCCAGTACCTTAGCGATCACAGAAGCAAGGGAGATGGGCCTCTAGTTGGACATGTCAGGAGCGTCACCAGTCCTGTTTATGGAATAGGAATAACAATAGTTCGCATCAATTTGTCGGGGAGATATGAATGCCCAATACACAAATTAAACAACAAAGATAATTTGGCAAATGAACACCAGCATGCTGCTTGTGTTCGATGCTGAGGTGGTCATGCCCAGGTGACTTGCCCCTCACCATGCACTTAATGACTTTAGCTACATCTTTGGCGGTAAAAATACAGTACGCTTTGGACTACCTGCCTCAGCATCAGACACCAGCGGCTCTGCCGGTCCCAGTGGTAGCCGCCATCTCACTAAGACACTCCGTGAACTCCACTAGATTTTCTTTTTTATCCATCGGCATATACACTGAAAAGACTATAAAACAACGATCACTTAGCTCGATCAATCGCCGCAAGCCTGACACTTCTACACGTCACTATGGTTACATAAGGAACACAGCTTTTCTCCAGAGAAGGGCCATACCTCCGTATGGTCGCCCGCGTAACACACCGTCCAAAGTATCGACAGCTGAGGTGCCCGCGAAAGCGAAGTCACTGACGATGGTTCCTAGGAAAGCGAGGTCGTGTGACAGCAGCCAGGTCTCCTGTAGGGCGACCACGTCCGCTGAGCGACATAGCCGTCGCACACACTCCACTGATCGAACTACGTTCTTATAGTTAAAACTGACTATTTTGGTATAACCTATTTTAAAAGTTGATTTTTCACCCCGGCCTTGACGGCACTTCCCTTTTCACGATATTTGAAGCCAATGAAACGCCTATAAGCTACTCCTTCCGGCCAAAAGGTTTCTGACATAAATACATTCAATTTATGTTTAGGTATAAATATTTTGTACGACTGGTAATCTTTTGTTATCTTCATTTTCATCTTTTCTACGTTGACGTCAAGTTTACTCTTTTTATAATACTAGTTTTTACGAGTTTTATCGCGTATATTTAACTTTTTAAATACCGGAGACCCTTTATACCGGAAACAAGGCATTCCATCTTAGTCCTCACGGTTGACAACGCATCTGCATTTTGATTTGTAATCGAAGATAAACATAGATGTCGGGCCGCAGCAACCACTTACCATCGGGTGGACTGTGTGCTCCTTTGTCACCCTATCCTATAAAAAAACCGACGTTTCGAGCACTTTGCAGCACCCATGGTCACGGGGGAGACTGAGATGTTCTCATCTCATGCCTCAGAAGATATTTGCTAAAATGCTGCAATGATTTTACCACAGCTAGCATTTCGCAACTTGAGACACAATGGTTCCTTTCCGGTTTTGACAACGACTTGCTGAAGTACGCTACCACAACCTCTTGATCACCATTCCGTTGAGACAACACACCGCCAAGTCCTATATTGCTTGTGTCTATGTCAACTATAAATTCCTTGCCTGCATCAGGGTACCCCAAAATAGGCGTTTTGCACAGACAGTCCTTGAGATTCTGGAACGCGATATCGCAACTTTCATCCCAGCAAAAATGTCGCTTCTCCTCGGTTAGCTTGTGCAGAGGTTTGGCTATATCTGCAAAGTTCTTCACAAATCGCCGATAATAGGAGCACAAACTCAAAAATTTTCTAACCAGCTTGACGCTCCTATTTCTGCTACTTGATACTAGATGGCACTAATAATCACCCGCCATGTACCAAGCATTAATTATGGCGTGCAACACTGCCCCTTCCAAAAAAAGACTTCAAAAAAAGGAGGAAGTAGGTACTCAATTCGGCTGTATGTCCTTTTATGTGTATTACCCTCAGAATTTTTTTTGGGTGAAGCGATTTTGATGATTCTTTTTTATTTTTTCATCTTCATCATCATTATCATCACTATCGTCATCATCATTGCAGCCCTTCACAAGTCTATTATTAAACATAGACACCCGAGTAATACCACAAAGAACAGTCCAGAGCCATTGACCATGTATCCATTGACTTTCCGCATGTCTTACCAGTCATCACTTCATCTAATGGTTTTTTCTTGTTCAACTGCGGATGTATTTTTTAAGAAATTCTACCACGCAGAGAAACTCCCAGTATAGTGCTTTGCAACCTTAAGCTTCCACACAATATTACTTAAATATTCTGCAATAATACACATGTATTAATATTTATTTTCCTACTCAACACTTAAGTTTTGCAAAGTTGTTTCCCGTTCAAACATGGCACCAGGCACTAACATGTACGCAGCCTTTAAGGAAAATCCTGGTTGTGTCAGTGCGGAAAACTTAATAATTATTTATAGCTCCTTAAAGAGCGGCCTGTGAGCAAGCCTGTCGATAATCTTTATGCCAAGAGCAACGGCGATAGATAATAGTGTGCTGTAAATGCGCAATAATGAAATTCTGTTATTTATACATTATAATCATATGCAATTACATATCTTTATGTATAAAAACTTGGTGTCACATTGTTTGTCCGCGATAAACTTCGAAACCACTAAACAGATTTTAATGTGGATAGCTTGCTTAAACTTAACAGATAGGATAGTTTTCATTCCGATAAGCGATCCTTTATATTTTTATTGTGAATTTAAAGATTTTTTAAAGAATAAAGGGTCGTCGGAGATTTTAAAGAATAAAGCTCAGAACAAAGACTGCCTGGCTAGCTAGTTATATATAAAACCGCTTCATTAACATTTCTTAGTATTCTATGAATGTCTTGGGTTTCATTTAGTTGTTGGTTTGGTTGGTTGGATTGCCACACAAGGTAATTTATGTTAGTCGCTCGTTTATGTTAGACTCAAGTCAAAATCAAAGCCAGAAATATTTAAGTCATCATCATCATTATCATAATAATCCATCACAAGTTCACTGTTATACATAGTCCTCCTACATAGAATGCGGTAAAGCAAGCTCCTAAGGCAACTAACCTAAATAACAGTGGTAAAGCCCGCGGCAGCCTCTGCTGTTGCACGGATGGGCCGCGGCCGGCTCGAACAGAAGCAGAAACGTTTTTATTCAAAATAATTATAAATAATACTTATTGAAAGCCTTTTTTACCACTGGCTCGGAAAAAAACCTCTGTCCTGGGAAGAACCAGCAAGAAACCCGGCGGGACATTTCTTTTTAAAAAAATAACAACTTAGAATAGAATAGAATAGAATAATTTTTTATTCAATATAGATTACAAGTAATTCTTCTTGAAAGTCAATATTTTACGTTACCACTGGTTCGAAAAAAACCTCTGTCCTGGGAAGAACCAGCAAAAAACCCAGCGGGACTTTTTTTAAATAAATTTTACAATGTCAAGGGTCACAAAATATTTACAAAATTTATTTAAAAACAGCTTGGAAGTGACCACCTCATTCCCAGGGGTTATTATCAACCATGTATTCATTTATATCATAATAACCCTTTTTATACGGTTTTTTTTATTAAATATTTAAACTTTGTAATAGAGAGACCTTGTATATTTTCTGGGACTTCGTTGTAATAGCGTAAACATTGCCCCAAGAATGAATTACTCTGTGGAGTCGAGAAACTGGTAGCACCAGCTTGTGTTTGTTCCTAGTATTTACAGAGTGTATGTCACTTTTTTTTACTAAAACTACCTTTGTTTTTGTGAACATACATCGAATGTTCATAGATATACAATCAATTAGCAACACAACAAATTCCCAGGGGTTTTTATAATCCATAAACTCATTAATATTATAATAACCTATTTATACAAACTTTATTCAATAAAGTTTATGAACTATGTGCAGGTCTAATTTTGTGTATTTTCTAGGATTTTGTTGTAAAAGCGTATAAATCGCCCCTAGAATGAATTACTGACTCGGTGGAGTCGAGTAACTGGTACTACTAGCTTGTGTCTGTTCCTAGTATTTACAGAATGAATATCACTTATTTTAGTAAAACTACTTTTATTTTTGTGTACATACATTACGCGGGGTGAGTAAGTTATAAGTTTTACGCCTCGCTTCGCCAGTGCAGGTTTCCGGAGAACCATAATATGGTAGCGGAATCTAAAAAATCTCAGGAGAGTACCAGCACCCCTGGTAATGGAGATTCCCTCACTGAGCATCCATGCCTAAGCTACCCCTCCTCTTCCTGAGCGCGGGACGTGTGTACCACACACGCTATGCAGTGTCCCGTATATGCTGAGGGAGGAGGGGTGGTTTAAATCTAATTCAGTTCAATCCCCAGAAGACACAAGTTTGCACGTTTACCGCTAAAAAGAAACCCTTTACCGTATCTTCTCAGTTTCAGGGTGCCCACTTGTTGCATCGACCAGTATCAGTATCCTTAGCGTCGACATATCGAATGACGTGCAGTTTCGTGGTCACTTGGAAGAGAAGGCCGCTCAGCAGAGCGGGACGGTATTCTTCAGTACTATCTTTGCGTATTCGATCGTATCTACCACAGGGAGTGCTCGGAGAATTTTTTTTTGGACTAATTCCAGCTGCTCAATCTCACCACACATCATATCTGGATGATTGGCGATCCACTACTGTGCTATTTACAAGAAACTTTCTTCTTTGAACCAATTCTTTGTGGAATGGACTGTTATCAGCGATTTTACCGGACCGATACGACTTAGGGATCTTCAAGAAAAGAGCTTACTCTTTTTCAAAAGTCCGGCACTGCATCTACGATCCCGTAATGTTCCATTTGTTCATGAGCGGCGACAGTCACTTACCATCAGGTGAGCCGCATGCTTGTTTGCCCCCTCTCATATAAAAAACCTGCCTCTATCGTCTCCTTACATGCTTAATCAGGTCGACTTCATCTAGTGGAAGTCACACAACAATGCGCTTTCCAATACGAGGCTACTTTACTTTTCTTCTCCCATCAAATGTCGGTTTCTCAAACTATGTATACCTCCGGCCCATTGACATTTCATCTTACTGTGCTGGGTTTTGTTAGTTATTCTTATTCTTTTGCGGATATCCTCCAATATGTAAATAATTGAATGGAAGTAGGCTGGTAACTATAACAAATTATTTCATTGCGCTATTCGATCACTAGCGTTACCGTTATAGCTTATTTAAAGTCCACTGCTAACATTTGCCACAGTTGCCACAGTTGCCACGCTAGGCAGGCGGGTTGGCAACCGCAATTTATCACTTATTATTAAGAAGACGCTTTTACTATCTTAGTTTGCTCTGTCGCCTTATACGTCAAACATTTTCAATGGTCAAAATTCTTCCGGGTCACCTATATACTAATGTTCCTCAGAGCTTGATTCTCGGCCCATTCCTATTTCTAGCTTATATTAATGACTTATCTATTATATTTATTATAGAAAAATTAAAGAAATAATTATATTAACTTTAACCTTTCAATGTATTTTCGAAATTTTAATGTATGCTCACAAAATTAAAAGTAGTATTTATAAAACAGTGATAAACACTCTGTAAATATCGCAAACAACCTCAAGCTAGTAATTCCAGTTTCTCGGTTCCACAGAGTCTATAATACATTAATTGGGTAATGTATACGCCAAAGTCCCATAAAATATACAAGGTCTCTCTAATATAAAGTTGAAAAATTTTATTAAACTAAAACTGTACAAAAAGGGTCGTTTGTTATAATATAAATAAATACATGTTTTATGAAGTGATTTATGGTATGGGAGTGAAGTAACCGCTTCTATGTTGTTTCTAAAATAAGTTTTGTAAGTAGTTTGTATAACTGGTGTTCTTATTGTATAATTAATTTTTTTTTAAAACTTGCTCTAGGTTTCTTGCTGATTCTCTCCAAGACAAAGGTTTTTTATTTTCAGAACTTGTGGTAAAAGTAAAAAATGACTTTCAAAAAGAATTACTTGTAATCTATATTTAATAAAAAAATATTCTATTCTCATTTTAATCTCACGAGACGATAAGGGTTTAGCGGATATTCTTACACGACTACTACATGATGAAGTCGATCACTAGTGCAGAAAGAATTTTAATTCCATAAATGCTTATCCTTTAAGTAATGGTCAATTTTATAGTAGGTAGGATTTTTTAGTTAACTTAAGTTTTTATTTTTTAACTATTGTTTGGGCAGTTTAGCAATATTATCAAGAATAATAAGACTTGAAATTAATACCACCATCGGCGCATTTGCTACATCGTTTCCACTAATAGTTTACAGGCCCAGAAATGTACATAAAATAGCACTACTTTTACCTATAAAAATCTACTTCGAACTACGCTAGTATATATTCCTGATATATTCTAAGTCTATACTTCAAACTTATTATTTTTTTAAGGGCAGAATTTACCGTGGGTCGTTTACGTCAAAACATCGTTCAAAAATAGTATTTATTATTTACAGATATAACAGACGGACTGCGTCCAAAGATGAGATTTCATAGATCATCAAAGGGCAGAAGTCCAAAAAGGCACTGGGTGCGGATGACATTTCCAACCAAGCCCTCAAACATTTTCCTGAGCAGGTGTTCACCTTACTGGCTGTAATCTTCAACGCCTGCTTCGATCTCGGCTACTTTCCCACCACGTGAAAAGAGGAAACTGTCATTGACATGCCAAAGCCAGGCAAGCCACAGCACCTACCCTCCAGTCACCGTCTCATCAGCATGAGGTGCCATCTGTTTCCCACAGACGGCGACCCCCTTGTCATCCCCCACCAATTTGTTTTCCGAGCGAACAATGCCATGTCATTTATTAGCTAAGAAACAATGCGTAATTTTTAATAATGTCGGCAATTATGTATACACGTCCTTGTTATAACAAGATAAACAAGTACAGTCTGTACAGATTAAGAATGGGATCAGAAATAACGGCTCATCGAGTCCGTAGTACCGTCAACATTTATTTTATATTTAAGCCTTTATTTCTCAAAAAAGAATTTCATAAAATTAAATATATTACAAAATTTCATTTACATTTACAAAACCAATCATGCTTCAAAGAAAATTTTAACAAACATTTAGATTTTTTTTTATTTTTTTTTGCCAGAATTTGGGATAATTTTTATAAAATTATGCTCAAAAACCCAAACAAATTCATATTATTAAAATCAAATAACAATTAACTACATTTTTTAAATTATCAAATATAAAATAATAAAAGAAATTACATAATCAAACAATTGAAATCAAATAATAATAATAAGATGTGTAGTGGTTAATTATAACATGTTATGAAGATCAATTTACTTTTATCCAAAAAAAAATATAGTTATAAATATATTTTTTTTGGGTACCCATTTGCGAGTGAAGGCCTCCTCCATCTTTTGCCGTATTTGTTTATCTTGTGCGAGTCTCTTTCAGATGTGTCCAGCAGTAGCCACAATGTTATCACACCACCTACTCCTGGGTCTACCACGTGTCCGTGGCACTTCGCGAGGGTATCATTGGAGGACTCTCACTCCGACGTCCATCTGTAGCTCTTGTAACTTGACCTGCCCATCTCCATTTTAATTTACATGCTAACTCTGCAGCATCTATAACTGTTGTGGTTTTTCTTATTTCTTTATTTTTTTGTCTATCTCGTAATTTAAGACCTAACATTTTCCTCTCTGTTACACGCTGAAAGACCTGAAGTTTGTTTATTATTGTTTTTTTAGTGCCCAGCTTTGACAGCCATAGAGTAGTGTTAGTAGAATAATAGTATCTATTGCCTTCTTTTTTAGTCGCGACGGTATAGGAAACTTAAATATTTCTTTACCGTCAACATACCCGCACATAGAAAACCCGCTGATAATGGTACATATATAGTCAAACATCATATTATTCGGTCAGTCAACTCGCATTTGGGCAGCGCGGCGGACACTTCCTTGCCCTAAACCCTCTCAGAAATGAGGGGAGGCCTGAGCCCAGCAGTGGGACGTATATAGGCTGTAACTTTACTTACTTTATTCGGTCAGTTGGAATTTTTCTTTTAATGGAAAATATTTGAAAATTTTAAAATAAAATTATCACTATAGTCTTTGCGTTACGGCATGGTGCGGGTGACAGCTTACAGTTAGGTGTGTCTAGAGATGGAACAGTGTTAAACCGATTTTAAAAAGGCGGTTAACAATACACATAGCAAAGCAAAAATTATCGGTTAGCTATCGATGTAAAAATTTAAACCGATACTTTATTAACTCTATATATATATATATATATATATATATATATATATATATATATATATATATATATATATATAATAAAAAAGTTTCTGTTTCTGTTTCATGGTCCTACATCGGTCCCGACCCATTCGAACTGCAAGGTTTACAATTCTGCTGTTTTAGTTTATATGTTAGACGATATCGATGCGTGATTATATTCACACCCCAAATTTTTCTGGGACCGAAGTGGTCCCATTAAGTGGGCGACAATAAGATTATTATATTTCTTAGTTCACTCAAAAGAGTAAAAAAGAAATTTTCGTTAAAAAAAGCAGAATTCAAACAACTAAAATGAATATATATATATATATATATATATATATATATATATATATATATATATATATATATATATATATATATATATATATATATACGATTCTTTATAAACTACAATGCATTTAAAATTAAGTTAAAGTTTAATACAAATTACGACATAATAGTTACATAATAGCTGTTCCCGCGACCTCGCCCGCATGTTAAACGATTAGTTACAATTTCAATAAATATTTACGTGATTTGTATTTATTTGATTTATTTCAAAATCGATTCTTGAATGAATTCCTGATGAAACAACCACAGTCTGTTGTTCGTTATGGCATGGCATAGTTTAGCGTGTCACATCACTCTCGTAAATGGGTGGTACCCATCCATGAAGTACAATATATGTATGACAGTTTACATAAAAAATACGAAACTTTATAGGCGTGAGCTGTCATCCGCACCATGCTACAACGCAAAGACTATAGTGATTAGTGTTGCCCAAATGGAAGAACAAGACAAGACTTGGCCAGTCTTGGTCTTGGTCTGGCGCCAATACACCTGGTATTCGCTGTGATCTTGGTATTGCACGCCCCGTCTTGGTCTTGGTCTTGGTCTTGCAGCAAGAGTCTTGCAAGTCTCGCAATTACCTATAAGCCTATTACGATTTATTAAACGTTATTTTAGATCTTAGAACAATTTAACAGAGTAGGAGATTTTGAGCTTGAATTAACGTACGATGACGAACATACATGATATTTGCAAAAGTACATTGTGATGCAACCGTCAAGATATCAATTTCTTTAAACAGTTCTCTCAGAGACACTCGGGCTCCTAGCAGTACACAGATCTTATTGCACGCTTTTAATTTTATATGCACGTTTTTATATTATTCGATTAGCATTGTAGAAAAATTTTACACGTTTCAAGTGTGTTTGTTTCTTTTCCTTTTTTAAATATTAGTAATCTTATTTATTAACATTACTAATATTCCTATTAACCACTCCTAGCGAGCTTGAAACGGTTGTGTTAGGAGTGGTTCACGACAGTAGTCAAATGGCGGATTCACATAAGAACTGGATTTCACACAGTAGCCTCCTTCCACTGGCTACGCTTTCGTGACGTCTTCAGGGAAACCGAGGGTTTTGTCTGTGCAATATAGGATCAGGTTATTAAGACCATCAACTATCGGAGATACATCCTAAAGGATGGCACCGTCGACATATGTCGAGCTTGTCGCCATCCCGGTGAGTCACTTAGGAGTGTCATCTCCGGTTGTTCAGCGCTTTATAACTCTGAGTACACGGGCACAACCTAGTAGCCAGAATTCTTCACCAGGAGCTAGCTCTGAAATACGATCTCGTGAACCTGAAATTGCCATATTACAAGTACTTGCTGGAAGCCGTGCTCAAAAATGATCGTGCTAGGCTCTACTGGGACGGGGACATCATCACAGACAGGACTATTCTTGCGAATAAACCTGAAATTGTGCTGATGGACCGGGCACAGTCAAGGATATTTTTGGTCGACATTACCATTCCGTATGACGCGAATCTCGTGAAAGCCGAAACATATAATCAAACAAAATATCTGGACCTGGCCCCCGAGCTGACCGACATGTGGGGTGGTCTGCCGACCGAAATTATTCCTGTAGTCGTTTCTGCAAACGGGCTAATCCCAGTCAGCCTCTCGGGTCATCTGAGGCGGCTGGGACTCCGTGACGGACCGCTCCAGGCTCAAATGCAGAAGGCGGTGCTCGTCGATACCGCCCGCATCGTCCGCCGCAAAAACATGTTGAATAAATCGAATATTAATTATTGTAGGTACTAAAAACCATTCATTTTATCTTCAAAATATTCGTTGATAGAGTAGTATGCTTTATTTATTAAAAAACCCGGAAGCAATTTCTTAAATTTGTCTATATTATCAGTTTCTTTGATGTTTCTTGGGAGTTTATTAAACATTTGAGGACCCATACCCAGGAAACTTTTTGAATACAGGGCTGTTGTATGAGGTTTTGTACGTTGTTTGTTCCTATGTCGTTATTATTAGCGTTTTCAAATATGCTAAAATGTTTCCTTACAAACATAGCTACTTCGTATATATATAAATATGGTAGGGTCAGAATGTTAAGATCAATGAAATGCGGTTTGCATCTATCGGTAACCTGCAACTGACATACTGCTCGTAAAGGTTTCTTTAGCGCTAAGCTTTTAAGCTAAGATACTAATTCGCGTTTTGGGGAGTTTCTCCAAAATATTATACTATATCTCGATGTTCAAAAGACGTATGCATGATAGGCGGTTATGACTGTTTCACGATTTGTAATTTTTATAAGGTTGTGTAGTGCATAGTGGTATTGATTTATCTTTTTTGTTAGGTACGTGTTCAGTATGTTTACTGTCATTTTTCGTCCAGCCAAAGTCCCAGAAATTTTGTGTGTTCTTTTTCGTTTATGATTTTAGTTTTATAGTTAATGTTAAGTTGTTTTTTCCTTTGTTTGAATGACATAATAGGCGTTTTATCTAAATTAATTTTAAGAATATTGTCAGCCAGCCAGCTTATTATCCTGTATAAATTCTGAGTTATGTCCGATTCAAATGAGACCTTGTCTCCTCCCATGAATAAAACTGTGCTGCCATCAACAAAAAAGGTCGTAGGGTGCTGAGTCACTTGGGGCGTATCATTGATATATATTAGGAATAATATCAACTTTTTGTACTTGACGTCGGTTCAATGATATGTCGCTATGTGCATTACCGTAGTAGTGTGTAGTAGTGTTTGGATGATTAAAATTCATGGTTATGCGAATAATTGGCAAAAATATTCAAATAATCGAATCATTAATTTTTTAATGTATTATTTCTTTCATTTAATTTTTATTTTTCATATTCCTTAAATTACATGAATCATGAATAAAACAAGTTTATTTTTTTAATTTGTCAACGTAAATATTGTGTAGGCAAAAGAAACTCCCGCAAAAAAGGCCGCGACATAAATACCACTACGTAATTTCAATATCCCGCCATTTCGGGGCTTACTGTGCGTAATTTTGTGATTTTGTGTTTGTCTTCTTATTTTGTAACTCAGCTTTAACTTTTGGGCTGTTTTTTTCTACATTCGTTGAAGCATGTGCCCATATCACAAAGGATCATTGGGCAAAAGTGGTAGAAAAAACAAAAAAAAAATATTATGGATAACTTTGAAAGAGACATTAATTTTGACTGTATTATTGAAAATCAAACAACGACAGCTCAACTAGTTGTACTGAAAGTGATTGAATAAATTTATTTCAATTTAGTTTTAATCTTAAAATTTTATAACTGTGCCTCTAGAAATAAGCAGTCACAACAAATACGTTAAAACTGATAAATCTTTTGTTTTAAATTATCCGTTTTTAATTTATTCTGGTATTATTCAAACCAAACTGTAAATGATTACCAACTCTAAATAATCGATATCGATGTTTTAAGAATCGAATAAATCTAACAATAAGTCTAAGGCCGGCTATACATGTTGGCCGAGCGAAGTCGAGCACCAACGTATAGACAGCCCATTTGTCCAGCCTCGCCATTGCTCATCGACGCTCGCCTAGCTGGCCGAGTGTAGGCGAACGCCAACGTGTATACAGTTCGTTTGGCGTGTCTTGACGCCACTCGGGATCGCTCGCTACGACTCGTCCACTTCGGAATAGTGTCGGTTTTTCTGCACAAATCAAAGGAGCTCGCCTGCACTCGGCAAGTCGCGTCCACATGTTAGTCATCCATGTCATTTACAGCTTGGCGTCCGTCCCGGTGAGATATTGATTTAATTAAGTTGGAGTTTTAAGATAATTTTGACAATTTCACTATACTAACGAGGACATCTTTTAGTTTTTTAACTTTACTGCGGAGTACGCTGACACAATAATTGTATGCACTTATTAAATAAATATCAGAAGCTGCAATAAATTTTACGTTTTCCATATCATACCAATTCTCAATGACGACTAATTACGGCCAACATGTAGACAGCTCCACAAAAACTCGTGAACATTGGCCTTCGCGTTGGTCTCTTTCGAACTTGACCAACGTGTAGACTGCACTCGCCTTGTATCAATTTGCCTACGCTCGCGTTGGCTGAGGCTTGGCCAACATGTATTGCCGGGGTAACAGCTGTCAAAATTGTATGTGTATTTCTTAGATTTTGTTGACTATATTACCTATTCGCTGACAAATTTATTTGCATCTAATTTTTTACTGTCAGACAACGACAAATTAATTAGACGAAATAAGATGAGCTTACTTAAAACCTAAGCCAACTGTATGCACTCGATCTAGTCGATTCGTTCGATTCACTTGAATTTCCCATTGTTATTAATCCGTTAAAAAAGAAGCACTAGCGCCACTACATCGATGTTCTAAAATATTGAATCGTAGCGTGCGTTCATATCTTAACTTTGATATCATTGAGGAATTTGGCGAGAACTTGACCGTAGATGCATTGCTGCTCCCGTTTTATTGCTAAAATAAGAGTTTGAATGAATTTTAACATGTAAAAATAGTGTGATTTTGTGTACGCGTAAACACGTGTGAACTATGCATTGGAAAAACGATCTAACAAGTTCTTCCATGTTGATATAAATATTAGGGTTTCTACATTATCCGTTAGGGTTTTTATATTCCACTACGTTAAGCTGTCGTCTAGCTCTCCCAAGAATTTTGCAACAATGTGACGCATCAGCGTATTGTAAACAGTTATGTGAACGAAATACATGTCAGGATAAGCTGTATGGTTCAAGACCTTAGCCTGCCTTAATTAAAGAATCTCTACCAGTGTGACCATATGTGGCAGGTTCCTGTCATTTTGGCAGGATTGGATCGGTTGAGGTTTTATAAAAACTAGCAGTATTTGGCAGTACTGTGGTATTAAAAATAGTTTTCACTATGGCAACTCAAAATACCTAAAATGGCAACCTTAGATACTTCACCAGCATGTGGGGGATTTCCCTGTACTTCTCGTATTATGTTTGTATCACATTCAAGAAGCAATTTCAAAAGTTGATAATCCTAAAACAAGTATTCATAAACACGAGTTTATGGTTAATATTTCAAACAGTCGTAAAAGAGACACCCACTTAAAATATGAATGTATTGCAAATTACGCAAAGAGACTGCTATGTTTACCAATGTCCAATACTGCAGTGAAAGAATATTCCCCAAATAAATTTAATTAAGACAAAAACACGAAAAAGATTTATAAACATCATATAACGTCTTTCCTGCACGTTAAACAGGGCATTGGCATAGCGCTTGCATTACATTCAAACCAACGAAATATATCTTAAATCGAATGAATAAATCAATGTATAAAGATGAAAAAAAGGAATAATATGATGCTAACTGCAATGTTTAATTTTAACTGAATAAAAATATAGCGTCTTTTTTATTTTCTTAGTTTAGTACAACGGTAAATAAAGTTGGCAGTATTTAGGCATTTTTCACTCAGACTTTGGCAGCTTTCGGCAGGTTTTTAACCGAAGTGCCTTACTTCGGTAAGGTAAGGATTTGTATTTTAAAGATGGTAACACTGATCTCAACATCAATTTAATGTTGGCCTAAAGCATAGACTAATATATAATACTGGAGAGCCTAAAGGTCTAGATACCAGGCCATAAACTCCAAAAAAAATCAATCTAAATAATGTCATGGTCGGATCGGTGAATATAAATACCATATAAATACTGTAAATCTAAACAATTACGATTTCTACAAATGTTACTTTCAATAAAATGATGAATACAGTTTAATATTTTACTTAAATATTGGTAGTAAACAACCCATCAAAATGTTAAACTGAAACTTTAATGTGTTCCAAGTTACATTTTCCTACTGAACTGAGTAATATGTCTGTAACAGAACAAGCAGATCTCTTATTTTTCGATACATTTTCACATGACACGAGTGAGGTAAGATATAACTATATATTTACTATAACTAATTATGGCAATAGCAGCATTAATTAATCTGTTTTATTATTTACTTATGTGAATTAATAGTAAGAAACCAACTAAACATCTGAAGCATTATGTAGCCGAGTTCTAAGGTACTCCACAGAATCCACTACTCGTATCCATCGTAGCAGAACCCTTAAGATTGCTTGCATAATAATAAATTTAACAGCAAATCAAGATAAGAATCTTCTATTCATTTGTTAGAAAATGTGTTCACTGTTTCCATTGTTTTATATGAAAATAAATAGTTTAATTTTGTGATTCAGTTTAAATTTTATACCTAAATCAAAAATTAATAAATGGACCAACCATTTTTTTTGTATAGACCTGATGATAATTGGATACTCTGGCCCATAGACATCTACATTTAACCTCAATTAAGAATCAAAATGCAGATGTCAGTTGTCACCCCTGAGGACTAAGATGAAAGGCTTTGATTCCAGTAAAACGGGTCTATGTTTCCCTACACTCACCATACGAAACACAGCAGCATTAAGCTGATATTCTGTGAGAATGTGGTCCTTTCTCGGTCGAGTAGACCTATTTGTGCTACAACCATAATATATCTGCAGCATGGTTCTACCATGTACATGGCTCAGAGCTATATCATATAGCTCACTGAACATTGCCTGCATGAAGTTGCAGTATCTTTTTTCTAGCTTTAAAAGTTATATTAGTTCTACAAGATCTCTAATATGGCTTGCATAGTTATAAAAATTTAACAGCAAACCAAACAATCAAGACAAGAATCCCTTACAAATAATAATTTTTTTCCTATATATAAGGCTTTACTACAAACTAAAAAAATATTTATTTGTTAATAATTCATTGTTATTAAGATTAGGATTTCATTTCAATTATGATACCATTAAAAACATAACCTGTAAAAAAACCAAGTCTCGCAACTCAGTTCTTCTACCGTAAAAAGTTGTGAGATCCATGTAATACCAAGTTGGTTAATTTATTCAGTTCCTACTTAAGGGTCCTTCTGTTTTAAGTTATTACGTAATTAGCTAACCTAACAACATTTTATAGTGACCATATCAATGTTAAAAGTCTTTTATGTTTTAAATATATAGATTGACTTGGCCATCGCATGAAACCACAATGTATCTCACAAGTAATACATATTATATTAAATTAGATTGCTTAATGTGATTGCCAAGTCAATCTACATATTTAAAACATAAAAGAATTTTAAAATTGATATGGTCACTATAAAATGTTGTTAGGTTAGCTAATTACGTAATAACTTAAAACAGAAGGACTCTTAAGTAGAAACTGAATAAATTAACCGACTTGGTATTACATGGATCTCACAACTTTTTACGGTAGAAGAACTGAGTTGCGAGACTTGGTTTTTTTACAGGTTATGTTTTTAATGGTATCTCATTTCTTTTTGTATATAAGATAGTACTAATTTTTTACCTTTCTACTTCTTGAGTAACAACAACGTACCTATGTACACCTGTAATACATATACAAGTACACTGATTCATTCACTGCAAATGTAACTTTGTAATTCTATATATTTATATGGGATTACAAAGTTATTTATGCAGTTAGTTTATCTAAAAAACTGGACAGAAATTAACAAATGTTTTAGTTTTTCCTTGATTCATACACTAAACACTAATTGTATTCTAAATTTGAAGCTTCTATGTTTGCTAGAAGTGCCTTAGAGTTTTGATGATCGGTCAGTCAGTGAGTGACAAAATTAAGAAACTGACTGGTTACAATTCTTAAACTCCTGGTTCAAATTGAATGAAATTTGAAATATACCATGTATATAATATGCTTACTCGATTGCTGAAAATTCAAGCTTCTAGTTGTATTGAAAATGAAGTTATAAGGGGTCGAAAATGGCCTGAATTGCTTCGAGAAAAGATGGTACGGCCGTGCCGCTTTTTTGCTCGACTTGGCGGGGGCACTGCCGTGCCCCCAGATATATCTGACTATTCGGCACTTTTTGCTGACTAGTTGTTGACTAATCAGGGTAAATAAAATTTGTAGAATATTCTATTCTCTTTTAGTTTAAAACTATATTATGTGAAATAAATAGTTTCCATTGTAACACATCCTCTTGTTCAAATCTAAATATTTGGCCTCTATTATTACAGAGATTTAGGAATGTGACATGAATTTCGCCATCTACTTCATTAATCTTGTCAATAATATTTATACATCTACATTCCATATATCTGGCAAGAAATTTGTTGAGGATATAATCACCAGTGTTAAATGCTTTTTCTGTAGCGTAACTTGGTCCAACTTCATTCTTAGATTCTAAATCAGTGAATACATCTTTCATAATAAGTTTTGGCTTGTATCTATAAATTATTATTCCAAAGCTGATAATGTCAAGACTATGTTTGTGTGGTTAATTCACAAACAATCATGCTTATCAATTTTAGGAATGACTATCCAAAAAGGTTGCAGTCTACAAAAGGTGTGATAACAAATCAAGCATGTACTTATCACTTTTGTTTTCATTCTGCTTTTCTAATGATAAATTGTTTCTTTCCCCCTCCTAGTCTATTGTTTGAATCATCTTCATAGAAATTTACAATTGCTCTTACACATTCATCAGATGTTGTTTTTCTTACCAGTCAATAAAATATTTTTGCCTTTTTTATTCTTTTATAGCTTATCTCACCTGTGTTTTTCAATTGCCACAACTTTGTCTGTTTGTCAACAATTTTTCCTGAAACAGTTTTTTGTTTTTCTCTTACCGTTTCTATATCTGAAAGATTCTCTTGTAATTGCTGTTTTAATTATTTATCAAAAAGTGCCTTTTTGACTAGATCTTCCTAGATTATGGAGTTCTTTATTCACAATAGGCGTATACCAAAAATGCCTATTGCAATGAAAGAAGAAAGCTAATACAAACCCTAAAAATACACCAAACACTAAGTTGCAGAAAATAGCAGGTACTCAAAGAAAAAATACTTTTAAGCAAAAACAGTTGGACTTTGACAGGAGTTGGTTGGAGTTGGACAGGAAGATTGTTGATAAACATTAGTTAATAAGTAGTGAAGTATTTCAATTCTTTAATTATTGTGGACTCTGATTTCTTCATCTTTTTTTCTTTCTCTTATCCTAGCATCTCCTCAATAAAATATTTTTTGTTGGTGTTGACTTTTGAGATGTATTAGATACATCACAGTCTGTAGTATTTTCTCTCATACACATGTATGTTTTTTTTTTTATTGCGATACTTGGTGCAATGCTCCCTTCACTTCTTATTTCCTTCCCCGTGTTCTCGTGGAGTGGTATTTTTAATATGCTTCCTAGTGCCCTTTTCTTCTTGCTCTCCAAGATTTTCTATTTTCTGCGGGTTGTTTTTAATATGCTCATATCTCCTTTGCTCGGCTCATCTTTTTCTTTGTTAAATATCTTCCTTAGGGAGTCATTTTTTTTCTGGCGCCATACTCAAGAATGTGTACCCAAAAAGATGACAAAGATAATATAAACACTGAAAGATCTGTCGTGGGCACAAGGGACTGTTGCTAAGGGACTGATTAATATTATTTCATTGAAAGGTAGCGTTGAATGTAATTGAGTCATGTTACTTTGCTGTACACAGAGAATATTTAACTATTATAACAATATAAAGTTTCTAAGGCTTAAATATAGTACATTAAAAAGGAATCCTTACCAGAGGACTGTCTGCTATCAGGTTAAGTGAGTTGCACGGACGCTCGTGCAGCACTAAATAAAAGTAATTCCGGGTGCTAATGATGACAACCATGGAATCTTCAGACCATATTGTTTTGTTACACGCAGCAAAACAATTGTTTAATCTTAAGATTTGGTGAAGCATAATTTAAAAAAAAGACAGGGGAACTGTTCACAAAACAAATGGAAACAAACTTTGATTAAATTTTTTACTATCACAAAATAAGATTTATAAAAAATAAGCATGTCTCATTATCAATTATATAATAATTTTTGAATAATCAAACAATTTTATTTATTTCTGTACTGTACTGCTTTGGTGACATGTCAGGGGGCTTGTTTTTTTTTAAAAACTGAAAAGTTTTTGATACAATAAAGTTTATTTTAATAGATATTGCACGCTAAGCAGAGGTAGATTTGGTTATTATCTTGTAAAGTTATCTACGAAATATATAATAATCTGTACTTTTTTTTATATTTGCCTGAGACAATGATTTTCCCAGTTTATAGAGAATCTAAACTGACTACTAATTAATAATAAAGTAGTTTTATGAAAATATCAACCACACCCAATTATTAGAAAAAACTATCAAAAAAGCTTTATAAATAGTATAATTAAATTTAAAGGCTAGGTATACTACTATCCAAGATCAATGATTCACAAAGTATGTAATATATTTATGTGTTGGTTTTTTAATTGCAGGAACTGAATTTGGATTTGGTACAATTCCCAAAATCGGTTTATGTGAGAGAGATTCGCATTATACCTTTAGGTGCAAGGGTTGAAGGAGATTTTCCTGGTGGCGTGCGACTTGGTGCTACTAACCCAACGAAATTCCATATCGATTTTTTCGTAAATGACCTGAGCAAGCCCGGCGCCTCAACATTTGAAGCATTGGGAAGTCTGGACTACTGTCAAAATGGACAAATACACATGGAGTGTGGGTCCTCTGTGGATCAGCCTAGAATACCAACAGATGGCCTTGTTCTTAGAGGTTGGAGATATTGCATTCTATAAATTAAGTGATAGAAAATCTTTAAATGTTACTGAATAAACTTGTTATAAGTTTATTCACCACTCCATCTTGTTTTGTAAGTTTCCTAAAAGTTGATTAACGAACCATTAGTATATAATAGTTTTCGATGAATGGCAGAATAACCATGACAAAATATTTTCTATGAACAAGAATAAAGGTAAAAACTAAAACCCAACTACGACAAAAAACGTCTTTCTTCTTTTGCGCGGTAGAGCCACCCTGCTGTTTTAATAATGTTTGAGGCACAAACTGGTCGGCTCAACCACAGTCCCTCTCTGGTTTGCACAGAATAACAACTTAATTCTTCGTTGAGCACAGATATATTTGTCTATGGGTCATAGCAACCACTTGACATAAGGTGGACTGTGTGCTCGTTCATCATCTGCGAATGGAGAACTAGGTGCCGCCCTACCTAGTTCATAATTTTTTTTGAATTAACCTCTAGTGATACGTGAATTAAGAATGTGCTCATGTTATAGAGATGTATGTTTATTTAATATTTATATTAAAATTAGATTATCTATATTTAAATTAAATTAAATTTGATAATATACACTAACTGGCACAAAAACGACTTACTTTGAATTTTAATTAATTAATTGTCTTAGATTTTTTCTTTAGTATCATGTCTTATTGATAAGTGTTATTTAAATAATTCTTTGGCAAAGAATATTCGATAAACAAAACTCGTAAGCAAAATCGGAACTCATCTGTAAACAGTACTTGGGTCCTGGAACAATGGATCCCAATTCACATATTCATATGCGAAAGTAAGTTTGCTGACTCAATGCTGCCAGATAAGCTCTGAACCATGCGCAGGTCTTCTGGCCATGATATCAGTTTTATTGAGGCGTCTCCTGAGTCCTGTCACTTACATGCACATCTCGAGCTTCAGCAAGGCGATTCCTGACTTCAACAACAGTAATGGCCTTGTTACATAGAAAGTCTAGGGTAAGAAAAGTAATTACTAGGGTAAGAAATAGGGTCTTTGGCACCCTGTTCCTGGGCGAAAAAATAAACATATATAATTTCAAGATTATTTATTTAATGAAATCATAGTGATAATCGTTTTTTGCACTGGTCAGTATATAATACAGCCTAAGCCGCGTAATATTTTTAAAAGTGTGTTTAGCCATAATAATTTTTTCGTCATTATTATTTGTTTATTTACTTTAAAAATATGTAGTAATTTAAATTGAAATAGGACATCATATAGACATTTCTAAGATTACTTCCTCAGACACTTACCATGTAAAAAAATACGCACTATAGCAAGTGATGTACTCTTTTTCTAGGATGGTACACCACAATCACCCTGGCGGTTTACGGCAACTTGAGTCAAGTTATAACTGAAACACCAGTAGGTGCTAATCCTCCGTCAAGTGTGCAACGCCAGCCTATCACCCGTGAAGTTGCAACGGTAGCACCAAGCGTACCACAACCCGCAGATTGGAACCAAGACGTATCCAATCCGATACCATCATATACTGGGAATGTTGCTACAGGCAATCCAGATACATACGGTGCCACTGCTTACCCAGAAAATTACGATAGTCAGATGTATAGAAATGATTATTACGCTAATGAGCCTCCCAAAGATCCAAGGACTTATCATCATTTGGATGACGCCGACTGGGAGAAGGATCGTAGGGATTTGAGTTGTGAAAGAGATGGAGACAGGATGCGACCCAGCCCCCGATCTCTGGAACATGATAGAGAAAGGGATAGAAGAGACGGTAGAAGTCGCAGACGATCGTTAGACCGAGGAAGAAGTCGCGATTCGTCACGGCATAGGGAAAGAAGTCGCGAACTTGAACATTTACATTCCAGATCAAGGAGTAGGGACAGAGATTATATTGTTAAAGGCGAGTACCGGCAATTGAGTCGTTCAAGATCGCATAGTCTCGATAGAGATAGACTGAGGGGCTTATCTAATGATCGTGATTGGGATAGAGGATCATATAAAAAGGATGACTACCGTCGTCATCGGGATATTTCGTACGATAGGTCTCGTGGTGGTTCTTATGAACCGCGTTCTCCTTATGATAAAAGACCTCCATCTTACGAGCGTAAAATCCCATATGACAAGTGCGGGCCATCTTATGAGAAACGCTTATCGCCTTATGAAAAACGTAGTTCGTCATACGAACGACGCGCCCCATCATATGAGAAACAATCCTCATATGATAGAAAACGACATTCCCCATACAGCCGCATGAGAGGCTCCAGCTATGGTAGTAGATCACCAAGCCGTGACGACTCTAGGAAGCGACCTCGAACCCCGCCCGGAGAAGGGGTAAGGCGGCCATTATCACCAAGAGAGGGAGATACTTCCAGTCCAATTAATTCGATTAGATCAGAGGAAGCCATTGATTACGATAGAAGTGGCAAACAAATTCCTCGTATCGATTTCTATCATCAAAGCTATCGTCACAAGAGTTCTATTAGAAGTCCATCTCAGGAAGTGGATAATGCTTATACTGAGCCCCAGCATTCGAGTCTGGTTACCGTTCAAATTGTAGACAATGCTGCTGCAGTAACCAAAACGGCAGATTCACCTAATCGGATGCAAGATGAAGATAAGTCCATGGATGCTGAACAGTTTGAGCCTATCCTGTCAGATGAAGATATATGCGATGATCTAGAAGGACCGCCGTATAGGGAAGTGGAATATGAAGTCAACGAGTATTGTGGAGTTGACGACATAATTAAATATTACAATCCGTTCAAAGCTGAATGGAATAAATACGAATATATGAACCAGGTACATTTGCTTTCAAACAGCAAGGCAGAGAATATTAAAGACGTTAGTAACGCCAGTTTTCAGGAACTTTGTGATTCCAGTGCAGATCTTTTTAAAATATCTGAAATAACTAAATTAGTCAACAAACGTGAGTTTCTCACCAATATATTTACAGAAATTGACAATTCTTCTAGGGAAGACTGGGTGCACCAGTGTGAACAGTTGTTCGTATCATTATCAAATGTTTGTAAGACTTCAGACATTATTTTGCGCATATTTTGCAGTCGTGACAAAAAGAATGCCACTGATGATTTCTCTGATATTTGTGATTTACTTATTACGTTTATTAAAATTGGTTTAAATTTTGATTTTGCTTTGTCCCAACAACAACCAACGTACAAGATAAGGCATATGAAGTGTGGTATTCGACTCGCAGAAGCGTTGATGTCCCATAGCCATAATTATCAAGTCATGAAGGTGTTATTGGACAATGATATAGATATACCGATGCTGCTTATGGATATGTATTCCAAAGAATACATGGCTTTGAGCATACGATTAATGATTTTAAAATCATTGAACGCTTGTTTGTCATCTAAAATATCCATAGAACACTTTATGAAGGAAACATTGTTCCCTAAATTCGATAAAAACGAAAATGATGCAATGAGAAAACCAATGAATGGATACCAAGCTTTAATTGCAATAATGCAGACCAATCCGCTGGCAAGAATTAAGTTTTCATTGAGTTCGTTAATAAAGAAACTGAATATTTACGAGGCGTTAAGCAAATTGCATGATGTAGTTTTTAGCTTCAATAAAGCAGTAGCTGAAAGTAATCAAAATGATGATAACGAGCTTTCAGAGAGTGATACAGAATTCATAATAAATTGCTTGGAAGAGGTATTGTATATGTATCGCTCGCAATGCTTCCATATATCACAACCGAAACGTTTCCTACCAGTCTCAGCACAATTTGAAATCAACAGGGAGTGCTCAAATGAAATACTTTTGGAGTTTTTCAATATTCACCACACCCTCGAAGTGTGCCTTTATTTACTTACGTGTCCAGCCACCAGCAATAACTTGGTGATTACTAGTCCAATTCATGATTTGATTTTTGAATTGGTTCACTCACAAAATGGCCTCAACTTTTTGTACAAGAATATGGAGATGAGTGAACTTCTATTTAAAACTCTTAATCAACCCTACGGTCAACAAAACTCAGAGGAATCGGTTTATCCCCATGATTTAAGCAATTACACAGATCTTCAGATTTTGGGGCTTGAGATGGCTTATAGATTGAAGGCATTATACTATTTACAATCTATTTGTGATCTACAAGCGGGAAGACCAGACGAGAATGAACTGATTGACAGATTACAGTCACTGTACTGTCTTGGTTTTGGGTGCATAGGAAAAACAGCAGTACCTGATGTCATAGTCATGGATGATAACGCCGAGTGCTTGATGGAGGTGTTTGAAAGCGATTTGAAGAACAGAAATAAAAGCGATTCATCATCTAAGCAGAAATCACCGGCTAAAGGTTACGCTATAGAACTTATTGTCTCGGCTGTTAGGTTTTCAGCAAGTGTGCCATTTTTAAAGAAATACGGACAGAGACTGATGAACGTGTCCAAAGAACACGACAAATTCGAGCCCAGCGTGTCCAGTGTTCTCCAAGAAGTTATTCCATATCTGAAGCCTGCTGAAAAAATGAATCTCTTTACAGGAGATGACATGGCAGAGTGTGTTGAAATTTTGAAAGTGAGTACAGAACACGCACCTGATTTACCCGGTGAATTGACTACTTGTCTTAGAATTTTGCGTCATTTTTGTATTTCGGACTACGAGAAAAACGTTTCCATCGTCACCGAGTCGCCTACGGAAGAATACGTAGAGCTGAAATACAAATATAATGTCTTACAACTATTCTCTTTAGATGGCGTTGCTCATTTGGTTGGAATTCTCGATCGCTTAGCTACCCACTTTGAACAACCGAGCATGCACACGTCGTTCTTCGCTTCAGTGAAGGGGCTACAGTTAGCTCAAATATTGCTTCCATGCCTTAGATTAATAGATGAAATGCTAGCAAGAGTAGTTCGATGTCGCGGCCCAAGGTTCAGGGACTTAACAGCCGCCCCTATTTTATTGAAGACTTATGGAATGGCTAAAGCGTATCCAGTAGGTTCTATCGGATTCAGAACTGCATCGAAAGCGGCGGAATCTGCTGTTAGAGCACTTCTCGCTTATGCTCAACCAATAGCCGACGACGCAAACGACGGGGATTCTATACGTCGCGGACCATGGACGTCTTTGTGTTCTGAAGTGATACAGTATACTATGACAGCACCTTATACCTTCGTTCCTGGTCTTTTAGTGTTCTCGGAGCTTCTACCCCTGCCACTACCTATGCAAACTAAAACAGCACCAACTGAAAGAGAATTAGAAGACGCTTCAAATGAAAGAAGACTATGGTCGGCTCATTTACACGCACTCACGAACGATTTGACGGATATGATTCAAATAATATGTATGTCCACCTATAGACCAGTGGTCCACATGCTACGGCGCGTTTGCGTACAAATTGCCGATTTGGCGCCCAACACAGCAGCTACAGTGGCTCGGGCGGCAGTTGGTGCAGTCATTAGAGAATTAAAGCCTGCAGAACCAGCAACTCCCAGTTCCGCTAGAGTCCTAGGCTTCTTAGCGTGTCTAGTATCTCACGCACCAGTTAAATGTGCAGTATTACATACAATGAATACGGGTGGACCAAAGTCGAACGACGTACAAGCTGCACTATGTGGTGTTTTAAGTTTATCGAATCCATCAAGCGAGCAGGCCACCGCGCAGGAATTCGCAGCCCATGCTTTAGCTGCTTTCTGTGACGCGGAAGTCACTTTAACTCCCACGAACGCTTCGGCTGATATTTTATTGGCAAATTCGTTGCCAAATAAAGACGCATTAAATTCGTTGCTCGAAGCAACTGCAGCCTGTCTAGAGTCGACGACTAAAACTTGCGCGGTTGCATCCGCAGTATTGCGTGCTTATTTCGTGCTAACAGAACATGAATACGGCTTCCAGCAGTTTAGAAAGTTTGTGTCGAAAAAGCGGGAGGCTCTCGGAAAGTATTTCAAATGGGCTTTGGACGGTCTAGGAGAAGACAGAGTTGAATGCTTAAACCTTTACATTGATTTAATTAGAATTTTAAGAGTCGAGGATGGAGAAGGTCCAGTTGGTAGGAAGAGTGTTCTGACACTGAGCGAGATGGCAGATATGGTCGGGTATACAGAGAGTGAGCAGAATCATCCAATATTCACCTTGGAACAGATGCTTCGGGTTCGTATTATTTTACTATAGTATTTTTTCTTAATATTTTATGGTGTAATTACGTGATGACTGAATTTATTTATCATCTAATTAACAACTTTTATGTGTCATAAAATACAACTAAGCGATACGGGAAGTACTAACAAAAGCGGTATCCCGTATGTGGAAGAGAGCATCTACTAGTAAATATTTTATAACAAATCAAATCAATAAAAAACTGCATTCGCCAACCCACCAGCCAAGCGTGGCTACTATGGACCCCCCCCCCCTCCTCATGAAACAAAGTGGGAGGTCTATATTCACCTGTGGACTTTAATGTATTTCGAGTGTTTGTGAAATGTATGAGATCTATACATGTATTGTCTCATGGATACAGGATGTTTGGAAGACGGGTGCAAAGCCTGAAAGGTGTGATACCTTTAACCGCTTAGAACATTTTTTTTTAAATTATGTGCGAGCAGCTATGCAAATCTAAGAATAGACCAGTATCAATGCGACCAAAAAGATCTATTGCGATCACTGCTATGGCTATAGTTCACTGCTAAGCCCTATGTCTCAGCAGTGAACTATGAGTGTTACGTTTGCGCATTAAGGGTCCGTAATCAGTTAGGATGTGCAGAGGTGTTTCTTCCGTTAGGGAACAGAACCGGCACATCCTTGAATTGCTTGGTCCCAGGGTGGACATGTGCTTTTTAAGACAACAGTGTCCAGTTTGGGCCTTTGCCAGAATGCGCAATTTATGTTTACGTAATCCTAGGGCATCTGAAGCGAATTTACGATCAAAATCCCGGATTAAGGTTTTAGAATGTTTTAAGCCTGGTGTGTCAGACCAGATCTTGTGTGATTTATAGCGATAAAGTGTTTCAAGGGGGTTTTTCACATCGGGCTAGGCTTTTTGAGATTCCACAAAATGGCTCGGGTCCAAATTGCGATTTTGTCGGCAAGTTTTTTTCGTTTTTTTTCATTGCTTAAAATACCCGCGTGACCCGGAACCCATCTTAAGATGACCCTGTTGTTACATCCCGGGGTGTTAAGACGGTTCACACAGTCTCCAACTAGCTTCGAGTTCACTAAGTTTGACCTCAGCGCTAGCGGTGCTGTTTGACTATCAGATTTTAAATAAATTATATGGTTGACGTAGTGTTTTTGCAGATTGATTTCCGCACACCGAAGTATGGCGAAAATTTCTGCTTAGAAGATAGAGGTAAATCTACCCAAATTCATACTAAGTTTGAATTTTGGGCGTTCCCCATAAATTCCAAAGCCTACGTCGAGGCCCATATTTGACCCATCGGTATACCATATGAGGCTATCAATCTCACAAATAACCTGGCCATTCAGCCAGTCTTCTCTGGAAGTTAGTTCCACTATATACTTATTATAATAAGTATGGATAGTGGAACTAACTTCTATATATATTAAAAGTGTATAGTAGACGCACGATATCTGAGATCATACATAAGACCAGTGTTTCCTTAATTGAGTCGAGCATAAATTTCAATTTTTAGGAAAGCAAGCTCAAACCACCCTGGGCTTTAATTCTATACAAACTAGGCCTTGCCTCCTTTTCTAGATAAAGATCAAGGGGCGTTAGGCATATTGCATTAAGAGCCGCTACAGGCGATGTTCTCATCGCTCCAATTGCCATTAAGCAGGCAATCATTTGTAGACTATTTAGTCTGTCCGCAGTCGTCTTTTGGTTGGCCTTGTTGCACCAGACCGACAAACAGAAGAATCTGCTCACTATGCTGCTGTAAAGCCATAGGATTATACTGGGACGTGCTATTTTTGGCTTTCTGTTTGAGAGCATTAACTTCTTTTTTTAAATCGAATTTCTAAGGTTTTTAACAATAAAACCTTTTCAATTAATTTCTAAAAGTGTCCACAGTTGTTATGGTATTATTTTTTATTTATGTAATGTGTGATTACTCAAAACAAAATAATTTTTAGCCATCTTCATTTCTTAAAAATGTCAACATTTTTTAAAAACATGCTTAGTTATTGCCCTTTCTTTAGAGATATTATTTACGCAGATCTGTCTGTAAAATCGATATTCAGAGTGCCTCGAACAAGTCGGTGATCGCTTCCGGTATTAAATTTGTTGATCTTTGTCCGTCGTGATGAAGTCAATCTCATTTTTTGTAGTGTTATCGGTACTGCGCCAGGTCCACTAATCCACTTCCTTTGTGGCTTCTTCGCGAAAAACGTATTCATCAGAAATAGTCCCGCTTTCTCGAGGAAGTTGACCAGCATTTGCCCCCTGTGATTCCTGCTTCCAAAACCGTGGTGTCCCAAAATCGGTTCGACGCCCGTGTGTTTACCCACTTTGGCATTAAAATCCCCCATAACAACATTGTAGTAGGCCTTTGTGGTGTTACGTAAGACCCTAGAAATGTCTTCATAGACAGTTTCTACTTCGTCATCCGAATGTGCCGAGGTCGAGGCATAAACTTGTATGATCTTCAGAGAGTATCTCTTTGATAACTTAAGTACAAGGTACGCTACCCGTGTCGACACACTTGAGATTTCTACAATGTTGTTAGTGAGGATCCTATGTACGAGGAAACCTACTCCGCCTTGGGATAAGTCGTCTCCCTCCCGAAAGTAGAGCAGATGGCCAGATTGCAGGGTAATTGTGTCCTCTCCCTCTCTTCGGACTTCACTTAACCCTACAATATGCCATCTTATATTTTCCAGCTCAGCTTCCAGTTCATAAATGTGTCCGTCTTGCCGCAGAGTCCTTCCATTATATGTCGCCAAGTCCAGTTTTTGGTGGTAACCTGTCCTCTCCCGGGAATTCTTCGCACCCCCTGCCCTACCGTTACCATGACCGCCACCACGGCCAGGAATAATGGGGCGACCGGGAACTGGGGGCCGTGTTTTTGTGGTGCTACTCATAGGAGGATTTGCCCTTAATCGTCACGCTGGGCAAGCGGGCTGGCGATCGCAGTGCCAGACACATCGCACCTGTGACTCTGCTGCCCATCACAGGTCTGAGCATTTTGGTCTGACGAAGACTGGGATGGTTTTGCCGCCATCCATCGGAAGCCTTAAGTTCTCCTTTTTTGAGGCAATTCCCTCTGTCGGCTCGTACGACATCCACGGGATGAAAAGGAGTGACAGTATTCTAGGCCGCTGCCACACAGCCAGGATTTGGATTAAAAATGGCGACATTCAAATAATCGTGCATTGTCTCGTAAACCAAACGTGAGGCCAAATTTTAGCCCGATAGTAGCAATCAGTGGAAGTTGATGTCATATTGATTACAAAATTCAGGCTTTGCACACATCTTCCGAACATCCTGTATTATCTGACAGAACAATGCTGCGGCTTGCTTCCTATATATTGAATTAAATATTTAGAATTGTTATCACCTTATTAAATATAGAGAATCTTAACGGGCACTTATTTCTCATTTCTCTGGACTCGTTTCTCACCCGTATTTGTAAATTCGTTTGTTAGTTAATTGAATTTTTCTTAAGGATATATCGATTATAGGTTTATAGTAAATATGCAAAAATACCCCCATATCATTCAGTGGGTGCTGTAAAAGGCGACGGAGGGAAACCAAAACTGGAAATAGGCAGCTGCTTCTTCATAATGACTACTCAATAATGGTAAAAAAAACTGAGTTTGTCAACCCTCCTGCCAAGTGTGGCAATTATGGAAAAAATTCTCATTCCCAACTATGAAGCAAAATATGGGAAGTGTGTCCAGCTGTGGACTTATGATGGGCTGTAATAAATTAATGAAAATGAAAATTAAGTATTATTATTAAACTTAATCGAAATTTACACACAATAAAATATAACACATAACTACCAAGTCTCACCAGTGCATGTAAAGTAGTTGTTCTGGTGCATACAATATAACAAATTCGAAAGACGACAAAATGTTTGAATTTAGGAGATCTAAGCTTTAATTTTAATTTATCATACTTACTTGATTATTTTCGATTCCAGGAGCGCAATTCCGACGAAGATGCAATAGCCAATGCAAACTTCTTGGCTTCTCAGCTCCAGAAGTTGAAATCAAGTGACGATCCACCGGCAGACGTACCAGACCCGATACTTCCAGCGCCAGAGACCTTAGTGGCACAGTTCGCGGCTCGAACAATGTATACTATTGGGGATGCGAACGACGAACGGTTAACTAGCAGTTATTGGCTTAACGTCCCGTCGGCTGGTGGCGATGATGACGTGAACCATAATGATCTGGTAACTTACTCATGTAAACTATTGAGAAAAGACATCTAAGAAAATCATCTAAACCTTATAATATTATTGTACACAAATATTTCTTTGATTTTACTCGCCTTGTGTGTCTACTTGTCTCGTGCCTGATGTTGTATCTAAATACGTTTTTATAAAATAATTTCTAGATTCGTTTTTTAACCGACTAACAACGCCCACAAAACAGTTGGGATGAGAGATTCTCTAATGCTGTTAAATGGTCACCGTGAACGCAATAGTTGGAAGATGGAATGTCTCGCAGAATGTAATCTCACAGAATACCAGCGTAAAATAGTGGCTTAATGCTGCTGTGTTTCGTATAGTGAGTGTGGAGAACTGGAGACCTCTTTTACTGGAAACCAGGCATTCCATCTTAGTCCTCACAGGTGACAACGTTATTTGAATAACGTATCAAATTTGAATAACTTTATGTTTTTGTGGGTTTAAAATTTCTGCACAACACGGTCCAATTTTATTGTGAACAAAATAGAGAATTACTTAGTTGTAATAAGTAAATGGTTCGCTACCTAGAAGGGCTCTTAGGCATAATAGGGTGCTTTGATATGAAGCGTTTTTGAGAATGTGAGAGCGCCCGTGTTTATGTGTGTACCGTTACCGTTATCCTAATTTAAGTCCACTGCTGAACATAGGCCTCCCCCTTATAATGCCTCATAGGTGCGATATTAGCTCGTGGTTTTTTTTTAAATTTTTAGTCGTTATTAGGAAGATCCTGCTGCCCATCTCCTGGTTTTTTTTCATCCCATAGGTCTCGTAAGAGGCGACCCTCTTGCTACACCCACGGGATGATATGGGGTAGTGGATATTTTTACACCGCCACTATACGGC
This sequence comes from Parnassius smintheus behrii, assembly GCA_036936625.1. NCBI lineage: Eukaryota > Metazoa > Arthropoda > Insecta > Lepidoptera > Papilionidae > Parnassius > Parnassius smintheus. The sequence continues at coordinate 45,425,958 of JAUPFT010000018.1, read as the reverse complement.
TTATGTGTGTACGACCGTGCGTATTTACGTGCATGAGTATGTACCTAAGTACGTGCATGTACGTGCATACAAACGTCTGTGCGAGAGATCAAGTGTGCGTGCGTATTTATCTGCTTGAAAATGAATATTTTATTTATTCTTATTAATTCATCATATTTGTGAGCTATGCACATTTATCGAATGTGGGAAAAATATATTTTGTATTTTTAGAACGTCAGTCTTTCAAGATTACTTATTTTCTAGTGTCGGAAACTAGTCTAGTGGTAAAATATGGCAGTTTATATATTTTTTATGCGATAAGAGTGCCAAGTGAGCACACAGTCCACCTGATGGTAAGTGGTTGCTATGGCCCATAGACATCTATATCTATCGTTGATTACAAATCAAAATGCAGATGCGTTGTCACTCGTGAGGACTAAGATGGAATGCCTTGTTTCCATTAAAAATGGTATCAGGTTCTCTACAGTCATCATACGAAACGTATTTTACGCTTTTATTCTGTGAGAGCGTGGTCCTATTCTGATCGAACTATACTACTAATATAGTTTCAGCATGGCTCTACCACGTTGAAATGTTAGTATATGTGCGCGTGTATTCGCATTACACATGCTATTAAAATATACTATACTATTAAACGAGCAATTCTTGTATATATATATATAATCGGGATCTCGGAAACGGCTCCAACGATTTTCATAAAATTTAGTGTCCGGGGAGTTTCGGGGATAAAAAATCGATCTAGCTAAGATTTATTTTTAGAAAATGTCTTTTTGTCTGCGTTTTTAGGCAATGAAAAACTGCTACAATATCCTATCCTATACTATTAAACGAGCAATTCTTGTATATATATAATCGGGATCTCGGAAACGGCTCCAACGATTTTCATAAAATTTAGTGTCCAGGGAGTTTCGGGGATAAAAAATCGATCTAGCTAGGATTTATTTTTAGAAAATGTCTTTTTGTCCGCGTTTTTAGGCAATGAAAAACTGCTACAATATCGTTAGAATAAGAAGGTAAATTTTTACAGATTGTTAATGGTTATAAATAGCTTAATTGGTATAATGGGCGGTCACAGAATCTTTTATAAAACCCCGGTTCGAGCCCAGACTGACCGACCGACGTTTTTTAATTTTTTTTTCAAGTTCCTTTCTTTTTTGAGAAAATCTATTTTTTTCGAGCCCTTTTTTTAGTATTTTTTAAAAACACGAAAATTTAAATTAAAATAATTGCACTCATGATTTTTTATTCAAATAACCAGTTCCGTTTTTTCTGTTATGTCGCTAAGATCAAAAAATATTATATTTCATCAGTATGTAATTTGTATCAGTATAATTTTCAAAACACATGAATTAAAAAAAAAACCGAGCGAAAAATACCGAGCAAAGCTCGGTCAACCGGGTACTGCAATCATAAATAGCGGAAAGTAAATATAATTTCTAGTTTTCGAACCATTTTTCTCATCGTATGTGATGAAACATAGATGCAAAAAATATTGGGGTCAGATGTCACGAGATTTACTGACATTTACGATGTTGTATTTATTCTTTATTATTATGTGATATACGTACTTGTGTGCGCGCGTATGTTTATACAACGTTCTCTCGTGCGTGTGTATTTATATATTATGTATGTCCGTGCATATATACGTATTACGTGCGAGGGTGCGTGCGTTTGTGAGAGCGTACATGCGTGTGTAAGTACGTACTACGTGCGAAGGTGCGTGCGTGCCTACGCACGCGTGCCCGTGGTACAAGAATGTGGGCGGTGCGCAGGTATCGTGCGACGTGGTGGCGCTGGCCAGCCAGCAGCTGGGCGGTGCGGCGGCGCTGGCGGCTGGTGTGCGGCGCCTGGCCGGCGTGCCCGACGCACAGGCACCCGCACCCATGGACAAGCGCCCCGCCGGTACACAGCCACAGCCACCATATAGCACCACCACCACACCACTACCATACTACACCACCACCACCACAATAAATATTAAGACATACTTGGTAGTTGATAACACACAGTACCAGTAGCAACTGTTTGCACATTTGACGCTACTTCCTGTCGCCGGCCTAATTTAATTTGATTTGTAACAGAAAAAGAAACAGAATTTTTTTATTCAATGTTGTTTATAAACAATACTTATTGAAAGTCACTTTATTCATTTACCACTGGTTCGCAAAAAAAACCTCTGCCCTGGGAAAAACCAATACACCCAGCGGGACAATTTTTTTTTTCAAATTATAGCTTACTATCATGTTTACAATTAGCAACACAAGACAAATTAGAAATAGCTTGGTAGCGATCACCCTTCCCAGGGGTTATTATCATCCATAAATTCCTTAATATTATAATAACCCCTTTTATACAAACTTAGTTTAATAACATTTTTTAACTTTGCATATGTGACATTTTGTCATACGCAAAGTTCTCCTCAAGAATGAATTACTGACTCGGTGCAGTCGAGTAACTGGTACTACTAGCTTGTGTCTGTTTCTAGTATTTACAGAATGAATATCACTTATTTTCGCAAAACTACTTTTATTTTTGTGTACGTACATTACATTTTCATAAATGTATTGAGAGGCCAGAGTTAATATATTAATTTCCTTAAATTTTTGTTTCAGTGACTCTTTTGGTTTTAAATTATATATTGCTCTAATGGCCATCTTCTGTAAAATAAATATAATTTCAGTGTCAGTCGCGTGTCCCCATAGCAAAATACCATACGACATAATGCTATGGAAATAACTAAAGTAAACTAATCTAGCTGTTTCAACACTGGTAAGAGTTCTAATCTTTTTACAGCATATGCTGCAGAACTAAGTCAGCTAGCTAGTTTTGATATATGGGGGAGCCATTGAAGTTTTGCGTCTAGTGTGATTCCAACGAAAATGGTGGTATCAACAAGACTCAGTTCTTCCCCATTTAAAATTGCATTAGTATTAACATGTTTGACATTAGCAGTTACGAATTTCATACATTTAGTTTTAGTTCCATTAAAACGCAAATTATTAACATTAAACCAATTGACAAACTTAGCTATAGCATTATTTACTTTGTCGAAATTTAATAACTGTCGTTTTAATTTGAAATATAATGAAGTATCATCAGCAAATAATACTATATCATGGTTATCCCCTACTATGTAAGGTAAGTCATTAATATGTACAAGAAACAGAAAGGGGCCGAGAATTGAGCCCCGAGGCACGCCCATTGTACTATCGACCCGGAAGACCTCATACTATTTTGTCATTTAAATATGAAATAATTAATTTAAGAGCATCTTCTTACACCATAGTGTTGAAGTTTCCTGATTAATGTTTCATGGTGAACACAATCGAAGGCTTTGGATAGCTCACAGAATATACCCAAAGTATCCTGTGAATTATTCCATGCATTAAAGATATATTTAATCAGCTCAACACAAGAATCAGTTGTTGAGCGACCCCTTGTGAAATCGAATTGATTTTTATGAAGTAAATTATTTACATTAAAAAATTTAACATTTGATCAAGAACAATTTTTACGAAAATAGGAACTATACAGAAATAGGTCTAAAATTAGCGGGGTTCAATGTACTACCAGATCTAAATAAAGGTATTACTTTATTATGCTTCATTAAATCAGGAAACACACCAGATTCGATACTAATATTAAAAATAATAGATAGTTGAGGTGCGATTCTATCTATTATAGACGCAATAACTTTAACGGAAATCTCCCACAGATCGGCCGTTTTCTTAATATCAATAGTCTTAATATTTTACAATATCTTTTGATGACACTTTGTGAAATTCAAAGTTCTTTGCGTGAAATGCGTGTAGCATTTACATTTTTTGCAAAATGTAAGATATGGTTATACTGTTATCAATCTGAAACCACAAGATCCTCCCATCCACCTCTTACGTCTTCCACAGAAACGTCTTAATGGATTTTTATACGCTATTATAACATGGAAATTGCATAGGTAAAAAATGATTATGTTACCTCACAGAAAAGGGGTGCAAGCTCACAGTCTACCACATAGTAATTGGATACTGCGGTCCATAGATCACATCTACCCTCGATTATAAATTAAAATGCAGATGCGTTGTAACTCCTGAGGAATAACGTGGAATCTCTCGTTATCAATGAAAACTGTTACCGGTTCTCTATTATTCACGAAACTTAGCAGCATTATATTCTGTTCCATGATGCTATTCAATATAAAGACATTTATTCCAACACTTACATCTACACACATGTTACATTAAAATTAAGTGAAAAATAACTTTAAAAAAAGAAACAGAATAGAAAGAAATACACAACATCACAATAAAATGGCGCGGTTCTATATTGTTGTGTACTTCTACCTCGGTCCAGCCTATCATTCCTGTTGAAGCTATGATATAGCTGCACCGTGGCGCAATGACGTAAAATAATGGAGATTAACAAGGAAATAATGGTATCTACAGTGGCGTTGAGTCGTGTCCGTGCGGAAGGCGGTGCGGACGCGTTCCGTTCGAGGCCGCCCAACACTTCGCGGCCGCCCTCCCTGCACGTGGATGACTTCACCGCACTACACCAGCCATATGCACTCGCGATCAGGTAACGATGAATAAACTACCTCACATCATTTTTGAACTGAAAAATTATTTAGAATTGCTGTAATTTAAAACTCAACAAAACGTAAAATCGACACTAAAGACAGATATATGCATCTATAGGATTTAGCCTGCAAGAGAATGAGATAGAATATAGTATAGTGTTCCCATTATCACGGTCTTCTCTTTATGCGGTGTTTCGTAGTCTCTTTCTGTAGTTACTTTTTAAAATATTCTTAACAGAAAGTACTCGCATAGCATATGCAAGCTTCATCATCATCATCACCATCACCATCACCACCACCTGCAGCCGTCGACTTCCTGTATGTCTTACGAGGTCGTCACTCCAACTAGTGGGGGAACGCGCTACACTTCGTCTACGATACTGCCACTTGAGAACCTTTCTTAAATGTATATTGTCGGTACTTCTAGCCATATGACCGGCCTATTACCACTTCAGCTTACTAATCCGTTATATAGGTCGAAGGTTTGATGTAAGGAATGAATTACTACATTGTTTTTTTTTTCATTCATTTAAAAATTTGTACGTTGAAACGCGTAGACCACCATTATCTATATGTATTTAACTTTCTTAACTTATCATAGCACTTTATATAACACAGCATTTTTATAGGCTATACTCATTCATCAATCAGTATATTACAAGCATTCAAATTAAGTAGAGGACTTTAATCTTTCGAATATCATAGCAACTTTATTTCAACAAGTGTGGGAGTTACACCCCACAAAATTATTTAGTTCGTTGAGAAGAAAAGATTAATAATAAAAGACATGTAGTTTTTATTGGTTGGCAGATGAGGCTTTGATTTTTTAAGTATTTTTTATTCATTCATTATAGCCTATCAAAAGTGCATTGGTGAACATACCGCCCTTAAGATTAATTCATAGGGAGAATATTTACCATTGTTGTGACAGAAACAGAAGCTTTTTTATTCAATATAGATTATTAATCTTCTTCAATACTTATTGAAAGTCACTTTTTTAATACCACTGGTTCGGAAAAAACCTCTGTCTTGGGAAGAACCAGCAACAAACCCTGCGGGACTTTTGTTTTAAAAAAATAACAGCTTACAATCATATATGTTACAATTAACGACACAACAAATTAGAAATAGCTTGGTGGCGATCACCTCTCCCAGGGGTTATTATCATCCATAAATTCCTTAATATTATAATAACTCTTTTTATACAAACTTAATTTAATAAGGTTTTTGAACTTTGCGCAGGTCAAATTTTGTATATTTTTGATTTTGTTGTAAATACATCGCCCCAAGAATGAATTACTGACTCGGTGGAGTCGAGTAACTGGTACTACTAGCTTGTGTCTGTTCCAAGTATTTACGGAACGAATATCACTTATTTTTGTAAAACTAGTTTTATTTTTGGGTATGTGCGGGTATTTTCATAAACATATTGAGAGGCCCAAGTTAATATATTAATGTCTTTAAATTTTTATCTGAGTTACTCTTCAGGTTTTAAATCATAAATTCCCTCTTCCGTAAAACAAGTATGATTTTAGTGTCAGTCGCGTCTCCCCATAGCAAAATACCATACCACATTATGCTATTGACGCTTTGCGTCTAGTGTGATTCCAATAAAATGGTGGTATCGACAAGACTCAGCTCCTCTCCATTTAAATTTTCTAAATGTTTGACATTCGGAGTTATGGATTTCAAAACATTTAGTTATTAGCCATTTGAATGCATATTATTAACATTAAACCAATGTTCTAATTTAGTTATAGCATTATTTACTTCATAATTTAATAACTGTCGTTTTAATTTGCAAATATAATGAAGTATCATCAGCAAATAATACTATATCATGGTTATCCCCTACTGTAAAAAGTAAGTAATTCTTATATACAAAACAAAAAGGTGCCGTGAATTGAGCCCTGAGGCACGCCCATTTGTGCTATCGACCCGGAAGAACTCATACTATTAATAACAACTTTTTGCGTTATGTCACTTAAATATGAAATAAATAATCTAAGAGCATCACTTCTTATACCGTAGTGTTGAAGTTTCCTGATTAATGTTTGATGGTTGACACAGTCGGAAGGCTTTGGATGGGTCACAGAATATACCCCAAGCATACTGTGAGTTCTCCCATGCATCGAAGATATATTTAATCAACTCAACACCAGTATCAGTTGCCGAGCGACCCCTTGTGAAACCGAATTGGTTTTTATGTAATAAATTATTTACCTTAAAAAAATTACATTTGATCAAGAATAATTTTTACAAAAATTTTACTAAGTTAGTGTTGATGGTACTAAAATAGGTTGAAAATTGGCGGGGTCTAATGTACTACCAGATTTTTATAAAGTTATTACTTTATTATGCGTCATTAAATCAGGAAACATACCAGATTCGATATTAGTATCAAAATAATAGATAATTGATGTGCGATTGTATCTATTGTAACGCTTGAGCGCCGAGTTGATAACCGCAGTACTTTATTATTTTGAGTTGTCATGACGAAGATGCAGCTTTTCGTTACCTGTTCATTTTCCTCTGTCGCCTCTTACGACAGCCACGAGTTGATGTTATAGCGTTTTGAATGATCTTACTCCGCCACTACGCGATGAATTCAAAAACGATAGTTACAAACTTTGCAAACTGTTGATGACAAGTAGCTAATGCGAGAGTATTGACACGGCTTTTATCCAAAGGTCGTATGTTCTACTAAACGCATATTTTCCATAAGTCCCAACTGACACGTTCTTAAAAAGTCGTGCTTCGTATCACATATCGTATAACATAGTGCTTTTGTTCATAGCGTGCTAATGTTCACAACGTAGTTCTAGTTTTCATAACGTTGTGCTCATCTTCATCACCTAGTGCTAGTATTCATAATGTTTTCCTGTCTTCATAGTGTTGTGCTAATATTCAAAAATTAGTTCTAGTATTCATAACTTTCTGTATGTTTGTGTTCATAACGTTGTGCTAATGTTCACAACGTAATTCCAGTATTCACAACGTTGTGTTTGTGTTTATAACGTGGTTGTAGTATTCATTATGTTGTGCTTGTATTAATAACATGCTTTTTTCAACATTGTACTTGTGTTCATAACTTTTGATGGTAAAGCTCGTAATTTTTGTACTAGTGTTCATATCGTTGTGTTCATGTTAACAAACTTTTGTTTATGCTCACACAGAAGCGGTGGTGGCGGCGGGCGCCGAGCAACTGGCACTGACCGCGGCCGTTTCGCCAGCGCCGCGCCGCCGCACGCACACTACCGACACCTGTGAGTAAACACCACTCGCACACATGCAAACTACCGACACATGTGAGTACTCACCGCGCGCACACACGCACACTACCAACACCTGTGAGTACGCACCGCACGCACACTACCGACACCTGTGGGTACGCCCCGCACGCACACACACTCACACACACACACACACTACAAATCCTTAACCATGTTGAGCCGTATACTTTTTAATGTTGTAATTTTATTTGACTTGACAAGTGTTAAAAAGTTTGAACCTGTCCCCGTTTAGTCGCGGTCGCGGTGCTTGGGAGATGGGCGCGCAGCACTTCGGCCACTTCGCACCAACCTCGCAGTACATGATGGGTAATTATTCGATAAAATTTCGTACATTCGACATTATAATTTTAAAAAAAAATTGTGGTTGCGAACCTACCCGCCAAGCATGGCAAATACCAGCATCTCCCTTATTTGGACAATCTATGGGGGAGGCCTATGGTGAGCAGTGGAATTTTATGGGCTGTAAGGAATTAAATAATTGTTTTAAATATGTAAAAGAATGGAATGTCTGAAAAGATGAAACTAAAAAAATGTTTGTTGCAGGTATGGGGTGGGGCGGAGCTCGCATGCAGCGTGGACCACGACATCGCGCCTTCATGCGATAGCGAGCAGTTGTGCCAGAGATATAATAAATGTCTTAATATTGCCGATTCTATTGTTTTATTTTTATTATATCGTGAATTTGGCCCACTCCTATAATACTGAATTAAAGAATGTTGATCTATTATTTATCAAAAATAGACTGTTTTAAAAACAAATAATATAATAATTACATAATATACATTTACATGCATAGTACATTTATTCCTTTCACAAACAAAATATATGCTCATATATGTTACGAGGTTTGAGTATTGGCTAACAATAATCTTGTTTGAACGCCTACGTCAGTAATTTGTATAATTTATCACTTTTTAAACGTATAGACGAACATGTTACTAGACCTACATAATAATTTAAAATATTATGTGGCTATACCACGGCTCCTAACCGTGGTAGCTCAGATGGTTAACGCTCGCTGTAAAGTCACATTACGCGAGCAACCCGGGTTATGACCCCCGCCGGCAACAACGAAATTCTTAATTGCAATTTTAAATGCTGATTCCACGTACTCGGCGATGAAGGAAAACATCGTGAGGAATCTGTATGTCTGAGAGGAGGTATTGTTGAGCTGAACCAAAATTCAACCAACTTGCTGAGCGCTTGCGATTGTCAAACAAAATGCATTTTCGTCGCCGGTAACAATGCGGTTCAAAATTATTTCATTTGTGTGCCTGTTGAGCAGTGCAAGGCACGTCTCGATGCAAACATAAAGTTCGTGGAGCATCCATTCGTCAAGCTTTTTTACTTAAAAGGTTGAAATGTAATGAAAACATAACGTTAATCAATGACTAATTTTGAAAAAGAATTCGATCTTTTTAAAATAAAATTAATTTGAAATTAGAGCTTTTAGCCAAACAAAAATTATTTTGTATTGAAATGGCCAGTACTGTAGAACGACAATTTCATAGGTAAAGATCTATTATAATTATTTAAAAATTATGCCAAATCACTTCGAGAAAGGACTGTCTGGTAGTACTCGGCAAACTAGCCCTGTTAGAGGCCCTAGTCCCAGAACCCAGTAGATTTCAGCACAATTATCTCTTTATCTAGAACATACAGAAAATTGACTGAAGGACTGCTAATGTTATGAATGTTAATTCCTCAGACTAGCGACTTTTTATATAAAATCAAAGCGACAAGCGAGATCACCTGGTCTCCATCTACTGTAACCCATGAACATTTGTAATCAGAGACGAATTTATAATGAGGCACACTTGGCACTGGTAGAGAGAGGGCATCATTAGCAATAGGCAACTTCTGATAAAAATTATACGTTTAATTATGGAATAAATGCAAGTTACTAGTGAATGAAAACAGAAATGAATGTCTCGCTATATTTGCAATGCATTGCAAATATAGCGAGACATTCATTTGCAATACAAAAGCGACAGTAGCCTAATGACAGGGCGCGGACCGCGAACTAAAAAAGGTCGTGGGTTCGAATCCGCCATTCCACTACTGGAGTGAACCACTCCTAACACAAGCAATTTAAGCTTACCACGAGTGGTTAAGGGGAATATTAGTAATGTTTATAGAATTGTTAATATTCTTTTTTTAAATAAAAAAAAATTACATTTGAATTATTGTAAAACTGTTAATATTTTACTTCAAATCAAAAACAATTATAACATGAAAAAATAGGGAACTATTTTTTACAAAAACCAAGAGGACTACAAGTTAAATCCGATGCTCCCTGTAACTACACTACTCAGCCTATGGACACAAAAAAAGAACTGATGCGTCTTCACCCATAAGAACAGTATGCCTTGTAATGCATTCTGCTCTATGCTGTAGCGTATAATTAAACTGGCTGTGTAGCATTGGGTGCAAAAAAGGAGAGTAATTACTATTGAGAAACGTTTTCTTTCATGATACAACATTTTATAGAATCAACATATGAATATTAATAATAAGACATCAACCTCGATAAAGAATCAAAATGTAGACGCGTTATCAGTTGTCACCCCTGAGGACTAAGTTTGAAAGTATCGATTCCAGTAAAACGGGTCTCCGGTTCTCTACACTCACCATACGAAACAGAACAGCTGCAAGCTACTATTTAATGCTGGTATTGGTTTATGCTGGTATGTGTGAGCGTGGTCCTTCCACGGTCGAGCCAACACATTCGAGATGTAGCTTGCCTACTATATTTAAATATGATTATTTGTACTATATGTAATATAAAATAAATGCAAAGTGGCGAATGGTAGATTTATAAAGAGTCTCCTCCATTACCACCTCCACTTACCACGGATTCGAACCGGTATCTTTCTTTCCATTGATTGATGATGATTCCATTGATGATTAAGTTAGTGCGCTTCACCATCTTTAGCAGCATCACCACTTACCATCAGGTGGGATAGTAGTCAAGATGTGGCTTAAAATAGTAAAAAAGCCTTTTATTCGCTAGTAAAAGGGCTTACCTAGGTTAAGTGCAATCGCGGCTTTCGACCTAGATAAAAGGTTTTGTAAGTGTTGAGAAATTTTTATTACATCGTATCGATCATCTATGTAACACAACGTTGACTACGAAGATTATCAAGAGGCACTTAAAACTTGAATGACACTTGATATTGTGCGAGGAGTGCCGTGAGAGGACACTTTAAAGTCGCTCAGCGAGCTATATTTGGAATTTATTTGTATGATAGAATCAGAAAAGAAAGATACCTGCAGCAGAATCACAGTTACCGACATATATTCCAACGAATCAGTAAGCTGAATTTGTAATGGGCAGATCGTTTAGCTTGAAGTCTACGTGCTTGGACTCTCTTTCTGCCTACAAGTCTGTTCGAGTAGGTCGGTCGGTCTGAAGTGTACAAAGAGCCAGTATAAGGCTGTGAGGCATTCTGCCTTAGTTCTCAGAAGTAACAACGCATACACGGCCTCCAAATCCACCTAAGTAACAAACCCCGCGAGTTCGACACGCGGAAGTAAGGGGCCAGGAAAATCGAGCACTCGTTAGCACCCGCTTTCCCGTCCATAGCGGCGGATCTGGTCCCTGGGTCCGTCGCCAACCAAATTTCGACCGCGGAGGGTAGAGAGCGGCGTCTCGCAATACCGACACTCCTCTCCCACAACGACTCCACCTCCATCGCATTAACGGTGCGGCCCAGTCAGAATCGCGGAGTATAGGGCGAGCGGCGCGTCACCATACTTACACTCCTCTTTCCCCGCGACTCAACCTTGGCTGCTGCGGTAGAGGGAGAGGACACCCCTCTCGCCGCAGTCCAACGCACACATTCGAAGTGAGCTAGTCAAGCACACAAGGAGTGGCCACCTCTCCACCTCAAGGTGTAGGGCCGGCCCTACACTACGGGCCAGCCACGTGGGTTCCTCTTTGTTCAAAGCGGGTGACCAAGCCACGACTACAAAGGCCTCCCTCCACGACAAGGTGGATTCGGGGGGAGCTATCTAACGCCCTCTATTTTACTACCCACTTATACATTCATAAGGGTCGTTAACCTGATTGTAAGTGACTGTTGCATCACATGGACACCTGACAAACTACTTCAAACAAGCAGTGCTTCAGATGCGTTGTCCCCTCTAAGGAGCTAAATGCAATGCCTCATGCTAGTAATGTTACTGTCTCTCTATACTCTTCGGATCTGATAAAAACAACGTCTTTTTTATTTATTTAATGACATACAAAAAATATTATATAATCATTTTATAACTTCGCTAAACTGTAAAGACAGTTTGTTTTTGAATAAATGCACTCTTGTATTCTACTACATAATTAAATAAGTACTCAACCCACATAATAAAACAATCATATAATTTTTTTAAATATAAACACTATATAATTTCCACACTCTTATCAGTTCCAAATACAACACCCCACCCACATAACATTGCAACAAAATAGAAATTGTAAATATTCTATTCAAATATTACAAACAAATATCAGTTTTCTAAATGATCATACATCTAGCATTTTATCCATAAAATAATTCCCAAGTTTCTTTTGCAATTGTCTACCTTGCCTCAACCGATCTATTTCATTAAAAAGCTTTGGTATTAAATATTTTGTACATCTTTTACCATAGTAGTTTTTAACACTAGGCTGAAATAATTTCGCTTCTCTAACTTTCCTAGTTCTATATTTATTATCCAACTTTTCGTTTGAAAAACATTAATAAAAACCATTATAACGATTTTTATTAATGATTTCCAAAACTAATAACATGTTAACTTTGTGTTCTACAGGTAAAATATCATTATAATCTTTCTTACAATTTTTTTTAACTTTTTCATTTACAAGATATTTTAGAAATCTTGTCTGTAAATTTTTAATGTCCTTTATATAGGAAGAAAAAGTACGACCATACACTCCCAAGTCCACAGGTTATGAGGCAATCCACCAAAGCATAATATAGAAGATACATAGATTTTTTGTTCAAAATATATTTTAAATAATAAAATTTACATAATACATCCGACAACCTTGCACATACATCAGATATTTGAGGTTTCCAATTAAAGTTTTTATCAATAACCAGTCCCAAATACTTAAATTTATCAACAAATTCAATTTCTTTACATTTACAATTAATTTTATTATTATGCCCGCCATTTGCCGGCAGAAATAGGCAAGAGGTTGTCAGCCAGCAAGGCAGACTCCCAGGCGGAACACGAGTCCTGCCACCTAAGTAGTCACTCTTAAAACTTTCAATGCTCTAAAAAGTTCGTGAAATCTAGGGATCTGGTTTCATAACAAGTTACAATCATACATGATACAATAATTTAATGTTATCTGTCTTAACTTATCATATCACCATAAGTTACAATGTATCGTAGGTACAGTAGTCGTAAATGCGACAGCGGATCATGACATTCCGCGTTCAAATCCCGTGTGGGCCAAAATCAGTTGTTGGGTTTTCTGTGTAGAAATTCTCAGTAGCAATCCAGAGTCAGGATATTGGGGGTGTTTCACTCCCGTCGGAGTCGCAGTAAATCCTGATCCTGCGCCTGCTCACTCTGCGGTCGTGTTGCCGGCTATGAGAGTGAGACAATAGAAGATGCTCCCGTGCTTGCGCACACACTTGTGTACTGTAATCCTGTCCTGCGCAGATGACTAGTCTCCCTCAAGGGAGCCGCCGCTTTAACGGCGACTTTTTTACCGTTACCGGAATTCGCTCTAAAGGTTATTATACTACATTATACTTTATGATCGTACTAAATTTAATAATTTATTTTATTTATTTAAAACTTTATTGAATCTCACGCGGACATAATACTAAAAGCAAGAATTCTCTGTCAGTCGATCTAAAAAAGTGTAGAAAAATAAAATTGTATGTAATTAATATATATTTTACCGGAGTATTACGCGTCTCAACATGCACTTAGTTATCTTTTATTTATTTACTATACAAAATTTAATTATTATACAAAACGTTCTGAAATGCAATGAATTAATAAGTACAAACTATTCAACAGTTTGCAGAGATTATTTTCATTTATTTTTTAAGAACATTACGTCCACACTAGGATTTTTTTTAGTTTGCATACAAACATTTTACAAGGATAAACATCCAGATTAACAATTATTTAGTCTACATATATATATATATATATATATATATATATATATATATATATATATATATATATATATATATATATATATATATATATATATATATATATGTAGACTAAATAATTCTCCTCCATCCATAATATCATCATAATTGCATCCTGCGGGATTCAAACCCGTGGCTCACAGCGCTGCAACTCACTGCTGTCACCACAGCGCTACGGAGCCGTCAGAGTACCAAACTGACAAAGAGGTTTTTTTATGTTCGAGCCCCGTTGAGTTGGATCACATCACACACTGACGTCTGCCACTTAACTGGTAATAAGCTTTCATTAACGAATTTTACTCGCAGACCCTTTTCATATCGAATTACAAAAAATGTCGAAATACGTCAGTTACTTTCGATGTCATAATAACAAATAACACTCAATGTGATTATTATGGATATATATAACAAGCTTTTAAAATCCATTGTAAGCATAGGCTTTTTAGAACGCGCCAAATAATGTTTTCCTTAGCCCATAGCTGAGTAGGACAATTTATGTAAAGAATGGAAATAACCCTTGGAAATGGAGGTGATCGCTACGCTGGATTTATCATAATTTATATTTAAAAAAAAACATGTGCGCATTTTAACCGCGGTAGAAGTGAAACAATAATCCCGCTGGATATCTTGCTGGTTCTTCCCAGGACGGAGGCATTTCCCGAACCAGTGGTAAATAAAAAATAACTTTCAAAACGCATTTTATGATAATCCATATATTCTATTATGAGCGTAGAGACATACGGGCCAAATTCACTTGGTAGAGCTACGCTATGTGTGGCCAGTTATAAATGGTTGCGACACGAATGGGTCGACTCGACCGGGGTAGGACCACGCTCTCACAGAATACCACCGTGAAACAACAGAATAATGCAGCTGTGTTTCGTATGGTGAGTGTAGAGAACCGGAGTCCCTTCCATTGGTGGCGAGGCATTCCATCTTAATCCTCAGGGGTGACACCGCGTCTGCACTTTGATATGGAAGCGAAGATTAGATGTAGATGTTTGAGAGCCACAGCTTCCACTTACCACCCGATGAATTGTGTGCTCGCTTGTCATTCCTATTTTGAAATAAAAAATCCCACATAGGTAGTAGTAGTAGTAGTAGTAGTGGTCTTAAGTACTGCTTCTACGCCATGTTCAGCCCATGTCTTTTATAATATTAAAGGGTAAACTCTGCCGTTAATCTCAAACCTGCTTTATCATTTAAATTAGTAATATTTGACTTTGTTGCGCCTCATTGCTTTTCATCATGAATAAACTACATATTTATATATCAATACCTCCGATTCATTATATTCAATGCTCCCGAACTTACCATAAATGAGATATTGCAGCAAAACATCCCAGTGTAACCTCATCAACATCATTACATCTTATCAATATAGAACTATTTTTTTAAAGATTCTAAGCCAGCGCTGAAATTATAGAGTCGGATATGCGGTGCCAAGTTGACTGTCGGTATATCGAAGTGCTGAAGTGTTTGTACAGTAGGGCTACGATGGCTATCCGAGTACAGAACCAGAGTACCAAACCTATCCAACGGAGAAAAGTGTAAGACAGGGTGACGTTACATTCCCGAAAATCTTGATCGCTGCATTGGAAGACGTTTTCAAACTACTGTACTGAAAAGGATACGGTATTAACATCAATGGCGAGTACATTGATGTTTATACTTCAATACTTCAATTTTAATTTGCCGACGATATAGTCCTTATGGCATAATCGCTGAAGGACCTAAGCACTGTGCTCAGTGATCTCAATGGTGTACCCCAACAAATAGGTCTTATAATGAACATGCACAAAACAAAGATCATGTTAAATGTCCATGTCACACTACGACGGTAGTTGTTGGGAGCACTATGCTCGAAGTTGTTGACGAGTTCGTTTACCTGGGACAATTAGTCCAACTAGGTGAGTCCAACTTCGACCGAGAGGTCAATCGACGGATTCAACTCGGCTGGGCAGCGTTCGGGAAACTACGACACATCTTCTCGTCAGGTATACCTCAAACTCTGAAAACTAGATTGTACAACCAGTGGCTGTTGCCAATAATGACTTACGGATCTGAGACGTGATCCTTCACTACTGACCGTATAAGGACGCTCAAGATCGCTTAGCGAGCTATGGAGAGGTCTATGCTCGGGGTTTCTCAGAAATGAGGATATCCGCAGTCGAACCAGAGTAACCGACATAGCCCAACGGATCAGTAAGCTGAAGTGGCAATGGGCCAGCCATATAGCTCGAAGAATCGATAACCGATGGGGAAAAAAGGTTCTCGAGCGGCAGCTTCGTACCGGTAGGCGTAGTGTAGGGCGACCCCCACTAGATGGAGTGACGAGCTGGTAAGACATGCAGGAAGTCGATGGATGCAGGTCGCTTAGGACCGTGCTTTGTGGGATTACTTGGTGGAGGCCTATGTTCAGCAGTGGACTTGTGAAAGGCTGTAATGATAATGATGATATGGTGAGAAACCAAGTGTGAATGTTTTGGTGGCTAGTGTATCTTACGGGCTTCTGTAGGGAGGAAAATGAAGTAATCGTTTACATACGTTGTAGTTGATTTATTTTCTACAACAGAGATGCGTGTTCACATGGTTCACTCAGAAAGGAACTGCCTACTGCACTCTAGCTAACCGACTTACAAACTGTCGTCCCGCTGGCGGCGGTCGTTATCGTATTTCATGCGAATTACCTACATTTACATTAATACGGGTGACGTATGTGTGTGCTGTGTTAGCAGCACCCACAGTACCCCCCCCCCCCTTTAAAAAAATGAATTTGATACATAATTAGGTAAAAGGTTTGATCTAAAACGATATAGCCTTATCTCTAACACTAAAAAGAGTGCGTGGAGCCTACAAAGTTGCAAGCAAACGATGCGATAACGCGTGGCTTGCTTGCTACTCGCTCGCTTGACCAACATACTTTCTACTCGCTCGCTTGACCAACATACTTTCTACGAAAGTAATATATACAACGAAACATTGATCTAAAAATAATCACGGGTACATTACATTGAATTGTTTAACACTATACTTTAAAATACAAAGTGGCTCTCTTATTGTTCAATATTAATTTCATGAACGCTATATATTCTTAAAGGTAAAATTGCAAGCTTCATGTTCTTAACAATAAATTTAAGTACTTATCTCTAATTTCTTACATTAACTTTAATTAGTGACACTCATTGATTACAAAGGTTTAGGTCTATAAATATGCAATACATAGTTTAATTTGTAAATATACTATTCAAGAATGCCAAACATATTAAATAGTTTTATTTTATTTTAACACTAGTATTTAATAAAGCACTGATGCTGATTGAGCGGCTGGACTAGCTGCTGTTTGAGCTAGCTGTGTCCCGCGTCCTTGTTCGATACTCCAAATAACATGTTCGATCACTTTACCCTTTACTTTCTTTCCGGCTTTCCGGCAAAAAATGTAAATACATGTTAAACTTATCACACTTATCACAATTATCGTAACAACACTGTAGAATTCTAGTTTTCTTTGAAATTCAGCTTGCACCTGGTTACCGGCTCCATTCTGAGCTATTATTACTTCCGCGTTCTTGGACTGTTGCTTACCCATGTTATTAAAAATATTCATAAAATTTTTTGAAAACGTTACTTTCACATAAAAGATGTGTCAATCGGTTTGAATTGTAGGTACATATAATAATTGCTAATTATTTTACTTTCTAAGTTCGCTTTTACTTACATATGCAGAGTTAAATAAAATTAAATTTGCTTAAGACCTAGATTACAAAAAACGCACAGATAGCTTTACTGCTCGGCCACTCCGTGTGGTACAAGGAATAAACTTATTATCTACTTTACTTTTTGTGTTCGCGTTCTGACATTCATTATTATATTTGCTTAGATTATTGGTTTCTGACTCGACTATATATGCTGGTTTCAATCTTTCAATTGAAATATTGACCTGCCTATTAGGAAGTTGTACCTTAAATACCTTATTATTTCTACTTAGAACGCTGTAGGGGCCAACGTAAGTAGGTGTTAAAGGTTTTTTAATCGCATCATTTCTTATGAAAACATGACTACAATTATTCAAGTCCTTATAGACAAATAATTTCCGCGAATCGCTTGCGCTTTGTGACTTAGGACGGAGATTACTTATAACTTCTCGCAATCCTTCAACATACGTGTAATCGTCCCCATTGTACTTTGGACTCGCCTCACAGTAATAATCGCCTGGTAAGCGTAATGATTGCCCGTAGACTACTCGGGGTAGGTCGTGTACCGTCCCGCTGGCGGCGGTCGTTATCGTATTCATGCGAATTACATATATGTATGTACATTGACACGGGCTACGTATGTGTGTGCCGTGTCAGCACTCAGCAGCACCCACAACCTAATTGTCATATAGAGCCTACCTATCCTATTTACCACCCTCGAAGATGAAATTTTCCTCTAAATTTATCATCAATGTACTACTAACTACTACTCCTAAGTATCCCTCATTTACTAAAAAAGTATCATTAAAATCTGTTCAAAACCAACAAAGATATCGCGTAAATACATTTAAAAAAAACATATACATAGTCGCATTTAGAATCCTTTCTTTCTTAAATTCGACTACAAATATTATCATAGTCTTCAACTATGAAATTGACGTTTTTTATGTAATAAATTAACGTAATTTTTTCTACATATTTTTTATTTCTAATCATTAAAGTAATGACCCATGCAATTTATGCATATTTCCCAACGCAGTGGCAGTCTATTGATGCCGTTCTTGAAGAAATCAGCTAGACGGAAGGCAACAACTTCTTCAAAGTCATTTTTTACTGCCTCTCGGGTAATGATTTTTTTTCCACCAAAAAGTTATTCAAATTCTGAAAAAAGTAGAAATCTGTAGACGCAAGATCTGGTGAGTACGGCGGTAGATGGAGAGCTTCCAACTTCAATTCTTGTAACTTGTAAACCATCTGCAGTGCAGTATGAGGTCGCGCGCTGACCTACAGGAGCAGTGGTGATGAGCGATAGACCAACACCCTAACATCCCAAAACCGCGCCAACTTGAATAAGTTCGAAAGCAATATTCCGGGCTGCTACTGAGAATTTTGTGACAGAAAACCTTATAAATGATTCTTGGCCCGACTCGGGTTTCAAACTCAGGACCACATGATCAGCAATTACGTTTACGACCATTAGAAAAACAAGGCAGTCAAAAGTGTTAAAGCTATAATAATTTTAAAGGCGTCCCGCTCTGAGGGAAAGAATGAATGGTCCCCTTAGGCATGGCCCATATACATTTTTCTCTGATCTGCTTTTCTTATGGCCTTCAACCACTTTTTTCTTATTTCATCCTTTTTCGGGACATTAAAAACAGCTTCTCAGGTGTTTTTTTAACTTGAATTTGTACACAGAGGTATAATGCAATACTTTCTGACCATGTTTAATGTCTAGAAAATGCACGCGCCCCGAAACGAAACGGGTAGCGGGCTGGCGGGAAGGCGATCGCCCGAGCGAGTGTCGAATTGTGACGTAACATCGCGGTACGGAGCAAAGAGGTTGCCCGTACCGTAAAACACCACTTTACTCATCAATATCTTAGTCATTTTTATTGGCAAAAAAATTAACAAAATTGGGTGGCATTCGACGCAAGTGGACCAATATTGTTTTGATGCTAACATCGAAAGCTGCTGCTAATGCAGCCATTGATTGAGTATCATCAGCTTCCACATTCGCCTTTAATTCGTCATTGTCGACCAATGTTTTCGAACGACAACGGGGTTCATTTTTCAAGTCGAAATTTCCAGAACGAAACCGTGCAAAACACAGAACACGTAATATATCGTAGGTGTTCTGTGGGGCAAAACACTCCGTGATTGTCGTTGATGTTGCGTGCCGTGTTGCTGCCACGACGGTACTCGTTTTCCATATTTACTGGAATTTTTAAAGTATCCGTGATGACGAAAGAGATTCAAACACGATGAAAACACAATGCTATTATTATTGATTACATTAAACATATGACTAATTTCGGAATAAGAATTTTGTTTTTAAAATATATTTAATTTACCTACCTACCCATCGATCAATATTGATCGCCTATATATATATATATATATATATATATATATATATATATATATATATATATATATATATATATATATATATATATATATATATATATATATTTTATTAAGGACAACAAACAGTTGTATAATAAAAATTACAATTCAAATCCTATGTAAATATATAAGCTAATTACACAACCAACACCGTTATCCACAAAATTACCGTACTAATTAAAGTTATAAGGCACAGAGAATACAAATATAAAATAAAATAAGTAAAAAAAAAAATAAAAACTAAAAAACTAGAGACAACAATGCATAGTTAGCCGTTATCAGCAAAATCGTAAATATTACACATTTATTACAAAAAATAAAACAATTGAGATTAACGTTATAAAATTATAAGAAAATAGTAATAAAGATAAAAAAAAATTACAAATCATTTAATATAAGTTTTACAGCTTTTCTAAATTGAGGTAGGGACATGGTAAATAAGTCTACATCGGAGAAGCTGTTGTTGTACAGTTCCATTATACGACGCAAAGGCGCACGCTTGCCCGCATTTGTTTTGCACAGATTAAGGAAAAACAAACGATGCACGTGAGTGTTTCGTATTCTTTGTGAGTGACTTGGTACACGAAAGTATATACAGTTGACAAATTGAGAGCAATCAAAAAAGTTACGACAAATTTTGTAAAGAAAAGTACAGTCAAGTAGTAATCGCCTATTACTTAAAGTTGTTAAATAATATTTATGCAAGAGGTAGTCATAAGAGGACCAAGAACAGTAACATCTGTAGTTTACAGAGCGTAGATATTTAGCTTGAACCGATTCTAGTAAATCACTATATCTTTGGTAGAAGGGATTCCAAACTTGTGTGGCGTATTCCAATTGGGGTCTTATAAGAGATTTATAGAGCAGTAGATAAGTGCCAGACTTTTTAAATGGCTTACAAGTTCTCATGATAAAACCGTAAAGCTGAAACGCTTTGTTGATAATGTGGTTAATGTGGTAATCAAAATGAAGCTTAGAGTCAAAGAACACGCCAAGGTCTTTAATAAGCGAAACGTTGTCAAGAGGAGTATTGCAAAGAGAATATGCGAATTTAATAATATTACTTTTTTTAGTGAAGGTGATAGTTTTACATTTAGGGAGGCTAAGAATTAGTTTATTTTCTATACAATAGGAAGTTAAACGATCCATGTCATCTTGAAGTAGAATACAGTCATCAAATGTTTTTGTACTACGAAAAATTTTTAGATCATCAGCATATAGCAAGAAATGAGAATTTTTGAAACAAGTCGATATATCGTTTATAAAGATTAAGAACAGAAGAGGCCCTAATATTGAGCCGTGTGGCACGCCGGATGATACATTTATTTCATCGGACGAGAATCCATTAATGACCACCTTTTGCGTCCTGTTTGTGACGTATGATGAAAACCATCGCAATAAGTTTCCGCGTATACCGTTATAAGCAATTTTTCGAAGGAGAATTTCGTGATCCACCTTATCGAAAGCCTTACAAAAGTCTGTATAAATTGAGTCGATTTGAAGCCGCTTGTCCATATTGTCAAACAGAAAATTAGCATATAAAACAAGATTACTTACAGTCGAACGATTTTTGACAAAGCCATGCTGTTCAGGGATAATGATATTGTGTAAGCTTGGATAGATACAGTTATGAACTAACCTTTCTAAGACCTTCGATAAGGTGGACAGAAGCGAGATCGGACGGTAATTTGAAACAATATTTTTTCATCCGCTCTTGAAGACGGGGGTAATATTTGCTGCCTTCCAGATCTTTGGTACGTATCCCTCCCGTAGACTACGGTTGAAGATATGAAAGAGAGGAACGCTTATGGAGTCTGCAGTGTGCTTAAAAAAGAACGGCGGTAGACCATCTGGTCCTGAACCCTTAGCAACATCTAAGGATTTAAGTGTTTTGATTATAGTGTCTAATGAGAAGAATATATCACTTAGAAAGATGTCATTAGTATTAGTACATGGCAAGGAGTCTAGGTCCACCAATGCTGCATCTCTTTCCACATACACAGATCCAAAGTATTTTGAAAACATGTTGCATATTTCTTGCGGGTCATTAGATTGAGAATTATTATATGTCATATTGTTGGGAATGGCATTTTTATCCTCACGCGTTTTCACAAATGACCAAAACAGTTTTAAATCTTTATGCATACCAGTTTCGATTGAATTAATATAGGTGTTATAGCATTCTTTACATAATAATTGGAATCTTCTACGAAATATTGCAAAAGTCTCATAATCCGATTATAATTTATCGAAAATAAATTGTAAAAAAACTGTACATAATTACCTACAAAAATTAACTTATAATGAAACTGAAAACCTGCTTAGTATTCAGACTTAAAATAAATTCTTATATAACTGTCACCTGTAATACTACCCGTATAAAATCATAATAACCAGACACACACACACACACACACACACACACACACACACACACACACACACACACGCACGTGTTCAAACACACACACACACACACACACACACACACACACACACACACACACACACACACACACACACACACACACACACACACACACGACACATATTTTACACGCTCCTCTCCCATAACTGCTCACACACATTACACTCATAACACAATCACTTCTTACAGTCATACATTACACATCCTATGAGAGAGGAACGGCATTAGTAGTATAATTTATTATTTTGTTTGTACCTTGGTATTAGTAATAAGTGGTAACATAGTATATAAACATAATATGTGATACAATTAATTTCATTGTACTTAGGTTATATTAGCGGAATGTACAAATTTTTAGATAGAATTTGATTATTTAACTTTTGCTTGCATCCTAATATTTCGATAAATTAACGGTGGGGATATGGCGCTGACAGCTGATGCACAGGTCTCCTAGTTCGGCTGCAGATGCTATGTTTTCAAGTATATGTACTAATGTAGCTTTATTAAATAATGTTATGCAAATATCGTGATGTACAACCTCTTGGAAATAAAGAACTTATTATTATTATTATTATTATGGCAAGGAGTCTAGGTCCACCAATGCTGCATCTCTTTCCACATACACAGATCCAAAGTATTTTGAAAACATGTTGCATATTTCTTGCGGGTCATTAGATTGAGAATTATTATATGTCATATTGTTGGGAATGGCATTTTTATCCTCACGCGTTTTCACAAATGACCAAAACAGTTTTAAATCTTTATGCATACCAGTTTCGATTGAATTAATATAGGTGTTATAGCATTCTTTACATAATAATTTGAATCTTCTACGAAATATTGCAAAAGTCTCATAATCCGATTTATTACCGTACTTTTTCCATCATGCTTTTTCTTTGTTTTTAAAAACATGAATAAGAGGACGTGAGAACCATATAGGAAATTCTTTTGATTTAGTAGGCCGTAAGGGCACATGTTTTCTAATAATTTTATTTATCTCCTTAAAATTCTTAACTCCTAATGTTAAACATGTCAATACTAATGTAATTTTAAATGCGGAGGAACTGAGTCTTGTTGATACCACCATTTTTCTTGGAATCACACTGGACGCAAAGCTTCAATGGCTCCCCCATATAACAAAACTAGCTAGCAGACTTAGTTCTGCAGCATATGCTGTAAAAAAGATTAGAACTCTTACCAGTGTTGAAACAGCTAGTTTAGTTTACTTTAGTTATTTCCATAGCATTATGTCGTATGGTATTTTGCTATGGGGACACGCGACTGACACTGAAATTATATTTATTTTACAGAAGAGGGCCATTAGAGCAATATATAATTTAAAACCAAAAGAGTCACTGAAACAAAAATTTAAGGAAATTAATATATTAACTCTGGCCTCTCAATACATTTATGAAAATGTAATGTACGTACACAAAAATAAAAGTAGTTTTGCGAAAATAGGTGATATTCATTTTGTAAATACTAGGAGCAGACACAAGCTGGTAGTACCAGTTACTCGACTCCACCGAGTCAGTAATTCATTCTTGGGGCGATGTATACGCTTTTACAACAAAATCCCAGAAAATATACAAAATTTGTCATACACAAAGTTCAAAAATGTTATAAAACTAAGTTTGTATAAAAAGGGTTATTATAATATTAAGGAATTTATAGATGATAATAACCCCTGGGAAGGGTGATCGCTACCAAGCTATTTCTAATTTGTCTTGTGTTGTTGATTGTAAACATGATTGTAAGCTATTATTAAAAAAAAATAGTCCCGCTGGGTTTCTTGCTGGTTCTTCCCAGGACAGAGGTTTCTTTTGCGAACCAGTGGTAAATTAAAAAAGTGACTTTCAATAAGTATTTTTATAATCTACATTGAATAAAAAAGTTTCTATTTCTATTTCTCCTCATAGAAAATATATACAGCCGTCTCCAACGAGAGCCCGTACAGTATACTGGCCCAGTCTATATAATTTATTTCACCATTAATATCAACGTAATTAGCTTCAATAAATTTATACTTAGGTTTTGCACAACGAATCATTGGTTTTTGTAATACGTCTAAAAATATATGTGCTATGAAAGGTGGGTGGTAATTATCAATTTGAACCAAGGGAGTCAGTGGTAGCTCACAGTTGCAAGTATCAGTGTTACTTATAAAGAGGTCAATAAAGCGATCTATACTGTTTTTAAATATATTGTATTGTTTGGCATTCAATACTGAGAAAAAGTTAGAAAGTAGTCGGTAGGTAGGTGTAAAACTATTTAGAGGATCTCGTATAGTTGCGTACTTATCATTAGAAACCCACTCCACGTGTGGTAGGTTAAAATCCCCGAAAATAAAAAAATCGTTAACCACACTAGAAGTCAATTCATAATGAAAAGCATTAAATAATAATTCGTATGTGTTAACATTTTAGTTTGGCGGAACGTAAACGCCACAAACTACACTACATTTATGGTGCACGGATGTTTCGAATCTCAAAAAAACATAGTCAATATTAGAGGGCACATTGCAGCATATATTATCATCAGACATTGGTGGTGGCCTGATTACGCAACGAATGACTCTTAGTCCTCGGCGCACCGCCACCAAAACACCACCCCCATCCGACTTACCACAGGCCACCCGGTCTCTGTCACACCGATATACTAAATAACGGGGATCTATTAACTTGCAATCAGTAATATTAGGTATTAACCACGTTTCAGTTAATATTATAATATCAAAACACTCAGCAAGTATATTATTGTATAAAGTATTAAGTTTGGTTCGTAAACCTCTGCAGTTTTGATAGTAAATAGTTAATTTATTATCCTCTTTTATTGAACAACATGTAAATAATTTTTACCATTTTTGTTAAAAAATAGGAAGGCGATAACTTATTACTTTTTGTGTAAATAAAGTGACAATTATCATAGTTTAGATTATACATTACCACCAAGTCTGCAATTAAATGTTTTTTCACACACGATATTTTAGTAATGCACACAGAATAAGTTGCAGAATACCGCATAAAATTATAAAAACAGTAAACACCAAGTTTTATCAACAGTAATTTCTGATGGTAGGTAACGAACATTATTACGGGGTATACGGTAAAACACTCAAATACGTGCAAAGTTACAGAGTAATACACACTTGAGAGCAGACACCTCCAACAATTACTGAGAGCAAACACTAAGTAACTAATTTCACTATAGCGTGTATAAAATTGACAAATATAAGCTTCTCCGATCATATAACCCAAAGTTAAAGTAAAAACGTACAGAAATACAATATAAAAATGTAAACTATGTTTCGGCGATATTAATTGGTTTAATTTTAAGTAAATCTTTTTCAGAACGTATAGTGAAAGCAGGGGAGGTGTCTTTTGCCCGAACAAGGATGTTTCCGTGTTTGACCCAGATGAATCTATATCCATGTTGTCTGACTGCATCTCTTGCTTGACGAAATAGCTTTTTATTGTTTAGCGTTAGATGCTCGTTTATGTAGATCTTGTGAGACGTTCCTTCAATTTTTAGTTGTTCAGATATTATATTTTTCTCAAGACGTGCTGCAGATATGAAATTATCACGCAATATTTGACTCGAGAATCTGACAATTATATTCCTCGGTCGTGAGCTAGTTGGCTTTAACTGTTGTACGCGATGAACGGCCACAATATCTTGTGAAGTAACTGGCTGTTTTAAAATACTAGCTATATTTTGGACTACTTTTAGCAAGTTCTCGCCACGCCTTTCCGGAAGATTACTGATTTCGGCATTACAACTTCTCGATATTTGCTCCATGTAGTCCAGCCTTGCCTGAATCTCGACGAGTTGATTTGAATCTGGGTAGACAGAAGTTGATTTTTTTTCCAGCACGCTAAGTCGATGGTCAACATCCTCAATTTTCCTACTCAAGTCATCGAAGATGTTACTCATAACTCCTATTGAGGTCTTGACATCCTCAGTATCCTTTACCAATTTGGAGATCTTTTCATCCTGCCGTGAGAAGTAGCTTTCCAACATGTTGAGAATTTTATTCTGGAAAGACTGAAGCTCACTCCTGAAGTCTGGATTTGTAGAGCCTGAGGCTGCTTTGCGATATGTTACAAAAGATGGGGGTGTCACTATTTCAAGGTTTTCGTCCACACTCATGTTACCAGACCTGAGCGGACCCTCGTTGTCACTTAATTAATCCTTTTGACAAAATCTGTTGCTAGAACTCGTACACGGATAATGCTCGTACGTTAGGCACCGGGCACAGGCGATGCGAACGACGACGCGCGCGTGAATGATATATATATATATATATATATATATATATATATATATATATATATATATATATATATATATATATATATAGCAGGTGGCTCAGGACCGCGCTTTGTGGAATTACTTGGGGGAGGTCTATGTTCAGCAGTGGACTTGTGAAGGGCTGTAATGATGATATAATATATGGGCGTGCGTGCGTGCGTGTGTGCGTGCGTGCGTGCGTGCGTGAGTGCGTGCGTGTGTGTGTGTGTGTGTGTGTGTGTGTGTGTGTGTGTGTGTGTGTGTTGCATCTTCCATATACATACATATAATTGTAATATGTTATGTGTGTTGATGTTAGTACACAGTACAGTAGCTAAATGGAGAAACGACCCGGTAAGATATGCAGAGAATTCAATGGATGCAAGTGGCTTAGGACCATGCTTAGTGGCATTCCCTGGGTAGGTCTATGTTCAGCAGTGGACTTGTGAAGGGATGTAATGATGATGATGATGATGTCCTTATGTCTTGTCTTCTTACCGCCTAGTCCTGGCGGGAATAGAACTCTGTTTGCAAACTCGCCATGTGTTTTGGGTCGAATTCTACCTCTCACCCTTCACGGCTCCATTACGTAAATAAGGCCATTATCTAAAACTTTTTTACATTATATGAAATGTTTACGAAGCATGAAAGTCTCAACTCAATGTATTGTGGGTCGGTCCGTAACAAAACAAATAAATCAAGTTATAAAGTTAGAAGAAAACTATTTTACTAAGGTAGTTACTTACCAGGTAGTAAGGAATGAAAAAAGTTTATCAACTAAGTTGCAAACTCGGTAACGATGTTTGGTTTCCTATAATGACGTTTATTTAATAATATTTTTATAAAAATTTTACTTATGGTGGGTTCACGCTGGAACTTCATTTTCCGAACATCTCTGTATTGAATAATAATGCTATGGACATCGTGGCCGTTTGAACATCAGCGCTGCAAGCTCGCGGCTTATGTTGAGACGGTCCCTTCCACCACTTCATCATAGCACATTGCAGACACATATAATGGACACATATCTTTCCTTTAGTCTAATTTCCTGTTTTTTGTTTGTTTGTTAATAAGTCAGTTGTTTTATTTTTAATTGTAATTTGTCATGTGTAAGTGTAAAGTTGTAGATAAGTGTTGGAATAAATGTCTTTGTCTTTATCTCATGGTTGTAGCACGAATGACCTATTCGGCTCAACCGGGGAAGGACCACGCTTTCACAAAATAGCCGCGTAAAATAGCAGCTCAGCAGCTGTGTAGTGTCGTGTTGTGAGTGTAGAGAACCAGTCACCCTTTTTACTGCATACGAGGCATTTCATTATAGTCCTCGGGGAAGGTACCTCATCTGCATTTTGATTTTTAATAAGCATAAATGTAGTTGTCTGTGGACCACAGCACCCACTTACAATCATGTTTGCCAACTCTATTCTATAAAAAAAGATATTCTGTGAGTCTAAAACAAAACGTTAGAAAATCATGTAACCAAAAGGCTGCGCTGCGTTACATCGTGATAAACAGTGTTGCTGTTAGTTTGCATACTTCATCTATTTTGGTGTTATCATGCAATTACGTCCATTATAACTGCTCTAACGAGTGGAAGATTGAAGGTCATCACTCCATCGAATTTTCCTCCGTCATTCCTAACAAGTCAACATTATTTATTATCATCATTACAGCCCTTTACACGTTCAGTGCGTCCCACAAGTAATGCCACACAACACGGTCCTGAGCCATGCCCACATCTATCGACTTCCTGCATATCTAACAGGTCATCACTCCATATAGTGGAGTCCCGGTATCCACATACCGGGACCCCCATAGATTGCTTCTCGAGAACCTTTCTTCCCAATCGGTTGTCGTTTCTTCGCAATATGCCCCCGGCCCATTGCCATTTCAGCTTACAAATCGGTTGGGCTGTGTTGGTTACTCTAGTTCTACTGCGGATATCTAACATAACAAGTACAAAGGTTTAAAAAAAACAACTGTGGAAAATTTAGAAACAAATCAACTTTATTTATCGAGATGAAAAAGATCAAATGATATATTTATATATAAGCTTACGGAACCGATATGTGAACCGCTAGAACATCACAGTGCTGGCACTAACATAACCTCGCTTAACCTTACTGCCAACGAAAACTCACTTTACATAATATACTATACAACGTATATACCATTATTATACATAATCGAAACGAACTATATAATAATACGAACGAAACACGTGATGTAAAATGTACATTGAATAACTCCCACCGAATTTTCCCGTTAGCGTTACGTTGCAATGTCTTTGTTTTTGTTTACGTTTGTTTAAATTCATTAAATGGTAAAACATCTCACTATCATATTATATTTACAAGGCCCTGGGGGCGCAGTCTGTTTGTATCACTCGCGAAAGTGCGGGCTCGTTCGCCCACCCACTAGTCGCCGGGGTGCTCGGGGCACGATCTGTTCACCTCGAACCACTGGTCTATACACCTGGAAACAATGGAGAGTATACGTTAATTAAATTTTAAATGTTTATTTTTATATTTTCTACTAGCGACCCGTCTTCGCCAACAAGCGATCTATTAATGTGGCGTTATTTAGATTTAAACTAATCAAAGAGCAATTTTTAATTGTTTTTTTTAATTTATAGTTTTCGCATTAAATATGCCTGGATCACTCCTGGCATTGCTCTCTAGCCATTCCGAAGATTAACTCGAACAGACAGACAAATAAAAATTTAAAAAATGGTTATTCATCTCTTCATCATTATCATCATTACAGCCCTTCATAAGTCCACTGCTGAACATAGCTCTCCCCCAAGTAATGCCACAAAGCACGGTCCTGAGCCACCTGCATCCATCGACTTCCTGCATGTCTTACCAGGTGGTCACTCTTTCTAGTGGGGGGTCGCCCCACACTTCACCTACCGGGAGAACCTTTTTTCTCTATCGGTTATCGATTCTTCCAACTATGTGGCTGGCCCATTGCCACTTCAATTTACTAATCCGTTACGGATTCATGTCTTAATGGCATGCAAATAACAGACAGACATTTTAATTTTATTGCATGCCTTTTTTATTTACTCTTGGCAGACAGGTCATCATCATCATCATTACAGCCCTTCACAAGTCCACTGCTGAACATAGGCCTCCCCCAAGTAATGCCACAAAGCACGGTCCTGAGCCACCTGCATCCATCGACTTCCTGCGTATCTTACCAGGTCGTCACTCCATCTAGTGGGGGGTCGCCCTACACTACGCCTACCGGTACGAGGCTGCCACTCGAGAACCTTTCTTCCCCATCGGTTATCGGTTCTTCGAGCTATATGGCCGGCCCATTGCCACTTCAGCTTACTAATCCGTTGGGCTATGTCGGTCACTCTGGTTTTACTGCGGATATCCTCATTTCTGAGTCTATCACGCAGAGAAACTCCGAGCATAGCCCTCTCCATAGCTCGCTGAGCGACTTTGAGCGTCGTCTCAGATCCGTAAGTCATTACTGGCAACACGCACTGTTTGTACAATCTAGTTTTTAGAGATTGAGGTATACCTGACGAGAAGATATGTCGTAATTTCCCGAACGCTGCCCAGCCGAGTTGAATCCGTCGATTGACCTCTCGGTCGAAGTTGGACTTACCTAGTCGGACTATTTGTCCCAGGTAAACGTACTCGTCAACAACTTCGAGCATAGTGCTCCCAACAACTACCGGCATAGGTGTGACATGGACATTAAACATGATCTTTGTTTTGTCCATGTTCATCTTAAGACCTATCCGTTGGGAGGCACTATTGAGGTCATTGAGCATAGTGCTTAAGTCCTCCAGCGATTCTGCCATAAGGACTATATCGTCGACAAATCGAAGGTGAGTGATGTACTCGCCATTGATGTTAATACCGTATCCTTTTCAGTCCAGTAACTTGAAAACATCTTCCAAAGCAGCGGTGAAGAGTTTCGGGGATATAACGTCACCCTGTCTTACACCTCTCTGCAGTTGGATAGGTTTCGAGCTCTGGTTCTGTACTCGGATAGCCATCGTAGCCCTACTGTACAAACACTTCAGCACTTCGATATACCGACAGTCAACTTGGCACCGCTGAAGGGACTGCAGCACCGCCCAAATTTCAACGGAATCAAAGGCTTTCTCATAATCCACATACGCCAGGCAAAGTGGCAAATTGTACTCTTCAGTCTTCTGTACAATCTGCCGCAGGGTATGTATGTGGTCTATGGTACTGAAGCCTTTTCGGAAACCGGCTTGTTCGGGAGGCTGGAAGTCGTCGAGTCTGCGTGCGAGATGATTCGTAATGACTCGCGAAAACAGCACGTAGACGTGGCTCAGAAGGGAAATCGGTCTGTAGTTCTCCAAGAGAGCGTTGTCGCCTTTCTTAAAGAACAAGACCACCGCACTTCTGCTCCACGCCTCTGGAGTAGTGCCACCATGGAGGACGGAATTGAAGAGCTTCTGAAGGACTTCAAGTACCGGTGTTCCACCCGCTTTCAGAAGCTCTGCTGTAATTCCATCCTCGCCTGGGGCCCTGCCGTTTTTAAGGTGCTGGAGAGCCATTCTAATCTGACTTAGACTGACGTCCGGGATATCATCGGAATAGTGTCGGATAAGACTTGCTCTTGGATCGTTACTCACACTTGCGTGTGGCTCCAACGATGATGTGTACAGCTGCCCATAGAACCTCTCAATCTCACTCAAAATCTCAGGTGTCCCGGAAACGATGCTGCCACACTCAGTCTTCGTCTCAATTTTTAGAGCAATTTTTAGAGTTGTTACAAGGATGCTACTGATTATCTACTATTTTAGTTAGTCTACGTCGCCTCTTACGACGCCCAGGGGATCGCACGGGGTTGTGGGTTCTCCTTACACAATCACTGCACAACACACAGCACAGTAGCCGTTGTTTGCATGGTCTAAATTAAATGTTGTTTATATTTTTTTATCAAAATTAACTATCCGATGTTCTATTTCATGTCAAAATCAACGTCTAATTTTATAAGATTGCGATCAGCCCTTCAAACGTGATTGAATCACAAACATCCAAACACACAAACAAAATACATATATAGCTGAATTATGGCTGCAGCACAAATGTGTTAGCTCGACCGGGGAAGATGTTTACGTGGTAGAGCCATGCTGCAGCTATATTGGTATAGTTGTCGCACGAATGGGTCGGCTCGACCGGGAAAGAACCACGCTCTCACAGTATATCAGCGTGAAATAGCAGCTCAACAGTTTCGTACGGTGACTGTAGAGAACCGGAGCCCCATTTTACTGGAAACGAGGCATTCCACCTTAACCCTCACGGGTTACAACGAGTTCATTTTGATTCGTAATCGAGGATAGATGTAGATGTCTATGGGATGATTGCAGCAACCACTTACCACCAGGTAGACTGTGTGCTCGTTTGTCACCCTTATCCTATAAAAAAACATGTTCGCACAGAACAGAAGCGTGAATAGCAGTATGATGCTGCTATGTTTTGTACTATAAGTAACCAGAATCTGAAGTAAGTAACCAAAACCCTTTTAACTGGTGACGAGGCATTCCATCTCAGTCCTCAGGTGACAAAGCATCTGCATTTTGAATTTAATTCGTAGATGTAAATAATGTGAGTTTCTTTTATATAGCAGTAATGGTGACAAATGAGCACACATTCCACCCGATGGTAAGTTGATCTTGTGACCAACAGACATTGATATCATTTAAAATTTTGACAGCTAACATATTAGCTTATATTGCAATAGCAAGAAAGGGTGAAAAACATGTTTTAATTAATTTGAACCATTAGGTACAGGGTCGCAAAATTCAAGTGCAGCTGTGTTTGAGATTACCAGCCAAAAATTTTAGAGATTTACACGCTCCATCCAATCACCTTGACAACCCTACGTCGAGGTAAAAAAGTAGGACTATCTTATCTACAAAAAGAAATGAGATGCCATCAAAACATAACTTGTAAAAAGCACCGAGTCTCGCAACTCAGTTCTTCTACCGTAAAAAGTTGTGAGATCCATGTAATACCAAGTCGGTTAATTTATTCAGTCCCTACTTAAGGATCCTTCTGTTTTAAGTTATTACGTAATTAGCTAACCTAACAACATTTTATAGTGACCATATCAATGTTAAAAATCTTTTACGTTTTAAATATGTAGATTGACTAGGCCATCGCATGAAAACACAATGTATCTCACAATAATTTGTGCAAGTTTAAGGGGTAATCTGTGCAAGTAATACATTTTATATTATATTAGATTGCTTAGTGCGATGGCCAAGTCAATCTATATATATAAAACATAAAAGATTTTTAACATTGATATGGTCACTATAAAATGTTGTTAGGTTAGCTAATTACGTAATAACTTAAAACAGAAGGATCGTAGGGACTGAATAAATTAACCGACTTGGTATTACATGGATCTCACAACTTTTACGGTAGAAGAACTGAGTTGCGAGACTTGGTTCTTTTTACAAGTTATGTTTTGATGGCATCTCATTTCTTTTTGTAGATAAGATAGTCCTACTTTTTTACCTTCCCGGTACCTTCTACTTCTTGAATACCAACAACGTACCTATCTACACCTATTATACACATACATACACAAGTACACTGATGCATTTACTGCAAATATAACTGTAATTCTATATTCATATAGGATTACAAAGTTATTTATGCAGTTGGTGTATCTAGAAAACTGGACCGAAATTAAAAAATATTTTAGTTTTTCCTTGATCTATATACTAAACACTACTTGCATTCTAAATTTGAAGCTTCTATGTCTGCTAGAAGTGTCTTAGAGTTTTGATGATCGGTCAGTCAGTGAGTGACAAAATTAAGAAACTTTGACTAGTTATAATTCTTAAACTAATGGTTCAAATTGGATGAAATTTGAAATATATCATGTTTATATAGTGCCTACCTGGTTACTAAAAATTCTAGTTTAATCCACTACGAAGTTATAGGTGGTTGAAAATGGCCTGAATTGCTTCGAGAAAAGTATAGTATGGCCGTGCCGCTTTTTTGCTCGACTTGGCGGGGGCACTGCCGTGCCCCCAGATATGATATACCTAGCTGTTTTGGCTCTTAAACGTCTAATAATCTGAAATATGCATTCTCATAAACGTGTCTCCAAGTTTAGACCAACTATATGCAATTTTCTACTTATTTATAAGCCAGTGCTTGACTGTACCACCTGGCGGTAAGTGGTCATGAAGCTGGCAGACGGTAAATCGCACCGCCAACGTAACAAAAACCTATTCGCTCTTGCCTAGAAAATATCCAATAATGAGACGGAATGTCAGACGCCGGCAAATTCATGATGTTTATGTACCATGGTGGAAAATAATTTTATGAATTATTTTATATATATAAATAAATTTTGTGACCGCAAGAGGTTGAGGATTATGCATCACCTCCCGAGGAGTCTTTAAAGGCAACTATATGAAATGTAAATGAGATTTTTACTGCGACCCCTAATCAACTTACAAAGCGTAAAGATATCGGCCAATTCTCACTTTATGAGAGATTCGTAATATCGGACTGCTTACCGGCTCATTTGAAGGAAAGGGAGACTTTTTTATAGAAGACGAAGATAGAATGCCCCACAGCCTGAAGTTATACTAGCTCTCAATATCTTTGTGATGTTATTTGAAAGCAGAAATATGTAAGAGCGTGGTACCTATTCAGATGGACTCTCAGGCAGAGAAGGAGACTTACCACCTGAGGGCCGCGAGTGCGAATTTCGCACGGTACAAGTATTTGTATTAACTTATGTATGTAAACTGCCCCCACGACACAGGAGAACATCCTAGTGTAACTAACTGAAAAAGAAAGAAGAAAAAATAAAGCTGGATACCCACCCCTTGTGGTAGATGCAGAGACAGGGCAGGCGCGCGATAGTGTCGCCGGCGGAGAGCTCCTCCAGGCATATCACGCACTCGCCCTTCGAGTCACTCAGCACGTCCTCTGAAACAGGAATTCAATTCAAATGGTAATACAGTAACAACACCGCCATGCCTGTACGTTCGTTGCGTGTAGTTAACCCACAGAGCGCACGTGTAGAAATACTGACAATATACACCTAAAAAGCGTTAGATTGACATATATTGCCCGCGCAGTGTATCGTTCCCTTTCTATCTTCATTACAATTACAGCTTATAAAATTCAACAGCTGAACATAGGCCCTCCCTCATAGATAAGAGGGATTTTTACTTACTATGTATAAGCTTTGATTATGACGGCTCCGTTGCGCCGTAGCTTAGCAATGAGTTATACTACTCTGTGTAAAAAGTATCGGGAATATGTCAATAAAAAGACCCGCGTAAAAGAGGTCGTTCTAATTTTTTTACTGCATGTTGGTAGCACTGTACTGATTTAGCGCGCAAAGTTTGAGCGGGATCTGTCATTCAATTTGTTTTAAACTACACTTTTTGTTGGTCATAGTTTTGAGTTCTCGGCGATTTTTACAATGGAAAATATTGTTGAACAAAGAGTGTGCCTTAAATTTTGTGTTTCGAATGATATTTCATGTGGTGAATCACTAAAAATGTTGCGAAGTACCTGCGGCGAATCGTGTATATCGAAAACAAGGGCTTATGAATGGTATAAGGCTTTTAAAGAAGGCCGAGAAGTAGTAGTAGACTTGCCTCGTTCCGGTAGACCTTCAACCGCTACGACCAAAGAAAACATCGACAAAATCAAGAAGCTAGTGCTCGAAAACCGACGTATGAGTCTGAGAGAGTTTGCTGGTGAAGTTAACATATCTTTTAAGTCCGTCCACAACATTCTCATTGACATTTTAGGCATGAAACGCGTCGCCGCTCGACTAGTTCCAAAAGAGCTCAATTTTGTTCAAAGAGCGCAGCGAAAGCATGTCGCTGAAGACATGGTTTCCCGAGCTTCTACGGATCCGACCTTTATGAAACGTATAATAACTGGCAACGAGACATGGGTTCATGAGTACGACATGCAAACAAGCCAACAGTCTTCAGAATGGCGTCTCGAAAACGAGCCGAAACCCAAAAAATCGCGGCAAAGTCGCTCCAAAATCAAGGTGATGCTGACAGTTTTTTTTGACTACCGTGGTGTGGTTCACTCCGAATTCCTTCCAAAGGGAGAAACAGTGAATAAAGAATATTATTTAGGCGTCACGAAGCGTTTGCGTGAGAGTATCCGCCGAAAACGTCCAGATTTGTGGCAACACAACTCATGGATGCTGCACCATGATAATGCACCATCACACACAGCCATTATAGTGAAAGAGTTGTTAGCGAAAAATTCAACAACAGTTCTCGACCAAGCACCGTATTCACCTGATATGGCTCCGTCAGACTTTTTTTATTTCCCAAGTTAAAATTACCACTTCGAGGAAAACGTTTTGAGTCGATAGAAGCCATAACAAAAAATTCGCTGAATGAGCTAAAGGCCATACCGCAAGTATGTGGTAGAGCCATGCTGCAGTTATATTAGTAGTATAGTTGTAGCACGAATGGGTCGGCTCGACCGGGGAAGGACCACGCTCTCACAGAATACCAGCGTGAAATAGTAGCTTAATGCTGCTGTATTTCGTATGGTGAGTGTAGAGAACCGGAGACCCTTTTTACTGGAAACGAGGCATTCCATCTCAGTCCTCACGGGTGACAACGCATCTGCATTTTGATCTTTAATGGAGAATAGATGTAGATGTCTATGGGCCGCAGCAACCACTTACCATCAGGTGGACTGTGTGCTCGTTTGTCACCCTATTCTATAAAAAAAAAAGTAGCCTATGAAAAATTTATGGAAGACTGGGTGAAGCGTTGGAGATGTTGTATTGCAAGCGATGGGGCCTACTTTGAAGGCGATAAAATAAATTTAGATGAATAATTTGTATTTTTTGTTTTATTGACAAATTCCCGATATTTAGTACACAGAAGGTATATAGCGCTGAGCGCCGCGGGTTCGAATCCCGGACGGAATAAATATTTGTTTGGCCTACAAGTAATTGTTCCGGGTCTAGATTTTTGTACTCGTTCAATTTATGTATGTAAACTGACTCCA
This sequence comes from Parnassius smintheus behrii, assembly GCA_036936625.1. Lineage (NCBI taxonomy): Eukaryota > Metazoa > Arthropoda > Insecta > Lepidoptera > Papilionidae > Parnassius > Parnassius smintheus. The sequence goes on along the minus strand of JAUPFT010000018.1, from coordinate 45,389,060 downwards.
CGATACAGGAGAAAATCCTAGTGTGGGGATAACGCTTAAAAAAAAAGTGGCAGTAATTACCACGCTTGGGACGCGAGTGGACAAACGCAGTTTTTAATAATTTGAAATTATTACTATCCCATCTCCTGGTACAGTTTCTCTCTGTCGCCGTGGTTAAGTGGATATTCTTACAACGCCTTTACCCGGCTATAGTCCCTTCTTATATCTGAATGCTATCATTTAACGTATCTGTGACCCAATGACCCAAATATTAGAACCGATTAACGAGCTTTAACGGTGTTCCGCATATTGTTGCTCGAGGCTCATTTATATAACATTTTCTACCCACTTTAAAAACCATTAACTAACTCATATTTGCGTTATGCGACTGCCCCGTTAGTCTAGTGGTCGTGAAGGTGGTTGCTGATCATAAGGTCCTGGGTTCGAATCCCGGGTCAGGCCAAAATCAGCTAATGGGTTTTTCTGTCAAGTTAATTCTCATAAACAGCCCAGAGTTAGGAAGTTGGCGGTGTTTCACGCCCGTGCCTCGAAAAGCACCTGCGCCTGATCTCTCTCAGGTCATATCGGTTTGCCGATTGAACTAAGAGAGTGAGGGAATAGAGAGTGCACCTGTGCTTGCGCATGTACTCGAGCACTATAATCGTGTCCCGCGCAGATGGCTAGTCTCCGTTGAAACTGACCGCTGTGACCGAAATTCGGTCTGATGGGCATTACGGGTGTTATTATTATTTTCGGATATCTAAATAGTTTTCTCATCAGGTTGGGTTCCATAAATATATAATTGCGAACGAAAATGATAAATATACATAAATAACAATAAAATATAAAAAATAAAATATAATATAATAATAAAATAATATATTATTATTATGGGGTATTAGTAGTGTATTCTCATCTGGTTGGGCTGAATAAATATATGAAAGAAAATGATAAATACACATAAATATATATTTCATATACTAACATAAATAAATAAATAGAAGCCCAACCAGATGGAAGCCCTCGGCAGGGGAGACCAAACGGCCGAGGGTTAGGGGGAAAGGGAAAGAAACCAGCGGAGGATGCGGGCGGTATCGAGGAGCACCGCCTTCTGCATTTGAGCCTGGAGCGGTCCGTCACGGAGTCCCAGCCGCCTCAGATGACCCGTGAGGCTGACTGGGATTAGCCCGTTTGCAGAAACGAATACAGGAATAATTTCAGTCGGCAGACCACCCCACATGTCAGTCACCTCGTGAGCCAGGTCCAGATATTTTGTTCGCTTATCTGTTTCGGCTTTCACGAGTTTCTCGTCATACGGAATGGTAATGTCGACCAAAAATATCCTTGACTGTGCCCAGTCCATCAGCACAATATCAGGCTTATTCGCAAGAATAGTCCTGTCTGTGATGATGACCCGGTCGCAGTACAGCCTGGCGCGGTCATTTTCGAGCACAGCTTCCGGCAAGTACTTGTAATACGGCAGTTTCCGGTCCATGAGACCGTATTTCAGGGCGAGCTCCTGGTGAAGAATTCTGGCTACTAGGTTGTGCCTGTGCAAGTACTCAGAGTTAGAAAGCGCCGAACAACCGGAGATGACATGCCTAAGTGATTCGCAGGGATGGCGACAAGCTCGACAGAACAAACACATAAAATACATAAACACAGTAATTTAGTTACAAGGAGAAAAAATTATTTTATGCTATTAGTGCACCAAAAAGGTTTCCACTCAGCGTTAAATTCACGAAGTTTAATACTAAGAAACTTCATGAAAGCTGATTTTCAGTGGAACCTATATATAAGAAGGTAGATGGCGATACCGTCAGCTTACACAAATATCTTAAAAACCAAGTAACAGATCTTAAAATATGAAATGATGATAGTAAAAACAAAAAAAACGAAAACAATAAGGATATAAAAATCGTAATAAAAACAAACAAAGGTGCGTGTGTGTGTGCGTGTGTGTGTGCGTGTGCGTGTGCGCCTGCGTGTGTGCGTATGAGAGAGGGATGTGGAGACAGGGATGAAGAAACACACAACAACAGTAAAAGGGTCCTTAAACTCAGACTTAGCAACCCTTCCCCTTTCAACATGGAGGACCGCACACTTATCCGTCCCCAGCTCCATTCCAAAGGAATTGCTAAATTCACAAGTGATGTTTGGCAATTCCACAAGATGGGAGCAACTGGAGGCGAATAACTTGAGGTCATCCATATAAAAAAGGTGGGTCACTTTTGTACCTCCTTTCCGAAGCTGAAGAAGGGGAAGCCGAAAACCCCTCCCGGAGCCCTCCAGTAAAGTACTGAGAGGGTTCAAAGAGAGGCAGAACCAGATTGGACTGAGACAATCGCCCTGGAAGATACCCCTTCTTATCCTTATTATGTGGCTTTCCGCAGACATCATCCGCTTGCCCAGATGACAAAGGCTCGTACTCCACTGCCCCATACATTGCTCGAGGAAGTCTCAAACTGTACAGTCTATATTGACAGCTCGAGGACACTGTATGGGGCACCGAGCCGAATGCCTTTCTGTAGTCTATCCAGGCGGCGGAGAAGTTCCGACGGTTGCATTTCACCACTTTGCCAATGACCGCGTCAATGAGAAGTGGTTCCTTGGTTCCACGACCACCGCCCAGACATTCATTTTGAGCGCGCGACATCACCTGATTTGTGTCCAGGTGACGAGTGATTCTCGTGCTCAAAATGGATGTTAGTGTCTTGTATATGGTCGGTAGACACGTGATGGGGCGGTATTTGCTCGGGTCTGTGGTGTCCTGGTCTTTAGGAACCAAATGATCCCAGTAGTGAAGAGGCTCGGGAGCGACTTCTTGTTGAGAGCCTCTTCGAACTGTCGGGCGAGCACACACCACAAACCCCTTCAGCCAGTAGTGATGCAGCCCGTCGAGTCCCGGACTTTTCCAGTTCAGGGCCCTACGGACCGCCTCAGCTACGTCATCCGGCGTTTATAATGACGGGGTCCATGGGCGTTATACTCGCACACTGACTCGCCACAACTTCTGTCCACAAGCCCTCGCTGTGGTTTACGGGCTCTGACTACAGGCCAGAATGTTACAGTGTCGGCCTGATTCGGTGCTGGGCCCGTTCCACTTGCCATTGGTCGCTCCAATGATTCATAGAGCCTCTTCTGATCACTCTGGAAGAGACGATTCTGGTTGAACCGAGTCGACCTCTCGGTATATCGCCGAATCCGCTTTCCCCAAGCAGCTATTCTCTGCTTCAGATCATCTATGCGCTCCGTCAGTTTTTGCATTATATCCGGCTGGGACAAACTGACAGTTGTCCCAGCGAATGCCATCCTGACGGTTCGCACAATTCTTAGCCTGTTATTGCCTGATCTGAAGCATATCAGTCTGCCGATGAGAGCTCTAGCCTATGCGATACGCTCCTCAATTCTTTTTCTCCATGCTGAGATAGCGCTACTTTGGCCAGTAGCGCGTCCAGCCGTGGAAACCTTGGCGCCTATGATACGGCAGACTAGACTGCCAGCGCGGCGCCAAAAGAATTGATTCCGTATCTCAAAGGTCCCGGCAGGCTTCCAAATAGGACACCAGCATTGGGTTCAGAGCCCTCACGGCAGCCCGATTCCGCTTGCTTAGGGCTATGCGGGTAAGTCACGGTCGATTTTCGAGAGGCGTACTGCGCGTTTCCATAATCGCCTCTTCCAATGTACTCCTCATTTGCTCTATTTCTAGTTCCTGGGCGAATGTTCCATCATCATTTGAATCAGCCACCACTGGGGTATTCACGGCGGTATCCACGTGTGCGGGTTGTTCTGCAACGTGTGGCAGCGCATCCTCAACCGTGGCATTTTCATTTGATGAGGGAACAGCCTCACGTCCTAGCCGTTCGAGTTTGGCGTCATCAAATATATTTGAGCGCAAGATATACCGAACTCGGTCTGCCAGGTTTTGCTCGGTGACGGTTACAGATGGCTCCGGCTCAGCAAAAAGTCGATGCATCCTTGCCCGATACGCAAAACCTCCAATTTCTCCCCCTATCGCCCTATAATACGCCCGAAATGCGTTGCTATTCATTGAGGTTGTCCAACGCATGCGGCGGCTGCCGATTGTTGGGCCAATTATTATTATTATTATTATTATTAGTTGCATTATTTTTAAGTCACAGCCTACGACTCGCATTATATGCAACAATCTTCGTAAGACTTCGATCGATGAGCTCAACAGTACCGTATCGTCAGCATAGCTGATGTTGTTTACACAACTGTCTACGTGACAACCGACATTAGTATAGCTGTGTTTAAGTATTAGCTGATTCAATGTTCCAATGTCATAGTTAACCTCGGTTCATATAATATGTATTCATTAGAGCCTATCAAGTCTACTGCTGAACACAGGTGATTTGTTGCCACATAGACGGGATATTTGCCATAGCTTGGCAAGCGGATTGGTAACCACAATTTTTTTATTGTTTTCAGGAAGATACTGCTGTCTATAGTCATGCAATTTTTTGTAGAGGAGTTTTTGAAGTATTTTCTTTTCCATACGTTTAAATACTGATTCTGATTTCTGATCGCATTTAGCGGGAACCACCAAGTATGAATCCCAAGCAAATGATAGCAAATAGCCATCTTTTTTTATTAGGATTTTTTCGATTTGAGTAGCCTTCAATAGTCTCTGGGGGTTTGCAATTATAATTTGTCGTAAGTAAATACTTGTGCGTAGGGTAGCGGTGGCTTACTAAGCGTCTGCTGCAAATTTCGTAGAACGCAAACAACCCGGGTTTGACAGCGCATTGGGGTAGCGCGCTGGACACTTCCTTGCCATAAATCCCTTTAGGAATAAGAGGAGGTTTGTGTTCTGGAGTGGAACGTATGTAGGCTGTAACTTTTTTAGCATTAGTTTGTAACGTTAATTTTAAAAAATACTGACCGTTGTAGGAGAGTCGGGGCCTTGTGAGGCACATAACCAGATGGCACTCGATGTCGTCCGGCAGCACGAACTTACTGCACACCGGACATTTAATACCTGCAACAAACAGACACGCTCCGTTAGTGATCGTAGAGTAACGTAGTTGTTGTAGGTTTGTTTATATTGATGTTAAAATATAAAAGTGCTATAAGTCCAATTAATTGTTAACCTTAATAATACCTGTGGCTGCCAACCTGCTCGCCAAGCGAGAGCGAGTTTTAACGGAGACCAGCCATCAGCGCAGGACAGGATTATAGTGCCCAAGGGTATGCTCAAGCATAGGTGCACTCTCTATTCCTTCACTCTTATAGTCTGATGGGGCGGTAATCCGACATGAACGGAGAAAAATCAGAGCGCAGGACCTACCACTTAGCGTACTTTCACGGGAGTGAAATTAGGAACAAACATAAGCTTGCAAACCAGTTACTAGACTCCACAGAATTAGTAATTCATATATGGAACAATGGATACGGTTTTATATTAAAATCCCAGAATATGTACAAAATTTGTTAATAAGCAAGTTTAAATGTTTTATTAAAGAAAAATTGTACAAAACGGTTATCATAACATCAAAGAATACATAAATGAAAATAACCCCTGGGAATGAGGTGATCGCCACCATGCTGGTTCCATTAAAATTTATTCGAAAATTGTACAAAATAAATTATTGTAAAGTGAAATATGTTTAAAAAAAAGTCCCGCTGGGTTTATTGCTGGTTCTTCCCAGGACAGAGGATTTTTTCCAAACCAGTGGTAAATTTAAAAAATGACTTGTTGTGAATGAATGGAAAAAATTTAGAAAATGAATAATAAAAGGTGCACCATTCAAATGTGTGTAGTAAAGTCTGACACTCGACTGACACTACCTTGTACTAAAACTCTAAGGAATTAGAGGGTAGAGGCATTTGCTCGGCAATGGTACGTATATAGGTGATGATTTCAGTTTTTTTTTACCAGAGACGATGGAAACATTTTATTTTTATAGAATAAAGATGACAAAAGACCACACAGTCCACATGATGGTAATGGATGTTGTGGTCCGTAGACATTTACATTTACCAATTAAGAATCAAAATGCTGATGCGTTGTCACCCCTGAGGACTAAGATTGAACGCCTTGTTTCCAGTAAAAAGTGTTTCCGGTTCTCTACACAAACTATACTAAACGAAACATTCATGCTACAAGCATAATACAACCGCAGCGTGGCTTCACCACGTACAAATGATGTTGGATGAAATATTTTGTTTAAGGCCTAAGTATACATTTTGTACCGCATAGGATACTGTAATACATGATCGTGAGTTTGTCGTGCGTGCCAAATAATCCGCCCCACCGAAGCCTAATCCTGAGACTTAAGGCCGTCTTGTAGCACAGTGTACATTTACGAAAACATTACCGGCCGCAAATGGCGGGCAAATACGTAAAGCGGGAAGAATTTTACAAAAAAAACGTCGTCTAACCTTTAAGAGGTCTCGGCGGACACTGGCCAAAACGGCCGCTGGTGCTTTAATTGTCGAACTTTTTTGTTATAAGTTAGTAAAAAAATAGCAAGGAATTTATAAAAATGTGATCTCAACGTGGTCTATAAATATTAAGCCTTTTCATTTGATATAATTTTTACAGTGTTTTAGTCTTACTAGGTGAAAGAACTCCATTTCTGTAAGTGTCATTCCTTTAGTAGGGCATACAGGGCCAGTAAACCTGCAGCCAGCGACATAGGCCTCCAAGGTGAAAGTAGATTTAGAGAGCTTTAAAAAAGTTAAAAAGTACTATAACGTCGCCTTAAGTTATCCCGACAGTAAAAAAGCATTTGCATTGCAACATTGTTGCACAATGCATTGGGTGTCGCCCGTTGGACAAACAACGAACCAGTGCTAATGGTTCGACAAACAACCTACAAATGGACCGACGGCTAACACCGCATCCGCTTGCAAATGCACCTCTAAATTTGATGCCTTTACCCTTTACCGATTCAATTGCAAGTTATACAGACTGCAAGTTTACAGTCTATACAAACATCGCTCCACAAGTGGCATTTGACTCAACTAAGGGTAATGACACTAATAATGACACTTCCTTCCCCACTACCATTATCATTTATCATCATTTTCATTACAGCGCTTTACGTGGTAGAGCCATGCTACAGTTATATTAATAGTATAGTTGTAGCACGAATGGGTCGGCTCGACCGGGGAAGGACCACGCTCTCACAGAATACCAGCGTGAAATAGTAGCTTAATGCTGCTGTATTTCGTATGGTGAGTGTAGAGAACCGGAGACCCTTTTTGCTGGAAATGAGGCATTCCATCTTAGTCCTCACGGGTGACAACGCATCTGCATTTTGATTCGTAATCGAGGATAGATGTAGATGTCTATGGGCCGCAGCAACCACTTACCATCAGGTGGACTGTGTGCTCGTTTGTCACCCTATCCTATAAATAAATAAAAAATAAAAAAATAAAAATAAACAAGTCCGCTGCGACAAAACACAGTCCCACACCAAACCTAACGACACTAGTCTGGTTATTATTTAGAAAATTAACAACACTGGAATCGTGGGGCAGTGTATAAGGTGAAAAACATCAGGAACTCCAATCAGTACGTCTACGACAACACATAATGTCATTTTGGCATTGTACATGTACATACTGGTTACCTAACGGTGAGTGAACGTTGAGATCCATAAACACTGACATCTACACCCGATTATGAATCAAAATGCTGTAAGCTATCACCTATGTTTATGGCTACGGCATGGCTGCACAAATACATAATAACGTAGACAGAGAAACCTATAGACTATTAATTAGCGTGGCCTCGATTGAGAAAGGACGATAACGTAGTTTTAGGTTATACAATAATCTTTATGACTTTTAAACATATTTAGATAAAAAAATTAATTGTTCTAAGAACTGAACAGAACAAGATTCATCAATCTTAAGCTCACAAAACACCTTTTCTACCTTCAAACAACTTGTAAATTCCTTAGATCGCTACGAACTGTCAAAGTTGTTTAGAAAAGTGTAGTTTGCTAAACAAAGAAACCGGCACGGAGAAAGGGACAAACAATCACACCGCTCTGTCTCATTTTTATGCAAGACGTATGCATAAATCTATCTTTTTCGTGCGCGAATACGAAAGAAGGCATCAATTTGTCTATAGGTTTCTCTGTCTACGTATAATAAGCTACCCACAGACTTAACGAAAGCACAGATTAACTAATTACTACTTATTACTTACGACTTTAAATGTATTTCACAGAAAACTTTATAAATGATTTTTGGAAAAATGCTACAGAATATTTACTATATAAAATATTTTGCTCAATATTTATATTGTAAATAATTTTAAATATTGTTATTTTTTAATTTAATTGTGCTGTCTAAATCTAATTTGACATAGCCAATTATTGATTTGAAATTGACTGAAGCTCTAATATTTTATTTTATTAACTATTTTCAAATCTTTCTGATAGATTGTTGAGACACACTTGAGAGACACTTATTCAAACATTCGAGTAAATAAATATTTCTTATTCTTATTTCTGCCGACTAACGACGGCGCTTCTACACGTTGGCCAACACAGTGGCGAATGTAGTGGCCAATAGCATTGACCAACGTGTAGAGCGGGTGTTTGGGCTGCATTGATATGTATTGGAACGATGGCCCGCAAGTTGGCGCGAGATCCGTGTAGTGTCGGTTTTTTACAAAAGATCAAAGGATTGTTGGCAGAGTTTGGTCGCCGCGTCCACACGTTGGCCGCGCGTTTAGTTTGCTACAAGCTCCCAGAGTGATTACACGCATCTGCTTTAAACTTTATATTCAAGCTTTGTAGGGTGGATGCCCCAATTACCAGCCTTTTAGTGCCAATTTCAACTTTAAACATTCCTACTACTTTAATTAACGCGATTTAATTATTTTTAAACATTTGTTTCAATCGATAAGCTATTTCTCAAAAAAAATAATGAACATTTAATTATAATCAGATTATTACGAGAACAATTGTAAAATGAAAAAAATAAAGCACGAATGGGTGGGCTCGACCAGTGAAGGACCACGCTCTCACAGAATATCAGCGTAAAATAGTAGCTTAATGACGCTGTGTTTCGTATAGTGAGTGTAGAGAATCAGAGACCCTCTTTAAAGGAAACGAGGCATTTCATCTTAGTATTCAAGGGTAACAACGCATCTGCATTATGATTCGTAATCGAGGATAGGTGTAATTGTCTGTGGTCCACAGTAACCACTTACCATCAGGTGAACTGTGAGCTCGTTTGTCACCCTATCCTATAAAAAAACGTCGATTTCTTATTATTTAATCGTGCCAGTTTTCGAACCATCATTATCATTACAGATCTTCACAAGTCCACTACTGAACATCCTCCTCCACAGACTGCCGCAAAGCATGGTCCTGAGCCACTTCCTTGTCATGAGATTTTCATTTATGTTCTAAGTTATAATTAGTACCTATTATTAAGTCAGTGTTAATTGTATTTATTGCTATTGTTTTTATCTTTCTTAAAAATAATTAAATTACCAAATAAATTATAAGGTGTTTTTTATATACATCAAATGTCTCATAGAAAAGCAAGTACATGTTTTGCTAAACTTTAAAATCAAAACCCAATTTTAAAACATGGACTAATCGATTATAACTCCTTTAACTTTAAATTAAGTTAAGTTCTAACTAATGGTATAAAAACGTTACCCCCCACACTTGGATTTTCTCCTGTATTACGGAGGCAGCTTACAAACATAAATTGCACAAGGACACACATCCAGAACCGAAACAATTATTTGTAGGACATGCAAATACTTGTTCCATGCGGGATTCAAACCCGCGGCACCCGCCACAGCTACTCATTGGTAAGCCATTGCGCCACGGAGCCGTCTTCTAAAATAGAATAAATTCGTCCGCACCGCCTGGACCGAAGCAAACTGAACGACCTTCCAACGTGTGGATGCCGTCACAAACTCTTGGCCAATATCTTCGCCACTACATTCGCCACTGTTTTGGCCAACGTGTAGAGCCGCAGTAAGATATAAGAATTGCCTCGTTACCAGTCAAAATATCTTTATACATATAAGTAGATTATTAACAAAGCACTTTTTTTAGTGATCGTGTAACTTTTGACCGATTGGTCTTATTCACACAATATATCTATATATCTATCTATATTAGACACACACAAAGTATATTTGTTTCGTATACCTGATCTTAGTATAGCTATAGCTATAATAAGATCCGATAGGTGGCGCTGTAGTCAAGTTATTTACTCCATAAACTCTATATTCATGGATCAAAATGAGGCGTGTTTGCAATATGTGTTGGTTGAGTGCAAAAAAAAGTAAATCACAAAATATAGGCTCCATAGTTATATCGTGCGGTCGAGTTAATAATAAATTTTATTTTTACACACTTTATCGTTCCAGAATTGTTTTCTTGTCATTTCAGTTCAATATCTTGTTCTTATATCAAACAATACACGTATATTGCCCTGTAGTTTGAGTTGAATGACAGGCGACAGGTTGCGACGTTTCTCGACTCAATTTTCGACATGAGAGAACTTTTCATATACCTATTGTACGAGATCTTTCAAGTTATTAATAACGACCTCACTTAGACGAATGTTGAATACACTGTTAGTGATACAATAAGAGACTTCGTTCGTACAGCTATTAACGTTGTCATGTTTTGAAGACAGTTTTTTTATGTAAATTTTCACGTCGATTTCAAAAGGTTTGGAAAAAATTAGCTTCGCAAAGAGCTGGAGTATATTATTTTACTAAATAGAAGTGACAGGCGAGTAGTAGACTAAAGTATCATTGCAAGTATTTACTGTTGTATATTTCAAATTCATTAACATTTTTAATGGAATATTTTCTGCTATTACCCTCACAACTTGAATGTGATTCAAAACGGCTAAAAAAGCCTACACGTAAATAACATTTATCGGCCCTTGATGTCGTAAGAGGCTGCAGCGGAAAATTGAAACAGGAGATGGATAGCGACGTCATACAAGTAACAACTCAAAACAATAAAAAGCTATGGTTGCCAAGTCACGTGACCAATGTGTCAATCCATGGGTGGGCTTCATGTCGTAGGGGATTGTGCCATAGTTGGCATAACCTCCCCTATTAGGCAATCTATGGGACCTAGGTTCACCAGTGTACTTTTAAAGGCTGTGATGGATGTAATGCCTCACAGCATATGGATGTGTGCTCTGAGGAATTGTTCGGATTAATTCCAGCCGCCATATTTCACGAACGCACATCACAACAAAACTCACGATACTATCCACACCATCTGGATGCTTGGCGTCCACTGCTGTACATTTTACTAGGAGTTTTCTTCCTCGTACGACCTCTCTGTGGAATCGTTTACCACATAGGGACTTCGGCACCTTCAAGAAAAGAGCTTACTCTTTTCTAAAAGGCCGGCAACGCACACGGTTCCCTTGATGTTGCAGTTGCTCATGGGTGGCGGTATTCACTTTCCATCAGGTGAGCCGCATGCTCGTTTGCCCTCGATTATATAAAAAAAAATAGTTATAATGGCTCTTTATATTCTTCAAACCAGAATACAACAATAAATGTACTCCTGCTTACCTACAGAAAGAAGTAAAAAAGTGTGTTACCCAGAAAAAAGGCCTACGATTTAATAAATCAGCAGGGAAACTAATAAATCTAACCTACCCAACTAATACGAGGAATTCATTTACATCCCTTGAAGTAACGAAACGGATGATCCGAGGCTTAAAAATAGAGAAAAGTCCTCAATGACTCGTGAAGGATTCGATAGATGTGCACGTGTCTAAAATGAATTAAATTTATTGATCATTTCAATGTTTGTGTCGCCTTACTGAAACTCCTGTAATAATAACGGTTTTCCAACAAAGAGTAGTTTACATTATTATAAATAGTTTATATAAAGTAGTTATTACTCTAAGGTTCTTAGTAACTTATACGTAATAGAGCCACACTGCAACTATATTGTAGCACGTATTAGGTCGGTCCGAGTAGAGTAGGGCCACGATTTCTCACCTTCTGTTATGTAGTACTACTATATATCCCGTGCATCTGTGTTTAGTAAGTTGAGTGTAGAGAACCGGAGTCCCTTTTTATTACAAACGAGACATTCCATCTTAGTCCTCGGGGTAAAAATACATCTACATTTTGATTCTCATTCAAGGATGTCTATTGGCCACAGTATCCGTTTATCATCAGATTGACTTGTGCTCGTTGATGAGCCGTGATGATACTAATTTGACTAGGTCAAAAATATGAAATTATTGTAGTCATCGGTTCTTTACAAGTCTGAATAATCTGTCAGACGTCTGGAAGTGTGTTAATATTGAATTAAAATGAATACATTTTATCAATTTTTATACAGAGCTATTCAAAAAGCGTGTTAAAAAAATTTCTAATCGCGTGAGTAAGGTAGAAAGCAGAAAAAATACCTACAATCAAGACTATAATAAAAAGTAACTATCCTTATTAATCGTTTGATCCGGATAGTAAAATTAATATTTTCGGATATTATATTTAGACCAGGGTCGATAATTTTAGAAACGAAAAAAAATTAAAGTAGGATGAAACCTATTGGAAAAGGAAGGGAATACCACTAAAATGAAAGGAAAAATAAATTATCTTGTAATCGCATACTAAAATATTAAAGTTAAGTTACAGCCTATATACGTCCCACTGCTGGGCACAGGCCTCCCCTCATTTCTGAGAAGGTTTTAGGGCAAGGAAGTGTCCGCCGCGCTGCCCCAATGCGTGTTGGCGAACTTCACATGTCTTCGAAATATCTTTTTGTTCTTATTTCTCAGACATGCAGGTTTCCTTACGATGTTTTCCTTCACCGCCGAGCACGTGGTAAATCAGCACTTAAAATTGCAAGTAACAATTTCATTGGTACTAAAATATTATTCGAATGTAATTTTTAGGTTATGTTAGGTTAAACATACTATTTTATAAAAGAAAATATTACTATTTTTATTTTAGAGCTGATAGATACTGATTAAAATTCAGGTAGTATTTGTCTTGCCATGTAGATTCCAGAACTTTTTTTTAAAGTGAATTATCACAATTCTTGTAAAGTAACTTAGCCTGCACGCGTATTTTTATGAACGATGTTATTCACTGCGCTGTATCTCGAATACTGGCCAACGGTTTTTACAGCTGCTACGAAATAACAGGTAGTAAGGCTCAGACCCTCCAAGCCCCTTCCACACTTCTCTATGAAATACCTTTTGATGGGCTACAATTTTCTGAAGGTCACTCAGGTATATAGGTATAATTTTAAAATAGCAATAAATAGGCATCTACGCATATAACTTAAAGAAAATTCGACAAATTTCTCAAAATTTTGTAGATTTCATAATAAATATTAATTTTATTAACTTATTTAGTTGTTAATTATAGCAGTACATTTCGACTTGCAATTTTTTGTTTATTAATCTAACATGGAACCTAACGTTTTTCGAGTAATTAAAGTAAAAATTTTAATGAATACCTCAAAATTGTACATAAAGATTAAAAAAAATTCGAATTTTAGTATTTTTCGTTTTTTTGCATTTTCTGAATTTTTTTTCAATATTAATGTATATTTTTACACCATCAGAAAATAGAGATTTCAACAAACAAAAAGCTCACCGACTTTTTTGAAAATTCAGATATTTTGACGTGAGAATTTTCGATTGAAAATTAGGTTGCGTTTTCGATATCGAGTCAAAATAGGGTGAAAAAATTAATATTTTAAATCTTCAAAATTCCGGTGTGTTTGGGATATAAAAAGGTAAGTTTTCACCAAATATCATGAAAAAAAAATGTTTTTTGTAAAAGATAAAAATAAAAAATCAAAAATGTGGTTTTTTGGATTTTTCACATGAATTTTGAGGTTATGGAGAAAAAGTATAGATACAAAACTTGTAGATCTTTTTATTATCTACAACTTTGTCATTTAACTTTTTTCGATAGGTCTTGTAGTATTGCCGGAAATCGAGATTTACCGATTTTTACCCTAAAAAACTCCCCCCATACCTCTTCCCAACCCCAGATCGCCCGTAATTAATTTTTTTTCCTTTCATTTTAGTGGTATTCCCTTCCTTTTCCAATAGGTTTCATCCTACTTTATTTTTTTTCGTTTTTAATTATTTTTGACAGCTTCGACCCTAGTCTAATTTGACATATATTCGGGTAATTAGGATATCCGAATAGCATGCCCAAAATCTAGTAAATTAACATAAATGACTCGTTTCTTTCATAACTAACCTGATCCTATTTACGTCAAATGGCGTTAAGTTAAAGCGAATAAAATTGAATATACGATAACGATTACCAATATAGACTTTATGTGATCGCTTCACGACAGTCTGCTTATCGTCTGAAGTGGAAATATCTTATTTAGCAGTTCCGGAGAGGAAATTTGTTTTAGCCGGCCCATTAGCCACCAGTAATGTGTCATTAGGAGTTCGCGAACACACACTCCAACTTTATTGCTCTTCCAAATGAAACACAGAATATACGGCCACTTGTTACTTTCACATCGATCCGTTAAGGATGCAAAGTCGAAGACGCCTTTAGGAAAACTTTCTGTCTTTGTTGGTCTAGCGCTAATGGACCGTTGACAGGAATCTGTCATTCGTCTTTATATAACTACTCTTGTTAAGTGGTGCCATTATCTACTTTACAAAGTTAATGGATTTTTGATACAAATAATTAACAGGAATGATATTAGTTTTTTTTGTGTAGATTAAGGGCGACAAACGAGCATACAGTCAACCTGATGGTAAGTAAACGATGTGGGCCATAGACATCTACATTCTATCTATCCTCAATTAAGAATCAAAATGCAGATGCTTTGTCACCCCTGAGGACTAAGATGGAATGTCTCGTATCCAGTTAAAAAGGTTTTCCGGTTCTTTACACTTACCATACGAAACGTACGTAAAATAGGAGCACTAAGTTGCTATTTTACGCTGGTATTCTGTGAGAGCGTGGTCCTTCCCCATCCTTGATACAACCATAATTTAGCTCCAGCTTGGCTCTACCGCGCAAGAAAACGATGTATTGGATTGTTGTAAAAAGTAAAACGTTAACTATGTAATAACGTGCTAGTACAGACCTTTGAATCATTATCATCATCAATGCATACTATCAAATTCCACAGCTTATAACAGGCCTGACCTCTAGATTATTTCTCAGGTGGGACATTAGCCACAGGTAGATAGACGGGTATGACAGCTGCAGTTTTTTTATTATTTCAATTTGTTTCATCCATTCATCCATTCATTACAACCTATATGTAAGTCCGCTGATGAACATAGGCCTCCCTTATAGAGCAAATTTTGCCATAGTCAGCACGCTGGTCCGGCCGGTTGATACCGGCAGTTTATCTTATATTTTTTTGTTGTTATCAGGAAAGTTCTGCTGCCCGATTCCTGTCTCAAGTTCCCACTGTCGTCTCATACGACGCCCACGGGACGATATGAGGTACTGGATATTCTTCTGCTACTACACGGTTTTATAAACAAGTTGCTTTAAAAACAAAACACTTTCGAATTATACAGAAAAAAAAAACATATAGCAATAGCGGCGTACACGTAACAATACCTATTTACCTCGGATATAGATCGTCACATGTTTAATCAGTAATTCCATTTGTATTTTACGAAGGCAGTCGTAAAACTAGGCGTCGATATTGTGTAATAAAAGCGATTTTAGCGCACACGGATCGTTGGCCATGGTGCCGAGGCGAGACTCAGTTGTATGACGGAATATGTTTACCCTACAAACAGAAATGTAAAAAGTATCAATGATCCGAGTCTGGTAAGAGTTTTGGACTATTTTATTGCAATAAGCGCCTGAGACTGTTTTAATAACGGTAAAAATTAGTCGCATTCCAAAGTAAACTACACATCTAGATTGACAACTATATTTCTGAAGTTAAGTTTATTTTTATAGAATAAGGGTGACAAACGAGCACACAGTTCACCTGATGGTAAGTGGATGCTGTGGCCAATTGACAACTACATTTATCCTCGATTAAAATCAAAATGCAGATGCGTTATCACCCCTGAGGACTAAGATGTAATGCCTCATTTCCAGTAAAAAATGGTCTCGGGATCTCTACACTCACCAGTCACCATACGAAACACAGCAGTATTAAGCTGCTATTTTACGCTGGTATTCTGTGAGAGCGTGGTTCTTCCCCGGTCAGGCCGACCCAATCGTGCTAACCGTAATATAGCTGTAGCATGACTCTACCGCGTATAACGGTAGGGTGATGAATATTATGAAAGTTTTAATTTTTTAACATGCATTTATGTTACTAGGTGGTAGAACATTTTTCTGCGAAGTAGTCCGTCTGGGAAGACTGATTGCCCTCTTTCCTACTTCTGCCGTCAAAGTGCGTGCATTGCTGTGTTCTGGTCTGAAGGATGCAGAGAGCTGCAATAATTATAAGCTTTGAGGCATTCTATCTTAGTCTTCAGATGTGACCTCACTTGCATCATTAGGCTGTCACGAACGTCATCATGCACTATTCTTGTTTAGGCCACCTTGAGCACCTTTTATTTCTAACAGTTAGCGATCCTTAAAGCTTAGTGCCCATAGCCACTTTAGTGTACTGACTCCTTTGGGTTATGTATATTATTTTAGTCTCATTACGAATTCTATCACACAGAGTAATTTCTAGCGTAGCCCTCTCCTTAGTTTACTGTCTAAGCGGTAAACAGTCCAAGCAAGTGAAGACTTACGTAACCGCCCGGAGTTGAAATAACTGTTACTTTTTTTCTTTCTGTTGGAAGGATGCAAATGTTTACTGCGTGCATTTTTATCCTTATCAATCTGCAATCATCTGGCGCTGCAGTGGACTGTCCAACGGCGTGCAACAAGTGCAGGGAGAATCGCGAGTACTTCGCTCTGCTCGATGTATATTGCGCAATGTGTAAGGAGTGTCGCGAGAGGCGCCAAGAGTGGATGAACAGAGTCCCCAGCGGCAGGAGACTTAACAGTGACGAGAACAGATCGGAAGGTGCACTATATTATTTTTCTTTGACAGCAGTCATTGGAAGTCTTCCAGTACTCTACTTCTTTATCGGCCAGTACAAGTCTACTGCTAGATACTGGATCCTCCCGTTGTTCTTAAGAATCTCCTAAATTATCACGCTTGGCAGTAGAATTGATGATCGCAATACCAGACCAGATCGTTGACGCCAGTCAGGACATTTTAAGTCTGATGTAAATGGGATGATTATACCGCCATCCGTTGGAAGCCATAAATTTTTTTTGATATTTTTTTTACCTATTGTTCCTACAATTGACTAAGTTGTGCGGGCTTTACTTCTGGTTAAACGAACACATACACATTGCGATAGTGTATGTGTCAGTCGGAGTGTTAAATTTGCAAGCGTGTCCATCGCTAACCATACTCGCTTTTTTTTCACGCACACTTTGACACGTATACAGAAACGTGTTCAGCGAAGTAAAACCAGTTCGATTTCGTGAATTGCAAGAACTATAACTATTAGGAATTGTGACGATGTACTTTGTCGACTACAATATTTTCTAAATATCATCAGTAGCATCGACAAATTAAGTCGACGGAAACAGTTATTTCATTGCCGTCACCAGTAAAAGTTAAAATATAGCGGTAAGAATTGATTATGAAAAAATTTTCTCACAAATTCGATATGCCAAAAGTACATTGAAAGTTTAATTTAATTTAGATCAAGAAGAGTGCCCAACGTCTCCATCATGCGAACCAGAGGACGACAGCCTACGTGTCACTCTCAGATCCAGCCTAGGCACCACCACCACGATATCTACGACTACGCCATCCACAACGACGAAGCGTCCGTGCCCGCGAGCCACCGAATGCAAGAAAGGCAGACAGAAGCCTATGCAAGGCTGCTGTATTCCCATCTGCCCGTACCAGTCAAATTGTCCTTCAGACAATGCAATACAGAAGCTCACAAAATCAGATTCCGTATCATCTACTACATCGACTAATACTAATAACTTTTTTTATGTACACGTTGGTGTTCCACAGGAACTTTTCAACAGATTGTGATTAAAATCTATGAATATTTTGGTGAGAATTCAATAAACGTTGATTTTACCCGGTTCAATTTAGCTGCCGGATTTCGTCAAGTGCACCACCTCGTAAAAGTTTTTATTTATGAACGTGAATATAACACCAATAATATGTGAGAACATTTTCTTGTGTATATATAAAAAGTGAAAAGTAAAATGTAATCTTAGGATCACAGAAAATAAAAGTACAAGTGTGCTGTGTTTTTTTTTAATATAAAATATTTTCTACTTAATAGAAATGAATCGAAGATAATGTTTATTATTAAGTATAGTAGTAGTAGCTATTACCTAGTTGCTCTATATATAAAACTATTTCTCTTACCCCAAGGCTTTGAGAGAACTATTATTAGGGTTAAAAGCTCGCCTTTGTGCATCTTATATGTTACAGTACGTTTGCACTGACAAACATCCAACACATAATGTTTTGAAACAAATCGCATAACATAAGTCACACAACATGTTTTGTTGATGATGGTGTTCGCACTCACAAAAACTGTGTAAAATTTTCAAAAGATATTCAAACTTATCTCACAACAATATTTCTACAAATTTGTTTTCAAACATTTTGTTTCTATATTTATAAAGATATAATCAAGGATATTATAATATACTGCGTATAGAACTAAAACATCTTTGGATATAATATAGTTAAAATATGTAATGTACAATAAACTGTCAAACATATGTATTTCACTACATGTTCTTTGACTATGCAAACGCTTTTTGATACATTGACAGAAAACAGTGTTTAAAACATGTTTTTTGTGAAAATTGCGACAGTGCACACTCACGATTATAAAACAGTTATAGTCTTATAGTATTGTGCACACATAAAGAATTAAACTGAAGTGACAAACAATCTTACAGCCCACGCGATGATAAGTGGGTACTGGTCTATGAACACCCGCAATCAACTTTTGTTATAAAACTGGTACAGTCTTACAGTGTGCACAATAAAGAATTAAACTGAAGTTACAAACGATCTTACAGCCCACGCGATGATAAGTGGGTACTGGTCTATGAACACCCGCAATCAACTTTTGTTATAAAACTGGTACAGTCTTACAGTGTGCACAATAAAGAATTAAACTGAAGTTACAAACGATCTTACAGCCCACGCGATGATAAGTGGGTACTGGTCTATGAACACCCGCAATCAACTTTTGTTATAAAACTGGTACAGTCTTACAGTGTGCACAATAAAGAATTAAACTGAAGTTACAAACGATCTTACAGCCCACGCGATGATAAGTGGGTACTGGTCTATGAACACCCGCAATCAACTTTTTATATAAAATTGTTACCGTCTTACAGTGTGCACAATAAAGAATTAAACTGAAGTGACAAACGATCTTACAGCCAACAATCAACTTTTCAAGCAATCAACTTTTAACAAAAAAGGCTACAGAAGTGAAGGACCTCTGAGGACCAAGATGCCTTTATAGCTTGTGATTATACTAGCTCTCTATACTCTTGGAACAGCACAGAGCAGTGCGGGCCCTGCTATTTGGCATCAGAAATAAACACGAGGGTTGTACCTACCTAGAGGACTACTATAAAACGTACTACTTACGCTTATACTATTACTTGTAGGCAAAAAACAGTCTTACGACCTACTAGAAAAAGTCTTGCCAAAATTAATAATAAATACGATCCAATCAATTTTAAACACAATGATGTAATAAATCCTTCATCTATTAGAAATTATAGCGTAGTCAGTAGCAAGACTGCTCAAGAACACATCTACAAATATAGTGACGTGACGCATAGAAGCCGAATAGTAACGAAGAAACACACTTGAGCAAACGTACGCAGCAACAAACATTGAGAACACACTACCGCAAGGTCTCGTCCAAATGTAACAACATTGCAGTGTTACTAATTCCAAAAAAATATTTACCCGTAAAGGTTAAGTCAAAAACGTCTAAAATTGCCTCAATTACATAGAAAACCCCTAAAAAAGTACAATGTTTCGTAATATTTTTTGTGTAAATCATTTAACATTTCAAATACTATTTCATTTTCTTCCGATAGTTACGACTTATTAAAATCATAAATTTAAACATTTTTGGAAATGGAAAAAAATTTATAATTGATGCGCCATTTGATTGCAATGTGCATCAGATCGTCATCACACTTTGTATGCTACAACATAGTAGAAATAACATACAATTGATATTCGATAACATAGAAGAAATTGCAACCGTGACAATAATGGAAAACATACAGCTCGAATTTTCAAGATTTGCAAAACGTTTACAACCAGCTGCGGCACAATCAACGCGAACTTCTATACAAAAATCAGCTAAAGTCGAAACAAGTACAAAAGTTCCTAAAAATACCCCTAATATATATATAGCCACAAAAAATCCCGTACCACATATTTACCCCCTAAATTTGAGAGGAAAACTTCTAAGTTGGGAACCCTGCAATATTGATGTAATTACGTACTAGAACAGACACCTCGAACAAAATCTGTGCGGCAGTGCGGGACGCGAGGTAGGTGCCATAAAGTATATTTTAATAGACTGCGGGTTTGAGGAAATTAACCACCCACCATACATTCTAGATCTAGCCCATAGTGACTACTTTTTGTTCCCATTTCCCAAACCTAAAAAGAGACGATAATGAGCTCAAGTCCGTAGTCAAGTAAATAAGCATTCTTAAGAACAAGACGAAGAATATGTTTAAGGGAATAGAAAGGCTTTTTTGACGAAAAAGTAAATGTATTGATGTCATGGGAGACTATACCGAAAAAGAAAAAAAAATATTTCATAGTTCTACCTTTTTTCTAACATACCCATACTTATTTATTCTGTGCCCATTCCAATACATTGTTTAAATATTGTCTGCTGCGTTACACACACTATATAACTTCATTTTTGCCCCGGGAGCCCGAGACTGTTGGTTGCATATCTACGGACGATATTCTTATATAATACTCGTACAGTCACGACACGATACACGATTACGTTACGCGGTTACGTTTTTTTGAATGGTCTAAGCGTTTTTAGGTCATTGAAATTTAAGTTTATATTCATATTAATTTAATTCATTGGGATTTAAAATTTATGAATATATTAATATACATAACGAATACGTATAATCTATGACATTTTACGTACCATGGATGTCGTAAGAAGGGAACATTGAAAAAGCCAGAAATCTGGTCTCCGATAGCTGGCCGTATAATATTATGTTTACGACACGTACTATGATTGCCAAGACTACAAGCTCGGTTCTTCCGCCAGCATCATTTTCATTAAATGTCTGCCTATGCTTTTTTATGGGATAGGGTGACAAACGAGCACACAGTTCACCTAATGGTAAGCGGTTGCTGTGGCCCATAGACATCTACATCTATCCTCAAATACGAATCAAAACGCAGATAGATGCGTTGTCACCCGTGAGGACTAAGGTGGAATGCTTCGTTTCCAGCAAAAAGGGTCTCCGGTTCTCTAAACTCACCATACGAAACACTGCAACGTTAAACTGATATTTTCCAGCAAAAAGGGTCTCCGGTTCTCTAAACTCACCATACGAAACACAGCAGCGTTAAACTGATATTTTCCAGCAAAAAGGGTCTCCGGTTCTCTAAACTCACCATACGAAACAGTGCAGCGTTAAACTGATATTTTCCAGCAAAAAGGGTCTCCGGTTCTCTACACTCACCGTACGAAATACAGCACCATTAAGCTGTTATTTTACGCTTGCTACTTAAAACTCTAGTGACAAACTCAAAAATATTGTTTTAGTGTCGTAAAGACACTACTAAAATATCGACATAAAACATTATTAGCTGTAGTAACTGGAATCATAAGTTTATTGATTGCTTTCTTTCACTACAGTAGTAATCATACTGATGGATTACAATCGTAAAGCGTAAAGCTCTAAAACTGGTGACATGGTGGTGCGGAATGGGCACCATAAATGAATGAAATGTGAGCACTAAGCATGCGGTTATCGCATAGGTATTTTGATTATTTATTGAGGATAGATATAGATATATATGGGTTGCCGCATCCACTAATTATAAGGCAGCCTGTGTGCCCGTTTCGGAACCCTCATTCTATAAAAGAAATTCCCTTCACATTGCAATAGATAAAAATTTAAAATTGCAATTTTAAATTTTTATCTATTGCATTTGTGCCGGCAGGGATCTAATTCGGGTTGCTCGCGTACTGTGTTAAAGAAGAGCATCTATCCTCCCAGCTTCCACAGATCTCAGCCCAAGTTAGCACAAACACAAAATCGTAAATGAATAGACATAAAACTTATTATATTTGGTAGAAGCACGCACTGCACATATGCGTTGTCACTCTTGAGGACCACGACCACTCCCCGAATTAAAATCAAAATGCAGATTCATTTTGATTTTAAGCCGTGGAGCGATGTAGAGGGCATCTCATCCGCAGCATCCAATTCATGTGAAAAATGTGCTTACTCGTCACCCTTATTTTATAAAAAAAAGTCAGCTTCTAGTATTGGTAATCCCACTGTGTTCTGGCGGCCTAAAATAATCCTCTACGCCATATCATCCTGTGGGTATCGTAAGAGACGACAGTATCTGATCTGGAAGGACCACGCTCTCACAGAATACCAGCGTCAAATAGTAGCTTAATGCTGCTGTGTTTCGTATGGTGAGTGTAGAGAACCGGAGACCCTTTTTACTGGAAACGACGCATTCCATCTAAGTCCTCACGGGTGACAACGCATCTGCATTTTGATTCATAATCGAGGATAGATGTAGACCACACAGGCAACCACTTACCGTCAGGTAAGTGGTTGCCGTGGCTCATAGACAAACAACTCAAAATAATAAAAAACTGCCTTTGCCAATCCACATGTTAGCGTGGCAACACTGTACGTAATCCGTGACAAGTACTCCTGCTATGAGACAATCTATGTTCAGAAATGAACTTGGCTGATAGGATGTTATGAATAACAAATAATTGGTTATCCATTAATTATTCGATGCAATGATTTATATGTTAATATCATGTATTAGTATAAAATACAGTATATTTCATGAAAAAACCTATATAGAATGTATTAATACCACATGTATATGAACAATGTGTTTATTATAAGGAAGAAGTACGAAGACTTCGTAGCGCTAATACGTAGGTACGTAAATATACAACAACAAATAGCATGAATTATGTATTAGGTTGTTTTCCTGAACTTTACAAGTTGTTAATACAGTATAATTCTACTATAGAAGGCGTTATTTTCATCTCGTATTCACACCAATGATCATCAGACCAGCGACGTCAAAGACACATCACTCACCTTCAATTTGCTGACGATATAGTTATTAAGGGAAAATCGCTGGAGAACTTTAGCAGTATTCTCAGTGGCCACAACAGTGTCTCCCAATGAATAAGTCTTAAAAGAACATGGCTTCTTCCACTATCCACCGCGCGCCGCTTAAGCTTTTCGCACGGAATTTAAAATTACGGTAATTTTGATAAATCCCATTTCTTCCCTATTGCGTAGGAATTTCGAAAAATACTTCCTTTTTTAAAGGAAAATATTGGCAATGCTATTAACATTACTAATATTCCCTGTAACCACTCCTGGTAAGCTCATTGCCTGTAAGTAAGGCATGTATGTTCAGCAGTATATTATTAAAGACTGATGAAAATGATGCCCATTAAATATTTTAAAGCTTAAAGTCAAAAAAAAGTTAAAAAACCAAAGACTGTTGTAGATATAACTCTGAATTATGTAGTATTCACATACGAAATCTGTTTAAATATTGTTCGAAGTGGAGTTCTAAATTTAAAAAAAATTAACGGCCCGCAAACAATGACAAGGTCAACGGATTCAGATTCAACTAAAGTCTACGTGTCCTGTTTGGACAAATCGCAATATTACCACCCATTGTATTCCCTACTGGAATGCCTCAGGGTGTCATGTTTGGTTCCAGTTACTTTCAAAGGTAATATTATATTGGTTACACTCCATTGGATTACAGATTTCTACATAAAACAACCTCTTCGCTGTGACTATTTCGTGGAAGGTGCTAAAAATTTTTCTTAATACTTAATACTCGTAGTTTCAGCAGGGGAAATAGAACTGAGTTTAAAAATCACATAATTATACGTGTCTCTAAAATATATAAATAGAATTTTAACCAATAGAGTGAAGACAGAGGGATTCCAAACATTTATCTAAAGTCTTCTATATGGCTTAATCCAACTCATTTCCCAATTCTTTTTATATGAATGTGTGCTATATAAATAGATAGATAATAACTGTTCTAAAATTATTGCAAAATTGATATCATAACAAAGATTATAACAGCTAGCAGTAGGCTTCTACAGGTCGCAAGTATCACGCGTAACAAACTGGTATTAAGGTCAACGCATTAAATTATTAAAGACAATAAAAAATATAACGATTACATTGCAGACAACGCAGTTAATATTATATAAAACGAAGATTTATTTGTAATTGAGTATTTCTGGACATTATAAACAAACTCAAAGTAATTAATAGAATCGGGCGTATACTTCGCGAAAAAAAAATTAATTATCTACGATCCGCTTAGTAAAATATTAAATTTTTTTTACTACGCAGATCTAAGCTAATTTATTTTTAACATCTTTAATAAATTCAAAGTATGATGATGGTTGAAATTATTTACCATATAGTATCCGTCGTGGTGGTCTTCGCAGCTGAGCTCCATATGCGGCGGCGTCTGGCTCTGCATCAGGAACACAAGTACCAATAATGATCCCCATAATCACCATAACACTAAGAAATCACCAAAAAGTGTGCAAAACTAACACCACCGCGGTATCCACTACCAACTCATATTTGTTTTTATTCGGAAAAATATAAAAGTCTACTTCTTTATAACATGTTCGAAAACTTTGTTTTTATTTATTTTATGGTACAGACGGTTGTCACAGTGATCGATGCAATAGAACTGGTCAGTGGTACGTGGTGTCGGCGAGTTCCTCGTCACATTTGGCACGCGAGCAGTGACGTCACGAAGCTCGGCGTGCGTCACTTGCCCCAGGGCCGGATCGGGGTAATGACTGCCGCTGATGTGTCAACAGGTCGTTAAGTGTAGTAGTTCCGAACTGAGGACTATTGCAACAAAATCTGAAGTACTTTCGTAAATACGTTCTCGATGAAACTTGGCACAATTATTATGGCATCAAATTTTAGAACGTGTTTAATTCGATTAACGTTCTAAATTTGCTTTTATCTAATGACCAGGTATAGAGTTATTTTGTTATGAATATAATTATGTTATTACGTCTGATGATACTTTTGTAATCTGAAAATTAATCCCTTAATAATAAATGTTAATGATCGACCTTAATTTTATTTAATCACAGGATAAACAATAACTTAATCAAATAATCACACAACGCTCGATAAATAAATTAATATACGTTTATAATAACGTAGTAACGGGGAGCTTGATTGGACCGAAAAACTAAAACTAGTAAAATAAGGAGAACGTGAACCTCTAATAAGATAAGGAGAACAGCGCGACGCTACGGTTGAAATAGAAAGGGCTCCTTTAATTAAGTTAGACAAACCATTGTGCGCACGTGAGCTAATCTACATACAACGTGCTGCAAGGAGCCAATCAGAATTACTTATTGCGTCGTAAAACGTGGTAGAGCCATGCTGCAATTATATTAGTAGTATAGTTGTAGCACGAATGGGTTCTATTAACGAACGAAAAATGTGCTTATTCGTCACCCTTATTCCATAAAAAAAGTCAGCTTCCTAGTATTGGTAATCCCGCTGTGTTCTGGCGGCCTAAAATAATCCTCTACGCCATATCATCCTGTTGGTATCGTGAGAGACGACAGTATCTGATCTGGAAGGACCACGCTCTCACAGAATACCAGCGTGAAATAGTAGCTTAATGCTGCTGTATTTCGTATGGTGAGTGTAGAGAACCGGAGACCCTCTATACTGGAAATGAGGCATTCCATCTCAGTCCTCACGGGTGACAACGCATCTGCATTTTGATTTGTAATGGAAGATAGATGTAGATGTCTATGGGCCGCAGCAACCACTTACCATCAGGTGGACTGTGTGCTCGTTTGCCACCCTATTCTATAAAAAAAGACTATGGAAATTAGTTGCATTCAACTGAACATTTGATGAAAACAATATACCTGTAGTTATCTGCTTAGATTTGCTCTACATTAAGCTTACTACTGCAAGCGCTAATTACATTAAACGCCTATAAAATTTACCATATTTAGTCAGTACCACCTGTAACTGATTAAATAATTTGACATAAGCAAAAGCTTAAACATTCAAATTAGTAAATGACATGTAGTGTGTAATTTAGACCTAACAAAATGTGTTACTACAGATCAAAATTAGGACAAAATAAAGACAAACGAGTTGCGAATTATATAAGTTGATACAAAATAAAGTAATAATAGTAAATAACTAAGTCCATACAACAAAGGGCTGGAGAGCCACACGCATAGCATGAACTATTCGAGTTATATTTCAGACAGAATCTGAAAAATACCAAAACATTTTGCTAAAACGTACGTGACGTAAGCAATGGCACTGAATAAAATTGTGTAGTTTCTTTTTATAGAGTTAGACTAAGGATAAATTATTTTTAAAAGGTTTATTTTAAAACTGTATAGTTTTATACAAGAGCAATAATTAATTTCGTATGCTAAATATTATAATACATAGACTGGCTCAACAAGGTTACGAGTCTTTATTGATCCTTTTTTTGAATCTTAGGAAATGAAAACAAAGAATATTGTAATGAAAATATTGAATATGTGCCTTTGTACATAATTTTGTTTTTACCATTTTCCTATCAAAGTATGTGTGTACATAAACTGTTAAATAAATAATATAAAATAAATAAATATCTATGTTTTATTAAACAGCGGCTCGAGATGGGATTGAATTATATTAATTTTAAGAATTTATTATAATTGAAAGGACAAAGATAAGGCATAAATAAAAGATAAATGTGGTGTAAGAATATCCACTATCACATATAGTACCGTGGGTGTCGTAAAAGGCCATAGAGGGAAACTGCAACAGGTGATGGATAGCGGCATCTTCCCGATAACAGGTCAAAATAACGAACACCGCGGGTGCCGACCCGCCGGACACACGCGGCAACTATGGAAACATCTCTCCTACGAGTCTATGACGGAAGCCTATGATCAGCAGTAGACTTCTATAGATTGTAATGGACTTTATATTGCCACGATGACAATCTATAAGAGCGTGAAGTTAAACCATTCGGGCTGCATGATGGCTCTACCAAATATGAAACACATTCAATATACATATTATATAATTGTTAGTGCGTCTGTTAGTGATCGTGAAACTTCTGAACAACTTGAACGATTGAGCTATCAGGCACTTTACAGCATCTACCAGGTTCCCAAAAAGTTAAAATTAAACGCAATAAAATCCTTAAAAATAGTTTTATTACAAACTAGCAGCCTAAATAGCGTCATTTTCCTCTTATTTTACCCAATTATTTTTCTCTAAGTGATTGCGTGTAACTGGGTGTCAGGGCCCGATCCTAACAAGTCCCCGGGGTAATCTATTGTTGCGTGTGTCTAATCATTGTAACACCGAGGTATTACGCCACGGAGGCGCCCTTGAAAGTTTTAGTACGACGGTGCTCCAGTACAATTAATGGGACCAGCACACGACAGCAACACACAACGTCACTTGCTACTTGTTGGCCCTGCTACATCATGAATCTATCACGCGTAGCTTTACGCGCGGATAGACAGATACCTTAGCAACCGTCGATGTTGATATCTATGCTTAATCAATTACATAGTATATATATATATATATATATATATATATATATATATATATATATATATATATATATATATATATATTTCTGTACGTTTTTCTGTTTTATTAATGATTTTTTTGTGTGTGTGTTTGAGCGAGTCCCTGGATAGTGTGCATGAAAGTAAAAGTTAAAGATAACACCATAGATTAGTATAGTAATCCAAATAAAAAAAAACATTGTGCTCTTATTACATAAATATTATCAGACCGATAAAGTAAGATAAAGTAAGACTGATAAAGTAAGACTAATAAGTTATTCATTGTTGACGCTATATAAACAATAACAGTTTAGTGTACAAGTAGCCTAATTTCAAAGCTTATTTTCAGAAATCATTCTTGTTAACAAAACGGAACGGCCGTAGTTGAAGTGTGGATTGTCACGCGACTCCTTATACAGTAGGCTCAGGCTGTTTTCACTGATGACCTTCACACTTTTGAATAGGATGTCGTTATAGAAGTACTGCGCAAGTTTGGACGGACGGACTTACATGTGGACATAAGTGTCATTGATGGAAGCTTTTCATGTCCAGCTCTAATGGAGTTAGGGAATTAATTTTTTTATTTGTTTGTAGTAACAGACTCGAATTTCTTAAAATAAGCGGAAGCTGTTAAGCCGACTCAGGCAAGGCGATATCGATTTTTTAATGATGTAAGTGAAGCTTGCAGTTCATCTAATGGTAAAGTACTTCAGCTCCATGCTTCATGCATATACAAACAATTATAAAGGCTTTGTGGAGATGATGACGAAGATGTGTCATTTCTGATGACGAGACTAAGGTGGAAAGTTAGGAGAGCCTATATTAAAAAAAGTTTTCTGTAACTTTTAAAGAGAAATCACAGGGGTTATAACAGTGCTGCGTACTGCTAGAACTTGGACGGACGTCTTGCGCGGAGAAGGAATTGTGTAGTAGACGAGTTGTCGGATAACAAAATAAATTGTCAACCAAATAATTACCTAAATTCTATAATTCGCCCATAGATGCAGAAGTATGCACTTACATTCAGTTAATCCGCATGCTTATTTGTCAACTGCAACACCAAACGAATAGCAAGTGCGTTGCCGGCCTTTTAAGTTAAAATCAAAAGCCTTTTGTTTACCGACATGGTGTTGAACTAATAATACTGAAGCTTCAACAGTCTCTGTAATTTTAAAAACGTATTTAAGCGGTTTGAGTCCATTGTTTTCCATTCAGGTTTGTGACCTTTGACCTTATCGGACAGTTATTTCACCGGATACACACGAATAGATAATAGATATTTATCAATTAGATTAATCGATATTACTGAATTTTCAGAGCAATGTCCGCATGACAGCTGCTGAATTTATACTCTTAGGTACACCGCAAAATGTATTAACAGAATTGTTTCAATTTACATACTAATGCACAGACACAATAATTAATGTCGTAATTATTGATTAATTAACTTTAAACGCATCAAACATTATTGCACTTGATAATGAAAGTTTATTTGATACATTATTGAAACCGACTGGGAAAACGCTTACTTACTACTTGAATACTCAAACGAACTCAAGCGTTATTAATGGTTTATTGTAAGTGAGAATGGGACATGCAGGAAGTCGATGCATGCAGGTGGCTCAGGACAGCGATTTGTGGCGTTCCTTGAGGGAGACCCATGTTCAGCAGTGGACTTGTGAAGGGCTGTAATGATGATGATGATGATGAGAATGGGACCGTGTGGTGGCGGCGTAAGAACATCCACTACCTCAGATCATCTCGTGGGTGTCGTGAGAGGCGATAGAGGTAAACAAAGCAGGAGCTGGGCAGCAGCGTCTCCCTAATAATGACTAAAAATGGGGGAAACCTATGTTCAGCAGCGGACATTAACAGGCTGCAACGGTAACCGATAATTATGGGAAAAATACGCGAAGCCTTGAACTTAAAGAAATCGATAAAAGTAAACGACATTAGGCCAACGCTACGAGTACATAAAATACGTAATCATCAAAGGCCACAAATTTCTATAATTAAAGGTTTAAAAAAAATTTAAAGGTTCAAAGCTAAGATTCTAAGCTACGTTCAAATTTCCAAGTGCCCTAGCGTGTTCGACCTGAACGGACATACACGAAAGTGAGAAAAGGAGAGGCAAAAAAGAAAGAAGTAATCTTTCAGAACGTTTTGTTCTTCTTTATGGTTCGCATCATTATATTATACAACTAAAATACGTTTCAGTTATTTAAAAAAATGAAATCGGTCGGAATCACTCGGCAAAAGCGTTATATCTTTTCAATGTGATAATAATTTGTAATCTTAAATAAGATATGAATATCAAAAATACATCTGCTTATAGTCTAAACTGAATAATAAATATATCAGTATCGATAAGAAGTTACTGCGTAAACACAAATCACCAAAACGAAACGTCCGACATAAAAAATGCGAACCACGAATCCCAACCACGTGTCAGTGGTGACGGGGTAGTGCACGCACGGTGAGGGAGGGCGGGAGGTGCTCTTCAAACTAGGTAAGAGACATCATTTTACATTATTACGCGGACCTTAGCTAATTAAATTTTAATATTTTTAATATAATACATATAATGGATTTCCGTAAAGTGACGCCTGATTCTATTAATTATACAACAGCTGTGTTTAACGTGGTAGATCAGAGGCTGATAATTCGTTGTAAATTTGACAGTACGCGAGCAACCTTAATTTGGTTGGCACCAATGAAATTTTTGATTGCAAATATTAGTGATAAATTACCACGTGTTTGGCAGTGAAGCGTAACCATCGCGAGGAAACTTGTATGTCTGAGAAATTAAAAAAAATATTTCGAGAACATGTGGTGTCCACCAACAAGTATTTATGGTTGAAGCACGAATAGGTGGACTCTACCGGGGAAGGACCACGCTCTCACAGAATACCAAGGTAAAATAGCAGTTTAATGCTGCTGTTTCGTAAGGTGAGTGTAAAGAACCGGAGACCCTTTTTATTGGCAACGAGGCATTTTATTTTAGTTCTTAGGGATCACCCCGTATTTATATTCTTATTTTTATTTGAGGATAAAATTAGACGTCTATGTGACACAGCATCCATTTAAACTTCCATCCACAGCACAGGCGGACTGTGTGCTCGTTTGTCAGCGTTATTATATTCTATAAAAACTTACAGTCCTTCTATATTCTTTGTTTATATTGCTCGCGATCCCCAGGAATTAAAATATCAGCCTAGATTTAATTAAACCATCGATAATAACAAATAACAGCTCTTAAATTTAAATAAAATTTAAATTCGGGGATGGCGACAAATATTTTACGATCGCAAAGCAACAAAAATACTAATTATATTCAGGACCTAGTGATCCGCCTCGACTTCGCCTGGATAGGAACTATTAAAGTGGCATTTTTTAGATTTAAGACAATCAAGGACCACTGATTTCATCAATTTTTCTCAAAAAAATCTTCAAGTTTTTCAAATAAATTATAGTCTAGATCCTACTGGCTTTTGCTATGTTCGTAAAGTTTCATAACGATTGGTTCCGCAATTACAAACATTAGTCCGCACAGACGGACAGAAAAACAAAAAGTTTTAAAATAGTGCAAATAACCTCTGAGCTTAATAGGAGCCAGATACTTCAATATTACAGACAGACACTTCATTTTCATTTATATGTATAGATAAATATTTAAGACGAGTATTCCCTTATTTTACACAGCAATCAAGCCGGGTTCAGCGCCTAGTAATTTATCGTCGACAAACATCGGTGTCGCGCAACTCTAGCGGCTTTTGCTTATCAAGCCACGCTCGCAGGCTTGATAAGCGAGCGCTAATGAACCCGTCTTTGTCTGCTAGTCGCCACTTTTACTACTTACTGTCCCATATAAGTGCCATGGTTGTTAAACGTTATAAGTATGCGATTTTTTACGAAGTAACCGAACCGATTGTAACGTCAGAGATAACCAGCGTGTTTTTAATGTGACATACATATCACTTACTTTGTTGTATAGATAAGAAAAGCACAATGAGGAATAAATTCCATTTCATTCCAACAACAGCCTATAAAGGACCACCTGAACATTTCTCCCATGGATTTCCTCACAGGAGGGATTTTGTTTATTATTTTTAGACAACAGCAGTTTATTTATTACTATAAGTTGTTATTTGAGAAGATGCCGCTGCCAATCGACTGCCTCAGTTTCTCTTTGGCGCTTATAACGACACCCAAAGGACGATATGGGGTAGCGGCTATTGTGTGTCATTTTATTACGCAGTGGGAGGGACACACTACTTAAGACGGTACCCTGACCAAAACCTGGCAAAAGGGCGTTTTTCAGAGACTATTATCTCATTAGTTATGAGAAATAAGCTACATCTAAAAGTACATTATTAATGTTCGATATCCTATCATCACATTCCACGTTCTAATTTGTTTTTATGTGTTATGAATACATTTAAAATCTACTTTTAAAAATGACTAAAATTATTGATTACATGCATCTGTTGCTAAAGGAAATGTTCTAATCATTTGAGAATTACACTAATGGATAGATAATTTAAAAATCTATATTCTACACGTTTTATTTAATTTCTTAAGTTCGCATGTCTCTTTTAATTTAAATAATTCCAAATATTCGGGCGTATTTTTCCGTGATATATTGTAGCGAGAGCGCGTGGATTGTATGGGATCAAATACTCAAGGTCTCTCGCTAGGAGAACCGTCTTAACAAACTACGTAGCTAAGGTCGATCGCAAAGTAGAAGAAACAAAGAAATAAGATTTACACAATCATTCAACGCTCTGTGGAACAGTAACTTAGCAATGAGTTGCGGCGCCGAGAGTCGCTGCGCTGGTTCTAATCCTGCACGGAACGAGTAATTGTATGATCTACAAATAACTGTTCAGGATCTGGTTGTATGTCCTTGTGCAATTTGTGTATATAAATTGCCTCCACCGTACAGGAAAAAATCCTAGTGTGAACATAATGTTTTTCAAAATATGTATAATAAATGTAAATGTAACATTTTAGTACAGACCACCTGAAAAGGAACCCAGTCAGGCTTAAACGTTCCACTAAGAAACAGAAGGGAGGAATCGAGGCTTCTCTCGATCCGGCCTCCTATAACGCCTACGTTGGGTTCGGGAACAACGTATGTGATCTCCGCAACGGAGTAACACACAAGGGTTATAACCTCTTCCTTTTCAGAAAATAGGTTCAGGCGGGGATTACGGGTCTTCCGAAGTCGTCCCGGTCCCAACGCCTTAATTCTTCGATGTGGACTGTATTATTTTGAGGGACGAATTTCTTGGGAATAAAACAGCAATTATCTTCAAACCGTTCCGTGAGAGAGTAATTACTTTTCCCTATCACTTCCCTACACTTTTTCTTTCTTCTTACTGACTGCTGGTCTTGCACTTTTTTCCGAACATAGAAAGTTAAAACAATGTTTCCCACTTGAAATTATACATATCTTAACCAATACAATAGTTTAATTTACATTTTCTCTATACATTTCACTATTAAAACACTTTTAAATTTCTTATACAAAACTATCATTATTTCACTTATTCACAGGAATTTTCACATAAAAATAACACAGAATTCACCTCTTTTGCACGTAATATTAATCTGAAATGTTTTACAAGTCATTACATACATAAATTGCTGAAATTGCAAATATTTAGATTTCTACATATTTGGCCTCCTAAGTACGTGGCTAGCGTGCGTCTATGATCTCACACTATTTGAACAACTAACTTTTGCACGGCTATCGACTATCAGTAAAAATGGAAAGTCTAATATCAACAATACTAGGTGAATAAATGCTTTTACACAATTCTCAAACTGTAGGAAACTATTTCTAATCAGATTCTTATCAGTTATCATGTCTCTTATCAGATAACATAGACAAAATATTTCATGAATCAATTCACTGAAAATAGGCATTTGTTTTCATACAAAACATATCAAACTCATATAAGATAATACGTATGCAATTAATTTCCATTAATTCTACTTATGCACAGCGATCATCTCGACCGGGGAACAAATCCGGTCTCTAACTTTATTTTAATATTTCTTTAAATTAACATCATTGGAAAGATGATTTCAACCGGGGAACAAATCCGGTAACATAATTTATATCTTAAAAATTCCCTATATGAATTTATTAAGAAATATTACTAAGAAAACAATAAACTATTCCGGCCTGGGAGTCGAACCCAAGACATTCATATCATTAATTCGATATTTCTTTAAGATTCAACTAAGCATTTTCTTATTAGAATATTATTGCTCGATAATTTGCTTTTTAGAAGCTATTCGTAATCGGTTAACTAATAAATTGAAATATTCTTATAGGCGCGTCGCCAACAATCTCCCCCCCGTGCATCAGCACCATCATTTGGGAGGCGTCGCGGGTACCAGGACTATTATTCTGGTTGTAGGTCTCCTCAAGATACCTGTGCTAGTAATGACGTCAACCACTCTGGTGTGACCGTCTGGTCCCGGTAGCGTCCTATTAATCTTGCCTTTCGGCCACGTATTTCGTGGCAACGAATGATCTATTATCAAGACAATATCACCTTTTTTAGGTTCCATAAACTTTAAAGGTGGTTCATTGTGAGTTATTCTCTCCAGAGGAATATTTCCTTGTGGCACGTTCTGCGGTTTTGACCTGTATGTCCTGCACCACTGACAGTGATGTGACACACTTCGTACTACGTTACGCAAGTTCAAGACATAAAATTTTTGGTTCACTTCATTCATCACCGTCTGGTGATTGGCATGTCCAAAATGATGATGAACTTCTCTAATCATCATTTTAACTATTTCGTGTTTACCGTCTAATACGGCAGGTTTTCTACTTTCCTCGGTCAAATTAGACTTAAAAGGTAAACGCCCATTTAAACGGAGTAAGTTATCTTCTCCTATTTCCATAGATAATTTACTTAAGCGTGAACTTCTTCCAACGCTTTTGCCCGCTTTCAAACATTTTATTTCCGAATGAAAACACTCGTCTTGAACGAACTTCCAAATTAATAATTCAGCTTTTTCAAGAGCGCTATGTCCAACGCGCTATCGAGTACTTTAATCGACTTTGCTAAAATCTCGTTGGAACACATAACCGACTTTTCGGCTGCGTGGTCGGGTCCTTTAACCGACTTTCTTAAACTCTTGAATTTTTCTACCGCTTGTAAGGTGCGCGTAGTTGCCCCAAGGAATTTCTTAAAGCTGCTAAATCGTCCGTAGTCGGGTAGACTTAACGGTTCTTGCTTTCTCAGCGCATTTACGCCTTTTGGCGATTTTTCTTCGCCTGTTTCTAAGCTATTTATGGTGTCCACTTGTTTGGGCCATAAATCAGGACTTCCCCTGAGGAATTCAGGTCCTTGAAACCAGCGATGACTTACATCGAAGGTGGAAGGAAAATTTCTAGTGGCGTCGTCTGCCACGTTTTGTGACGTTGGAACCCATCGCCATTCACATGGTTTACTGTGATCTTCGATCTCAGCCAATCGATGAGCAACGAATGGTTTAAAAGCGCGAGGATCTGACTTAATCCACGCTAACACTGTACGTGAGTCTGTCCAAAATACTCTCTCGGATATTCCGTACTTGCTCTCTTCACTAACTGATGCAGCTAGTCGGCTGCCCATAAGAGCTGCTTGTAATTCAAGCCTTGTAATCGAAATTGGTTTCAGCGGCGCTACTCTTGTCTTTGCGGCGATCAGCGTAATCCGCCTTTCTCTTAGCTCGTCCGTGGTGACGTAAAACACCGCGGCAGTGTATGCTTTTTCACTAGTATCCGTGAAGGTGTGTAACTCTCCCTTGCCGACGCCTTCAGCAACGGGTCTAGGTACTTCTAAATGACCTAATTTCTTCACTTCCGATATCCATTTACAAAGTAACACGTGTAATTCGTGTGTAACTTCTTTATACCAAGAGATGCCTGTCCTCCATACTTGCTGGATCAGCGACTTCCCTTGAATCGTTATGGGTGATGCGAGTCCCAAAGGATCGAAGAATGACATCACAGCGCTAGTTATCTCCCTCTTCGTAGGCGGTCGTAAACCTTCCATCACCTCTTCCGGTGTGTTACGAAGACTTATGAAGAAACTTATTATATCCCGTTTGATACTCCAAATCAAACCTAAAGTGCGCTCTGTGTGCTCTTTATCTCCCAGCGAAGCACTGTCGCTCTTATATTTATTCTCCATTTTATATAAAACCTCGGGTCGGTTGCTAGCCCATCCCCTCAGTTGGAAAGAAGCACGTTTATGTAATTCATACATATCGTTTACTATCCTTTCGGCCGTCGTCACGTCGGGAAATGCCTGTGGATAGTCATCCATACAAAAATTGCTTTCCGTCGCGGAAGCTGCTTCTGGATAGATATGTGCGTTATCCTGCGCATTTCTATTCTTCACATATATAGCGATGCATGGTGATGATGCCGCTCCAAATATGAGTGACGTCATTCTATACTCTTCCGGTGGCGCGTCACGATTGTGCCGCCATAAGAATCGAAGGCTATCCCTGTCTTCTTCCCGGATTTTCACTTGCAGGAACATTTCTTCAATGTCTGCCATTACTGCCACGCTTCCTTCTCTGAATCGTAGCAGAACTCCAAACAACGACTTCAATAAGTCCGGTCCGGTTAACAATGCATCATTGAGACAACGTCCGCCCGTCCTAGCGGCAGCGTCGAAAACTATACTTATTTTCTTTTTTTGTGGGTGAGTCACTGCGAAGTGAGGAAGATACCACGTGCGTGGGGAAATGGAAATATGGTTCGCTTTCTCTGCGTAACCGTTAACAATGAGATTTTTAATTTGCTTCTCATATTCCTTTTTCAACTCGCTATTTTTGTCGAGCTTCTTTTCAACCTGCGCTCTATTCGACGGCATGCACTCATTGTCTGTGCGCCACAACAAAGCAGTCTCGTACCTATTATTAGGTATACGACGCACCGTTTTGTTCAAAATATTTAAAGCTCGTTCTTCTGGGTCGTTCGCGGGCTTTCTCGCAGACACTCCCAGAGATTCCAAACTAAAATAATCTTTGATCAACTTCTCCATGTCCTCCTCCTTCTTGGTGGAAATGTGGTTAACAATCTTGATTGGTTTGATGCCACCCGATATGTGACCATGTAAAACCCATCCAAGTTTGGTGAGCGCTGCTACAGGTAGGTTCTTACCTCCTGAAATTAATTCACGAGTAACTATGAGATGCCAATTGTCCTGGCCAATTAATATGGTAGGTCTGAACCTCTCATACATCAACTCATCCTTAATCGGTGTCAAATGAGAACACCGTTGCAATAATTCTCGGCTCACTGACTGCGGAGAAAGGTTAAGTGACTCAATTGTTTGTATACTTATCTCCTCTAAGTCGTTAGAGTAAATGCCTTTTATCTTAACGTTTAAGCGATACGAACTGTCGTCATTAATTCGCTTACCTCCCACGGCTTCAATACGTAATTCTTCTTTACGTCCGCGAGGCGCTAACTTCTGAGCCATCCACTCCTCTATGAGTGTCATGGTCGATCCCTCATCCAGAAGAGCTGTTGTCTTGACCTTTCCTTTAGGTCCATACAACTCGACCGGTATAATCTTTAAGTATGCACATGCCAGTGCATTCACTGTACTAACAGTTGTAATTTGAGCCTCTTTACCCCCCCTCGTCCCCTTGCGGCGAGGTATTTTCATTGGGGTATCGGTGTAGCATTCGATGATGTGACATTCTACATCCCTTTACACCACATTTTTTCGCTCTGCACTCTAACCTCCTATGGTTAGGTGACAAACATTGAAAACATACTTTCGCTTTTTTAACCGCATCCCATTTCTCGCGATTATTCATGTCCTTAAACTTGTAACAACTCACTATAGAGTGTTCCTTGTTACGTATAACACACTTATGTGTTACCCGACTTACAGGCTTCTCCTGGGTTATCATAACCACTTGTCGGTTGTGCCCTTTATTATTTCGGCGTTCTAGACGCTCGCTCGTATTACTTCGGCGCTCATAGCGCTCGCTCTTGACACGGTTGCGTACAGACCCCTTTGCGGTGTGTACAGTTTGCTTCCTGAATTCAGGACGCTTACGTTTTTCAGGCGCATTTGCATTGCTTAAGGACGTTCCAAATTGTTCACTCCATGAATTCAAAAACTTGGCCATCTTCTGTAACTCTGGCTCCAAAGGATGCTGAGCTCGATATTCAAACCATTTAAATTTAATCATAGTTCCGAGTTTGTCTACTATGCGGTTGACTAACTCCGGTGAGTATAAATACTGTGGTTGATTCAACGCTTGTATTGTGGCAACCACGTTCGTAATACGACTTGCAAAAGATCTTATATTCCGCTTCTGCCAATATTGGCATACGCTTTACATTCTCGATTTCGGCTAGAATGAGCATCTCAACCCTACCGAATGTTCTTTCGAGAGCGTTCATTATTTCTTCAGGTTCACACAAAGTAAACAACAACGACTTAACCGCTTCCTTAGCGGTGCCCTTTAATGCCCTCCTAAGGCGTGCGACATTCTGCACCCCTGAAAATTGGCTTCTCGTGTCTTCAAACACCGTTTTGAAAATTATCCATTCACCCGGGTCTCCAACGAACACCGGTAATTCCTGGAGGAAATGAAGCTGGGAAGACTTATCTTTTCCCGCCATCTTTATTGCATCACAATCGCTTCGGTTAATTCTGACACCTCACTCGCGTGTGTTTTCTGTGCATTTCCTAGGTTGCGCTCGACGTGCGTTACGACGTGATTGCGGCGTGACCCTTTACACGCTTCCTTATCAGTAATATCGGGTTGCGTTACACTAACCGGCGCGCTCATTATGGTCTATTGAACCCAACTCCTCACGAAAGGTTCCACCTGAGTATTCCGCTCCTCATCATCCTCACTCGAGTCGATCTCCTCTTCTCGGTTGAGTCGTGCCAACTCCAATTGAGACTTGGCTAAGGCAGCAGCTGCCTGTGCTCGTTCGAGCTCTGAGCGTTCGAATTTAATCCGCGCCTCTAATTCGGCTTTCAGCCTCGCCGATCGAGATGACCTACTACCTCTCTGTGACCCTTTGTCACTAGTGTGCCCGATTACTGTCCTTGACGATGCCGCTTCTTCGGTCCTTTGACCTACTTTTTCGACTACCGTTTCACTCCTGGATATAACGGATTGTTGTGCGGTGCTGGTCTGCGTACCACTGGTGTCCGTCCTGTTGCTTGTCGTTGCCATGGAAGTCCCTGAGGCCCACGTGCATGTGGACGTATCGGTGGTGGCTCCACTTGAAGGAGTTGCCCCACTCGAAGCAGTAGCTGTGGTCGCTCCAGATGATTCCACCGCTTTATCCTTTCTTGAGAGCCCTGTTGTCCTGCTTCCTTCGCTCCTGTCTGTCTGGTCTTGTGCCTTCTTCATCCTGCAGGAAGGTGCAGGCCTACAGTCCCTAACTGTCCCTACAGTCCCTACAACCCCTTACCTACAACCCTTCTACACCCCAACCTAACCCCACTACCCCTCCCCCCCTTTATCTCTCAACCCTACAACCTTACTGCCACCCTAACAGCCCTATCAGCCCTATCAATCCTGAACGGAGCCTACCGAGGTGAGCCATCCAGGGATGGAGTCGTGCAGGAATGGAATGGAGGAAAGGTTTAGGAACTGTCCCACCAAGGAATATGACGAAACAGTCGAGCGGTAGTGCAAGCGCAGTCTCGCTCAAGAGAACTGCTCCACCCGAAGGTGTTATGCCAGAGCCCGACCGTTTAGCACCGTTAGGTGGTCGGGATGTATGCTGCGCTTCGTCGCCCAGTCGCCGGTGACGCCTCGTCCAAGCGCCCTCCTCCGGCCGCGATGCAGTCAGGTGCCCACGAGCACCCTCGCCTGGCAGCAGCAGCGGTGAATGCTTCTTCTTCTTGCACCCTCTGATGACCCGACAGGAAATGCCGGACACGGTCGTTCGAAAGGAAATGCCGAGCACGCTTGCCCGACAGAAAAAATGCCAAGCCCTGCTTGGCCACGATGAGCGCCTTCACAAGGCACCTGCGCCTGGCTGCGATACGTGCCCCATGCGAGCACACAGTGGTAGAGCCATGCGGCAGCTTTGCTGTTGCACGTATGGGCCGGCTCAAACCGGGGTGGTACCACGACCTCACAGAATACCGGCGTGAAGTGGAAGTTCTGCTTCCGCGTTTCGTCTGGTGAGTGCAGGTGGCCGGAGGCCCAAATCCCCTCCCCCCATCAACATGGTAGCGGAATTAAATAAAGATAGACTACCCCAGGAGGGTACCAGCACCCCTGGAGAATCCCTCGCTGAGCATCCACGACCATGTTTCTCCACTTCTGAGCGTGGGTGCTCAGGCTGCCCCGCGTATTCTGGGGGGGGCGAAATTCCGCTCAAGACTAAAACTGCTCGGGGCAAACGGAGCAACAAGACCAAGGCGACCCCTGCCACGCTGTCCGTGAATTTCTGCAATATCAGGGGACTTCACTCCAACCTAAACGCCGTCCACTACCATCTCGAGACGGCGAGGCCGGCTCTGCTCTTTCTGACCGAGACGCAGGTGTCCTCTCCGGCTGATGTTTCGTATCTCTCCTACCCGGGGTACAAACTGGAACACTCCTTTGTGCCTCGGGCTGGAGTTTGCGTTTACGTCAGAGAGGACATCTGTTCTCGACGCCTCGGCAGACTTGAAGGTTCGGACCTGTCCATCCTTTGGCTACGCGTAGACAGCGACGACCATCCGCGCGTCTACGGGTGCCTCTATAGGTCCCACAGCGGTAATGCCGAAACAGACCGACTCTTCGACCACGTCCAAATGGCTGCAGATTCGTTGCTACAGCAGATCCCCTCCGCAGAGATCGTGATCCTCGGCGACTTTAACGCCCATCACGCCGAATGGCTCGGTTCACGTTTAACCGATCATGCGGGGAGATCTGTTCATGATTTTGCCTTGGCATATGGTCTGACACAACTGGTTACTTCGCCTACGCGGATT
The DNA here is from genome assembly GCA_036936625.1 of Parnassius smintheus behrii. Lineage (NCBI taxonomy): Eukaryota > Metazoa > Arthropoda > Insecta > Lepidoptera > Papilionidae > Parnassius > Parnassius smintheus. The sequence continues at coordinate 45,348,225 of JAUPFT010000018.1, read as the reverse complement.
CCAGATGTGGAGGATCATGCACCTTCCCTGTTGGACCTTCTGCTGACCTCTCACCCGGACGGATATCAGATTTCCGTCGACGCCCCTTTAGGCTCCTCGGACCATTGTCTGATCCGGAGTGTTGTGCCACTCACGCTGAAATCGCGGTTGCATTCTGCAGGCTGCCGCCGTGTTTGGCACTATAGGTCAGCCGATTGGGATGGGATGCGGTCTTTCTTTGCATCCTACCCTTGGGGGCGGGTTTGCTTCTCGCCGGATGATCCCAACGTTGTTGCGGATTCTGTTACTGATGTGGTACTTCAGGGTATGGAACTTTTTATTCCTTCCTCTGTGGTGCCCATTGGAGGCAAATCTCAGCCATGGTTTGGTCGCTCCTGTAAAATAGCATCATGCTATAAGCAGGAGTGCTACCAAGCCTGGGTTGATGCATCAGCGTCCCGGGATGTAAACACCAGCGCTCTAAAAAAGAAGTATAATTCCGCCTCTAGGTCCTTCAAAAGAGTCATTGCCAAGGCAAAGTCAGAGCACATAGGCAGAATTGGCGAGAAACTAGTTCGCCTTCCTTCTGGAACCCGTGCATTCTGGTCTCTCGCCAAGGCTGTCCAGGGGAATTTCTGTCAGCCATCTCTTCCATCTCTGCACAGGGAGGACGACTCACTGGCCCATACTGCAAAGGAGAAAGCCGATCTTCTAGGCTCCTTCTTTGCGTCTAACTCGACTCTCGATGACGGGGGGAGTACGCCGCCGACCATCCCGCGGTGTGAGTGCTCCATGCCGGAAGTGCAGTTCACACAGCGCTCGGTTCGCAAAGCACTCCTCTCCCTGGGCATCCACAAGTCGAGTGGGCCTGACGGAATCCCCCCAATTGTGCTGAGGACGTGTGCTCCAGAGTTGGCACCGGTTTTAACGCGTCTTTTCCGGTACTCCTACTCCCTAGGCGTAGTCCCAAAATCGTGGAAGACGGCTTTCGTCCACCCGATCCCTAAAAAAGGCGACCGCTCAGACCCGTCCAACTACCGGCCAATCGCCATCACCTCCTTGTTCTCCAAAACAATGGAGTCCATTGTAAACTGCCAGCTCATGAGGTACCTTGAGGATCACCAGCTGATTAGTGACCGCCAATACGGTTTTCGCCGTTGTCGGTCAGCTGGTGATCTTCTGGTCTACCTCACTCACAGATGGGCGGAGGCAGTAGAGTTCAAGGGGGAGGCATTGGCCGTTAGTTTGGACATTGCGAAGGCCTTCGATCGGGTTTGGCACAAAGCGCTTCTTTCGAAGCTCCCTTCCTATGGGCTTCCCGAGAAATTGTGCAATTGGATCACCAGCTTTCTTGCAGATCGGAGCATCAAGGTCGTTGTAGACGGTGCAAGCTCCGATTGCAAGCCTATTAATGCTGGTGTTCCACAGGGCTGCGTGCTATCGCCAACGCTGTTTCTTCTGCATATCAATGATATGTTGCATACCCGTAACATTCATTGCTATGCAGATGACAGCACTGGTGATGCTCTTTACACCGGCCGAGCCAATATTTCTCGGGAAAACGTCTCCGAGTGCCGGGATAAACTTGTGTCTGAAGTCGAGTCTTTGCTGAACAGAGTCTCGGATTGGGGACGACTAAATCTAGTCCAGTTTAACCCCCAGAAGACACAAGTTTGCGCGTTAACCGCTAAAAAGAACCCCTTTGTCGTATCCCCTCAGTTTCAAGGCACTCCCCTTGTTGCCTCAGCCAGTATCGGAATCCTCGGCGTCGACATATCAAGTGACGTGCAGTTTCGTGGTCACTTGGAAGGGAAGGCCAAATTGGCCTCTAAAAAGCTTGGCGTGCTCAGCAGAGCGGGACAGTATTTCATGCCGGCACACCGCCTGCAACTTTACAAGGCGCAGGTTCGGCCGCACATGGAATACTGTTCCCATCTCTGGGCTGGGGCTCCCCAGTACCAGCTCCTTCCACTTGACCGCATCCAGCGCAGAGCGGCTCGAATCGTCGACGACGGAGTGCTTTCCGATCGGCTCGATTCACTGGCGTTGCGAAGAGATGTTGCATCTCTTTGCGTATTTTATCGCATCTATCACGGGGAGTGCTCTGAGGAATTGTTCGGATTAATCCCAGCCGCCAAATTTCGTGAACGCACGACACGGCAAACGTCCCGATACCATCCACACCATCTGGATGCTTGGCGGTCCACCACTGTACGTTTCACAAGGAGTTTTCTTCCACGTACAACCTCTCTGTGGAATAGTTTATCATCGGCGATTTTTCCGGACCGATACGACCTGGGGACCTTCAAGAAAAGAGCTTACTCCTTTCTAAAGGGCCGGCAACGCACCCGCAATTCTCCTGGTGTTGCGGTTGATCATGGGCGGCGGTAGTCACTTAACATCAGGTGAGCCGCATGCTCGTTTGCCCCCTCTTCTATAAAAAAAAAAAAAAAAAAAAAACAAAACACGCCCCAAGCCGCAATCCCAGTTTTCTTTTTTCCGGTAGTTCCAGGTCCAGTCCTACTGCGCTGACCCGGTCTTCTGGCCTTTGGTCCTGTTGCTTCAGCTCAAACCTCCGGCTTCCTTCGGTTGCTGATCTTCACTCGGCTCCGAAGGTCTTCTTTCTCCATAACCAGCAGTCCACGGCGGGTTCCTTAATCCGGCTGCGAAGGACCAATTGAAAAGGAACCGCGCAGTCCACAGCTGGTTCCTTGATCCGGCTCGAAGGACCAATTGAAAAGGAACCCAGTCAGGCTTAAACATTCAACTAAGAAACAGAAGGGAGGAATCGAGGCTTCTCTCGATCCGGCCTCCTATAACGCCTACGTTGGGTTCGGGAACAACGTATGTGATCTCCGCAACGGAGTAACACACAAGGGTTATAACCTCTTCCTTTTCAGAAAATAGGTTCAGGCGGGGATTACGGGTCTTCCGAAGTCGTCCCGGTTCCAACGACTTAATTCTTCGATGTGGACTGTATTATTTTGAGGGACGAATTTCTTGGGAATAAAACAGCAATTATCTTCAAACCGTTCCGTGAGAGAGTAATTACTTTTCCCTATCACTTCCCTACACTTTTTCTTTCTTCTTACTGACTGCTGGTCTTGCACTTTTTTCCGAACTAATCCCGAAGGATTCCCGAACGAATTGCAAGAAAACTCGTTTACTGAGCTACCCCTGAGCTATACGCGAAAGTGAGCCGCGCCATTTGCGCGCCTGCGCAACTCAATTACATCAATTTGTACTATCACTCTCTCACGGTTTTCTCAATAATTTATTTTGTATAAGACATACATTTATACAATTTACTTATAAAGATAGCACAAAAAATATCTTTACTACGATATACGTTACATTTTCATATCACAAAAAACCTTTTATTTATTTAACAAAATATGCCTATTTTACTCACATGTTCAAAGTTGAAATTTCTTAAATATTTAACATAGAAAGTTAAAACAATGTTTCCCACTTGAAATTATACATATCTTAACCAATACAATAGTTTAATTTACATTTTCTCTATACATTTCACTATTAAAACACTTTTAAATTTCTTATACAAAACTATCATTATTTCACTTATTCACAGGAATTTTCACATAAAAATAACACAGAATTCACCTCTTTTGCACGTAATATTAATCTGAAATGTTTTACAAGTCATTACATACATAAATTGCTGAAATTGCAAATATTTAGATTTCTACATATTTGGCCTCCTAAGTACGTGGCTAGCGTGCGTCTATGATCTCACACTATTTGAACAACTAACTTTTGCACGGCTATCGACTATCAGTAAAAATGGAAAGTCTAATATCAACAATACTAGGTGAATAAATGCTTTTACACAATTCTCAAACTGTAGGAAACTATTTCTAATCAGATTCTTATCAGTTATCATGTCTCTTATCAGATAACATAGACAAAATATTTCATGAATTAATACATTGAAAATAGGCATTTGTTTTCATACAAAACATATCAAACTCATATAAGACAATACTTATGCAATTAATTTCCATTAATTCTACTTATGCACAGCGATCATCTCGACCGGGGAACAAATCCGGTCTCTAACTTTATTTTAATATTTCTTTAAATTAACATCATTGGAAAGATGATTTCAACCGGGGAACAAATCCGGTAACATAATTTATATCTTAAAAATTCCCTATATGAATTTATTAAGAAATATTACTAAGAAAACAATAAACTATTCCGGCCTGGGAGTCGAACCCAAGACCTTCATATCATTAATTCGATATTTCTTTAAGATTTAACTAAGAATTTTCTTATTAGAATATTATTGCTCGATAATTTGCTTTTTAGAAGCTATTCGTAATCGGTTAACTAATAAATTGAAATATTCTTATAGGCGCGTCGCCAACACCACCTGACGTGGATGTTGCGGCCACTAGATATAGATTACATCTATCTTCAATAAAGAATCAAATTCATGGTGATGATATTTATGTACATGGTAGTCATGTTGCAGCTGGAGTGCAAATGGATCGGCTCGACTTGGTGATGGACCATGTTTTCACAAAATAAAAGCGTAAACTAATGGCATAGTGGCATAATGGCTGGAGATGCTTTTTACTGATAACGAGAAATTCCATCTTAGTTTCCAGGTGTCTGGAACGCGTCTGCATTTAGATTCTTAAACAAAGCTAGATGTATATATGTGCCTATGGGCTACATTATCCACTTCAATTCAGGTTGAACTGCTGTCACTGTTTCTGTGTAGATGAATAATTGTTGTATGTAGTAATTCTTAATGTAAATCACTATATTAAATTGCAATCAAGCAACACAGATGTTCAATTTATTGAGAACGAGATTGGTCTGCCGTTTCACTGGATTACAGAATTAATAATTGTTCGCTCTCCGATTGAGACCGCCACCTCTAAGCTATCCGGATTAATTGATTTAATTTATTTGTATAAATCAAGAGTTATTTCTGTTGATTTTAATTGAAAGCAGACCTTTGTATGTAGAATCTCTACAAAAAGCTCGATCAAAGTCCGAGTTCGTTGGGGTGGTCACCGTTTTATATTTCTTTTTATAGAATAAGGCTAACAAACGTGCATACAGCCCTCTCGATGGTAACCGCATGCTGCTGTGGCCTAATAGACATCTACATTCATCTTCAGTTAAGATGCAGATACGTTGTTACCCCTAAGGACCCGAAGAGGAAGGATGGAATGCTTTGTTTCCAGTAAAAATGGTTTCCAGTTCCCTACAGTCACCACACGATACACAGCAGCTTTAAGCTACTATTTTACGCTGGTATAATAGTGTGGTATTCTGTGAAAGCTTGGCTCATCCCCAGTCGAACCGACCCATGCGTGCTACAACCATAATATATCTGCAGTAAACAAAATTAAATCCAAACGCAAGAATACCAAATAACTTGAAAATACTAAAAGCCCATTGTGTATAGAACCACGAATTATAATGAAATACGTTTGTATGTAGTGTTAGCTTAACTTTTAATGCGTTTGTATAACTCTAGAGAGGGATTCGGTCTTCTTTTGTCGTTTGACGATTGGTTTCATTGCATTGTGTAAAAGTATCATTATATAGAAACGGTCTTTCAGCTATCGTTCAGTGGTTCACAGCTTATTCAGTCAATCTGTCTGTAGTAATTCTTTTTTTGGTTTCAGAGTAATAATAGCCTTGAAGTGTATGCATACATATGTATGCAGTAATAAGATACATATGCATGTATTTACTCTAATACATTGGCTCATACTGGCAATGCCATAAACAATATTGTTTTTTTTAATTTAATTATATACATATATATATATATATATATATATATATATATATATATATATATATATATATATATATATATATATATATATCTTTAACACTTTCTGTACTACTTCTTGACAGAAAATTAAAATAAGCCAAATCTCACACACTTCTCTTAACGCAATAATTAATAAATATAGAGATACCTTACTTTAGATAACAAAATATTATAATAATTAAAAAGCACAACTCAGTTGTGAAGTGATTCTCATCAGTAAACGATTACCTTTGATTATTAAAATCGCACTGCAGGACGGCGAACATCTCAGCACTCCCATGACCATGAGCACTTTTGACAGCGGGCTTTTAAGGGCTAATGAATAAATAGGAATATACGCGTAAATATAAGAAATCATCACAATGTGCAGGTTCTTAAAAAGGTTGCTCAACGAATTATTATCACTTTTGATGGCACTTATACAGCGCGAGCACACTTTTAAATATCAATTACAGGTAAAACAAACATGCCTCCGATCTCACCACTGACTATTATATTATGCCCAATCAAGATCAAGCTCTTAACTATATCAGCTCAAGCTTAACATAGGCATTCTCCGTTGGGCAGGATTTGACACGGGGCGGAGCGTAATGGGGTGATGTATTTTATCACGCCGCTGCCAAAGGGCAAGCGGAACCTACCTAATAAGTAACAAAGTATATAATTGTATACCTAAGTTAATCACAAAGAAAAACATTACTAAATTGGTTTATAAGCTTAACCCAAAATTGATAGGTCAGTGAGAGCCTAGAGATTTTTTTATTGGAAATGACATCTAATAGTGCCTCCTCTTAGCAGTGACAGTATTTTCACCAAATCAAGCTTACATACAAAAGTACACATCTAATAAACTAAAGTATACTGTTTATTGAGCAGAATAGGCACAGGTGAATACAATTCTTTATTACATCCATTCTTTGACGAATAATGTTGTTGCTCGAATTAATGTTTTTTTTTGTTATTATAGTGACAGAAACTTAATAAAATGTCACGAACGTACGTCTATATAAATGGAACATAATAAATTACGAAGCTCTAAAAATAACATTCTACTGGAGTTATTTTAAACCGGCGTCGAGTTTTTTTTTAATATAAAAATTCTAACTGTAGTTCAAAATAACATTCTTCTGGAGTTATTTTAAATCGGCTTTACTGTGTGCTAAGTGTTATACATTTGGTGGTAATTACAAAGCATTACAAAGTTTATTATATTTTAGAGGCCAGTGCCTAACAAAAGTTACATACCGAATTAATGTTATCAAATAAAATTGTTAACTATATTAGATTAAACAATTAATTAAAATTATATATTTTTAAGTTAAGTAATAAAAGAATAAAGAATACCTAATTATAATTTTTAACAAAAAGTAGAAATCGACTTCAAATTGCTAAAAAAAAGAAGTTAGGGTTCATTTGGTGTAGAATTTTTGTACAAATTTATATGGGACCACCCTTGAAGTATAACCTATTTAAGAATAAGAATCATTAAAATCGATTCTTTATCTGCGTAGACATCCTTCTTCATTTCATTTTTCATTTCCTTAAACATTTTTTTTTATAGAATATCGGTGAAAAACGAGCACACAGTCCACCTGATGGTAAGTGGATGCTGTGGTCCATAGACATCTACATTTGAAATAGATACAATAAGATGAAATATCTAGTTTCCAGTAAAAAAAGGGTCTCCAGTTCTCTACACTCATCATACGAAACACAGTAGTATTAAACTGCTATTTTACGCTGGTATTCTGTGAGAGCGTGGTCCTGCCCCGGTCGAGTCGACGAACTCGTGCTACAACCATAATATAGCTGCAGCGTGGTTCAACCACGTATAAAAATAGTATTACTTTTCCCCTATTTTTCATCCTTGGAAGCGGAATTTTTCTTCAAAATTTAATGGAACCATCCTTGTGGTAAAGCATATTTAATTAAAAACCGGCCAAGAGCGTGTCGGGCCACGCTCAGTGTAGGGTTCCGTAGTTTCCCGTCCGTCATAATAAGTGTTCCCACTTATGAGTGTAAAGGTGGGTATCTATTATGTTCGCGCTCCAGCAGCGCTCCGCGCTCCTGCAACTGCTCCCGGTACTGTTGTTTCCATCCAAGTTCAAAATGATTTTCCCAGAAAGTCCTTATAAAGTTCTACTATTCAGATTTTTTTCATATTTTCTAAACTTATGGTTCAAAAGTTAGAGGGGGGGGGGACACATTGTTTTTTACTTTTGAAGCGATTATTTCCGAAATTATTGACATTATCAAAAAATTATTTTTGTAAACCCCTATTCATTTTTAAATACCTTTCCAACAATATATCACACGTTAGGGCTGAAATTAAAAAAAAATCACTTCCCACTTTACATATAGGGGGGCTACCCTAATAAAACATTTTTTCCAATTTTTATTTTACCACTTTGTCGGCGTGATTGATACACATATTGGTACCAAATTTCAGCTTTCTAGTGCTAACGGTCACAGAGATTAACACGTTCTCTGCCAATAACAAAATACGTCTTTTTGATTCAGGCCGTGGCGGTCACTGTTGGGCGACAACAAACATTTCTGTTCGGGCCGCGTCACCCAATGGTGACCGCGCGTCAGATATGTTTTTAAACTGTGACTGTAGGGCCAACGGACAGAAAAGTCTTTCAAATTTGTATGACAGGGGACCCGCGTGGCTGTGCATGTTATCATGTTTAGCTTGGTTTTAGCAAACAAGACAAGTTTAAAATATATCTCGTATTTTTACATGTGAGCTCTAATTTTCACTATAATGAACTATTTGTATCGAGTGTACCTGTACCTGTGTATTATAATTGTATACAAAAATAGCGTTTAAGATTAGAACAATTTTGACTAAAATATGGACTAGAATTCTCAACGTTAGATCGAATAAAAAATACTAGATTTCCGCTCGCGGCTTCGTTCGCGCGTAATATATTTTCCCGTAGGAATGAAACATTTTTTTGCAGTAAAAGGTATACTCTGCTATTGAGAATTGGGAACCTCCTACACAAACGATAAATGGGGCATAACATTTTATCGATCGATGCAGCATGAATGAAACAACCAGACCGGGGAAGGCAGCTCGGCGCTGAGGGCGCGGATTTGAATAACGTCGCATGGAACAAGTATATTATGTTATCACTATCATCATGACAGCCCATCACAAGTCCACTGCTGAACACTCCTTCAAGAGAGAAAGATAAGACAAGTATTTGTATGACCCATAATTAATTGGTCAGTGTCCGGGCGTTTCTTATTATGCTATTAATGAATGTAAACTGCCTCTACGAAACACGAGAACTTCTTAGTATTAAGGTAACATTAATTTAAAAAAGAACCGCGCTCTCACATAATACTATAATATAATGTCGCAGTGTTTTGTATGGTGAACGAGAAAACCGAAGAACCATTTCACTGTTCCTGCCACAGCATTCCATCTGTCTTCATAGATGGCAACGCATCTGCATTTTGCTTCATATTCAAGGATAGCTGTATCTTTGGGCCACTGTATTCACTCACCATCGGATGAACTATGTGCTTACTTTAAAAATAGTTTATACTTATGTTTACACTTGAAGTAGTTTTCTGCTTTAGGCATTCACTCACCACTTCGTGCTCGTTTTCTACTCCTACTTCTTTAAAAGCCTTCTACTATCCTCACTGGGCTGTCAACTGCCCATAGATACAACAGGACCTCTGACACGGAAGCATCGCTCATAACCAGCATCCACGCTTAAGACGATTGCACTAACTAGGCAGTCAAAGGAATGAACTAATGCGACACAGCTCCCGACAGATACCGGGAGGACATAAAACTATGAGAGATAGCTCCACGTTCTACGATATCATCTATATACATCATGAAGCGCCGTTAATGAAAAAACTGTATTTTAATGTAATGCAGATTCCAGAGAGCGTAATGAATCCCGTGATTGACCGGACATCGCTGAGACTGCTGCGCGTTAATTGATCGCCATGGAGTGACCGGGCTATTGCCCCGATATTCAGGTCAATGGATTTCAGTCAGTTTGCATTATGATATCCCGCGGCTATATATATATATATATATATATATATATATATATATATATATATATATATATATATATATATATATACATATGTGTGTGTGTAAACGTGCGTGCGTACGTGCGTGCGTGCGCGCGCGCACGTTTGTGTGTGTGTGTGTGTGTGTGTGTGTGTGTTATAGTCAAACCTCATAACCGGTTAAAACCAATTTTTGACTGTGAATCAGAAATCAGGCAAAAATGGTTTTGATCGAGACATTAGTCAACAGGACTAAAACATTATTCAAAACCAGTTTTGACTAATGTTTTAGTCCATAACAGTTTTGACTAATTAAAAGTCAAAAATGGTTTTTCCTGATTAAAACTCAGTGAGAGTAGCACAAGGGGCACCCTAAAATTGCGTATATTATAGTGATATAAAATATAATTTTTTAAATTAATTCTCGTAATTTTAACAACACTGACATTTTTTATTTAAAGCAAGACAAAGCAATGTATAAATGACATTTCAGTGTTTTTAATCGAAATAAGATTAATGAAATAAGTAACAGATGTCAACAGCTGGTTCGTCATTTTCTCACTTTATTGCCCTCTGAGATGGTAATCGATTGATATTATAATAAATTATAACTTGCCGTGGGTATAATTTAATAATAATAAATTACATTTCCTCAATAAACCAAAAGGAAGTAAATCTGTTTTATCACTAACCAATGACAAGAGCCGTGGTAGCTCAGATGGTTAACGCTCGCTGTAAATATAACAGAATGCGAGTAACCCGGGTTCGATCCCCGCCGGCACCAATAAAATTGTTAATTGCAATTTTAAGTGCTGATTTACCACGTGCTCGGCGGTGAAGGAAAACATCGTGAGGAAACCTGCATGTCTGAGGAATAAGAAAAAAATATTTCGAAGACATGTGAAGTTCGCCAACACGCATTGGGGCAGCGTGGCGGACACTTCCTTGCCCTAAAACCCTCTCAGAAATGAGGGGAGGCCTGTGCCCAGCAGTGGGACGTATATAGGCTGTAACTTTAACTTTACTTTAATGACATTTTTAAACATTTTCACACATAAAAGTTAGTCTTGAAATAACTTACAATTTGATTAAATTTTAATGTAAAACGAACTATTTTGTTACACAGTTGTATAGCTTTCTACTTGTTTATGTTGTACTTTAAAAACCGACTTCCAAAAGGTACCTTCTGTGTACAATTCGACTGTATGTTATTTTGTGTATTACCTTCGAACTTTTTTCTAGGTGAATCGATTTTGATAATTCTTTTTTTATTTGGCTGACTTTAGAAGGCTGATGCTTCTCGTGTGGTCCCATATAAATTTGATCAAGATCTGACCAGTAGTTTTGAGTTATCCTTAATAATGCATATTAAATTGACTTCGAATTCCTTGGTGATGTTCTCATTTTATTTATATGGAAGTCGGTTGTACAAAATTTACCACTTGTACCTATTCTATGAATAACTTTTATCTGATAATTGAAAAATTGGCCTTTAAAGCATTATTTCATTAACATGCTTTAGTTTTCCTTAAGTTTAACGAATAAGTTTTTTTTTAATGTCGTGCTTTATTATCAATGTTGTGTACATCTGTTATAGGTACGCATATAGGAACATAACAAAATATTTTTAAAAAACTTGTTTATATACCCACACATATTTACTTCTATTGATGTACCATAGGTAAACATGAATAAATAAATAGATAAGTATATTGAGGGATGAGAACTTGAGTACTTTTAAGCGACGTTGTAAATATTATCTTTAATTAAAAACCTCCAGACAGCAGCCTTGTGAATTTAGCACATCCTTTCCATGAATAGATTATGCCTGTCCAGAGAAATTAAAACTTAACTGAGTCACACTAAGCCAAAATTAACTTTTCTGTATTTAGAATTCTACAGCAGCTTCAGCATTCGCATTATTCAAGACTATTAAAATTGCTTTGATCACAGCCGGTTCATTTCGGCGTGAAACGAATCACGTCTGAATTTAATTAAAAAAAATGTATTTTGCATTCTGTTCGCACACAATTATTAATAATAATTTTTTTAAAAACGTTACCTCCACACTAGGATTTTCTCCTGTATCGTGGAGGTAGTTTACAAACATAAATTTCACAAGGACCTACATCCAGACCCGTAACAATTACTTGTAGGCCATACAAATACTTGTTCCGTGCGGGATTCGAACCCGCGACCCTTAGCGCTCTGTAACTCATTGCTAAGCCACTGCGCCACGGAGCCGTCAAATGTTTAATAAATTTAATTTTAATAAATTCGGAGGAAATGTTAGATTAACAGTAATATACATACATATATATATATATATATATATATATATATATATATATATATATATATATATATATATATATATATATATATATATGGATCATGCACCAATTGCTAACAATAAAAGATATGTGACTAAAGTGATTAAAAAAAGTACAACTTTTATTTTCATTTTTTTGGAAAAAAGGTTGACAAACGAACACACTCTCCGCCTCCAACTGCACCAAGTGGATGGTGTTTCCCATAGACATCTACATTTATCTTCAATTAAGGATCAAAATACACCCCTGTAAGATGGATTGCCTGGTTTCCAGTAAAACGGGATTCCGGTTTCCTACACTCATCATACAAAACTTAGAAAGCCAGAGTAAAATGCCAGACTAAAAAAGAAGCATTAAGTGATATTTTACTCTAGGAATTTTATCTGTCTTCAAAAAGGAGAAAGCACTCAATTCGACTTTATGTTTTTTATGTGTGTTTCCTCAGAACTTTTTTCTAGTTGAACCAATTTTGATGATTCTTTTTTTAATTTGAAGGCTTCTCGAGTGGTCCCATATAAAATTGATCAAAAACCGACCAGTAATTTTTGAGTTATCCTTAAAAGTTAAAAGTCTACGCCTATACACGTCCACTCCTGGGCATGGGCCTCCGCTCATTTCTGAGAGGGTTTTAGGGCAAGGAATTGGCCGCCGCGCTGCCCCAATGCATGTTGGCGACTTCGAAATATATTTTTTTCTTATTTCTCAGACATGCAGGTTTCCTCACGATGTTTTTCTTCACTGCCGAGCACGTGGTAAATCAGCACTTAAAATTGAAATTAACATTTTCATTGGTGCCGGCGGGGATCGAATACGGTTTGATCGCGTACTGTGAAATTTACAGCGTGCGATAACCATCTGAGCTACCAAGGCTCTTTATCCTTAATAATGCGTATTTAATAGACTTCGAATACATTTACATTGTTTTCATTTTATTTATATTGAAGTCGGTTGTACAAAATATCTAATTTTACCACTGTATCCGAAAAGCATGTTTTTTTTAGATAAATAGTCTAAAATCTAAATAACACCACCTTGATAGACCATTCCATGCAAAGACAGGGGGACCGCTAGTATACAATATATATACTATATACATACTCGTATCCTATATATAAATGAGAACATCTCAGGTTATTTATACTAAATTCGGTATGTTTTAATTTTATCATTTGTGTGAAAGCGTAGTCATTCCGGTCAATCCGACCGACGACATTCATCGCATTTTTTCCAAATTTCATTGGTGCCGGCAGGGATCAAACGTAAGTTGCTCTTTTACTATGAAATTTAAATCGAGAAGTTTGCTCAGGAAATACCACTGCTTATGAAATTCTAACATGCAAACAGCCACAAATACGAGTAATTGCTCAAGATGACTGCTCCAGACAGCAGCCTCGTGCATGAGACTACAGACACGCCCTTCGCCATTCATCTAGCTTCTCGTGTATAATACCAATTCAAATGTATACTCTATCTTAATAATAGTTTCAATTAGATGCAATAACTCTAATACAGGCTTTCAAATGAAGCAGGAGACGCTTAGTGAATAGACACAAATGCTAATAATAGCTGTTGGTGATTCATTATACTCGTACTATGTGTTCGGGTTCCACAAATGTTGAATACTTAGTTGACTGCGATTGATGTCAGTTTTAATAATATAACGAGGAATGATATTAGGTTTTACCGACTGTGGGTCACTTATCCAGCTCAAGGGACCAGTGTGTTGATGACGCGTATTTTGTCTATAATTATGAAAACCTATGTTGATGATGTAATGTAAGATACATGCTGGTAGTTTTTAAATTTCAGACTTAGAACGAATAACTTATGAAAAATTAAAATAAATTATTCTTTGCAGTCATAAGGTAAATATAAAGTTGTAAGACATCAAAAACAACATATTAACTGCAATATAACAGTACACAATAATAAATCACGACAGATAAATACAAAAATATTTCACATAAGTTTACTTGGATATATACATTACATTAGATGAATTGTATAATAAATATTTGCGGCATAAGGATATCTACCTCATCATTTCCCCCCCTAGGTGCCGTAAGAGGCGACTATGTGTTATCCTAAGGTAAATCTCATGGCTCCATTTTTAAATAAACAAAATATTACAAAGATCAATGGCGGGCAGCAGCGTCGAAGATTAATTAACATGAATGATTGACCGAAATAACTTGGTTCGTGTACTGAATCAATACTTGATCGATCGGGTCGCTAGAAATGAATGATTAACACATCTTAAAGCCTGTAATTAGTTTCCTTACCCTTCTTCTTCTTCATCCGCAATATGGCAGTGGTTGCAGTGCTACTTGGGGACAGAAATAAGTAAGAGATTACCAATAAACTCAAACGGACTACTTGAAAATAAATAGTAGAGAAATGTTCTATATATTAATACGTTAAAAAATCTGTACACCTTTTCAACCATATTGCGCGCGCAGAGGAGTGTGAGATTCGGCAAAGTTAAAATTTATATGGAGAAGGAGTTCAGAAAGCAAAAATATGTATCTCATATGTATAACAAATACATACATAAACTAAAATAAAACTTATTTTGTTTACGTTCATACTGCCAATGTCGCAAAGTAAGTACTTTGTATGATATTACTCCATGGTCAATGTCAAACACTTAATAGTCTGTGGTCAAACAATTGCACATAGTAGAGATTTTTGTCTAAAAAGTTTTAAAACGTTTCCCGCAAAAATTACTGAAAAATTGACTGATTAAGCTATGAATTTTGTGTGATTTCATAATGTTCCTTTTTCCATAGTGTGTGGAATGTATGTCAAAGAAAAAAGTGTTTATATTTTGTATATTAGATATGTGTTTTATGTATTAATATAATAATTGAAGTGAAATACAGCTAGCTTTATATAAAAACCTAAAAATATATGAATTACGGTCGAATATCGATCTTTTAAAGCTAATATCGTAAAAAGAACGATATAATCAAAGTAATTACTATCATTGCATATGTGACATCTAAAACTATTTTATATGGTTTTGCGGCCCAATAGCATGACACTATAATAAATATATTTACTTTAGATTTTCCAAACAATTTAATTTTGAATAATGTTAAATTTAATATTAATTTATAATTCTCTTACTGTCAATTAGTATGTATTCATGGTATAATAAAAGGCTTATTATTATTATTTATTATAGTCAATATATTGTGTTGGTTGGTTACGTTACCTTCATAATGCATATCTATCTAAGTATTATTGATGTCAAGCTAATATCAGATAATCGAACTAAACAATGTAAAGATAATACCTTATACCTGTAATCTAATATATAAAAATTAAAATTTGCGGTACAACTGTGTTCACTTACTACTTGCATTTGCGCGAAGAATATAGTTATAGTACAATTAACTTACAGTACGTGGCGCAAATAACGTACCGACAAATTTGTTTGAAAGTTATATATCATTCAACTTCAATAAATGTATTATCATTCCTAATAAAATATTATTATTAAGACTTTCAAATTTAAAACGATGTTTCTACAAGTATTTCTTTTGCGGCTGCAACACGTTGGGCCTGGTACTCGGCGCGTGACTTTCACCGTAGATGAAGATCGACGCTTGGCAAGCGGATGGCAACCGCAGGTTTTTATTTTTAGTCGTTATAAGAAAGACGCTGCTTGCTGCTCATCTCCTGATCTGTCTCCCTCTGTCGCCCGCAACGACACGCACGGGATGATGTGGCCTGGTGGTTATTCTTACACCGCCACTGCACGGTAGCTCGTGGACAGCACAAGAATTTAGGTCTTTTCCATTACCCCAGAAACATACATTTTTTATATAAAATAAAGTGACAAACTAACGTACACTCCACCTGATGGTAGTGGCTACTGCAGTTAATGCGTTTATACGTAGTTGAGCCACGCTGCAGCTATATTATGGTTGTAGCCCGAATAGGTCGGCTCGACCGGGGAAGGACTACGCTCTCACAGAATATCAGCGAAAATAGCAGCTTATGATGCTATGTTTCGTATGGTGAGTGTAGAGAACCGGAGACAATTCTTACTGTAAAGGAGGCATTCCATCTTCGTCCTTACGGGTGACAACAAATGCAGGTGCATTTTGATTAATAATCGAGGATAGATGTAGATGTCTATTGACCACAGCAACCTTTTCTTTTTTAGGGATCGGGTGGACGAAAATCATGGAAGACGGCTTTCGTCCACCCGATCCCTAAAAAAGGCGACCGCTCAGACCCGTCCAACTACCGGCCAATCGCCATCACCTCCTTGTTCTCCAAAACAATGGAGTCCATTGTAAACTGCCAGCTCATGAGGTACCTTGAGGATCACCAGCTGATTAGTGACCGCCAATACGGTTTTCGCCGTGGTCGGTCAGCTGGTGATCTTCTGGTCTACCTCACTCACAGATGGGCGGAGGCAGTAGAGTTCAAGGGGGAGGCATTGGCCGTTAGATTGGACATTGCGAAGGCCTTCGATCGGGTTTAGCACAAAGCGCTTCTTTCGAAGCTCCCTTCCTATGGGCTTCCCGAGAAATTGTGCGATAGGATCACCAGCTTTGTTGCAGGTCGGAGCATCAAGGTCGTTGTAGACGGTACAAGCTCCGATTGCAAGCCTATTAATGCTGGTGTTCCACAGGGCTGCGTGCTATCGCCAACACTGTTTCTTCTGCATATCAATGATATGTTGCATACCAGTAACATTCATTGCTATGCAGATGACAGCACTGGTGATGCTCTTTACACCGGCCGAGCCAATATTTCTCGGGAAAACGTCTCCGAATGCCGGGACAAACTTGTGTCTGAAGTCGAGTCTTTGCTGAACAGAGTCTCGGATTGGGGACGACTAAATCTAGTCCAGTTTAACCCCCAGAAGACACAAGGTTGCGCGTTAACCGCTAAAAAGAACCCCTTTGTCGTATCCCCTCAGTTTCGAGGCACTCCCCTTGTTGCCTCAGCCAGTATCGGAATCCTCGGCATCTACATATCGAGTGACGTGCAGTTTCGTGGTCACTTGGAAGGGAAGGCCAAATTGGCCTCTAAAAAGCTTGGCGTGCTCAGCAGAGCGGGACAGTATTTCATGCCGGCACACCGCCTGCAACTTTACAAGGCGCAGGTTCGGCCGCACATGGAATACTGTTCCCATCTCTGGGCTGGATCTCCCCAGTACCAGCTCCTTCCACTTGACCGCATCCAGCGGTTCGAATCGTCGACGACCGAGTGCTTTCCGATCGGCTCGATTCACTGGCGCTGCGAAGAGATGTTGCATCTCTTTGCGTATTTTATCGCATCTATCACGGGGAGTGCTCTGAGGAATTGTTCGGATTAATCCCAGCCGCCAAATTTCGTGAACGCACTACACGGCAAACGTCCCGATACCATCCACATCATCTGGATGCTTGGCGGTCCACCACTGTACGTTTCACAAAGAGTTTTCTTCCACGTACAACCTCTCTGTGAAATAGTTTACCACCGGCGATTTTTCCGGACCGATACGACCTGGGGATCTTCAAGAAAAGAGCTTACTCCTTTCTAAAGGGCCGGCAACGCACCCGCAATTTCCCTGGTGTTGCGGTTGATCATGGGCGGCGGTAGTCACTTAACATCAGGGAAGCCGCATGCTCGTTTGCCCCCTCTTCTATAAAAAAAAATCACTTACCATCAGGTGTACCGTGTGCCCGCTTATCATCCTTATCCTATAAAAAGTCTATAGAAGCGCTGTTTTCTCTGAGGACTTTGATGGAAGGACACATGGCCTGTTGTTGTACTGTTATACTGTCTATACCTACCTTTCAAACCGGAATACATCAGTGCACAAATAAGACAGTACCAACCTAAACGTGCTCCTAGCTCCTAGCAGATTAGGAGTTATACAACCCTATGTATAAATAACCCTATGCTTCAGTATCTTACGTATAAACCGTTCGGTGACACAAGAAATTACATCAACATGTTGTACATATGGAACCATCTAAATAACCAATTAATTCATGTTGGTCAGTCAGGTTAAAACAAACTCTATTGACGCAAAGAAGGGCACATAATTCACAAGAGGTCGTTAAGTATGCGAAAATGTAATTTGGTAGTATACTCGTGTACGGCTGATTAAAAATTCATATCACCAGACGATAAGCCCTCGTCTGTGCAGGGTTTTGGAGCTCGGATTTCGCCCTTTTACATGCATGCACTTAGCTAATTAGAGATAATCGTAATTAGAGATGTTTTCAAGCCTTTGTGAAGCTAGAATAATTATGGGGCACAAAATTTATAAAGCGCTGAGAGCCCAGCACTAACGATTTTCTGTAACTACATTATATAAAAAATAAGAAAAATTCAACATTCGATCTTGTTTTGTGACTATAACAAGTTTAAACTCAATTTTTTATAAAACAAATTAATGTTTCATGTCACCGCTGACGAGGAGTGTCGACAAAACAATTTTTCATCCAAAAATGTTTTTATTTAATTTAGTTAAGTGAGAAAACTTAAGAATAAAAGAAAAGGTATTTTAATCTTAAAAAGCCTCAGCTGAAGGGCTTTTTTAATGAACACACATTTTTGAAGGAAAAATTTATACAAACGGTGTGTGAAATGAAATGAAAACTTTAAAATTACAATAAATGAAAACTTTAAAATTTCATTTGTTTACTTCTTTTTAATTGTCATTCATTATCGGGTCCCTTTGACCGAAGAAAGAGCGGAAGAAACTCTATTTCGTAAAATTTTCCGACTATTATTCAACGATTAGACCATGTTAAATAAACTAAACTTCTAAATTAAACAATACATAAATGTACAACAGTACACTATAAACAGCCTCTGTTTACAAGACGTATTGTACTAATTCCATATATATTCTGTTATGAAAGAAAATAAATCGATCCTAAATTCTAAAACCTCTATGATTTTCCCAAAGTAACAACTCAGTTTTTACAAAAAACTAAATATACTAAAGATAAAAATATACGACCCAGTTTTCTCGCAATTATTATCTTTATTTACAGCTAGACGAGCACGGCTCACTGCTTGGACTTGAATAAGAGCTTGGGTTAAAGCTATGAACACAATTCACAAGCTGGCTCGTTGGTTATCGAATTTTAAACAAATTGTTACCGAACCCTTCCTGTTTGTATATGTCAGTTCCCACTAGCTTATCATTATTGTCACACCCATTTACAAGTCCACTTCCGATCATAGGTCTCCCCCAAGAAGCGCCACAAAGTACGGTCCTGAGCCACCAGCATTCATCCAGACCTCCTGTTTCTCACCATATCGTAACTTCATCTAATGCATAGTCCAACGGATCAGTTAATATATATAGATTAATACCAATGAAATTACCGTTCTGCAGTGTTGGCTATTTAAATTCAACATATATTTTGTTTGACTAAGAATCATAATTTCAAATTAACATCATTTTAAAAACATGGAACTCTTTTTTCAAAATTAGCCATTTGATAATTGATTAGCGTTACGTTTTCATCGCACTTAAATCTTTTTCGTCATCATGGATGCTTTAAAAATTCGAGTAACTATAGAATATGAGTACCTACCATCGTGGCAGACACGCGGCCCAAGCGGCACGCATCATCTACGACGTTACTACAAACGAACGCACCACGTGTTATTGGTTTGCCCGCTTCCGTTCTGGAAATCTCGACTTGAAATGAAGCCCGTGGTTGTCCGAAAACTTTGCTCGACAATGACAAATTTAAGGCGTCTGTGGAAGCTGATGATACTCAATCTACTGCTGAATTAGCAGCAGCTTTCGACGTTAGCGTCATAACAATATTGGTCCATTTGCGGCAAATTGGCAAGATAAAAAAACTTGACAAATGGGTGCCCCACGGACTCACTGATCGCCAGCGTGAAGTACGCGTCGAGACGTGCCTTACACTGCTCAATAGGCACACAACGAAGGAATTTTGAACTACATTGTTACCTGCGATAAAAAATGGATTCTGCTTAACAATCACAAGCGGTCAGAAAGTTGGTTGGATCCTAGTTCAGCACCTAAACAATGTCCTAAACGAAAACTTATCCATAGAAAAGTGATGGTCATTGTTTGGTGGTCTAGCCGCCGGTGGAAATAATACGAAACACAGCAGTATTAAGCTGCTATTTTACGCAAACGGGATGAACATTACTGTAGATGTATATTGTGAACAACTGAATTCAATGATGGAGAAGCTCGCACGTCTTGGTCCAACCAGCTTTGGTCAATCACTCGTCCCCGCTGCTCCTGCACGACCTCATACTACATAACAGAGGGTCTTCAAGTTACAAGAGCTGGGGTTGGAAGCTCTCCGTCATCATTTACAAAAAAAGACCTAAGAAAATATTAAAAATTATTGATTGCTGTAACAATAAAACCGGCCAAGAGCGTGTCGGGCCACGCTCAGTGTAGGGTTCCGTAGTTTCCCGTCCGTCACAATAAGTGTTCCCACTTATGACTTTAAAGGTGGGATCCATTATGTTCGCGCTCCTGCAACTGCTCCCGGTAGTGGGTACGTGCGCGAACATGTAGCGTGCAACATTGCACGCTCCGCGGCAGGCGCTCCGACTTTCTATCCAAGTTCAAAATGATTTTCCTAGAAAGTCCTTATAAAGTTCTACTTTTCAGATTTTTTTCATATTTTTTAAACTTATGGTTCAAAAGTTAGAGGGGGGGGGACACATTGTTTTTTACTTTTGGAGCGATTATTTCCGAAATTATTGACATTATCAAAAAATGATCTTAGCAAACCCCTATTCATTTTTAAATACCTTTCCAACAATATATCACACGTTAGGGTTAAAATTAAAAAAAAATCACTTCCCACTTCACATATAGGGGGGCTACCCTAATAAAACATTTTTTTCCAATTTTTATTTTACCACTTTGTCGGCGTGATTGATACACATATTGGTACCAAATTTCAGCTTTCTAGTGCTAAAGGTCACAGAGATTAAGCGAGGACGGACAGACGGACAGACAGACATGGCGAAACTATAAGGGTTCCTAGTTGACTACGGAACCCTAAAAGGCTACCAACTTAATATAATGTAAAAGAGAAATGTGTGCTTTTTTCCCTTTGAAGATTAAATACTATCGGCCTATCATTATCATTGAATGAATATACTTTTATTGTACACCACAAACAAATATACAGTTAACAAAACACAAAAAAGATTATAATATTATGTAAGTACAATTTGGCGGCCTTATCGCTACATAGCGATCTCTTCCAGGCAACCAAAGGTGTAAGGATTCGAACAGTGAGAACTAGGTAGGTGGTGCAATATAAATATACATAATATAATAGCGATTTATAGACAATACATGCAATAAAATAACATACAAATAACTAATACATGAAATTATATAAATTGCTAAAATATAATAAAAATAAAGTAAAACATATATAAATATAAATATACATACATATATATAAATATATAAACAAACTTACACATTTACTCAAATATAGATATATATATACATATACATAAAAAATTCCTCAAACAATAATATAAAGCAGATAAATACAATAGATACATAATCACTTAATTTATTCTAACGGTGTTCAAACGACTGAGACAAGTAATGCTCTTTAAGTAGTCGCTTAAACATAACAATCGTTTGTGCTTCACGTATACGCAACGGTAGGGCATTCCAGAGCTTGATAGATTGGACAGTAAATGATTTATTAAAAAAGGAAGTATTGTGAGTTGGAACCCTTAAAATGAATTTTCTTGAAGAACGTAGAGGTTCTCCTGGAAGCCCTACAAAACTAAACTTCTCCTTTAGATAAGGAGGTGTAGAAGGGTGAAATAATACACAGTACAGAATAGAAAGAATATGCATATTCCGGCGAAGTCGGATAGGTAACCACTTGAGACGTGAGCGAAATTGGGAAATATGGTCAAATTTGCGCAATCCAAATATGAAACGAATACTAGTGTTTTGAAGTCTCTCAAGCTTATTTAGCTGGTCCTCAGTTATGTCTACATAGCTTGCGTCAGCATAGTCGAGAATCGGAAGGAGAAGAGACTGTGCGAGCATAATTTTTGTAGGAATGGGAAGAAATGATCGAAGGCGACGCAGTGAACTAAGAGCGACAAAGGTTTTCTTACTTACCTCATTCAGTTGGCGTATCCAATTTAAGGAGTTATCGAAATAAATACCAAGATTTTTGACACTGTCAAAGTAAGGAATTACAATTCCATCGAATTCGATAGGTGGTATGGAGGACCAGTCAATTCTTGAGATAAAGCTCCGGCTACCAATAATAATGGCCTGTGATTTTTTGGGATTGACATTTAGGCCGTATGACTTACTCCACTCATGAATAATATTTAAATCGTTATTTAATGTAGAGATTGCATTCGGCAAATTCTCAAGAGTTGACTGGGTGTAAATCTGAACATCATCCGCATACATGTGGTAGAGAGAAGATATTTTATGAGTGATTGAATTAATGAAAATGGAAAAGAGTAAAGGTGACAACACGCCGCCCTGCGGCACGCCTGCAGTAATATCACACCAAGATGAGTGAGTTTCATCTACACGAATACACTGCCGACGGCCACAGAGATAACTTTGAAACCAGTCAATTACTGATGGAGATATGTTAAGGGAACACAATAGACTCAACAGTATATCGAAATCAACAGTATTGAACGCATTACTGAAATCCAGCAAGGTCATGACTGTGAGTTGTTTATTATCCATACCCCACCGTATGTCATCAGTAACTTTGATTAAGGCAGTAGCCGTACTATGACCAGGACGGAAACCTGATTGTAAAGGATTCAACAAATTGTGCTTATTAAGGAAAAGGGTCAGCTGTTGGCAAATAAGTTTTTCAAGGACTTTAGAAAGGAAAGGTAAGATCGAGATGGGACGGAAATCAGAAAGGTTGACAGGATTGGATCTCTTCGGAAGGGGTATAACATGTGCACTCTTCCAGGCTTGAGGGAATTTAGACGAAGAGACACATGTATTAAGTAAATAAGTAATAGTAGGAGCGATAACATCAAGGAGAGGAATGATCATATCACGGCTAATGTTGTCGCTACCGACAGCATTTGAGGAGATGGATAATATGATCTTCTTAACATCACATACAGTAAACTGACAAAAACGAACGGAGGATAATTAGGAGTCGGAGTTACAGAAATAGAACGAAGTGTTTGCAATTTCTGTTCTCTATCAAAAGAGTTAGAAGGATTAGAAAAATGTTGATTTAATAGTTCAACATCAACACAAGGAGGTAAGGCATTTAGGGATGTTCTTCCAACTCCAACTGTTTTAAGAAACTTCCACACCCTAGATGAGTCGCCGTTCTCGACTGATGTATGAATATGGCGTCGTTGTGCATCTCTACATAATGTATTGCAGCGATTCCTGATTTTGGCGTATTTCCTTTGGTTTTCCTCTGTTTTATTCCTCTTAAGCTTTGACAATGCTACATTTTTCTTCAAGATAAGTTTTTTCAGATCATCAGAGAGCCATGGAGCAGGTAAATGTTTGAGTTTTACGTGATGCATTGGCGCGTGAATGTCATAAAGCTGAGTAAGTAAGGAACAGAAAAGTTCAACTTTATCATCAATGCACGGTACTCTCTCAATCACTGACCAGTCAATGTTATGCGCATCTTCACAAAGTTGGTCAACATCCATTCCTCCAAAATTACGTCGCAGAACTAATTTAGGTTTGATTTTAGGAGGGCGTAGTTTATACGAAAGGAAAATTAAATCGTGGTGAGAGAATGCATCAGCAGGACACTGTCCGTGTTTGAAAACCAGTGTTGAAGATGACACTATAATTAAGTCAAGAAGGGAAGGAGTACAGTTAGGAAAGTTATGAGTAGCAGAAAGGGGTAGGATTTGCATTTACACGCTTCAATTATAGACTTAAGCTTTATAGCCCGATTGTCGCCTTTAAGCAAACAGGTGTTAAAGTCTCCCATCAAAATAGTATGACTATACGTAGGGACTAGTGATTCCAAAAGAGATTCGAAAGAAGTAAAATAGTTTACAGAAAGAGAGGGACTGTAGAATACTCCAAGAAGGATTTTGTTCTGAGATAGGGAGACCTCAACCAGCAAATGCTCAGCAGAATCAACAGGGGGTGGTTGACATGACGAACTAACAATTTTAAATGGAAAGTAGGATCTAAGATAGATCGCCACGCCCCCGCCACCCCTATTAGTGCGATCATTTCTAATTAGATGAAACCCGGGCAAAGAGTAAGAAGTAGAAGGCAGACAGGGTTTTAGCCAAGATTCTGAAACTAAAATAGCGTGAATATTTTGGGATTCAAATGACGCAAGCATGTCAGGATAATGAGCCGGAATGCTTTGGGCATTAATATGAATAGCATTGAAGTTATTCACACAGTCTGAGAAACAAGAATTTAAGGTAATGTTGAGTGAAGGAGAAGCAGTTGTACTGTGATAACTAACGTCACTATGTGTCTCATCATCTGAAGACAACGTCAGAAACAAATCACTGTCATTACAAATGTTTGAGGATAACATAAATGCTATATTATTATATATATTAACAGTGGTAGAGCCATGCGGCAGCTTTGCTGTTGCACGTATGGGCCGGCTCAAACCGGGGTGGTACCACGACCTCACAGAATACCGGCGTGAAGTGGAAGTTCTGCTTCCGCGTTTCGTTTGGTGAGTGCAGGTGGCCGGAGGCCCAAATCCCCCCCCCCCCATCAACATGGTAGCGGAATTAAATAAAGATAGACTACCCCAGGAGGGTACCAGCACCCCTGGAGAATCCCTCGCTGAGCATCCACGACCATGTTTCTTCACTTCTGAGCGTGGGTGCTCAGGCTGCCCCGCGTATTCTGGGGGGGGCGAAATTCCGCTCAAGACTACAACTGCTCGGGGCAAACGGAGCAACAAGACCAAGGCGACCCCTGCCACGCTGTCCGTGAATTTCTGCAATATCAGGGGACTTCACTCCAACCTAAACGCCGTCCACTACCATCTCGAGACGGCGAGGCCGGCTCTGCTCTTTCTGACCGAGACGCAGGTGTCCTCTCCGGCTGATGTTTCGTATCTCTCCTACCCGGGGTACAAACTGGAACACTCCTTTGTGCCTCGGGCTGGAGTTTGCGTTTACGTCAGAGAGGACATCTGTTCTCGACGCCTCGGCAGACTTGAAGGTTCGGACCTGTCCATCCTTTGGCTACGCGTAGACAGCGACGACCATCCGCGCGTCTACGGGTGCCTCTATAGGTCCCACAGCGGTAATGCCGAAACAGACCGACTCTTCGACCACGTCCAAATGGCTGCGGATTCGTTGCTACAGCAGATCCCCTCCGCAGAGATCGTGATCCTCGGCGACTTTAACGCCCATCACGCCGAATGGCTCGGTTCACGTTTAACCGATCATGCGGGGAGATCTGTTCATGATTTTGCCTTGGCATATGGTCTGACACAACTGGTTACTTCGCCTACGCGGATTCCAGATGTGGAGGATCATCCACCTTCCCTGTTGGACCTTCTGCTGACCTCTCACCCGGACGGATATCAGATTTCCGTCGACGCCCCTTTAGGCTCCTCGGACCATTGTCTGATCCGGAGTGTTGTGCCACTCACGCTGAAATCGCGGTTGCATTCTGCAGGCTGCCGCCGTGTTTGGCACTATAGGTCAGCCGATTGGGATGGGATGCGGTCTTTCTTTGCATCCTACCCTTGGGGGCGGGTTTGCTTCTCGCCGGATGATCCCAACGTTGTTGCGGATTCTGTTACTGATGTGGTACTTCAGGGTATGGAACTTTTTATTCCTTCCTCTGTGGTGCCCATTGGAGGCAAATCTCAGCCATGGTTTGGTCGCTCCTATAAAATAGCATCATGCTACAAGCAGGAGTGCTACCAAGCCTGGGTTGATGCATCAGCGTCCCGGGATGTAAACACCAGCGCTCTAAAAAAGAAGTATAATTCCGCCTCTAGGTCCTTCAAAAGAGTCATTGCCAAGGCAAAGTCAGAGCACATAGGCAGAATTGGCGAGAAACTAGTTCGCCTTCCTTCTGGAACCCGTGCATTCTGGTCTCTCGCCAAGGCTGTCCAGGGGAATTTCTGTCAGCCATCTCTTCCATCTCTGCACAGGGAGGACGACTCACTGGCCCATACTGCAAAGGAGAAAGCCGATCTTCTAGGCTCCTTCTTTGCGTCTAACTCGACTCTCGATGACGGGGGGAGTACGCCGCCGACCATCCCGCGGTGTGAGTGCTCCATGCCGGAAGTGCAGTTCACACAGCGCTCGGTTCGCAAAGCACTCCTCTCCCTGGACATCCACAAGTCGAGTGGGCCTGACGGAATCCCCCCAATTGTGCTGAGGACGTGTGCTCCAGAGTTGGCACCGGTTTTAACGCGTCTTTTCCGGTACTCCTACTCCCTAGGCGTAGTCCCAAAATCGTGGAAGACGGCTTTCGTCCACCCGATCCCTAAAAAAGGCGACCGCTCAGACCCGTCCAACTACCGGCCAATCGCCATCACCTCCTTGTTCTCCAAAACAATGGAGTCCATTGTAAACTGCCAGCTTATGAGGTACCTTGAGGATCACCAGCTGATTAGTGACCGCCAATACGGTTTTCGCCGTGGTCGGTCAGCTGGTGATCTTCTGGTCTACCTCACTCACAGATGGGCGGAGGCAGTAGAGTTCAAGGGGGAGGCATTGGCCGTTAGTTTGGACATTGCGAAGGCCTTCGATCGGGTTTGGCACAAAGCGCTTCTTTCGAAGCTCCCTTCCTATGGGCTTCCCGAGAAATTGTGCAATTGGATCACCAGCTTTCTTGCAGATCGGAGCATCAAGGTCGTTGTAGACGGTGCAAGCTCCGATTGCAAGCCTATTAATGCTGGTGTTCCACAGGGCTGCGTGCTATCGCCAACGCTGTTTCTTCTACATATCAATGATATGTTGCATACCCGTAACATTCATTGCTATGCAGATGACAGCACTGGTGATGCTCTTTACACCGGCCGAGCCAATATTTCTCGGGAAAACGTCTCCGAGTGCCGGGACAAACTTGTGTCTGAAGTCGAGTCTTTGCTGAACAGAGTCTCGGATTGGGGACGACTAAATCTAGTCCAGTTTAACCCCCAGAAGACACAAGTTTGCGCGTTAACCGCTAAAAAGAACCCCTTTGTCGTATCCCCTCAGTTTCAAGGCACTCCCCTTGTTGCCTCAGCCAGTATCGGAATCCTCGGCGTCGACATATCGAGTGACGTGCAGTTTCGTGGTCACTTGGAAGGGAAGGCCAAATTGGCCTCTAAAAAGCTTGGCGTGCTCAGCAGAGCGGGACAGTATTTCATGCCGGCACACCGCCTGCACCTTTACAAGGCGCAGGTTCGGCCGCACATGGAATACTGTTCCCATCTCTGGGCTGGGGCTCCCCAGTACCAGCTCCTTCCACTTGACCGCATCCAGCGCAGAGCGGCTCGAATCGTCGACGACCGAGTGCTTTCCGATCGGCTCGATTCACTGGCGTTGCGAAGAGATGTTGCATCTCTTTGCGTATTTTATCGCATCTATCACGGGGAGTGCTCTGAGGAATTGTTCGGATTAATCCCAGCCGCCAAATTTCGTGAACGCACGACACGGCAAACGTCCCAATACCATCCACACCATCTGGATGCTTGGCGGTCCACCACTGTACGTTTCACAAGGAGTTTTCTTCCACGTACAACCTCTCTGTGGAATAGTTTATCATCGGCGATTTTTCCGGACCGATACGACCTGGGGACCTTCAAGAAAAGAGCTTACTCCTTTCTAAAGGGCCGGCAACGCACCCGCAATTCTCCTGGTGTTGCGGTTGATCATGGGCGGCGGTAGTCACTTAACATCAGGTGAGCCGCATGCTCGTTTGCCCCCTCTTCTATAAAAAAAAAAAAAAAAAAATATTAAAATATACAAATAAATTTATACTACTTATATACACTTAAAAAATAAAATATAAATAAAAATGCAAGATCAGACAGTACCTACACTATTACAACCACCAGCAGCATGAAAGAGAAAGCATATAACAATACAACAACTTAATTAAAGAAATAAAACAATCAGTTAAATAGTAAAACTTCCCAAAACTAGCTGTCTGACACCAATAAATTGTAAGAAGAAATTAAACACGTCAGACTAGGCAGTATGGGTTTATATGCCTTTGCCATACTAATAAACTAAAAAAGAAAGAAATCAAAGAATGCTTCTGCTTCTGTGGTTACAGGCTTACAGGTATATTACAATATAGACGACGAATATAGCTTACTGACTTGGGTACCAATGTCATTATAAAGTTAATTAAACGTAAAAATTATTATCAGAAAATAGAAAACAAATAAAAAGAATTAACAATTAATCTACCTGTATTGTGCAATGATTAAAATAATTTGAGTAATATTCATCAAACCAGTGCAAACCCATTATGAAATTAATGGCATAGAAATCTATGGCAAAGGATAATATTAATAATAAATACCTGATAACCAAAAGTTACAAAAAACAAGAAGAAGAAGAAAAATAGTAATAATATATGAATTGAGCTGCTGGAGTAAATGAATAAAAGCGGAATTACATGAGAAACACGCCACAACCATCATTTTTTCGTCATCTTCCTAGCCCTAGCTGTAGTAACACAGGGCTTGGGAGCCGAAGATGCCGCCACGGCCGTCGCCGGAGTCAAGGATGAGTTAGTAGGAACACTACCAGCTGCGTCAGGAATGGCGATCACCTCAGCCACGGTGTACACCCGGTGCTTCGTGCCATCGGACCCAAGCACCACAACATATCCGTCTCGTGTCCAACATTGCGAAACACCAAAACGCTTCCGAGCAGCAACGAATGCCTCATGACGGCCCTTAGTCATGAACTCAGATAGAGTAACTCCGCTACCCTTTAACTTGGTTTTGGTATACCAAACTTTGTCACGCAGATCCTGATCTTGAAATTTCACAAGCAGTGCACGAGGCTTGTCTCCGCGGGGGCGCCCTAAGCGATGGCATCTGGTGATAGATCCCTCAGTTATTTCTGGGATGTTCAGTCGCTCCGATAATAGCTTACTCGTGCAATGCACTGGATTCCCATCTCGGGCTTCTGGCACTCCATGGACAATCAAAATCTTCCTCCTGGTCCTTACTTCCATTTCCTCTTGCTTCCTACAGAGAAGCTGGAGTTGAAGTTGCAGATTCTCAAGTGCTGACAGGACAAATGCCCTAAAGGTATTAAATTGTGCATTAATGTCGGAAGATGGGCTTGTTGCAGGGATGGATGTTCTGACCTCCCTCTGGAACTCATCCATACGTGAAGTGAAGTTCAGCGTTAGTTCTTCAATTGACTTCTTAAGCAAATCCATTATGTAAATTAAAGGTTATTTAAAGGTCAATGTCAGGTGACAGTGAAGTGGCAAAATAAGTTTTAAGTTGTGCACAGTGGAAAACAAATTATTAGTAAACAATGCTGGTGGATTTATGTAATTATAGGTACATTTATATACTTGATTGTTCTTTATTTACTATTTTTAAACTTTAAAAATCAGGAACGATTTTAAATATGACAAAACACTTTGCGCCTACCCACCAAAAAAAGATCATTATTTTATTCAATTAATTTCCTTATATTATATTCTGTCATTATGTTAAATATTTGTTCTGTATATATTTCTACGTCATTTTGTGATTGGCGAAGGTGTCTGGCAGGTTTTCCGGCATTGGAAAACCGAACATCAGGTTCCTTATTTCCGGACATACGTTCCGCGCGTCCGGGACGAGATAGGCACTGGTTCACTCACGATTATCTATGAACTTATAAAGAAAGAGATATACATTTTTAGGTTATAAAACAAAGTTAAATGTTTGTTTATAATATTTTTCGAACGTAGTTATCAGGTAGATCTTAGCATTATTTTTAGCACTATTTTGGCAGTTTTCCTGTTTTTACGTTTTCTCCAATTTTATTTTATCACACTTAGTTTGAATAATAATGTAAACATGCTCATTTTTTATTTTTAATTAAAATAGCTTTGGCTCATTACTTAATCTTTAATTAATTAGTTACTAAAACTAAACGAGATTGTACACGAGGTTAGGTTTAACCTTGGTTCAAACAAACTTGCTCCTTGCATAAGTTTTTTTTTGTTTTTTTATAGAAGAGGGGGCAAACGAGCATGCGGCTCACCTGATGTTAAGTGACTACCGCCGCCCATGATCAACCGCAACACCAGGGGAATTGCAAGTGCGTTGCCGGCCCTTTAGAATGGATGTAAGCTCTTTCCTTGAAGGTCCTCAGGTCGTATTGGTCCGGAAAAATCGCTGGTGGTAAACTGTTCCACAGAGAGGTTGTACGCGGAAGAAAACTCCTCTTGAAACGTACAGTGGTGGACCGCCAAGCATCCAGATGGTGTGGATGGTATCGGGACGTTTGCCGTGTAGTGCGTTCACGAAATTTGGCGGCTGGGATTAATTCGAACAATTCCTCAGAGCACTTCTCGTGATAGATGCGATAAAATACGCAAAGAGATGCAACATCTCTTCGCAGCGCCAGTGAATCGAGCCGATCGGAAAGCACTCGGTCGTCGACGATTCGAGCCGCTCTGTGCTGGATGCGGTCAAGTGGAAGGAGCTGGTACTGGGGAGCCCCAGCCCAGAGATGGGAACAGTATTCCATGTGCGGCCGAACCTGCGCCTTGTAAAGTTGCAGGCGCTGTGCCGGCATGAAATACTGTCCCGCTCTGCTGAGCACGCCAAGCTTTTTAGAGGCCAATTTGCCTTCTCTTCCAAGTGACCACGAAACTGCACGTCACTCGATATGTCGACTCGAGGATTCCGATACTGGCTGAGACAACAAGGGGAGTGCCTTGAAACTGAGGGGATACGACAAAGAGGTTCTTTTTAGCGGTTAACGCGCAAACTTGTGTCTTCTGGGGGTTAAACTGGACTAGATTTAGTCGCCCCCAATCCGAGACTCTGTTCAGCAAAGACTCGACTTCAGACACAAGTTTGTCCCGGCACTCGGACGCGTTTTCCCGAGAAATATTGGCTCGACCGGTGTAAAGAGCATCACCAGTGCTGTCATCTGCATAGCAATGAATGTTACGGGTTTGCAACATATCATTTATATGCAGAAGAAACAGCGTCGGCGATAGCACGCAGCCTTGTGGAACACCAGCGTTAATAGGCTTGCAATCGGAGCTTGCACCGTCTACAACGACCTTGATGCCCCGATCTGCATCCATCAGGTGATCCAATCGCACAATTTCTCGGGAAGCCCATAGGAAGGGAGCTTCGAAAGAAGCGCTTTGTGCCAAACCCGATCGAAGGCCTTTGGAATGTCCAAACTAACGGCCAATGCCTCCCCCTTGGACTCTACTGCCTCCGCCCATGATGGTCGGCGGCGTACTCCCCCCGTCATCGAGAGTCGAGTTGGATGCAAAGAAAGAGCCTAGAGGATCGGCTTTCTCCTTTGCGGTATGGGCCAGTGAGTCGTCCTCCCTGTGCAGAGATGTAAGAGATGGCTGACAGAAATTCCCCTGGACAGCCTTGGCGAGAGACCAGAATGCAAGGGTTCCAGTTATATTCATAGTCATTCATGATCATAAAAATGTTGTTGTTTATTTTTATTCTTAAAAATTGAAAAGACACTTAATGTTTGTGATGCGATTATAAAAAAATAAATAAATAAATGATCTGTCTTACGTTTAAATTAAAGAAAAAACTGTTTATTCTCAAACAAAGATTGTCTATTTTTTACCGATTTCAATAAGGAGCAGGTAACGAATTTGACTGTATGTTGTTTTTTTATGTTAGTTACCGAACAGAACTTTTCTCTGATTGATTCTTTTTTATCTGAAAGCCGATACTTCTCGTCCCATATAAATTTAATCAAGATCTGACCAGTAGTTTTTGAGTTATCCTTAATAACGCGTATTTATTTGACTGTTGTTTTTATTTTAATTCTATTGAAGTCGGTTGCACCAATTTTTTTAATTTTACCGTTTGTATTAGTATGTGGCTTACATTTATGTTAGTAATAAAGTAACATGAAAAAATATTGAACCTGACCGACTCA
This sequence comes from Parnassius smintheus behrii, assembly GCA_036936625.1. NCBI lineage: Eukaryota > Metazoa > Arthropoda > Insecta > Lepidoptera > Papilionidae > Parnassius > Parnassius smintheus. The sequence continues at coordinate 45,315,966 of JAUPFT010000018.1, read as the reverse complement.
TCGCTACACGCGTTTAACTCCTAGAAGCCAAATTATATTTACTAACCTTACTTTAATTATGATATCTTGCTCATAATAATTTTAAACTAAGTAAACAGATTTATTTAGCCGTATCTGGAGGAAAATATTTATTTTTTCCTCGAATGGCTACTTTACTGTGCATAAAAATCGTCTGAAATTTCGAATCTCAATCTGTCAGACTTAAATTAGAGAAGATTATATGTGTTGCTGCCGCTTCTGCAGTCACCAATCCTGGGTCGGTTTGGTTCAGCCAAGTTAACTGATTAGCAAATGCTGTGCCTGCTGCTGCATTTGTTAATAAATAAGATTATATGTGTTGCTGCCGCTTCTGCAGTCACCAATCCTGGGTCGGTTTGGTTCAGCCAAGTTAACTGATTAGCAAATGCAGTGCCTGCTGGTGCATTTGTTAATAAATAAGATTATATGTGTTGCTGCCGCTTCTGCAGTCACCAATCCTGGGTCGGTTTGGTTCAGCCAAGTTAACTGATTAGCAAATGCAGTGCCTGCTGGTGCATTTGTTAATAAATAAGATTATATGTGTTGCTGCCGCTTCTGCAGTCACCAATCCTGGGTCGGTTTGGTTCAGCCAAGTTAACTGATTAGCAAATGCAGTGCCTGCTGGTGCATTTGTTAATAAATAAGATTATATGTGTTGCTGCCGCTTCTGCAGTCACCAATCCTGGGTCGGTTTGGTTCAGCCAAGTTAACTGATTAGCAAATGCAGTGCCTGCTGGTGCATTTGTTAATAAATAAGATTATATGTGTTGCTGCCGCTTCTGCAGTCACCAATCCTGGGTCGGTTTGGTTCAGCCAAGTTAACTGATTAGCAAATGCAGTGCCTGCTGGTGCATTTGTTAATAAATAAGATTATATGTGTTGCTGCCGCTTCTGCAGTCACCAATCCTGGGTCGGTTTGGTTCAGCCAAGTTAACTGATTAGCAAATGCAGTGCCTGCTGGTGCATTTGTTAATAAATAAGATTATATGTGTTGCTGCCGCTTCTGCAGTCACCAATCCTGGGTCGGTTTGGTTCAGCCAAGTTAACTGATTAGCAAATGCAGTGCCTGCTGCTGCATTTGTTAATAAATAAGATTATATGTGTTGCTGCCGCTTCTGCAGTCACCAATCCTGGGTCGGTTTGGTTCAGCCAAGTTAACTGATTAGCAAATGCAGTGCCTGCTGCTGCATTTGTTAATAAATAAGATTATATGTGTTGCTGCCGCTTCTGCAGTCACCAATCCTGGGTCGGTTTGGTTCAGCCAAGTTAACTGATTAGCAAATGCAGTGCCTGCTGGTGCATTTGTTAGTAAATAAGATTATATGTGTTGCTGCCGCTTCTGCAGTCACCAATCCTGGGTCGATTTGGTTCAGCCAAGTTAACTGATTAGCAAATGCAGTGCCTGCTGCTGCATTTGTGTGTGGGTCGGCGCGATCGGGGAAAGACATCATGCCACATAATACCAGCGTAAAATAGCAGCATTGTGCTGCTGTGCTTTGTATAGCGAACGTAGAGAACCAGAGACCCTTTCTACTTGAAACGAGGCATTCCATATTAGTACTTAGGGATGACAACGCATCTACCTACCATTAGGTGGACTGTGTACTCGTTTTTACCTTTATTCTGTAAATAAATGTTGTATTTTTCTAGAAACAATCTTTACTGCACTAATATACACGTCTATTTGTAGGCTAACTTATCTCACTGTAGCTCACATCTCTCGCCCTGTAGATTGCATTTACTGTAAGCAACGCTCTCGTGGGACAGCGACTAATTTCTGCGGCACGCGGCTAATTCCCACCATACATATTGTCGATTTCCTAAGCCCCGTATAAATTAGACTTAGTCTACCACAATTTATTAGAAAACCATTTTTTATATATAATCGTTGGTGCGTGTGTTTAGAGATCGAGTAACTTGCGAACGATTTCACGGATTTAGAATTGAGATCATACTCACAGAATACTATATATATATATATATATATATATATATATATATATTTCTGTTTTGCGGAGACTTCATAGCTATGCTAAGAATCGATAGGTGGCGCTATAGTCAAGTTATAAACAAACTCTTTACTTATGAACCAAGGTGACTCATATTCATAACATAAGTTGGTTTGGTGCCAAAAACAAAATCACAAAATCAAGATTACATAGATAGTGCTGTGATGGAGTTATTAATAAATATTATATTCAAATCATTGGGCCACCTTCAGGAAAGGGAACAACAACGTCTACCGAGCCGGGTTTTTTGTATAATAAAGAAATTTAAATAAATAGAAGTTAAAAAGAACCAAGGCGCTAACCCAGATACATCATTACCCAATAAAATATTATATGGAGAACTATTTCAGGGTTTAAAATACCCTTCAAACTCTGCCCACAGCATTCGAGCTTGTAGCATTAAATTTAAAAGGAGCCAACAACTCATCAGAACAACCTCAGTGGATTAAGTTGGATGACCCTTCTCAAAGTCCGTAATAGTACTCTCGCACAGATCATATCAATATGATCTTTAGTCTCTTCGTGCGATTTTAAGGTGTATCTCAAATTGATGCACAGTATTTATTAGTATCATGGAAATTTAGAGATTAATTTACGTAATCTTTAATTGAACATAATATATTACATGCACACAAACACAACACAAATCAAAGACCCAGGAGCAGCCTATAATAAATAATTTATGAACTGGCAATACTGTATCGATAATAAAATAATTTATTGCATAGATTTAAGAGTTTGTTACGCCTTTGACAAACAATTTGAAATCAATTTGAATTCGCAACACGTCTGCCCGAGGACCGTGTTTAGCGAGCGAATCTAATTTATACACGAACCTGTCTCCGAGTATCGTCGAGCGAATCTAAATCATTAAATAATGCTAACTTTATATATAAAACTAAGATCTATTTGATAAATGCTTTTGCTATACCTGATTTTGGAACTTCCATGAAGCATTAGATATTTGAGTTTAAAATTGTTAATACCTTTAAACGAGCAATTCTTGTACAATATATATATATATATATATATATATATATATATACGTAGGCGGTCCCATAATGAATTGGCCTAACTATGAACCAATGAAGGAAACGAAACGAAACCAATTTTATTTTTCAATATAATCACCATGAATACTAACACACTTCTGACATCTGTGAATCAACATCTCTAAACCTTTATAAAAATAATCACATTTTTTATCCTCAAAATGACTGAAGACGGCCGCCTGCAACTCTTCATCGCTTGAAAATTTTCTTCCTCTTAAGTCCCGCTTTAAATTTGGAAATGAATAATAGTCGGACGGGGCCATGTCGGGACTGTAAGGTGGATGTTGAACTTCTGTGAACCCGCATTGACGAACTGCATCCTTCGAAACACCAGCGGTATGAACAGGGGCGTTGTCATGGAGCAACAGGACACCTTTAGACAGCTTGCCTCTTCGTTTTTCCTTTATTTTGTCACGTAATTTATATATTAAAGAAGCATAATATTCGCCGTTCACGACTGTATTACGTTCTTTAAAATCCACCATCAAAATGCCTTGAAAATCCCAAAATATTGTGCACATCAGTTTTTTAGTCGATTGTTGCACCTTTGCCTTTCTAGGGGGCTTTTCACCCTTATAACGCCATTCCATTGACTCGCGATTGCTTTGTGGATCATAATACAAGATCATAGTTTCATCACCAGTCACTAGCCGCTCGATCACAGTCTTTGGATTTTCGCCACAAAGATCCAAAAACTCCGAAGCGCAGCGCACTCTTTCCTTTCTCTGTACCGGCGAAAGAAGTTTCGGTACCCATCTTGCACTCACTTTTTTCATGTGAAGATGTTTATGGATCGCGCGATGAACGGTACTCTTAGAGAGCCCAAGCCTTGCTGCAATTTCTCTAATCTTCAAACGGCGGTCACTCAGAACCTCCTCTTCGATAAGAGCAATCGTTTCGGGAGTGAGCACTTCCACAGGTCGACCGTCGTGGCCAAAGTCTTCGACGGTTTCTCTCCCGAGGCGAAACTCTTTCACCCAATTATTCACTGTGCAATAGGAGGGGGCAGACTCCTTATACACGCCATCCAATCGTTCTTTTATTTGGGCAGGGGATAAACCTTCTTTAAACAGAAACTTTATGACACTTCGATACTCAGTTTTCGACATTTTGAAAAAATACGCGACTCTCGTTATTCAATGCCTGTTAAACTAAGACTAAGCATTTCATGTCGATGCATGTTTCTTATATTAAGTGCACGATAAACGTACTATTTAATGCAACACAACATGAAGCAACATGTCGCGTTGAACTATATCAGGCCAGTTCATTATGGGACCGCCTGGTATAATCGGAATCTCGGAATAAATCGGAAACGGCTCAAACGATTTTCATAAAATTTAGTGTCCAGGGAGTTTCGGGGGCAATAAATCGATCTAGCTAGGATTTATTTTTAGAAAATGTCCTTTTGTCCATGTTTTCAGGCAATAAAAATACTGCTACAAAAATGCGGTAAATTTTGACGTATCTATATATTATATAATATTTTGACGATCGTAATAGCTCAGGTGGGATGTCGGTCGGGAATGATATCGGAGTTCCGTGGTTCGCGTCCTGTCTCTGGTCTGGCTTTTTCCCTTTTTTTTCAAGTTCCCTTCTTTTGTAAGAAAATCTATTATTTCAAGCCCTTTTTTTAGTATTTTTTAAAAATATGATAATTTTAAATTGCATTCATGATTTTTTATTCAAATAACCAGTTCAGTTTTTTCTATTCTGTCAATAAGATCAATAAATATTATTTATGTATCATCAGTATGTAATTCATAAAGGTAATTTCAAAAAAAACCGAGCAAAGCTCGGTCATCCGGGTACTTGTATTAACGACATAAAATAAATTATTACGTACTTTAGAGTCTTTTTAAACCAAAGGGATATTTCATTAGTTTTTAAAATTATTAAATAGGATACTATATTTAGATAAAAATGTTCATCAAAATCGATAATACAATAATAATCTTATCATTAATGATGAAAATAATGACAAAGACAGTTTACATAGACAGAATAAGTTTCATGGTAAATTTGTTATTATGGCCTAACATATGAAAAAACAATTAAAATAGTTTTAATTATAGAATAGCCAATTAGCTCGAAGAACCAACAACCGATGGGGAAGAAAAGTTCTCGAGTGACAGCCTCGTACCGGTAGGCGAAGAGTAGGGCGGCCTCCGACCTTGGCGGTAATACATGCAGGAAGTTGATGGATGCAGGTGGCTCAAGACCGTGCTTTGTGGCATTCTTTGAGGGAGGCCTATGTGCAGTGGACTTGGCTGGGCTGTAATGATGATGATGATGATAGAATTAAAAAAATACTAGCAGAAAACGAAAGTAAGAAAATAAGGCACTGCTAAAATTATGTCTTGGTCCAGTAACGATATGAGAGGGTCACATTATTTCATTATTAACAGTTTCAGCCTATCAAAAGTCCAGACACTCACGGGAAGATATGAGGTAGAGGACATTCTCACACCGCCACTACACGATTTCAATATTTAGTTTTACACAATAGATTAAAAAGCAAGAAGAAAGCAATATTAATGAAATACGTGAAGTAGCATATACTAAAAATATATATCGTACTCAACACACCACATTGACACTGAAAATGATATAAAATTTCGGACAAACTGTACGCTCTAAACAAAAAGTTCCATTGCGTCATATTGCTGTACTAGTGTTTTCCCAACCTAATATGTATTTCTTTGTTCCCGTATAGTTTGTACAAACTCTGCGTAACTCTTTATCAAAAGAAAACGCAATAAGTAGAAATGGAAAATGTAAAATGTGGCAGATTCTTTTTAATTATTATTAACTAGCAGTCATCTAATGGTCGAAATTCAACCTTAACTCTGTACATTTTTAAGTTTGTATTTAATATATTAGATAGACAGCTGTATTTCACTTTCAACTCTCAGTATATACATAAACACATCAACCGAATCTAGGGATACCTTTATCCTAAATTATTTACGTCTTTATAGTTTAAAATATTTTTAATTTCTATAAAACGTTTATATACAAACCTTATTTATTCTATGTTCAAAATTTAAAAATTTTAATTAAGAAAAACAAAATCCGGCGGCAAAATTTTTAGTAATTCGTTACGTCAAGAAAAATTTAAATTAATCTACTGATATTAATTAATGAAAAGGGATTAGATTATTTTTGTTTTTGAATTAAACGTGCCGTGTGAGCATTTCAGTCGAGATGAAATGTTACGAGCCGTGGGCATGTTGGGAAACGGTGCTATTCAACGCGTCGTTGCTGAGGCCCCACACACCAGCCGAAACGTGATATCGGGGTTGTGATCACGTTGTCGTAGTACTGGGGGTGTGGTTGAATCCTGTTACTACTCAGAGACAGGATTGATTTCTGCAAATGACATCCAGAAGACAACTCAATATCACAGCGATGCACTACTATAAAGACTCCAGAAAAACCACCAACTGCTAGTGCGCGCGATGTGGCAATCGCGGTCGGCAGCTTTCGTGGGCTCGGGTAGACATTTTGAATAAGAAACAGAAACTTTTTATTCAATATAGGTTATAAATAATACTTATTTAAAGTCACTTTTTTAATTTTAGAAAAAAACTCTCTCCTGGGAAGAAACAGTAAGAAACCCAGCAAGACTATTTTTTTGAATAACAGCTTACAATCATGTTTGCTACAATTAACAATTAACATTGGCAGTATGAACGTAAAAAATGTTTAATTTAATTTTATTAAATGATTTTGTATCACATTTTAACTTTCTCCGTATAAACTTTAACTATGCCAAACAAATCACACACTCCTTCGAGCGCGCAATATGCATTAAATGGGGTACAGAATTTGCTCTTCAATAGATTTGACAAATGGGCTTGATAAGATTTGGCGGCACCATTAGGGCTGCATTCCTTGAACTTTCAAAACTTAAACAGTGTTATTATTTGCCTTAATATTAATTATTTATTATACGAAAAAAATGTTATTAATGATTACGCGTTTAGTTGGACAAATTATGACAACAAAATTGAAGAAAGGAAAGGTAAGTTAAGGTAAGCTTTTGAAAAAATTAAATCACTTCAACTTGGAATGAACCCAAGTAGTCTCTCCGAGAAATATATTGATAAAAAATAGTCCCGCTGGGTTTCTTGCTGGTTCTTCCCAGGACAGAGGTTTCTTTTGCGAACCAGTGGTAAATTAAAAAAGTGACTTTCAATAAGTATTTTTATAATCTACATTGAATAAAAAAGTTTCTATTTCTATTTCTATACATTGCAGGTAAAACTTTAGAGTGTCACTATTTACAGGCGGGTTGGCAACCTTAGTTTACCCTATATCATTGACTTATATATTACTAGCGTAAGGACCGGGCCGACCGAACAACTAATACGGACCAGTGCGTTGGCCCTAAAATTACAGTTTAGGGCCAACGCGAATCGGTCGACAGTAGTGCGCGCGCAGGACAGATTTGATTTTTTGACAGATTGCTTGTCACAAATATGTCTAGCTGCGTGGTAAAAGAATGCAAAATTACGATACAAATATTTAAAAGAAACATGGGATATCGTATAATCGGTAAATGACATTATATTAATTTTGTTACAATTAAATTATTGTATAAACGCATTTTTAAAGTTTTATTTTACAGTCAGTTTAGTTACGTTACCAAGATTAGGCCAGGGTTTGATTCAGACCCTCAAAAATATTGTACATGGGAAATAAAATTATACTATTTTAAAAAATTATATCACGTTTGACTTTTCATGTTTCTTTTTTCATCGATTGACCAGAAAGGGAGCTAATTCTAATTTTATTAAAAAAAACGCGGTAATCATGTACAATACAGAAATTCTTGATATCGTAAGGTTAATATTAAAATGTAAAAGGACCCAATAACAATACAAGTCGACCTTTAGGTAAAATTATGGTATTTTCGCTTAGTATTATTACGATATTATGTACTACAATCAATGAAATAATAGTACAATTAGGATAATTAATAATTATACTACGAAATCCAACCCTGGTTACGTGGTGTTTTGATATGACGTTTGTATTATGACAGATGCGCTACTTTTTATATGAAAAAGTTACGAGTAAAATATTTAGATGGGCCTATTTTTCCTTTTGAAATCATTGCCTTATATTGAGATTTTTTAACAATTATAAGTCAGTGCTTGACTTCTATCCCGCCTGCTGGGAAGTGGTGATGCAGCCGAGGATGATGATGGTAGGTGACTTAGCTTAACAGAAGCCTATTCGCTCTTACCTTGTAGACGTCTACATTGTAATAGGTTGCTGCTGTAAAATGATTTCACTCTTTTGCTGTATGCATAATGAACGACGAAGCTACGCCTTTAAAATAGTTGTCAAGAAGATGCTACCGTTTCGTTTTTGATCTTCTGTTTACGTTTTCCTTTATGGCCTATTACGACACCTACGGGTTCATACGGGGTTGCGGATTCTCCTACGCCGACACTAGATAAAAAATTGTTTTTTGTTATTAGTACCGCATATACTTTCTTACGCATTTAGTGAAAAGCTGTTTGTGTAGATATTTTTTGTGTAGATATTCAATTCTAAACTAAAAATGCAAATCAAAATCTTCAAATGTTCTAACAGTCACAGGTGGTAGAGGGTCTTTTTGTGCCCATGACTGCCATACTATTCCATACTATTTCGACTTGATAAAAACCAGCACAATAGAAACATGTGCTGGTTTTTATTGGCTTTCATTGAACCAACATTAAGTCAAATCTAAAGTTTTAATTAATTTTCCATTTGGATAATTTCGAGTAACTTAAGTTTCAGTGCGGCTTGGTGGACTTTGTGTCCGTGTCATGGAGTAAGATGTTGTTTCACTTGCTAATTTTGTAATGGTCAAAGTTGTGATATCTTAACGATATATAAGCCTTAAATTTTTTTGTAGTTCTGACAACCATTCTCTTATATATTATTGTGTAAATCGTTACCTCCACAATAGGATTTACTCCTGTATGGTGGAGGCAGTTACAATCATAATTTGTGCAAGAACAAACATCCAGACCCGGAATAGTTATTTGGCCATAAAATACTTGTTTAGTGTGAGATGCAAACCCGTGGTTTCACCGGGCCGCAACTCTATGCTGTCTCTGCACTAAGGAGCCGCATATTCATTCAGTGGTGGATAGTAACGCCGTGAAAACTGCATACATGGGAAATAAATTGTTTTCAGGTAAAATAAGGTAGGAATGATTAAGGACGGAATGCCTCGTTCAAATAAAAAGGGGTAAATAATGACCGGATATATTTTCACAGCAATGAAATTTTTAGGGTAATTTTCAATTAATATAAATGATCATTCGATGGAATTATCTAAGTAAACAACATAACGCAAGGGATCGGTAAACTGAAATAGTAATAGACCAGCCATATAACTCGAAGAACCGACAGCTGATAGGAAAAAAGTCGAGCGGTTCGCCACCAGATGGAGTGACGATCTGGTAAGAGGTGTAGGAAATCGTTGGATCAAAGATGTTTTAGTCAAAATATCTTTGCGTTGGATACAGGTGGCTCACAACCGTGCCTTTTTTCATTCTTTGGGGGACTATGTTCATCGGTGTGCTTGTGACGGGTTGTAGTGGTAGTAATGATTTAAAACAATATCTATATATTATAATATGCAATCGTTATTGCGCCTGTCAGTGTCGTGTAACTTTTGAACGACTTGACCGACTGAAATTTCATTCATTTTCATTTCATTTCATTCACACAATTTGACGAGACAACAGTTCACAGTTTTGTTAGGACATGACAGATGGTGCTGTAATACCACAATATGAATGCCTAGCGACAAAAACAAAAATTAAATAATCTGGTCCCAATAGGTTATTAATAATATATTAATTTATATCTTATAAAAATCCGGTGTAATTTTGGAATGAGACTTATTGCGTCACCTACCGCAAAGAGCAAAAGAGCAGAATAACATCCGCTGGATCAGTAAGTATACATAATACGAAACATTTTGAAGCCTCTTTTCCTAATAAAATCAACTTATAATGATATAGAGAACGGTGAGTACATTCGCTTAGCATTAGCTCAAACCATAGAGAAAAAACAAGGTCATTGGTATTAATGTCGTAACTCGGCCACGCGTGGGGCTTCAGATTAAAGCATGTGATTACAAACTAAGCGAAAAAAAATAATTAAACGGCGCATAAGGCAAAACCTTACGTCAGTATTTAGACACTTATGCTTAAGTAAAATTAGTCTTTTAACATTAAAAATCTATTAAGACTAGATTTTGTTGCAATATGTAAACTTTGTCACCATTTTGAAATTTATATATCTTAAGATGAGTTTCATATAAATGAGCAACGCTACAAAATATAAAAGAAGCATTTATCTTCCACAGAATATTTCTAATTGGTCCGACCTAATACTCGCAGGTTTGTATTGGAGCTCGAAACGTTGTTTGTTTACATCAAGAGAAAACAACTAAAGATATACAAACATTTATCAAAGACAAATGTTTGCTATAAATAATTTTATGAAATGCAAACAGCCAGCCAAATTGAAGACAGTGGTAAAGACCAGTTTCTGCTACAGACATTTATTACAGGCAAATTTTTTGTAATTTATTTAAGGTTTTTTTTTAAATAAGGGTGAAAAACGAGCACACAGTCCATCTGATGGTAAGTGGATGCTGTGGTCCATAGACATCTACATTTATCCTCGATTAAAACACAGATCGATAAAACAAAGATGGAATGCCTCTTTTCGAAAAAAGGTCTCCGGATTTCTAACTTCACCATACGAAACACAGCACTGCTGAGGATACCTCGTTTAGGGGCGAAACACGTGTGGAATTCACGACAGTGATGTCTTTGCTAGTTTAGTAGTGTTGGGAGTAGTGGTACTGGGATCAGTAGTAACGGGGTTAGTGCACGCAATTAGGGAGGGCGGGAAGGGCATTTTATTTTATTAAACTGATCCTAGCCAATTAATTTTTAACGTCTTTAATATAATGGATCTCGCGAAGTGACGCCTGATTCTATTAACTTTTTATAAAGTAAGGATGACAAGCGAACACACAGCTCATGATGGTAAGTGGATGATATTAATTATTAAAGGTTTGAGCGAGTGTGGTTTGATTATGTCTTTGTTGTTGGAATAAGACGAGGTTTTTGGAACGTAAATATGTGCCAATGTGCAAAATATACATTGACGTCCAATTACATCGTTGCCGGTATTAGCTGAAAAATTTTTGGATTTCAGAATCAGTTTTTATAATAACATTCAACCTTTCCTTTGTTATTTGTTTTCATTGCATTAAACAATTATATTCTTTGTATGTAAATATGACTCGTAAACCGTTCCAAAATTACCACTACCAATCAACCACCAACACTGAACACATAGTGATATTTATATATAAAGCCACGTCACCTGTTATTGGAAAACGTAAACAAATTCTCACGTAAAACCCTTCATGAAACGCTACCCCAGAGCGCGACCGGTCGCGCCGTGCGCCCGGTGGAGACTGAGCGAGATCCGTCTGGCGCTGGGGCTGGGCTGGGCACTGGGTAATTGTTGGGAAAAGCCAGGAAAATATATGCATGTAATGTACTTATTCTATACTGCATAGACGCTGTTTAATGTACAGTAAACGATATTTAACCAAATAGTTGTTTCTCCAAAAGGCTAGAAAAATAGATTCATTTTTGTTGTAACTACTGTCGAACATTCCAGTAGTTACATGCTTATCTTGGGCTTGTAATATCTGTTCGTCCACTCAAAGTGTAAAAGCTATACTTTTAATAAAAAGGAATGAGCTATTTAAAAAGTAAAAAGTTTTTCATATAATAAATTCTGAAGTCTATGAAATTAGTCTATGATAATAGTTAGGTGAGTAAAACTATTATGTAAAAATTATTTTAGTATTTCTAGTTATAAAAGCTAGTTCTCACTCTTTATTAAATATTTTTACCCTTTTGAGTGGACAAAGCAACGTCGACTATTTTTCCGGCCTTAGGGGTAAACATTTTAAATTAAAGTGCAGCTTATTCAATATAAATAGAATAATTTAAATCGGATGAGCCATTGCCAAAAACATGGATATAAATCATACACGTTTGATATAGAACCTTTTTTGAAGACGATTAAAATGCGTAGTAATGCAAATAGCTAATAAGAACTGCTCAAATGTAAAAGTATGTATGTATAAGGACCGTGGTAGCTCAGGGACAGGAAGTTTTTGCCTTAAAATTCAAGGTATGTGAGCAACCTGGGTTCGACGTAACAACTTAATATCCCCATAATATGATGGCTTAAGACTATCTGTTACCACCACACAGTGACAGATACATCTCTACATATCAAAAACAATAGCTATCCGTCTCGAAACTGCCAAAAACTCGAAAATGGCTGGACCGATTGTGACGAAATTCTTTCTGTGTGTTTGAGTCCAGTGGATGGTTTAAATTCCCATTTGGACCCGGTAGGTGGCGCTATTTTCTAGATCCAGAAATCACGCGTGCGAAGCTGAGGCGGATCGCTAGCGCTAAATAAAATTATGGCAATCTACATCAACATTAGAGCTTTCTTTGAGCTCAGTCAGGCTGCAAACTATTAAAATTAAACGTTGTTAGCAAGATTATGATGTTTCTAACTTTGACGTAAACGCACTTTCTAATTTAAATATTAATAGCTTGTTGTTTTTCGATATGAAAACAAATTCATTTACTTGTGTGTCTTCTCTTTTATAGTTACTGGACTTGCGGTGTCTACCGCTATATACGATAAGGGTCCAAGCATAGGCCGGTACCACCTTACATGAAGTCTTACTAGGTACATTCTCTCCCCAATTACCCACATAAAAGCTTTTGTAAAACAGATACAGTACAGAAACCAACACTGAAACCTTCAGATCGATTCTATAGAAGTAAAGCAAATAATTAATCCTTTAAAAAGTATAAACAGATTTCAAAGGATGAAGTGTCATAAATCGTGCTGGAGGTTGATGGTTTTCTCATAAGTAGATGCCATCTGCTAACCTTAACCAAATTTATATAGGACTAGCGACGCGCCCCGGCTTCGGTCGGGAGACTTCTGTATCTCGGCAACAGCGCCACGTACCGGTGCCAATTTTGAATCTTAACAATTCTTCTTCACTCAACATTTTACAATCAATTTTATCACACACTTTTTAGAATCATTGAAATCGGACAACGTGGTAAAGTATTATCACTAAATAAATAAAAAACGTTCTGACGAGTTGAGAACATTCTTTTTTTTTTTGTTAAAAATACGGAATGCACTGAACACAAATAACTTCAGATAAAGTTTCAGATAAAATAATAATCTAAGAGCAACTTTTAATCATTCTTTCATGTTTATTTTCCCGCAGTAATTATTATTTTGCTCATCAAAGACTCAGTGCGTGTGCCAAGTTTCATCAAATTCCGTATGAGCCATCACGCATAATCAGTTACACGAGTTGGATGGAACTGGACTTTGATGGAGTAGGCCGTGGGTTCGACTCCCGCAACGAACTACAAATAATAGTTTGTAGATTTCTGTCCTTGTGCAATATTGTACGTAAAACGCCTCTACGATACAGGAGAAATTCTCAGTGTGCGGGTAATATTTAAAAAAAAATATTTGTAATTACCTCGGTAATCGATTAAACTAATATCACTTACAAACTGATTCAAGAGATTTTTGAACTATCAAAATTTTTTGTTATATTCATTGGCACCGGTCAATGCTGGTCGTTCAAACGGTGTATATAGAAGGACCAAAAACACACTAGATAGTTGACCTGGCTATTGAACGCGAGGACAACGGCATCTAATTCGATGCACCGCCAGACTTCAACTTTAACTGTTTTCGCATCCGGTACGGTTGAAATCTCTTTGATCTGAATGCATTTGATCCTTAGTTTGTATACTTAGCGTTTGATTCGAGGCCAACTTGGAAACGCTCTCACATACATATTATGCCTAATAGCAAAACGTCTAACGAAGTCTAATAAACAGTACGTCTAATTTGTCATCGTCATCATCATTACAGCCCTTCACAAGTTCACTGCTGAACATAGGCCTCCCCCAAGGTATTCCACAAAGCACGGTCCCGAGCTACCTGCATCCATCGACTTCCTGTATATGTTATCAGGTCGTCACTCCATCTAGTGGAGGGTCGCCTTACACTTCGCCTACCAGTACGAGGCCACCACTCGAGAACCTTTTTTCCCCAACGGTTGTCGGTTCTTCGAGCAATATGGCCACTTCAGCTTACTAATCCGTTGGTCTATATCGGTCACTCACACACATATCACACCCAAACGCCGAGCATAGCCCTCTCCATAATAGCTCGCTGAGCGACTTTGAGCGTCCTCATACGGACAGCAGTGAAGGACCACGTCTCAGTTCCATAGGTCATCACTGGCAACACGCACTAGTTGTATAGTCCAGTTTTCAGGTTTTGAGGTATAGCTGATGAGAAGATGTGTCATAATTTCCCGAACGCTGCCCAGTCGAATTGAATCCGTCGATTAACCTCTCGGTCGATGTCGAACTTACCTAATCGGACTACTTATCCCAGGTAAACGTACTCATCAACATCTTCGAGCTTAGCAGCTTAGCACTCCCAACAACTAACGACATAGGTGTGACATGGACATTAAACATGATCTTTGTTTTGTCTATGTTCTTCTTAAGACCCATCCGTTGGGAGACACTATTGAGATCATTGAGCATAGTGCTTAGGTCCTGCAGCGATTCTGCCATAAGGACTATATCGTCGGCAAATCGAACGTGAGTGATGCACTCGCCATTGATGTTAATACCGTATTCTTTCCAGTGAAGTAGCTTGAAACCGTGTTCCAATACAGCGGTTAAGAGTTCCGGGGATATAACGTCCAGTTTGTAAAACATCTATATAGATAAACAAACGTTCTATTGTCTGAAAGTCTGTATAGCAGAACGCCTATTCGGCAAATTGGTTTTGTGGTAATGCGACGCTGCAATGAGGGATGATGGAGGTGTTGTAAGGAGGTGAGGAACCCGACTACAAGGGCGATTTATTACGAGTTAGCGGGATTGCTTTTCTGTATAAGAGCACAGATTAAATAATGTTACTACGTAACTAGGAGTCCGTCAAAATACAATTCAAACTGTAAAAATCTGGTTAGGTAGCACATTCTTATATATTTCAGCCATTTGGGAGTGCAAGTCTGAAGGGCTTACCAATGACTTGCCGTGCTGAGGGCTGTGGGTTCGAATCCTGCACGGAACAAGAATTTGTATAACCTACAAACAATTGTTCCGGGTCTGTATGTATGTAAACTGCCTTCACGATACTGGAGAAAAATTTAGTGTGGAGGTAACTTTTTGAAGAAAAAAGAGACTATAGAGAGCATTTACTTTAAACAACACTCTTGTCGGATGAATTTATGAATTAATGATCGTGAATGTGAATCGTGATGAATTAGTTGATCGTATTCTATTGTCGCCAGTCTGTTTCACATCTTTGATATGCGAGATGGATATCCAAATGAGTAAGGAAATTGTTATCGGCCATGTATCGGCGCCATATTTATCTTCCTTGCAATTGACATCGCATTTTCTTACGACACTGACAAATAATGCTTAGTGTTTCGTTTGGTGAATGTAGAGAACCGGAGACACTTTCTACTGGAAAACACGTATTCCATATTAGTACTCGGGGATGACAACGCATCTGCGTTTTGGTTCTTGATCGAGGACAAATGTAGATGTCTATGGGCTACAGTATCCATCTAGCATCAGGTGGACTGTGTGGTCGCATGACAGCCTTATTCTATAAAAAAAAGCCAAAGTGGCGTGATTAAGGGGGCAAAAGAGAAATGCAAATTACTCATAACTTTTTGTATTATCTATGGGAAAGATTGTGTGCAGCAGTAGTCAACAATTTCATATTACATCATTATCATTAAAGTGAGAGATTATGTTTTGATTATACAAGAAGCAACAAACCATTAGCGTCAAGTCTTCAGTTAAATTTCTAGTCACTTTACGTAATGCTATAAACCTTTTATCTCCGCTGACTATGTTAGTTAAATGCTGGGATTATAAAAACCTCTAAAACCATACTATTCATAAACTGCTTATTTCGCCGGACGTTAACGTCAAATAGGTTTGCAATATTTGATGGACTGTTGTTTATTTAAAAGTTTGTTTTCTATGTTTATATATAACCTTACCCAATGAAATCATTGTGATAGGAAAAGTAAACTTTGCAGATAATCCCGCCTTATCTTCTCTTTTTTTTAGTTTTTCCCCCATAATAGGATTTTCTCCTGTATCGTGGAGGCAGTATAAAAACATAAATTGTAATAAAAAAACTTGTTCCGTGCAGGATTCGAACCCGCGGCCCTCAGAGCTGCAACTAATTACTAAGCCACTCCACTACGGTGCTATCAACCAAAGATCAGTTACATTTGGTATTTAACTCATGTCTTTAATACAACCGATATCCTACATACGGTTATTATAAGGCGTATTTCATTTATGCCTTTAAAATTTTACGACCACTGTTTTTTTAGTAAATATGAATATTGATGATCAATACACAGGTTTCCCCAAAGTCCAAGTGGCACGCTTATGATTCAGTCTTACGTTTTTCTAACTTTCACTATTTAAAAAATGTTCAGATCACTCAGTATTAACCATTTATGTAGATCCACGATATTCCTATTTATAATCACATACGAAGCAACTTTAAAGCGCTTTTGACTTGAAGTGGAAATTAAGTGGTTTAAGTATGAGACGACCTATTAATTTTTTCGCAACATGTACATTGTTGGCGAACTTCACATGTCTTCGAAATATTTTTTCTTATTTCTCATACATGCAGGTTTCCTCACGATGTTTTCTTTCACCGCCGAGCACGTGGTAAAACAGCACTTACCTGTGCCCAGGAGTGGGACGTATATAGGCTGTAACTTTAACTTTAACTTTATGTACATTATACATCTTAATAGATAATGACCTTCGGATATAATTTCAGTAATAGCGAGCAGACTCAACGGAGACCAGCCATCTGCGCAATAGAGATGACCGTCCTATTGAACTATGGTTTGTACACAAACATAGTTCAATGGGACCGCAATCCGATACGACCGGAGAGAGATCAGGTACAGGGCCTTGGGCTTTACGTGTTTCGCGGGGCACGAGGGAGAAACAAAGCCGACTTACTGACTCCGGCTACTACTGACAATTTGACAAAAAACCCAATAACAGATCTCTGTGGTCTAGTGATTCAAACCGGGGACCACATGACCAGCAGGAAGGGTCAATACTTAAGACTGTATACGCGACTGATTCTTCCTCCTCGTCGTTCTAGGACTGTTGATTCTAGCAATTAGCACGGCCTGTAAATGAAATGGCTTTATTTAAACCCATCAGACCGAGATACAGATTTATTATTTGTCGCATAATTAAATAATAACTATGTGGCAATAAAATTCGTAATAAAGATATCTGTAGGAGAACCCGACTAACCTACATAGCTCCAAGGATTAGTAATATCAATGGATCTGTCATTTAACTCGAAGAACCGACAACATATGGTGGAAGAAAGGTTTTAGCAGACTCGCACCGGTAAACGGAGTGTAGAGCGTACCCCACTAGCTGGAGTGACGATCTGGTAAGACATGTAAGTAGTCGATGGATGAAGTGGCTCTGACCGCGTTTTGGTTTGTTCAGCTTGGGAAAGGCATATGTTCAGCAGTGGACTTGTAAAGCTGTAACAATGATGATGATAATTGTTGATGAACTGTATCGTGCATGTTTGGTAGTGGAGAAAACGCACGCATATTTGAAAAATTAAAAATGATTTCGAGAAGACATGACAACGACCAACTCTCGTTATAATAACTTATGGACATAAAGTTGTGCACTACTCTCTCGTAAATGAGGGGCTTGAGTCCTGCAATACCGGAATGAGATATTTTAGAATTTTTATACGTTCCTTTGTAAGAACACGAATATTGTAAATTGGAAAATTCCGTTACCGTCACAGCCTATTTAAGTCCACTGCTGAACACCCATAGATTGCCTCATGGGGGATATTTGCCATAGTTGCCACGCTTGGCAACCGACTTTTAATTTTTAATCGTTATTAGAAAGACGCCGCTGCACATCACCTGATTTGTTTCCCTCGGGATGATATGGGGTAGTTAAGAGTAACAACGCCACTACACGGTAAAAATTTAAACCGCCGATTCATCGTACTAACTTTTTATTACATCACAGGCCGCGTTTATAAAAACTGACTAAAATAGAAACCAGTTGGTGGTCTTACGGCGACATAGCCAAGAAAATAACAGGGCGATGTGATGAACGAGCGTAAAACTACGAGTGGATTAATTTTTGTGAAGCATTCTTTAAGTTATATCGGCTACACGAGCTGCGTGCACTTTGGTGATTTGGCAATCTGCCACATCCCCAAAGAAAATCTAAATAAATATTTTCTAATAATCTGGATAAATCCTGAATTTTTATATTAAAAAACAACATAATATAATCAAAAGGAGGATACTATTTTTTTCTCTACTCTTGACACTATCTGGCAACACTATCTATGACGCAAGGATGGTCTTCGTTCGATTTTTAAATTTAATTGTGTGTATATTTATTATAGCATAGACAAACTATAATAATAATAAATATAATAATAGACAAACTAGTGATGGGTGTGAAGTGTGACGATCGCGGCAAATCCTCGTTACAACAGGAGAGGCTCATGCAGCAGTGGAGTAAGAAGAATTAACGATCTCAATTATCGGGTTGTAGGTATTAGACGTGTATCAGTCGTGCATAATTTTCGCGTTCAATTGACCCGGGCTGCATTAAAATATCGTGATTCTAATTTTATATTTATCCTGGGTACTGGATCAAACGATTAACAGGATCTACGAACAAAGACTAATATCCGACGACTGACATTACCGAACCGGTCTCACAGATCTCAGAGTAGGTACTGAAACTCGAAAAATATCCATTTCAATGATTGACCCGAATCACCGTCTTCGTCACTAGAAATGAATTAATAGCACATGTCCAGTAGGTATTATCAGGCAGCTCCATTTCTACTTAGAAGTCCGCCTGGATGGACTCCACTCTTATCCTATTTATGCTCTTAGAGCAACACAAACTGCTGTATTACAACACAATACAATACTCTTTAGTGTACCAAACAAAAATTATATATTAAAATTATATATGATATAACAAGTACTGAGGGAGAAACATACGGCGGCGGGAAAATTCTACATGGAAATCTCTTCCAGATAACCAAGAAAAAAATTAAAGACATTAAAAATACTACTTTAAGT
The DNA here is from genome assembly GCA_036936625.1 of Parnassius smintheus behrii. Taxonomy (NCBI): domain Eukaryota; kingdom Metazoa; phylum Arthropoda; class Insecta; order Lepidoptera; family Papilionidae; genus Parnassius; species Parnassius smintheus. The sequence goes on along the minus strand of JAUPFT010000018.1, from coordinate 45,296,542 downwards.
AATAGATCAGTGATCATAAATAAAAGGAGGAAGAGAGAGCAATTAGAGAGACAAATAGTGTTTCTCAACCTGTTTCTTGAAGAAATGTAAGGATTGAGCACTTTTAATCGACTGGAGTAAATGTTCCCGTTTGAAACGTAAGTCAGTACAGTATCTACTTAAGTATTATATTATATTATCATAGTCTTTAACTTGTTTAAATTTGGATACATGTTTAGATGATAAGCCCTTATATTATTTTGAAAATTTATGTTTAATTACAATAATTTATATTATTTTTAAATCAAGAGCTAGTTTGGTTAAAGGCATGATTTTTACATTTTGTACTTTGCAAGCTCAAATTTTATTTTATTTATTAAGACGTGGATTACCGGATATACCGGTCATCGTAGATAAACACGTCGGGCTCAAAATGCGAGGGTTGAAATAGCGATCAAAATACATTTAGCTCTCGGTAATCCCCGCCTCAAAAGACATCGTCCCGTTCAGACTTGATACAAAATCATTACAATTAAATCATACTTATGTCGTGCACAGAGCTAAGTCTGCCAGCTGGACTAGCGTTTTGCTTACTCCGACGTTAGATGTTCCCAAATTCTGCTTAAGATGATGATGTGCAAATTGTTAATGTTCAACTATTAGTACTTTATAACTCTCAGTATACAACATACGCGGTACAATAGCAAATTTAACGCGGTAGAGCCACATAATACAGCTACAGTGTGGCTCTACCGAACCGCTCTATCTAGGAAAATACCACGCTTACAGAAAATACCTTAGCTTAATGTTGCTGAGTTTCGTATGGTGTGTTAAAAACCGGAAACCCTTTTTACTGTTAACTAGGCAATATACATCTTAGTCATCAGGAGTGAGAATTTTGCATTTTTATTCTTAATCGGGGAAATCTTAGGAACACGTACGTGAACTGGGTCATTATTTGTCAACCTTATTCTATAAAAGAAAACTCTTAGTATTTTGAAAATTTAACAATTCATGACCTAGATAGTTTTCTATCGTAATGCAGCAAGTCCGTTAATTCTTTAGTTTCTACGATGATATTAAAGTCTAGCGTGATGGCATCAGACCTGACAATTGCATTGCATTTATGCTCGCTTCTTGACCTATATTACTAACTGACCTCTTTTAAACGAATGAAACTATTTTTTACAGGTTTTATTTCCTTTCAAGTTCTGCCACGCTGCAGCTATATTATGGTTGTAGCGAGAATGCGTGGGCTCGACCGGGATAAAACCACGCTCGCACAGAATAACAGCATAAAATAGGAGTCGTAGAAGATAAAAAAAATCATGTTAATGTTTGGCAAACGAGATTTTGATTTATTATGTAAAAAAATAAAAAGTTTTAATTTCGATTCATTTTCATTTCATTTCATCATTCAGAAGTATATTATATGTAAGCGATATAGTACTAAATCAGCATGTATGAACGTCGAAAGGTTGTAGATTGTAGACCCAAGAAATGAAGCAATGTTATTTAAATAGCGAAAAGGATTTGGCATATTGCCTAGCAGTTGTGCCAGGCGCTCTTACTGAATATCGCTAGGTTGTCGCTTGTCTTAAAAGTCTATATTTATTTAAAAGCAACAAAACGTATGAATTTAATGCTTGAGGAAAAATTGGTTGACCTTGCAGGCCATCCCTGGAACTTCAACGAAGTGCTCCAAATTACACCAAATTATGTTGCGAAATCTCGAAGTTATGTTATCTTGATGTTAAATTTCAAATGCGAAGTTGTCCAAATTACACCAAATTATGTTGCGAAATCTCGAAGTTATGTTATCTTGATGTTAAATTTCAAATGCGAAGTTGTCCAAATTACACAAAATTATGTTGCGAAATCTCGAAGTTATGTTATCTTGATGTTAAATTTCAAATGAGAAGTGCTCCAAATTACACCAAATTATGTTGCGAAATCTCGAAGTTATGTTATATTGATGTTAAATTTCAAATGCGAAGTGCTCCAAATTACACCAAATTATGTTGCGAAATCTCGAAGTTATGTTATCTTGATGTTAAATTTCAAATGCGAAGTTGTCCAAATTACACCAAAGTATGTTGCGAAATCTCGAAGTTATGTTATCTTGATGTTAAATTTCAAATGCGAAGTTGTCCAAATTACACCAAATTATGTTGCGAAATCTCGAAGTTATGTTATCTTGAAGTTATGTTAAGGGACCTCAAAACGTCGAGATCTGATGAAAAGTCGATTTTCGAAAATCGGGGTGAAACCAATAACTTCCCTATCTTCGAAAATTTTCAATTTTCTTAGCGGGAAGTTAAAAATAAAAAAGAAGATAAACCACAACGATTAAATAATATGGTAAGAGGTTGCATTACTAAACCAGTTTAAAAATGGGTTTTCGGTGAGAACTTCAAATTTAAGACAATATTTTTACTGGTTTTATCGCGTTTGGTGTGGATTATTTTATTAAGTTATGCCATTTTCGTTATAATCAGGTAACTAAAAACCTAACCTTTTACATAAAATTGAAATTACCAACGAACTTAAAATCCACCAGACTAGCACTAGTAAGTGATCCCTGCAGTCAATAGACATCTAAAACCAATTTGATACAAAGAAGCTACTTCTACCTTACATCCTGAAATTATTCTGTCTCTATTATGCCCTTCAGACCAGGACACAGCAGTGTTTTTGAACATCCACTGCTTTTTGGCAGCAAAAATAAAAGACGCTTTTCGATTTTATATTATATTAAAATCTTGAAAATTATAAACCAAATTTGCATAACAATTACGTAATTACATACAAAGGAAAGGGTTATATAGTACAAGTTACAAGTCATTGTAAACACACACAATCACACACCCACGCTCACGCGCACAACGAGCGGGGTGAGAAATTAATTACGCACAGGCTGCTTGCTACAGACACGGGCATTCAATGAAAACTTTTTTGTATTTCGAGCATCTTTGCTCCCTACACAAAGGCTTCTATTTAGAACGCTTAGTAAATTAAATCATGTGTTATTTATGGTTCATACATAAGAGAGCCTAATGAACCACTCCCTGAGCTTGCCTGCACTGAGTCCACAGCTGAACATAGGCCTATCCCAAGGAATGCCACAAAGCACGGTTCTCAGCCACCGTCATCCATCGACTCCTGCATGACTTATCAGGCTCAGCCTCGAGAACCTTTCTTTCCCATCGGCTGTCGGTTTCTCCAGGTATATAGCCGGTCCATTGCCACGTCAGCTTCCTAATCCGTTTTAACTTTTTCTTGTTTAAAATGAGTGTCCAAGAGACGACTATAGGAAATTCCTAAAAAATAAAACCAGTATCGTCTAGTCACAGAAATCGTAATAATAAGACAGTGGAAGTCGCATAGACGCGTGACCTTGTCGCCGCTATCATGTGTTGACGAACATAACTCACCATTTAGTGATTTAATTGCGCGGGGAACGTCGTACGTGAATTATGTTATTATAAATTTATAATGGTGAACTGCAGCATAATCAGTTGTAAAATCTCATCAAGGACGTGTAATTCAACTAATTAAGCATAAAATTGCATCGTTGATTATTTGCTAATTATCATTGTTTTAACTAATTTACATCTAGATGAATACTTTACTATGATATTTACATTTTTAAACTTTCATTTATTACTTTTCGTATTGTACAATTACCATTGTTGCTTTTGTTCTGCCTTGACAAACTCGCCAAACAATGCAATGTGAAACATTAGATATGATTGTGCATTGCGTATGTTTATAATACGGCTGTAGGTGGCGACATCGGTTTTGGAAGTAATCGAGCGAAATTCATTTCTATTGTCTTATTATTACTATTTCTGTGTCTAAAGTACTTACGTTTGAATCTGCGATAACTGGCAAACTCTCCTGACAGCGAGAGGAACCCCTGTCGTGCAGTAGACTTTAGGGGCATTGAGAAGAAGAAAGTAAATGTGTGAAAGAGGTAATATGAGTATCATCATTACCAGTGTACCATCAGTACCGTTTAATCTCAATATCTTTTGAAAAATTAAATTAAGTACATAATAATGTTCTCCAGACCGAATTTTGGTCACGGCAGCCAGTCTCAACAGAGACCAGCTATATTGCGCAGGGCAGAATTACAACGCACCTATTTCCCTACCCATGCATCATATTCCCACACTCTCATAGCCCGATAGAACGGCAAACCGACACGACTGACGGGAGATCAGGTGCAGGACCAACGTGTTTTACGTGCTTTCCAAGGCACGGGTGTAAAGCACCGCCAACTACCTAATTCCGGGCAGCTACTGATAATTTCGTTACAGAAAAACCCAAGGATTGATTTAAGCCCGACCCGGGATTCGAACACGGGACCGTATGATTAACAACCGCATTTACGGTCACTAGACCAACAGGCAGTCAATTAAGTATATAATGTTGTAAACAAGAATAGTAAGTAAATGAATATTGAACTCAATTGCAGTTTTAACGATATAATATACGCAGAACATTTCTAAACTTCACCAATATTGCAAACATGTGCAGTTTAAACTTTAAAAGAATATTGAATAGCGTATTTGTAGCCCTAGACAGAGCATCGTCTCGCGCTGATAGCCGGCAAAGGCGACAGTACTTGTGAGCCAAGTGTGCACCGCCTTCATCTTGGGATAAGAGGAAAGCCCCGACTATTTCACGACTATATACCGAGTAGATTGGAGCTACAACAAGGTCTTTATGAAATTTATATTTAAACTGTTTTAGCTTATCATGCAGCTACTTATTATTTGATAATTTATTACTTCGAGCCATTAAGCGCTCGCTACAAATTAAACAAACCTAGTAAGTAAGTAAGTAGCCCGGGTTCGATCCCCGCCGGCACTGATGAAATTGTTAAGTGCAACTTTGAGTACTTACTGATTTACTCGAGAGTGAAGGAAAACATCGTAAGGGGAACCTGGACGTCTGTGGGATAAAAATATGACACCTTAATTTATTGTGAGTGTAGAGGACCGGAGACTCTTTTTACTACGAACTCTTTTTTACTAACGAAGCATATTTCATCTTGGTCATCAGGAATGATAACACGTTAACATTTCCTATGTTATTAATGATAGATATAGGTAAGTAGACTGTATATATATATATATATATATATATATATATATATATATATATATATATATATATATATATATATATATATATATATATAATACAATATTTTAAATTGCTGTGTAGTTGCGGCGAACAAATATTCACTATCCCATAGCGTCCCGTATCAGTCAGTCGTAGCGTATCGTAACAGGCGACAGAGGGAAACTAAAAAGTTATAAAAAACTGCGAATGACAACCCGCCTGCCAGGGGTGGTAGCGACGACAAAATCCCTCCTATGAGGCGATCTATGGGGGAGGCCTGTGTGTTCACCGGTGGACTTTTATGGGCTGTAAATGATGCTGGGCGGAATAAATAAAAAAATAACTATATTATTTAAAGTTATCACGTTTATTCCATCGATGCCGTGAACCAAATCACAGATTAGATAAGTTACTACGTAATCCAAACCGTGAAATTAAAACCTCTAGTAATTAACTAGCTAGTTAATTTTTAGTTCTCGACTAACTACACCTCCTTACGCCCCTTTTCGTCCCTTATCCGTAGAAAGACAACTTTTCGTATCTAAAGAACTTTTAAAAGTTTTCAAGCGTAGTAAATAAAAACTTTGCCTTTTCAATCGTGTGTTTTTATACTTAACCCTTTCCATGTCCCATTAATCATATATGAACATTTTGATAGTTTAACTATTGTGTCTGTTTCGCGGAAAGGGTTTTAATGAAACCACGGTTGATACAGTAAATATTTTGTGTTTAACACCAATTTATTACGAAAAGTTTACCGACTTCCGAACTTAAGTTCTCTTTAAAAAAAAGGGTTAATTATTTATCACCGGTAGTTAAATACACAGGTAGATTAATTTATTTATTAATGACTTACTTTATCAAAAAAAATTTTCCTAATAAAAGAGACCGATTTCTTTTCAGTTATTTATATGTCTAGTTTTAGGGTTACGCTGTCAAGAACAAAGAAACCGTATAATTTCATGTTGTTCCTCTGCTTTAATACATTACTGGACACCTAAGCTTTTTACGAAAAAAAATTAAAATTTTGGTATTTTTTAGTTTTCTAAAAAAATATTTACATCACAATTTAAAACTAAAACGAAAAAAAAACTAAAATCTTAAATTATCCTACAGTCGTACCTCCTGCGGTAAAGTGCCGAATACACTGGCTGCGTTTCCTCGCTGAATGGCTATACTTACCTTATAAGAGAAAATATAACCAAAATACATAGATTAGTTACTGTTATATTTTCTTACTGAATTAATGACTGACAGATTACAAATGTTTGTAACAAACTTGTACAAAGGTTGCGAAGGTGTATCAACTTACTGCATTTAGTTGGTTGATGTGTACAAAATAAAAAATTACCTGAAACAAAAGTATATGAATTAGCTTTGATTAAAAGATAGATATTAAAAACATGAGCATATGATCGTGATTTGAAGCAGCAGACTTAAGAGCGAAACACAGATTGCTCTCATACTGCTTCTTTGAGTTTTCTTTTAATTTATTCGCTTTTTAAGGAAAAGATACAGTATAGTAAAATACATTATAAAACATTTAAAATTTATAAAAATATAAAAGAAGAAAATTGCTAACTGGTATTTATAATTCAACGTTAATAACTTAAGCAGTTAAAAGTGATATTATACATACAACTTATAGCGAAACTACTAATTATAAATTAAGTTTCACAATGTTTTTGTAACTATTATATTTAGAGGAAAAAAATTAGATTCACAATGCTTTTTAAAGTTAAATTACTTTATAGCTATGTAGTGTTAAGACTAAGAATGAGTTGCATATAAACTAAACACACGTATTATCACTTTAACAGTTTATTACTCACTGAGTTTAATTTGAAACTAGGACAATTATAAGTAATTCACAGTGCGGCGGTTCGATCCGCGTCAGTATAAAGTAAAATGCATGGTTTTTGAACCGTACAGCCAGTAATTGAGAAGAGATAGTATAGCATATTTGTATTTTTAACGCCTTCTCTTCTTACCTCTATATCACACTCAGCTACGTTAATCAGTGTAACAATTTGTTACTTATTGTCGTATTTTCTCTCCATGTCAATACTTGAGTAAAGCAGCTTGATGGAGGAACAAATTAGTAATGTCGAAGCAGGTAGACAAAGGGTTAAACAAAATAGAATTAATTCGCTCAATTTTCTTCCATTGTTCCGCGCTATCGGCTCATAAACAGTGCCGTCTTTAGGATCAACGAGGCTATGGGCCAAGGTACTGGCTGGGGCCTATGTAAGGGATGGAAAATCCTTAAATTTTATATCTAATTTTGCTGCGAAGAAATCGAGAAAAAAAGTTTTTTAAGCTGTATATAATTACTGTTATTTTAGTGCAAAAATAAATTTTTAAACAAATTTTCTAAATCTTGTTTCTATTTTACCAAGTGTGATTTGATATTTTTCTTATTATGTTATAAAATTTGTTGTTGTATATCGAAAATTTTCAGAATTGTGGGGCCCCTGCCTACCTCGGGGCCTCGGGCCCGGGCCCTGCGGGCCCTGCCTTAAAGACGGCACTGCTCATAAATCTTGCTTCAGTAATTAAACTACAACGCCTGGAGAGGTTTAAATAGAACTAAGATGAACATAGCAGCGCGTTCCTGGAGTGTTATTTTTAAGGTTGTTGATTTAGTTTCGCGGTACGTGAAGTGTTTTATGGATCGTTTACTTTATAGAAACGAAAATTAAGTTCGAGTGAAGTTAATCATGTATTTTTAGTAATACTCACGATAAGACGTAAATACCATCAAACTATATTACTAATACATGTTGTATTGTGTTTGCAGTACGAGCGGCTCGGCTCGGCCGGAGAAAGAACACACGCACGCAGAATACCATCGTAAAATTTATTCTACTGTGTTTGGAATGGTGAGTGTAAAGAACCGGGGACCCATTTTTCTGGAAACGAGGCATTCCACCTTAGTCTTTAAGGGTGACAACGCATCTTCATTTTGGATATTAATCAAGGATATATTGAGACGTCTATAGGCCACTTCTTAACATCAGGTGGACTGTTTGCATATTTGTCACCACTATCCTATAAAAAATCAGAAATAATGAACGCAATAAAATCAAAATGTAACGTTCGCGTAAATGTAAGAAATCAATATGACATTACGATGTAGGAAGTTAAACACTTCAACCCCCTCGGTTGACCACTGGTGCTGCAAAACATTTGAAATATCAGAAATAATAAATGCTTTTAGTCAATATGTGGCATTCTCGTAAATATAATCAATCAAAACATAAAATTTTACCTATACATTCCCCACTTCAAACCATGATTCGACCGCTAACAGGTCTGAAAACGGACGCGATCGACGCCATCTTGGCGTGGGATTGCATTCATGCGGCCGTGACGCATCCACACTGCACGCAAATATATGAATTATCGTATTCACAGAGAGTATGAAACGGCTTGTGCAAACCACATCCGTTCTCCCAGTTATGAAAACATATATGATTGCATTAACATGGCGGGCTTTCAAAAGGACCGCCATTTGTTTTGTTTTTTCGGTGATTGTTGGTTTTCACATCAAAATAACATAAAAGCACAAATCCAGTACGAACGCAATTGCAATGTACGAAGTCCAAAACATTGCAAATTTGCGACATATACATAGTAACACTCACAATTGCAAGTAATGTGTTTCATTTACACGCTTAAACAGTAATAGAAGTAGAATTTAAAAGTAAAGTTGCAATATATACAGGCCTCCTCAATTAATCACAGGCCTCCTCGCTTTCTGCTAGCTAAATGAGCCAATAACCCTTGAGATACCACGGCTCGATAGCCAAGCAGACAAATTTGGTTATAGTATAAGGGTGACATGCGAGCACCCAGTGTTATAACTTATAAACAAACGTTCTCGTAAACACAAAATGCCATCTGCCAGAATATACATAACTGCAGTGGGGACTATAAAAAAAAAACTTTCTTGTCTCTACCCTCTTTTTGTATGTTCGGTGCTCACCAAGTGTCTTTTTCTTTTCTATAATCAAATAAGATTATTTCTCTCGTGGTACAAGATCTTGTATTATTTTGGTAATAACCCAACCCACAGTCCGCCTAATGCAATGATATTATAAGTAAAATTTCTTATAATGTCATTGACCTGATGTTAAGTGTATTATGCAGCCTATCATATCCTCGATTATGAATTTACATCCATCCTCGATTATGTATAACAATACAGATGCGTTGTCACCCCTGGGAACTAAATTGGAATTCATCGTTTCCAGTAACAAAGGCCTCCGGTTCTCTATATCGGCACACGAAATAGCAGCATTAAGTGGCTATTTCGCTGGTATTCTGTAAGCACATCGTGGTTCCCCGGTCGAGTTAACACATTCGCGCTGCAACCCTAATGTACAGTTGCAGCGTGGCTCTATTCATTTATTTTTTGGTTTATTTCAAAGGTTGTTATAAATGCGATATAGCTTTTATTCATCCCAAAGGGGCTCCCCGATATAAATACATAGTTAAAATATTTAATCACCTTGACAACCCTATTGTAATAAAATAAATGTATGACTTCGCAATTAGAGAACGAGTTATTTAACTTGTTTACGCAATACACATGTTCACACAGAAAATCATTAAACAATGAATACATAAATGTTTAAATATAAAAAAATTGAAAGTGTTTTCGTGGTGAAACGGTAAAATTAAATTGCGTTCAAGGCTCCAAGGTAAACCAAGAAGAAATCTTGTACTACTTTTAATTTGCAGTTTACATATAACTTTTGAGCAAAACGGTTAACAAACGACTTAAACTAAGATGAAAAACCTGATAAAATAGAACTCCATTATAAAATTTAAATGTATAAAGAATAATTTATATGAGATATTTTTTTTTAAGATTAGGGAGATTTTTATCGTCCAAATAAAATCAGGTATTTTATTAACACATTAATACGTGAAAATTATAAAAGGAGAAAATTTATAACATCATGCGAACGGTACTGTACCATAGATTTCATCATCGCCACATCATCATTACAATCCATCACAAGTCCACTGATGAAAATAGGCCCCCAAGAAATACCACAAATCACGGTCTTTCATCCATATATTTCCTGCATCTCTTACTTACTTACTCACTTACCAATACCAAACTGCCACTAGATAATCTTTCTTCGTATATCATTATGCTATAGATTTGCACATAGTACAAAAAAAAAACATGAAAAGATTTTGATTCTAATCACGGCTGCATGATCAAAGATCTTATTGTCTTACAAAATTTCAGAAAAAAATATACAATACGTGCTTGGCGTTTTTGGACATCTATTATATGATGAAACAATCTTAGTCATATATATACAATAACCAAAAACAACTATTATAAGTTTAAAATTAGACGATCTACAATGATAAATATGAACTTCGAGAAAAACCAGTTTAAGTTACTTTATTTATTTTTTTGCATTTCGCAAAATTGTTGTACCTACATATAATAATAAACTAGAAAAACTTATGTTTTCGCTGGCAATATTTGTCTTTGTAGAGAGACGCCTATCAACATAAACATTTATGTTTGTGCTGCCCTGTCAACAAAAGGTCGCATAAAAAGGATCGTAGAAAGTAAGCAGACAGAACAGGACACGTAAAATATAATACAAATAGAATAGTACACACTACACAATTTGTCCTTTTACTGCTTAGACCATTCAAATGGTATAAGTTTTATTATTACATTATTTATGGCAATTAAAATAAATTTAACCTTTGGAGTTTTGCACACAATTTATCTACGCCAAGTACAAATTTTCCAGAAACATACCTAAGAACATCCTCGATTAAGACACCTTTATAACGAAAAAAAAAACATTAATTAAAAGCGGTGCATCCGTTCAGGGCCTATGATGCCACAGAAACACTCACAGATACACACTACAAACTTATAACATCACTTGGCGCATGCTCAGAGTGAAATAGCATTATAATGCTAATACTGCGTTTCGTATTGGGTATTTCGAGAACCAAAGACCCTTTTTAATGGTAACGAGGCATTCCTAGGGATTGTCATCCCTATCTATTTTATGTCGGATAAAAATCTGATGCGTCTTTTACTTAGTAGAGCAACGCTGCAGCTATAGGTTGTAGCACGAATGGGTTGGCTCGATCGAGGATGGACCACACTCTCACAGAATACCAGCGTAAAATAGCAGCTTAATACTGCTGTGTTTCGTAAGGTGAATGTAGAGATCCGGAGACTCTTTTTACTGAAAACTAGGCATTCCATCTTAGTCCTCAGGGGTAACAACGCATCAGCGTTTTGATTCTTAATCGAGGATAAATGCAGATGTCTATGAGCCACAGCATTCACTTACCATCAGGTGGACTGTGTGCTCGTTTGTCACCTTTATTCTATAAATAAAAATGGTTGTAGCACGACAGGGTCGCATCGGGGTAGGAACACTCTTTCACAGAAAGCCAGCGTAAAATAGCAGTTTAATGTTGCTGTGTTGCGTATGGTGAGTGTAGAGAACCAGAGACCATTTTTACTGGAAACGAGACAAGGCATTGAGATTCTTAATCGAGGGTAAATTAATGTAAATGTCTTTGGGCCACAGCATTCACTTATCATCAGATGGACTGTGTGATCATATGTTACCCTTATTCTATAAAAATTAATTCGCATGTTCATTCTTAATCGAGGAAATATGTGTGTATTCATGGGCTTCAAAATCCGTTCACATCTGATGGAATGTATCCTCGTTTGTTACCCTAGTCAAAAGATTTAGACATTGCCATAACTTAATTTACCTTAATCCATTTTAAAATAACAAACGATTGAATCGTTTAAACTCAAGTCACTCACCATTGTTTATAAAAAGGAAATTTGCGAGTAACAACGTCCGTGAAATTTAAAATTCAAACTATCTGTCTGTAGTACCTCGCTCACATCGTCTGCTATTGTTTCCCGTAGCTTCCGCATAGAAACTTAGCGTTGTTGCACCTGGCGTCGCTCGCGATCGATACGTCGCGACGCCGGGAAGTGGTCCGCCTCTAAATTGTTAAGGGTGCCGTAAAAAACAGACAGGAAGTTAACAAACTATGATCGTAACAGACAATTGTAGCTCGAATTATAGTTGCCCCAAATGCTGCAAACGTTTGTAATAGGCGGTTATTGTTGATATATTAGTAAGTTCAATTTAGGTATTTATATGTTCTTTAAGCTACAATGGATCTTTCACGTCTGAAAGTCTGACGCACCAGCATGAGTATTAAATGTATTTACTTGATAAATCGTTTTGTTATTTCAATAGATACTAGGCTGTACTAAAAGTATCGGGAATGGAATATTTCCACTGTTCCTGTCATATTAAAATCTTTTTAATTGAAAACTCCTTGGTTTTAAAAATCGAATTCCATTTATTTATTTAAAAAAAGATTCTCGGTCTTGTCAAACTTGTTTAGTCGTTGAGAAAATGGAATTGACGAGAAAATTCAAGAGCGATGATTTATTATGACTTTTGAAGTGGTTTAACACAAAAACAGTGTGTTGTCCGGATGATTTCTGCAATTGGTGATGAAACCCCATCCAAAACCACAATTTGTCGCTGGTTTGCTGAATTTCAACGTGGACGTGTCAAGCTCAGTGATGATCCCCGTCAAGGTCGTCCAAAAACTGCAGTCACCCAAGAAAAGGTTGATGCTGTGCGTAAGCTGATTGAGGAAGATCGACATGTGACATACCGCGAAATTCAGGCAACTTTAGACATTGGCAGGAGTCAAATACAAATAATCTTGCATGAACAATTAGGTGTAAAAAAGTTGTTTTCCCGATGGATACCGCATTCGCTCTGTGAAGAGCAAAAAGCGGCTCGCGTTACTTGGTGCGTCAGAACTCTCGAAATATTCCACGCAGGATCCTCAAATGCTGTATTCAACATCGTATCAGGTGACGAATTCTGGATATACGCGTACGAACACGAAAAAAAACCAGTCACGAGTTTGAGTGTTCGAAAATGAGTTAAAGCCAACAAAAATTGGTCGTTCACGGAATGTTGCAAAAAAATGGTGGCCATGTTTGTTTCCAAAACCGGCCATGTTACGACTATTCCTCTTGAGGGACAAAGAACGGTTAATGCAGAATGGTATGCTAGCATTTGTTTGCCACAGGTCGTTTCTGAACTCCGTAAAGAGAACTGCAACCGCCGCATCATCCTCCATCACAACAATGCGAGTTCTCACACCGCACACAGAACAAAAGAGTTTTTAGAGCAAGAAAACATAGAATTATTAGACCATCCACCGTACAGCCCCAACCTAAGCCCTAATGATTTCTGTACTTTCCCCAAAATAAAGAATAAATTGCGTGGACAGAGATTTTCATCACCTGAAGAAGCTGTGGACGCCTACAAAACGGCCATTTTGGAGACCCCAACTTCCGAATGGAATGGTTGCTTCAATGATTGATTCCATCGTATGGAAAAATGTGTCAAATTTCGCGGAGAATACTTCGAAAAGCAATAAATACATTTTTAAATAGTAATGTTGTGTCATTTCCTTGATTCCCGAAATTTTCAGTGCCGCCCTCGTAGTGGTGTTCAATAGGTATAAGGAGTGTAGGAGGGAGCCTAACACTAAAAAGTACAATATAATCGTTAACACTACGTGGAATATTCAACAATTCAGAATGTTTTAATTCAAAAAGTTTTTCAATAAATTACTCTTGGTATAGTTTGGTCACAGTTCATCTTATTACCAATCATGGTTTACTAATATTACGATATGGGATAGTGGATATTCTTACAACGTTGGATAGCAAATCCTACAGAGATATACCCTGACCGGTGCGGCGATGGGAAGGTGGGAGACGTCTGGTACAGTGATCGACTGCCAAACGTTTCTCCCACAGATGTCCATGTCCAGCATTACTTTAGCGGGTTATTTAGGTTCGGAGTAAGCGAGATTGTTTTACCACCATCTATCGGAAACGTTTTTTTATCTGGTAGAGCCACGCTGCAGCTATATTATGGGTGTAGTATGAATGGGTCAGCTCGACCGGGGAAGGACCACGCTCTTACAGTATACCAGCGTAAAATGGCACCTTAATGCTGCTATGTTTCGTATGGTCAGTGTAGAGAACCGGAATCCAGTCCAGTAAAGCGTACTGGAATCGAGGCATTCCATCTTAGTCTTCAAGGGTGACAACGCATCTGCATTTTGATTCTTAATCGAGGTTATATGTAGATGTCTATGGGCTACATCATCCCCTTACTATCAGGTGGACTGTGTGCTCGTTGTCACCCTTATCCTATAAAAAATGTCCATGTCTAGCATTAGACTTTTGTATTAGCAGGTTCAAAAAAAAATCAAAAAATCAAAAATCTTTATTCTCAAACCAGTAATACTTAAAATTAAATACATTATTGGAACACTCCTTTTAAGTTCGGAAACTTGTGTTAGGAGGCTCCGCTCTTCCCGTCCTTCATTTATATAAATTGGTGTTTAGAACTTGGGTAACACATAGATTTTTGACTTACAGTTGAACTTATATAGTATTTTTACAATAAAATATCCGTTGGTGTTAGTTGTGTGATTGTGTAGTGTATGTGTATGTGGTGTGTGCATGTTAAGGTATGGTATATTTAGTAAATTATTAATTATGTGTAACAATTTAAGTAATTTTTTCTAAAAGTGTTTCGGTTTCGTCGTAATTTAAGGTTTTCAACCATTCTATTGTTTTCTTTTTAACTTCTATGCTATGCAATGGATATATGCTTAAGATTTTATTTATTTTATTATATAAGTATACTGCCCTTTTCTCATATTGTACTGAAGCAAATGTCCTTTTACAGCGCTCGGTATATAGAACTAAGTCGTTTCTTCTTTTGTTTGTCTTGTCACGTTCATACCTAGTAGATTTGTGAATTTTAAGCAATAAGAATAAAATATATAACTTTCGAACTGACAAGACACCAGACAAATTAAATAGGTCAGTAGTGGGGAATCGGTATGGTTTGAAATAGCAGACCTTAAGCAGGGCTCTTTGAGCTCGCTCAACCTCAAGGAATCTTGTTTTTAAAGCTCCTCCCCATACTGGGATACAATAAGTAAGAACAGATTGAGCCAGTGCTATATATACTTTGATCAATAATTCGTTGGTTGTTACATGTCTTAACTTTTTGAAAATCCACGTTAATTTTCTTATGCGGCTAGTTATTAATTCAATATGGTTATACCAAGACAGTCTCTGGTCAATAATAACACCTAAATATTTTGTTTTGTCTACTCTATCAATAACAGCACAGTCACAATTAAAAACTAGGCTGTCTTGGCAAGTGTGTATTTTAATGCTGAAGTTGGCTGGTGGTTGAGTGTAATTGCAAATAGCAAAACAAATATAATTTGTTTTATGCGTGTTTAATGAGAGTAGGTTGTTACTTAACCAGGCTGCTATAGTTTTAAGTCCCGATTCTGTACGCATTTTCACTTCCTCCCAAGTGTCTCCCGAAAAAGTAACAGCTGTATCGTCAGCATAGGAGAAGATGTGACCGTGAGGAATAGAAAGTTTACACAGCTCATTAATATAGACCAAAAACAGCGTAGGCCCTAAGACGCTACCCTGAGGGACGCCGAAAATAACATTTTCTTCGTCACTCAACACAGCGTCCACATGAACACGCTGAGTGCGCTCATGTAGGTAGCTGAACATCAGGTTTAGCCGAAGTATCCCTGATGCCGATAAGCTCCAAAAACTTTAAAAGATCAGGAATAGAGACCGTTTCAAAAGCCTTTCTCAGGTCTAAAAATACTGTAATACACTTTTTGCCGTTATCTAAATTCTTTACGATTAAAGAGCTTAATGTGAGAATAGCGTCTTCTGTGGAAAGTTGTTTTCTAAAGCCAAATTGTTGATTTGATAAAATATTATATTTATTTAAGTAGTTTAATATCCTAGTATTTAAGATTTTCTCTACAATTTTGGACAAAGCTGGTAGGACAGAAATAGGGCGGTAGTTATTTATATCGTCTCTGTTTCCACTTTTATAAACAAGTGTTACTAATGATCGTTTAAGTGCGTAAGGAAATATACCACTCGTAAAACAGAGATTTATAAGGTAAGTGAATACGGGCACAAACAAATCCTTTCCCAACTTCAAAAACCTGCTTGGAATTTTATCCCACCCGGGAGCGCTATCAGAGTCAAGACTCATCAACACCCACTCTACTTCAGCATTATCTGTTTCAGGCAAAACAAAAGAGTTTAAGAGTACAGTAGTAGAAGTGGATTTAGGAATCGAGCTGTATAGCATCTAAGACTTAATTTCTTCAGCCAGGCAACTACCTATTCCGGAGAAATATTTATTAATATAACTAACTGAATCCTGGGGTGTAGGTTTTATATTTAATAAACACGAATTTGAAACATTCTTTTTTTTTAAATTGTGTTACTTCATTTATATTTTTCCAGAGAACTTTATTATTTTTACAAGATTTAGAAATGACGCTACAATCATGTTTACGTTTTTGTTTTTTAATAAGTTTATTACAAAAATTTCGGTAGCGACGGTAAGTGATCTTTAATATATCATTAGTTGGGTCTTGTTTTAGTTTTTTTTTGCATAGCATTTCTGTTTCTTATGCATCGAGGTATACCTTCTGTCATCCAGGGCTTGATAAGTCTCTTTGTCCCAGTAACAGCTAAAATTTTGGTGTGTTTAACTAATGCAATAGATATTTTATCGATCAATATATTAGTTAGAGTATTTGGGTCTGTACATAAATATAAATCGTCAAAAACGTTTAAATGTAGACTGTTTAAGGCGGTATTAAAGTCAGTTACGGATTTTGTTTTATTAGATTTGCTTAAACTATTGTTGCCCACTAGGCTAAGTAGAGTCATATTGTGGTCTGTTATAGTTGTATCGAGAATTGCGACGAAAGCAGTTGTTCTTTTTTTATCCATTTTTAGCACAAAATGGTCCAAACAACGCAATCCTCTGGTAGGAAAATGGTGGCCTGGAAGTATTTCATGTGTAGCCAAAGCGGTCAGATAAAGATTTCTGTTATTTATTCCATAGCTTTGCTCACACATAATAGATAATAAATTTATATTAATGTCACCCGCTATAATAATATGACTAGTTTAACTGAATTTATATGTAAATCAATAGAGTGAATAAACTCGTCAGCTTTTGTGATGTAAGGGGAACGACATATACCTAAAATTGTGTATTGATTTATAGTTATTTGTAAACATGAAGCTTTGTATAAATTTATTTCCTTGACAAGTGCTCTGTAAACATTCTTTATGTAAACTACCACACCATCGTTTTGATTTAACTGAGTATTTGTCGAATAGGAACAGTAGCTATGTAAAGTGGGAATTGATTTATTTTTATCTAACCAGCACTCCGTCAAAATTATTATATCAATGCAAGGTTTAAGTTGCGCTAAGTGTATTAATAGACTGTCAAAATTACAATATATACTTGTTATATTTTGAGCTATAATATTCAGATTTCCATATTTAAAAACAGCGTTTGAAGACAAATCATCTATTGAACGTTTTATAGACTGTGAAATTTCTGTGTCGTCAGAGAACTATTCATGGACGAAGTAAGAGAACTGTTGGGTCATTAGCATAGAATTTATATTAGGTTGTGTAATGTAAATGTAATGTGAATATGTGTGTGTAGAGTAAATATGTGATTTAATTATTAAACGTATAATTTTATTAAACAGTTTGAGTTTTGTTTGTGTATGAATGTTTGTATCTGTTTTTTGTATTTAATGTAAGATTGTAAGCAATATAAATTAACTTTGAAGTAACAATATAATAAACCATTTATACAAAAAATTAAAGAAAAAGGCAGAAAACATGCAGATATAAAAGATAGTAATAGTCATGCCTCATTATGCAAAGTGAGCTGGTGCAATTGTGCCTCATTTGTTACATGAATGATGGGTGAATTTTCACTTTTTCTCAAGTACACCTTGCCGTAAGATGTCCAACAAAACTGAAACCGTTTAGTTTTCACTAGATCTCTTGCCAAAATGAATAGTCTAGAGCTCTTAGGTGTTAATTGCTCCGATACGAAAATCGGGGTGTCTTCCTCACAAGTGAAACCTAAGTGTTTTACTTGGAGTTTTGAAGATTT
Organism: Parnassius smintheus behrii; assembly: GCA_036936625.1. NCBI lineage: Eukaryota > Metazoa > Arthropoda > Insecta > Lepidoptera > Papilionidae > Parnassius > Parnassius smintheus. The sequence continues at coordinate 45,278,297 of JAUPFT010000018.1, read as the reverse complement.
ATTTTTATTGTTGTAAATTTTACACGATCTAAGCAAGGCTGTCTTTTGAATCGTGGAGTTAAGTTCCACGAGAATAGGTGTTTTCTTTTCTCCCTCTTTTTTCCCCTGGTTCTGAAAACATCTTTAACATCTGACTTTAGTATCTCGTAGTTCACTGATTTCGATAAATAAACAACCATCTCTACAAGGTCTACTTTGGTTTCATTCTTCTTTTTAGGAACATTCTTTAATTCAATGCTAGCTTTCCGATTTATTCATAGTTGATCCTCTAGTTTTTCTTCCAAAATTGTGATGGTTTCTCGTTCTTGTTTACTTTTTATCTCTAACTCATTAAGCCTTCTACGTAATTCCTCGTTTTGTGTTGTTAAGAGGGCAATATTATTTTCAATGTTGGAGTTGCTTTGCTGAATTTCTTTAAGGTTAACTTTAATATTCTCAAGTTCCTTTTTCTGGGACTCAATTAAAAAGGTTAACATTTTTGGAATTTTATCTATAAGTTTAGTGTCCAACAAGTTACTGACTTCCTCGTATGTCAGTTGTTTCGGAGTATGGTTTGGACTCTTTTCTATATCTAATTGAGATCCCGGAGTCTTTTTCGAAGGTTGTGCCTTTGATATTGGAGTATTATCGTTTCAGTATCTTCTTGTTATTTGTGTACAGCTACCACACATAAAAGATTTTTTCAGGGAGTCTCTATGTTCTCGAAAGTCAGCTGAAGTGTAATTAGCACACCTATAGTGTAGGTGCAATTTACAGGCCGTACAAGTTAGAAGTTCATTTTGTGTTTGTTGCTTTTAAGCACGAAACACACTGCATAGTAGTAAAAATTCAAATTGTTTCGGCCACTTATATCCTAGCAAAAAACTCCAAATTAAGGTCGCTTCAAGTCCAAGTTAAGGACGCCTCTATTCTACTAGATAATATTACTAGGATATTATAAATGTTAAAGAGTAATACCAAAATCGCAGAGCCGATGTCTTGCACTATAAGATCGTTGTTGCGTGCGTTTGATGTACCAGGGCGGCAAGAGGCGCAAGAGTTTCGTTGACTCGATGTGTTAAGTAGCGCACACACAGAGATGTTGCGCGTACGCAGCGATGAAACGCGATGACGTACCGCTGCGCAGATGTTGTACGTAGGGCGCTATCAGCAATCCTTGCACTACTCACACTTTATGAACTCCTATTATTTGTCACGGATTTAATTTTACTAAATTATATTTTATCAATTAAAATTAATAAACAAATGTCTATCCCAGAGTCACCTCTTACGACACCCACGGGCCAAAATGGAAAATATAAAGCAGTATTTGTATTTTATTAAGAGTATTATTTGTAGTACATTCTTAAATCGATAAAATACTAGCGATCCGCCGCAACCATGCACGGGTGTTCTCTGGATCTCGACAACAGCGCCACCTATCGAGTATAAATTGTGAATCTAAGCTCTCTAAGTACTCAAGCAACAGACAAAAAATTTCATCAAAATTGATCCAGCCGTTTAGCTTACAGAAGAATTATATCTCTATGTAAATATTTTATCAAAATAACTTTTCAAAGGACACACGCCTGGTTCCATTTCTGTACACATAAGGAACTTCCTTACATTAAAACCTAGACGCAAACATGTTTCAAGCACAAACAGCAACCGTTACAAGTATAAAGGATCTGTGTCAACTGCTGTAATAATAAACGTCTAGCTCCTCCAAACGACGTGTAGTGTGGTTGGTGGCTCAAATTCAAGCATCTTAGTTATAAACATAACAAAAACTTCTACTAACAATGCATGCGCTACATTTTTATGGAACAAAACGCCGAGATGAGTTGTTTCCGATGCGTGCAGCTAGGCTGGGTGTACCTGTATCCTGTATGCGTAGGTAGTTGCTAGTTTTCATATGTTTCATGCATGTATGTAAACATATGCTAAGGAGTCGTGAGAAGGAAATTTTATGGACAATTACATATGCTATATAGGTATGAGTAAGGTACTTTTGTTTTGACCACAAGACATTTAAAAATATATGGTCAAAGGAAAAGATGACTTTCTATAACAATCTTAAAAATTATACATAAACATACGCTTATTAGCATAGTGACTTCTAGTCTTGATTAAAAAGTCGCGGGCCGCGAGTTAGAATCCCGTACGTAACAAGGAGGTATTTGTATGGCATACAAATAATTTTTCCTGGCTTGAATGTTTGTCCTTGTGCAATATATATTATGTAGAACACCATTGATCACTAATAATTTTAATTAACTTTATTAGTGATCGATGTAAAAGACGAATTATAATAATTTCCTAGTGCGGAAGTACCTTTACAAAAAAGAAACAAAATACATAATTACAAAATAGTTCGTTTTACAATGTGTGTTTAAAAATTTCAACGTTTGACAAACGAAAATGTTTCATTTTATTTCGAATACTTTCCGCTATGGCAGAGCACAGTTCCCGAAAAATAAAATTCTGAAGGCTATTGAAAGCAATAGGATGTTAAAATTTGGAAAAACTGTAGGTACTTAATGTTAACATAATATTCATGCGTAGATATTACTTATTGCAAAATTTTACTACTGGGAACTGTGGAGCATTGTATGATATTCACAACTTCACAAAGACTTAATAAAGTTAGCCGTCGAATTAATGAGCTTTATAGTTCAAGAACGTTTTCAAAAGGATTTCATGAGCCGAGACTAATTGCGTTAAACATTAAAAATTTACCATTTGTATAAATTAAATACAGTTTAAAATCAAGTTTGAATAATATCCGATAAGTTTTTATTTTTTATTTATTCATAAAAAAATAGGTACATTACTATTACAAATCTCTCGCCAAACTGTTTCTGTGTCAGTTTGTCGGCGAGTACACGCTCTTAAAATTATATATTATTATGCAACAACACCTATAGAAATACAATTAATTACAACAACAAAACCATAATAAAAGATAATAATAATTAAAGCTACCTACTACAATTACAAAATACTTAAAAATAATCAAAAAGCAAATAGTTAAAATAATAACAATAAAAGCAATTATGAAATCAAACATGAAAAACAAAAGCTACCAAAATCTACCAAAATATCTCAGTCAATAATGTCCTTTTAAGAGAGGATTTTAGTAGGCTTTTGCTTAATTTATTTTTATTTGGGGGCGTTTTTTTTTATAGAATAGGGTGACAAACGAGCATACAGTCCATATGATGGTAAGTGATCGTTGTGGCCCATAGACATCTACATCGACCCTCGATTACGAATTAAAATGCAGATGCGTTGCCACCCGTGAGGATTAAGATGGAATGGCTCGTTTTCAGTAAAAAAGGGTCTCCGGTTCTCTACACTCTCCATACGAAATACAGCAGCATCAAGCTACTATTTTACGCTGATATCCTGTTAGAGCGTGGTTCCTTACCCGGTCGAGCCGACCCACCCGTGCTACAACTATACTACTAATATAACTGCAGCAAGGCTCTACCACGTATAAACGGCGTTTCTCTAAACTCTAGGTACAATGTATTTATTCAACCGTTAGCCATAGTACTTATTTGCAGTCGGCTCTTCCAGTTATTTCCCTTTACCTTACGCGTGTTTTAAGTGTGTTTTGTTGTTAAGGTCGCTGGTTCAAATCTGGCTCGAAGGACCAATTTTGTATTTGTTTGAAATTATGAAAAAAATAACTTAAAGCACCTAATAATTTAATTCTCAGCAGCATAAAATAACAGCTTTTTTGCAAGGGCACAAAAAGAAAGTGTAGTGACAATGTTTCTAACACATACATCAAATAATCTTTTAGATTTGTAAGTTAATTGATACGAAATTACCAGAAATACGCATTGTATTTCTTCATAAAACTGAATTGACAAACGAACTTACAGTCCACCTGATGGTGAGTGGCCACATTCAACCAAAGGAAACTACAGATGTATTGTCGCCTCTGAGGACTAAGATGGAACGTCTCACAACCTGTAATTATACTGGTTCTCCATACCCTCCAGGCCGGAATATTATCTTGATAAGATTTTATCTTGATAAAATCACGATGTAATAATAGATATAAAGTAACGATACTCAAGGAAGTCTGCAGTATGTCAACAAGTTGAGAATCGTCCCAACCAATATATGACAGACGATGTGAAAGACCATAAATCCTCACAAAAGAACGCCGATCTAAGGATGACTCCCAAGGCTATTAAAATAAAAATAAAATAACCCTAATTTCAACAAAGATAATGAATGGATAGGTGATGTACCATCTCTTTGTGATCCTATAATTAAAATATTAAATCCCAACATTGGGATTAGACATTGGGACTCCGAACACATTAGCCCCCCCCCCCCTGACCATATCTACGCTGCGGTGACTCCTCAGATCATAGAACTGTTGTTTCTACGATCTGAGGGTAACTCTGGTACTGTAGCATTATGATGGGTCGGTGGCCTTTTTGATACTGAACGGTTTTTTTAAAATAATTGTTTTAATAATTTTTTGATAAATTTTTTATTTAAATTTTTGGTAAAATTTATGTTTTGTAAAGGCAAGTTGCAGCAATAAATATGTTCTTTCTTTCTTCCTTCTTACCTTGCTATACCTTTATATCGCATGCGTGCATTATGGTGTAAATGGTATGAAAAGATTTCAACCAATATAGGCTTTGGCCGGGGTTGAAAATCTGTCCCACGGGCTCCCCGTTCAACGGGGCTAATCAAACTAGTATATAAAAAGTAAAGAAATACTTGTTGATGAGTAATTAACGTGAAAATTCGCATTGTTTCCCTAGTTGAAACATTTTAAATTGTCGGATAAGTTACGAGCTTCTGTAATATATTGCTGGCAGACACCGTAGTGACACGAGTTCCGGTTAATTAGGATGAGCTCGTTGAAAACACTCAAGTTACCTTCTTTACATACTTTAGTAATTTTAGAGTTTGCAATAAAATATATTTTATACAGTTGTTTTGACGATCAACTATAGTCTTTGCGTTGTGCGAATGACAGCTCACGCCTATGACATTTCGTATTTTTTAAATAAACTATCATACCATCGAACTATATTACTTTATACTTCTATATAATATATTACATACTTCTATATATTATAGTACCTGGATGACCGAGCTTTGCTCGGTTTTAATTAAAAAAATGCAATTAGTTTAATTAAAACTTTCGTATTTTAAAAAATACTAAAAAAAGGGCTCGAAAAAAGTCGAATCGAAGACAGGACGCGAACCAAGGCATAACGATTTCGCGACCGCTCAATATCCACTTGCGCTATTACGATCACTTAAACAATGTCAAAATTTACCTTCTTATTTTGTAGCAGTTTTTCATTGCCTGAAAACACGGACAAAAAGACATTTTCTAAAAATAAATCCTAGCTAGATAGTTTTTATTGCCCCCAAAACTCCCCGGACACGAAATTTTATGACAATCGTTGGATCCGTTTCCGAGATTCCGATTATATATATACAAGAATTGCTCGTTTAAAGGTATAGAATACTTCTACATATTATATACTTCTTTATATATTATTACTTTTATTTTTATTTTACGTAGTAGTAATACCTCAATGTTATTAGGTAGATATTGTTGGTACTTTATGAATGAGTACCCCGCCCACTTACGATAATGACGTGGCACGCTAAACTACGCCAGGCTATAACGAACAAACACAGACTATCAAATCGGTTTTGCAATAAATCGAATATATAAAAATCACGTAAATATGTATTGGAACTAATCGTTGCACAAATTCTGATTTACGGGAAAAAACGCCCATAAACGAATATGCAGTGTTTTAGATGCATGGACGATAAATTATTCGTTGGTTAGCTCAAGCAAAAAATAAAATAATTATAAAGCAAATTGCGCATTGTGTCAACTACAAAAAACCTGTTTTTTATTTTAATTTCGTTACATTTGTATACCAAATTCCCGATCATTTTGCCTTTTGTCCCGATACTTTGCCCATTGGACCTGGCAACACTGATACAAATATAGCGAAAGGCGCTAGCACTCGTACTTGAAAACCTGCCGGTGCAGTCAACGCCGTGCCGTACTGAAAATTACAGATGCTGGCAGGCATTTTATTTGAGACGGTTCCCCTAGCGAGAGACCTTGAGCGTTCGGTCCCATACAATCCACGCGCTCTCGCTACAATTTATCACGGAAAAAACGCCCGAATATTTGGAATTATTTCAATTAAAAGAGATAAGCGAACTTAAGAAATTAAATAAAACGTGTAGAATATAGATTTTTAAATTATCTATCCATTAGTGTAAATCTCAAATGATTAGAGCATTTCCTTTAGCAACAGATGCATGTAATCAATAATTTTAGTCATTTTTTAAAAGTAGATTTTAAATGTATTCATAACAAATAAAAACAAATTAGAACGTGGAATGTGATGACAAGATATCGAACATTAAGAATGTGCTTTTAGATGTAGCTTATGTCTCATAACTAATGAGATAATAGTCTGAAAAACGCACTTTTGCCAGGTTTTGGTCAGGGTAGCGCCTTAAGAGGATAGAGTAAGTCAGCTCTTGCCCGCGCGTCGTATGCTATGTACCGACATGTTTGTAATCACTAATACTGTAAGTAGAAAGGTTGTTAGACACTTATTTCAATAGGTTTATCATATTTATGCCGTTTTCTTAACGCCAAGCCAGCCGCTTCTTATTTTTATCACGGTTATTTCCCATTTTAATTTTACGTCGTACTGTTGCGTAATCTATATTCTGATCGTAAGCGACACAACCTCCCCGTCCAAAGGCCGAGGCGAAGTGACCGTGCTGCAGGAATCACGCTTCAAAAGGCCAATAGTTTAGGTAATTTCTTTTTACAGTAAAAATAATGGTATTTTAAAAAAAGTAAATAACATAAGCACTGCTTTATATGTAGTTAGTACAGTTAGTATGCAAAGTTTCATGATCTTATTTAAAGTATTTTATGAATAACAGCGGTTTATTGTTTATTTTGGAGGTAACTTTGGATTTTTTTTTCTATCGAGAAAATTTTACGAAATCGTGTTTTCGTCTAACATAATCCTTAACATTAATCCTCAACTTTACCATATATTTATTTCAAAATTAATGCTGCAATATTTTCGGCATAACGAAGGATCTTGCTAAGCCATTTGACATTATATTTCCCCTTAAAATATCAATACGAATGTTTCAATCAAGATTAAATAGAAGATGATATTTATTTTCAAATTAATACATAGTATAATCTACACATTGAAATGTCTGCTTGTAATATCAAAATCACAGCCTTTTACAAATGCATATGAAAACAAAAAGACAAAAACAATATTTAAAATGTTCGTTCCGACTTATAGCTGGCACTGGCAGTTAACTGATCTTATAAGGAGTAATACAGGCCACGCGGTCGAAGTCGCGGAAACAACTATTATGTAACTACATATTATGCCATAATTTGTATTAAACTTTAACTTAATTTTACACGCATAGTAGTTTATAAACTACTATATATGTTTCGGTTCTATTTTATAAATCGATAGCTAATCGCTAATTTTTGCCTTGCTTTGTTTATTGTTAATCGCCTTTTTTAAATCGATTTAACAATGTTCATCTCTAGACACGCCAAACTGTAAGCTCTCACCCGCACCATGCCTCATTTCCAGTAAAAAGGGTCTCAAGTTCTTTACACTACAACAGCTTTAAGCTGCTATTTACGCTGATATTTTGTGAGAGCGTGTTTTTTCCTGGTTGAACCTACCAATTCGTACTACAACCATAATATAGCTGATACGTGGCAACGTTGTAGATATAAACGTATATAGGTGTCCACGGGCCACACCATTCACTTCGATAATGTGCTTGTATATAACCATAACTTCTATTAAAAACATTTCAATGTATAAGTAATTTAGTTTTCTCGTTTTATCATCACTGGTCTGGATATTTTAGGCCTTAAATTGAAATTGAGTAAGTATGTTTTGCGATCCCATGTTTAATTTCAGATTTTAATCGGAATTTGAAACTTCGGTGCATTACTCAATAAACACTCATGTTCCTTTGTCAGCCACGAGAGAAATATAAGTCATAATATGATTACGCTTTACGTGGAATAACGAATTCTGTGTTTAAGCAGATTTTCATTCAAATATTTCCTCATTGAACTGTGTTGTACACATTTCCTAGTTCCAAACGTCTTAATATCAGAATCACTGACCAACATTATTAATGCGAATTGTAAAATTCCCTATCATCCCGTTTCGTTCCGTGAGTGTCGTAAGGGGCCACAATGGAAGCTTGCAGAAAATCTTAGGACTTCCGGTAGTTGGCGGTATAACATCTCGCGTACACCAAGCGTAAAATATTTAAACCTGTGATGTGAGGGGTAAGCGGGTACGGGTAGCAGCGCTAAAGCTATACGCGTATGGCACTACGATCGTAAATGCGCCTGCCCAGCGTGACGATATACGTAAATCCTCTCTAACACGGGATCTTCCCACGTCGGCGGTGGACTTTTACGGACACACGAGCCTAAAGATGAAGATACAATTGTTTTTTAAATATATACAATTGTAAACATTTAAACACAATTATAGCTCGATTTTGTTACAATACGTTACGTGCAGTGGCGGTGTAAGAGTATCCACTACTCTATATAGTCCCAGAGAAACTGAAGCAGGTGATGGGCAGCAGCTTATTCCTGATAACAGCTTAATAGTAATAAAAACATGCGGTTGTTAACGCGCCTGCGAAGCGTGGCAATTATGGCAAAATCCTCCCTATGAAGCAGTCTTTTGGGGAGAACCTAAGTTCAGCAGTAGATATTTAGAGTGTGTTATAATTGGTGACGAAAATGTCTAATAAGCCATTACCCCTAAGGGACTATTATAGTTTATACACACGTGCACCTGAGAAGAATACTATAGACGGTTGTTACCTCGAGGACCACAATGAAATAGCTCACGTAGGCTGTAATTGTACTAGCTCTCCATACCATGCTTTACGACAGAAATACAGGGTCTCACCTAGGCTAAAAATAATAATGAAATGGAATGAAAATTACACTTTATTATATTACCTACAAATTGAACTTTATTTTCGGACGCAAAAAAAATTTCGTTTACCTAAGGTTAATAATATATGCTTTTTCATTTCATTTCAATTTATGAGTTTTCTCTGCCCTAGGAAAAGACAGCAAAAGAAACTCCGCAAGTATCCCGTTTTTTGTCATCGGGTGACGGAGACGGATGATTTATGGATTATTTTAGTGCGATGAATTTTTAATACTTAATTTATATACTTGAACATAGACAGACATCAGAGAATTTCAAAAGGCCTTCTCTATCCACCCAATTACGGCATTTTTCTTATAGAATAAGTATGACAAACGAGCACGCAGTCCACCTGATGGTAAGAGGATGCTGTAGCCCACAGACATATACATCTATCCCCGATTAGGAATCAAAATGCAGCTGCGTTGTTAACCCCTGAGGACAAAGATGAAATGCCTTGTTTCCATTAAAAAGGAACCCCGGTTCTCTACACTCACCATACGAAACACACACTATAAATCTGCTATTTTACACTGGTATTTGTGAGAACGTGGTCCTTCTCCAGCTGAGCCGACCCATTCCCGCTATAACTAGTATATAGCTGCAGCATGGCAGAGCCATGGTTATATTACAATATATTATATTTATGATTTATTATATTAAAATATAATAAAAAATAAAATCTTATACTAAGAATCAGCAGCTACTACATCACTAACATTATAAACAAATTCAATTTGGTAAGTTACTGGTGAAAGTTCGACAAAAGTTAAATTTGGGTATCGAAAAGCTTTTTTCATCTGCGAAGAACCATGTTTTCGAACCTAATCCCGGGATAGAAAGTACGTTATATCCAATTCAGTCACAATTTATTCATCTGTAATATTTCTAAGAAATCGTGCTGATTGAGAGTGATTGAAAAACGAACAGAATCATATTTCCCTTTTTAGTGTTTCGTGCCGAATTCAGTGGAACGGAACACTTACTCAAAACATAATGCGTCTGTCTATCATAGAGGTTTTCCTCGGAGTATTTCACGTAGAAGATTGGTTTTTGATAGAATAAGCGTGATAATTTATAAATAATAAAAAATACTATTCATTTTAACGCAGTTGATAAATACGGTAACATACGTTCATATACACTATACAGCATCACGCCTATAGCCCATATCTTTGCGGGCGGGCTATACGGACCACGTTTAGCCCGCCCGCAAAGATATGGGCTTCGATAGTAAAATTGTGAAATAACACAATCACAAACTAATTATACCATTGGTAGCTTTAAACGACTTGCTAGGCAAATGACACAGTTGAAACTTTATTTTTTGTTGTTAGTCCTAAACCCATATGATATACATAAAGACATAAGGTTGATAATTGGAATTTTCGATTTAAGAGGTTAGATTTGGGAAATGAAAAACTTAAACAATGTTTGTGACAAAATGTCTAAAAACTGTTGTGTTATCTACAATGGCTACAGTATGGTGAGTACAAGCATATATTATGCTAACTGCCTCGTTGGTCTAGTGGTTGTAGTAGTGCGACTGCTGATCATGAGGTCCTGGGTTCGATTCCCGGGTCGGGCCAAAAAAAATATATTGAGTTTTTCCGTCAAGAAATTCTCAGTAGTTGCCCGGAGTCAGGAAGTTAGCGGTGTCTCAACCCCGTGACTCGGAAAACACGTAAAGCCGTTGGTCCTGCGCCTGATCTCCCTCCGGTCGTGTCGGTTTACCGTCCCATCGGATTATGAGAGTGAGGAAATAGAGAGTGCATCTGTGCTTGCGCATACACTTGGGCACTATAATCCTGCTCGATTCCCGACTGTCCACCCAGATTTTCGAATATCGAGTTTTCATCAGATCTCGACGTTTTGAGATCCCAGGAACCTATTCTGACTAATTTTACGTGAACGTCCGTACGGATGTGTGTGTGTGTGTGCGTGTGTGTGTGCGTGCGCGTGTGTGCGTGTGTGCGTGTGTGCGTGTGTGCGTGTGTGCGTGCGTGCGTGCGTGCGTGCGTGCGTGCGTGCGTGCGTGTGTGCGTGCGTGCGTGCGTGCGTGCGTGCGTGTGTGTGTGTGTATTTAATTTAAACCCTCATAACTTTTGAACGTCTTGATCGATTGAGATGTGGTTTCTAAAGATCTCAATGTGTAATAGATTTGGTAGTAATATGAACCGATTCGGACGAGTAGATTTTGAGAAATCTCAAAAATAAAAATTTAGAAAAAGCTGTTTTTTTTTTTTTTGGAATAACTTTTAAACGGCTTTACCGATCGATTTTAAAACCTAATCAGCTCTGAATCTTCTGAATCTCGTTCGTGAGATACCGAAGGTGCAGGAACATAACTTCGAGATTTCGCGACATATTTGACATATCGACAGATTTAGTGAAATTTGGAGCGCTTTGCATTTGAAATTAGCGGGAAGTTCCAGGGACGGCCTGCAGGGTCAACCAATTTTTTTTAAACGCATTGCCCACGAATAATGCGTAAATTAATGATTACTGATTTAAAGCCGACTTCAAAAAGGAGGAGGTTTTATGTTCGACTGCATTTATTTTTATGTTTTGCGAATTCTCCGATCTCCGTCAATTGTATGTAGACCTTTTTGATGATTCTTTTTTTTAATAAATAGGTTATAATTATGCGTGGTCCCATATATATTTGAAGAAACACATTCTACCGCCAACGGTTGCAAAATAAAGGATGAATTTTTAATACAACTATTTAGACAGTATTGAAATTAAGATATTCTTTAGTCTACTCAAAAGTTTAAAAAAACTACTTGTTACTCATAACAAAAAAGTAGACATTAAAGAACTTCTTTTTAGTTCTTTGATGTCGGCTTAATTTTACTTTTAGTTAAAAGTTATTTTAGCATTATAATAGCAAATGGAAAATTATTCTCAGATAAAGTTCGAGAGTAAACGAAAATTTAGAAACGGAAGCGATCCCCAACGAGGAAGTTGTTCGACGAGCGTGCAGGCCACATTAACCGATAGTTCGGACAACTTTCGGACTCGCAGTCTGTAAACTTGATGCGAAGGTAACTTAATCCGTAGCGGTTGCAAATGGTTCATAAATAGATGTAAGTGGAAGAACTTAGTGTATGAAAAAACTTATAAATTCAATTTCGTAGTTATTTTCCTGAATCTATTTTTTTATAGAAGAATAGGTGACAAATGAGCACACAGTTCACCTGATAATAAATTGATGCAGTGGAACATAGACACCTACATCGTTTATTGAATAAAAAATAAATTTAGATGCGTGCAAACTTGACGAATATGATGGAACGCCTCTTGGCAAAAACAAAAAATACCATAGTGCAGCAATGCTTGCACTGCTGCATTTCAGTCTTAAGGGAATAGAGGACTAGTTTACAGAATGTGAGCCATTCCATGTTAGTCCTCAGAGGTGACAACGCATCTGTAGCCTTCCTTACATACAGTGAGCTGCAGGTGATCACGGTGTGCAGCGGCTACTCACCACCAGGTTGATCGTATGTTCGTTTGCCACTTCAAATTTATAATAATCCATCAAGTAGTAACACCTTACACACTACTACTTAGCTGTAGAATTAGGCATGAGCAAGAACTTAAATGAATAATGAAATTTTGATTTATATTAATATTTTGATATATTAATTTCATTTTATAATCTTTGTAACATGGTAATCATTAATTTTATTTCATGTACGTCTTTGATATAAGAATATTCACATTGCATAGGACTCTCCCGTGTTGTACTCAAGTGCCCCAAGTGTTCCATTTCATCGGTCGTTTTTGTCCCTCAAGCATGAAATTATTTTTAAAATGAAGCTTTTTAGAGAACGATCGTAACTTTTTATGATGCAGCGATAAAACTTTTAAACTTTATTAAACTCGAATAGAAATAATACACAGGTTCCGAGTAAGCCCTAACTCCTGAACTAGGAATCCTGTACATATCAGGAGCAAACCTCTTCTCTGCTGTATGCACAGACATCATCATCAACATTATAAACTTCAACACAATTCAATTACATTCTATTTTATTTTATTTATCCCTTTAACGCCGGGATGGACTCCGCGCACCGGACAATCCATACAGCAGCTGCGGCCTATTAATTCACTGTGTTGCCGGTTTCATATTTATGCCGTTCATATTTATGGAAAGGCTTATTGATATACAAAGCTAGACAACAAATAATTTTTAATCTGTTTTTCGTTGACGAAATTGAAGATTTGCCAGTCAAACATCGTCAATTAAATCGCGCCAATACAGTGCTTTGTTCATTTTATCTCATATGTAGTGTTTTCTGGTTTATTGCTGTAAACATCAGAGTATCAAGAAATATAAATTATCTTTAATGTTTACAGTAGTTTTGTGTGTTTTCATTCACTTTTGTTGCAAAATTAATATTTTTTAACGAAAATTGGGTGCCTTCATATTTAAACGAGTTTATTACTTCGCTTTTAGCACTAATATTATATTGTAATATAAACTTAGATGAGAAAAATGTTTTTACTATAGTTTTTTGTATAAACCACGTCATTATTCCCATAAAATACAATAAAACACGAATTAAGTATAATATGAAACAATTTTGGCCCGGGCAGTATTAGATAGCCGCAATGGCGTTTACTCTTGAAGGGTTAAATTAACTTATTATATGTAGTTTAAATTAGGTTATAAAAGAAAATAATAGTATAATAACAATATGCAATAATGACTAAGTTATATCAAAGTTGTGTGGGTGTATGTATGTGTTTTTGTATGTTAAAATACGTGAAGTAGTGTATTTAGAAAGTAACAGTGATAAAGACAGTTTTTCTAAATACTTAGCATCAAACTCTATAAAAAGACCGGATTTACAGGTTATGTTTGACCCCTGTCTTTTATAACAGAAATCCGGAAAGATTTAGGTTACTTACACTTACACTTATATGAAGAACTCGTAAACCCCAAGTAAAACCATTTTTAAAAATTTTCCGAGGCGAATTTATTCGCTGAATCGCACGTATAGCACGCAAACTCTGCGCGGCTCTAGTTGTTAAGATTTATTGCCTAATTAATTTTTTTTTACTATTCTAATCCAGCGCTTAACTACAACCCCAACTGGTTGGGTGAGTGGTGGCGTAGCCTAAGATGGTGAAGCGCACTCACAACAAAAGCCTATTCACTGTTGCCTCTTGCCTTGTAGTTCTTTGTAATCGGAACTTGAAGCACATTGTAATCGGATGGAAAGATAGATGGTGACAACTTATTTCACTCCTTTGCTGTCCGAACGATGTAGCAAACCGTAGAGTTCGAATGTGTTAAGTCGACAACGAAAACCAAAACCATTAGATTCGTTTTTGTCATAAATTAATGTCTTATAGAATAAAGGTGACAAACGAGCACGCAGTATACCAGATGGTACGTGGATGCTGTTGCCCATGGACAATGTAGATGTCCTCGGATAAGAATTAAAATTCAGACGTGTTTTTACATCTAAGGACTAAGATAGAATGCCTCATTTCTAGTAAGAACGGTCTCCTATTTTCAGCAGCATTAAAGGGCTATTTTACCCGGTATTCCGTGAGAGTGTAATCCTTCCCCGGTCGAGCCAACCCGTTCGTGCTAGAACCACAATATAGCTTTAGCATGACTACCATGTATAAAGTCATATACGTATAACTGTGCCAAAATAAAGTCTTTCTTTTTTCTTCTTTCTATCTACTTTATTTTTAGCGTTTAATCTCTCGTCAGTCCAAAACCTTCTAAAGGTCGCTATTAAAAAGTACGCGTCTGTCCACAACCTTTAGAAGGTTGCTATTTACTTATAAACTTCAGACACGAAACAGCCGTAGTAAATGTATACGTACCTCCCTCTAACTCGTACAAAATTGTTTTACTATCATGAACCTGCTTATTTCGGTACGGAATTGTCGCTATTGAAGTACAAAATATGCCTTTTTTGTGCCTGATTCGGGTCATCTTAAGTTGCCCATATTATTGTCGAGGTTGTGGTGTAAAAAAATGTACGCGAAATTGTGTTTTTTTTGTTATAAATTATTGTAAAGTGTATTATCTTATTGTAAATAAAATAAACATTTATTGAAATAGTAATTATTATTATTTTTTACATTTTTTACTCAACAATCTGGAAAAAATAGCTTCTAGCATTTTTATCATGGAATTTAGAAAATATAAAAAGGTAAACGTACACATTTACACATATTCGATTAGCTTACTCAACAATAATTCTAACAACATATTATTTTATACAGTTTCCATATAATTATTAAGATATTGCCATTTTAATGACACGCGCCACGTAGGCAATAAATCACTCGTTTAGGGTTGGACAGATGCGACAAAGCAGGCATTTTAGCCAGGAGAGTTGAGAGGATAACAATCTAGTGCTGGATAAGGACTGCTGTCATATAGAAACTCATGTAATATTTGACACTCGTGGCATGCAATCGTTGATCGCAGTACTGGTTCCTCACTCTCACACGGGTGAAGCTCTGCTTACTGTCGCTAGTCGTCACATTTTAAATGTTATTAAAAGAATTCATTTTTTATATCAATGCCTATCGAACTGATAACAATTACTTATAAAAATTCTTAACAGTTACATTATCACGCTTATTTTATAATAAATAAAATACTCTTCCATGTAATTTTTTACTTTAGTTCCCTCAACCAGTCTCGATCCGGTTCTGTATAAAGATATTGTATTCACGTTGTTGTGCACCTGGGTCGTATCTACTCCAGACTTGAAAACTAGTCGTGTTTATCTCGCCATTGGATTTATTTGTTTATACGATGACGCAAAAAACTTTACAGTTTTTGAAAAAAAAAGTCGCCAAAACATTTTAACCTTTATCAAGTCTGCCAGCCCCAATCTGATTAGACGGTGTGCAGTCAAGCTTAATGCGCAGATTCGTGGATTAAGAGAATAGAGTAAGTCAGCTCAAATTCTAATTTCGTCCCCACTTGCCCGCGCGTCGTATGCTATGTACCGACATGTTTGTAATCACTAATACTGTAAGTAGAAAGTCGAAAAGTCGTTAGACACTTATTTCATTAGGTTTATCATATTTATGCCTGTTTCTTAACGCCAAGCCAGCCGCTTCTTATTTTTATCACGGTTATTTCCCATTTTAATTTTACGTCGTACTGTTGCGTAATCTATATTCTGATCGTAAGCGACACAACCTCCCCGTCCAAAGGCCGAGGCGAAGTGACCGTGGCCGTGCTGCAGGAATCACGCTTCAAAATGCCAATAGTTTAGGTAATTTCTTTTTACAGTAAAAATAATGGTATTTTAAAAAAAGTAAATAACATAAGCACTGCTTTATACTTAGTTCAGTTAGTATGCAAAGTTTCATGATCTTATTTAAAGTATTTTATGAATAACAGCGGTTTATTGTTTATTTTGGAGGTAACTTTGGATTTTTTTTCTATCGAAAAAATATTACGAAATCGTGTTTTCGTCTAACATAATCCTTAACATTAATCCTCAACTTTACCATATATTTATTTCAAAATTAATGCTGCAATATTTTCGGCATAACGAAGGATCTTGCTAAGCCATTTGACATTATATTTCCCCTTAATGATAGCCATTATACAGACGGCCACCATCATCATCTAATTTAATTAAAAGTAAGCTCTCATGTACTTAGTGTACCCGATGAATGCTGCATTTATTAATTAAATACAACCTGTCAAAAGTACACCGTTGAACGTGGACTGCTGGTCATAAATTGCCTCATAGTTTTCTCGCCAGCCCAGCATGGCAACTCATGGCAACTGTGGATTTTTCCACAGTTGCCATGCTGGGCTGGCGAGGAGGTGGGCAACCGCAGATTATTATATTTTTTAATGTTACTAAGAAGGTACTGCTGCTCATGCCTTGATTCAGTTCCCTTTGTCGCCTGCTTCGGTACTCATAGGGTGATATGACACAGTGGATTATCTTACAGCGCTGTAACACGATAAATATATATTTTAATAAACTTACTTTTCATTACACTTAACTAAACATTTACAACCAACCTCTAAAAGGTAGCTAGTTGGCTAGCGGACCTGGACCCCTCCTAAGGATTTAAAGATTCATTGAAATCGCCCCGCTTGGCGAGCTTATTTGCCAGTTCCAGATTTTCACACCTTTTCGGCATTCTTGGATACTTCCATCTAATCGGAATCCACCAGCTTTTCACAACTTAAGTACCTTAGTCAATTGTTAAGTTACACATGGAACGAGGGAGAAAACCAGTATTTTTTATAATTTACTCACGAAGCTATACGCTGTTTGCTGGAATGTAATCAAAAGCAAAACATTCACGTACCTGAAAATAAACAATATCTAATTAGTAAACCTCTTCTAGTTACAGAATTCTTTATTTTTACGTGGCAAACACTAAACTGCACATATAATAAGATAGGTAAGCACGAATGGGTTGGCTCGACTGGGTAAGGACGCACAACTTACCAGCGTGCAATATGCACATGTTTAAATAATACTAGTTTTTACGAATTTTATCGCGTATATTTAACTTTTTAAAATAGCCGACGTTTACGACGAAAACAATTAAACATACGCGATAAAATCCGTAAAAAAACTAGTATTATTTAAATGTGTAGTGTTCGCGTAAATGTAAGAAATCATTATACTCATGTGTTTCGTATGGTGAGTGTAAAGTATGGAAGAGTCTTTTTACAGTAGCCTAAATGGCTTCATGGATTTTAACACAAAATGAGGTGTCTTTAGATTTGTCTTAATTGTGGGAGTGACGTAGGCTATACTATATTTATATATTGTATCTGCAAATACAAAAAGGAAGGGAAATTTTTTTGTGAAAACTTTTTAATTACTTTTTTACTGTATAACGCAATGAATCAGTTGGCTTAATGGCAATGGGTTTAGCCAGGAAGTAAGGTTCGCGAGGAACAATTCAGGGTTTTTCTAATTTCAGGCTTGCCCCCCACTAGATGAAGTATAATAAATGCCAGAAAGTCGATGGATACAAGTCGCTCAGGACCTTGCTTACTGGCTTTCCTTGGGATGATGACATAAAGAATACCCACTCAAGGTTTAGTTTCCATTTGTTCAATTTATTCTAACTCACAAGCACTCTTATGTATACATTAATACGTAAAGGGTACGCTTTTTTGAGCATATTACGTGCACAGAGTGTGAGATTGAGCATAGTTTAGGTTTATATAAAGAAATAGTCCAGAAAGCTAAAATTTATTTATGATATGTGTTCTGCTGAACATAGGTCTCCCCCAAAGAATGCCACAAAGCACGGTCCCGAGCCACGTGCAGCCATCGATTTCCTGCAAGTCTTATCAGGTCGTCATTCCATCCAGTTTGAGGCAGCCCTATACTACACCTACTGGTACGAGGCTGCCACTCGAGAACCTTTCTTCGCCATCGGTTATCGTTTCTTCGAGCTATATGGCCAGCCCATTGCCACGTCAACTTATTAATCCGTTGGGATATGTCGATTACTCTGGATATACTTATTTAGGTACACTAAGAGTTAGTACAAGCACAATATGTATGTTGGCCTCCCCTATAATATTACTCTAGCACCAATGTCAAAAACGTAGTAGTCTGTGGCCAAACAATCACATAGAGTCTGTCGCCGAAGAATTTTAAAATGTTGCCAACAAATATTAAAAATTACGGTCGAATGTTGACCACTAAGTGACCACTAATTTCGAATAAGTTGATAACATCCTTGAAAGTTTCATTCTTTTTTTAAGTTGTTTATAATATAAAGACTTGTTGAGGACTATCATCAAGAAGATTACTGCAATTATGCGCGTAATTTGCGTCCGCTGTGGGCAAAGAATCGCGTTTAATTATTGTTGCAACAGGCCCAAGGATTTCTTTATCTATGAACAAAATCAAAATAATTAAACATCCAGTCATTATCAAAAAAAAACTACGATACATTAAGACCTATTAATGTATTAAACAATATTTATAATAATTAAACTGAATAAAAACTAAAACCAGCTTCACAAAACGAATAATTTCCACATAATAGTTTCTAATGTCGGTTCAAAGACATAGTTATTAAAGCCCTAAATTCAGATTTGATTATGTGCGAATTATTTTGGGGGATGACCAGTTCACGTTAAGTAAATTACCTTGTCTAATTGTATGATCGATTTGTTTCTGTGAAAAAATTATTATGTCTGTCATCTTTTCCATGGTCATCTTGTGCGACATCGACATCGTGTATCAGCAGGATTTTTAGTAGTACATAAATATTGGTCCTGGGCATAATATACATTAAATTCATCGCTAACAGTAGTATTGTCCTCCAGACGGAATTCCGGTCTCAGCAGCCAATTTCTACAGAGACTAACCAATAACCATCTGCGCAAGACAGGGTTATAGTGCACAAGAGTATGCGCAAGTACAGGTACACTCTCTCGTCCGATTGGACAGCAAACAGACACGACCGGAAAGAGATCAGGCGCAAAATAGCTTTACGTGCTTTCCGAGGCACGGGGGTGAAACATCGCCAACTTGCTGAATCCGGCTTGCTACTCAGAATTCCTTGACCAAAATACATAATACCTGATTATTTGGCCCGCCCGGAGATTCGAACCCAGGATCTAATGATCAGCAGTCGCGTTTAACACCATAAGACCAACGAAATAATCGCCAACAGTATCAAACATGTGGCGCGGCGACCGTGTTTGAAGAATATCAATGGCACGTCAAGTCGGTCGACTTTAATGCACCGGCTGCAAAAAGTTGCACCTATTTAGTTCATGGTATCGCTACCTTGAGCAATTTTTATAACGTACCGGATGACGGCTAACTGGAAACAGACTATCTATCTGATCTATCTGATATAATAATAATGTGCGAAATTATACTAATTGCAATGTACTGTACAAAAGTAAATACTTCCAACGATCAAAAACTGCGATCGTAGTTGACGATGCTCTAGCACGCACAAAATATCAGGCCTGTGTTCCGAAATAGAACCCAGTATACTGGCGAATGGAAATGACATCATTATTTGACGCATATATATATATATATATATATATATATATATATATATATATATATATATATATATATATATATATATATATATATATATATATATATATTTTCCGTGTAGTGGCATATCTTCCCGTGGGTGTCGTAAAAGGCGACAGAGGGAAACAGGCAGGAGATGGGCAGCAGCATCTTCCTGATAACAGCAACTGTACAACAAAAAACTGCGGTTGCCAACCCGCTCGCCAAGCGTGGCAACTATGGCAATATACCCCCCATGAACAATTACACAAATAGACGGCCCCCAGTCCCCGGCGGCCCCGCTATTCCTGGCTACGGTGGCGACCATGGTAACGGCGGGGCAGGGGGTGCTAAGAATCTCCGGTGGAGGTTCGGTTGCCACCTACGACGACTCGACCTGGCAACATTTAACGCACGCACTCTGAGGACTGACGAGAAGATCCTGGTGCTGGAAGAAGAGATAGACAAGTTGCGCTGGAATATTATAGGATTATCCGAGGTCCGAAGAGAGTGGGAGGACACGGTGATTCTCGAATCCGGCAACTTGTTCTATCACCGGGAGGGCGACCATCTGTCCCAAGGAGGTGTCGGATTTATCGTCCACAAGTCTCTCATCAACAACGTTGTAAAGATTGGGAGTGTGTCGACGAGGGTCACGTACCTGATACTCAGAATCACCAAACGGTATTCACTGAAGGTCATACGCACCAACCTCGGCACAACCCGATGAGGAGGTGGAGGAAATGTATGAGGATATTTCCAAAGCCATGCATTCCTCCAAAACTCACTACACGGTGTTGATGGGAGACTTCAACGCAAAACTAGGCACAAGAGAAAACGGTGAGCTGAAGTTAGGGAAATTTGGAGTAGGGCAACGGAACCGAAGGGGTGTAGTGTTATGTTACTTACATACCATTTTAACTATTTTAAATTTATTTTTCCATTCTGTTTTCTATTTTCTGCATTCATCTCAAAACTAGATATTTTGCATCACCTTTATTTCCATAGGAACCTGTAACATTTTTAAACCATAAGAACACAATAACAAATCATTTTCACGTCGTATTTTCCCGTTATCAGCACTTTTAAAATCGATGTCAATGGAGTCTACCTTTTTCGGTCTTTTATTTAGTTCTCCGTAACTCTGCAATATCGGGTTTCGTGCGCGCTGTTGCGCCATTTTTTTTCCTATATAAATAATATCTCATTTTTCACTTAAATCTTGCCGTTTCTGTATTACGAGCCTAGAACCAAAATTTGACATGTTTTGACATCGTTGTTTATCAGGTTGTCATGGCAATTTTTATTCAAATATCGTTACCGGCCTGATGTTTTTACTTCAAAATACTCCTTTCTTCTTGGCCATTTACAAGAATTTGCTTTTAATTTAAATAATTTCAAATTTAATGAGAATAATTTTCCGTTCTTATGCCAGATCCGTCAAAAAGGGAAAATAAGCCGAACAATCGGCGAATGGGGGACTCTGACTTGAGCTTTGATACTTGAAGCATCTCCTAAAGGCCTTTTCCGCACTGCCTCGGGATCCTGCAAGCCTCTGCCCGCTCCTTAAGTCGTCGCCTAGCCACGCCTACGCCTCCACCTATTAGTGCCGCGCTATCTTCGGCTGCTGTGCGTGTTTGCCACTTCAAGCGCCGCGTGTACCTACTTCAAACGCTGCGTACCTACTCCAGACGTTGCGTGGACCTACTCCAGACGCTGCGTGTCTATTCCGGACGCTGTGTGTGTCTACTCCGGAAGTTGTGTTTGCCTACTTCAAGCGCCGCGTGTGCCTACTCCAAACGCTGCGTGTACCTTCTCCAGACGCTGCGTGTGCTTTCTCCAGATTCTGCGTGTACCTAGAGCAGGAGCTGTGCACCTATCATAGGCATAACCTGTGCATTCTTCGTTGCAGTATCTTTATCTTTGTTTTTTTTTTTTTTTTAATAATATTGTAAATCACTATCTTCATTACAACCCATCATCACCTTCATACCTTTTTTTTTATAAAAGAAACTGTGAAACTTTTCAAATTTTTAAATAATTTATTTTATTTTGGTTGTTTTCGTTGTAGTTAAGTTAGGTTCTTTAGTTTTTTTATTGTCGCTTCACGACAGGGGCCAGCAGCTGGCCAACTTTATGGAGAAAGAGGGACTCTTTATGATGAACTCTTTCTTCCAGAAGCGGCCCCACAGGAAGTGGACCTGGTCGAGCCCCGACGGTTCGACAAAAAATGAGATTGACTTCATTATGACGACCAGACACCAACTCTTCAGTGATGTCTCAGTGATCGCAAGGGTGAAAACTGGCAGCGATCACTGAATGGTTAGAGGCACACTGAACCTAAACGTTAAGTTGGAGAGGTCTCGTCTAATGAAGTCAACGCTCCGTCCCCCTCGTGCTCTAATCCAGAATCCCGAAAACTTTCAGCTCGAGTTACGTAACCGCTTTCAGTGCCTAGAAGATTGCAATTCAGTGGACGATATGAATGACAGGCTCGTGGAAACTGTCCATGGGGTCGGAGCTAAGTTCTGCAAGACCCGCCGCAGAAGAACACAAAAACTCTCCGATCACACTCTTAATCTCATGGCTGTTAGACGGGAGATGAGGCTGCAATCGTCAACAGATTTGACAGCATACAGGCAACTGAACGGACAGATCTCCAAAGGCATGCGGCGAGACTTACGCAACTTTAATACTGCTCGTATTAAAGAAGCGATCGAGCGGAACCAGGGCTCCAAAGTCTTTGCCAGAGATCTGTCTGCCAGTAAGAGCCAACTGTCGAAGCTGAAGACTGAGTGTGGCAGCATCGTTTCCGGGACACCTGAGACTTTGAGTGAGATTGAGAGGTTCTATGGGCAGCTGTACACATCATCGTTGGAGCCACACGCAAGTGTGAGTAACGATCCAAGAGCAAGTCTTATCCGACACTATTCCGATGATATCCCGGACGTCAGACTAAGCGAGATTAGAATGGCTTTCCAGCACCTTAAAAACGGCAGGGCCCCAGGAGGCGAGGATGGAATTACAGCGGAGCTTCTAAAAGCGGGTGGAACACCGGTACTTGAAGTGCTTCAGAAGCTCTTCAATTCCGTCCTCCATGGTGGCACTACTCCAGAGGCGTGGAGCAGAAGTGCGGTGGTCTTGTTCTTTAAGAAAGGCGACAACGCTCTCTTAAAGAACTACAGACCGATTTCCCTTCTGAGCCGCGTCTACGTGCTGTTTTCGAGAGTCATTACGAATCGTCTCGCACGCAGACTCGACGACTTCCAGCCTCCCGAACAAGCCGGTTTCCGAAAAGGCTTCAGTACCATAGACCACATACATACCCTGCGGCAGATTGTACAGAAGACTGAAGAGTACAATCTGCCACTTTGCCTGGCGTATGTGGACTATGAGAAAGCCTTTGATTCCGTCGGAATTCGGGCGGTGCTACAGTCCCTTCAGCGGTGCCAAGTTGACTGTCGGTATATCGAGGTGCTGAAATGTTTGTACAGTAGGGCTACGATGGCTATCCGAGTACAGAACCAGAGCTCGAAACCTATCCAACTGCAGAGAGGTGTAAGACAGGGTGACGTTATATCCCCGAAACTCTTCACCGCTGCATTGGAAGACGTTTTCAAGCTACTGGACTGGAAAGGATACGGTATTGACATCAATGGCGAGTACATCACCCACCTTCGATTTGCCGACGATATAGTCCTTATGGCAGAATCGCTGGAGGACTTAAGCACTATGCTCAATGACCTCAATAGTGCCTCCCAACGGATAGGTCTTAAGATGAACATGGACAAAACAAAGATCATGTTCAATGTCCATGTCACACCTATCCCGGTAGTTGTTGGGAGCACTATGCTCGAAGTTGTTGACGAGTACGTTTAACTGGGACAAATAGTCCGACTAGGTAAGTCCAACTTCGACCGAGAGGTCAATCGACGGATTCAACTCGGCTGGGCAGCGTTCGGGAAATTACGACATATATTCTCTTCAGGTATACCTCAATCTCTAAAAACTAGATTGTACAACCAGTGCGTGTTGCCAGTGATGACTTACGGATCTGAGACGTGGTCCTTCACTGCTGGCCGTATGAGGACGCTCAAGGTCGCTCAGCGAGCTATGGAGAGGGCTATGCTCGGAGTTTCTCTGCGTGATAGACTCAGAAATGAGGATATCCGCAGTAAGACCAGAGTGACCGACATAGCCCAACGGATTACTAAGCTGAAGTGGCAATGGGCCGGCCATATAGCTCGAAGAACCGATAACCGATGGGGAAGAAAGGTTCTTGAGTGGCAGCCTCGTACCGGTAGGCGTAGTGTAGGGCGACCCCCACTAAATGGAGTGACGACCTGGTAAGATATGCAGGAAGTCGATGGATGCAGGTGGCTCAGGATCGTGCTTTGTGGCATTACTTGGGGGAGGCCTATGTTCAGCAGTGGACTTGTGAAGGGCTGTAATGATGATGATGATGATGATGATATATATATCAGCTCCCAAATCATGTCTCTCAGAGTTTTGGCCTAAACATGCATCGGGAGAATGATTAATATTAAATAATTAAATAACTTATCTAAAATTTGCTTTTCTTATTTTTGCGAACATAAAACATAATTTCAACGAGGAAACCTTGTAATTTCGCATTGTAATACTCCTCTTACATACAGCAATATTTACAGTCTCTATCGCGTTTAATTTTGACGTTTTAATTTCCGACGTTTGGGGGCTTTACATCACTCATGGTCACGGGGGTCATCCGGACGTCATAATCATAATACAGGGGTCTGTTTCCCATTAGGCGTCATCCGGTGCAATATAAAAATCATTAAATATTAATCTTAATCCCTATGACGCTATATGAGTTGTTCGGATGTTCTCCAGCTATCCGTCGACGCCCTTCTTGGCTCTGTGCACCCAATCCCTAAAACAGGTAACCGCTCCGATCCGTCCAACTACAGGCCTATCGCCATCATCTCTTTGTTCTCCAAAATAATGGAGTCTATTATTAACAGCCAGATTATGCGGTAGCTTGAAGAGCACTAGCTAAATACGTCGGAGTCGCTCAGCTGGTGATCTTCTTGTTTATCTTACACCGATGGGCGCAGGCAATCGAGTCCAAGAGGGAGGCTTTGACGGTTAGTTTGGACATAGCGAAGGCCTTCGATTGGGTTTGGCACAACGCACTTCTTCGAAGCTTCCTTACAGTTTGCAATATAAAGAATCTTCGGTTCTCTAAATTTACCATAAGAAAGACAGCAGCATTTACGCTTGTATTCTGTAAGAGCATGGAGAGACCACGGTCGAGTGGACAATTCCAAATAAAATAGTGAACAAAAATTAACGTAATTCCTTTAAGATAAACTTTCTAAAATATACAAAAATTTCTTCTAAACGTTTCAGTGAATATTTACTTTGAAAGATCAAAAACGTTTGGAGTATTAATATTCATTTAATTATAACCGACGAGTAATCGGGCTCACTTCCAACTCGGTGACCTTAATCCACAATTTTATCGGGCGTAATTGCGTAATTTGCATTTTTAAAATGTATCTTGGCTTATCCATTACGCCGAGGATTAACATTAATTAGTCGTAGTGTCAAATATCGCACACATTTTGCACATGGTAGAGCCACGATACAGCTATATTATGGTTGTAGCACGAATGGGCCGGATCTCACAGAAAATCAACGTAAAATAGCAGTCCAATGCTGATGTTTTTCGTATGGTGCGTGTAAGGAACCGAAGATCCTTTTTAATGAATACGAGGCATTCCATCTCAGTCCTCAAGAGTGACAACGCATCTGAATTTTGATTTCAACCGAAGTTAGATGTAGAGTCTATTGGCTACAGCAACCACTTATCGCATTAAGATACCATAATTCTATAAAAAATAACCTTACGGTGTAAGGATCACGCTCGCAATGCAAACTATATAAATAGCAGTATATGGCAGCTGTGTTTACTTTTTCAGCGGTAAGGAGTTATTACATCTAGGCCTCGGACGTGACTTTAGAATTTAATTAAGATTAAATGTAGATGTCTATGGGCCCCAACATTTAATGGCTCGTTTGTCATCCTCATTTAGGAAACGAAAACTCTAAAGTGTCATTCATGACTAAAAAAAGGAAAAATACGATAAGACCGCTTTAGGCATATACTCAAATTCTTTTTTATATTTTAATGACTTCTTTATCCGGATATCGGAGTAATTACGGGCCGTGTCATTTAAACGGAGCGGCCGACTCCTTGCACTGTTTGTCGGAGTTCGATAAAGAAGTCACTTCACGAGAAAATTCTTTTGCGTGTTGGGAGGATCCTTATCTAGGTAAACAATCCTCAAATAATAAACATTTTATTTTCTATGTATATATTTACGTGTTATACAGTAAAGGTTTTTCGTTACTGTAAGTATATGGTAGAGCCCTGCTGCAGTTATATTATGGTTGTAACATGAATAGGTTAGGTAGACCGGGGTAAGGTCACAGACTCTCACAGAATACCAGCGCAAAATAGCAGCTTAATGCAGCTGTTATCATATTATGGTGAATGTAAAGAACCGGCGACCTTTATACTATAAACAGGGCATTTATCTTAGTCCTCAAGATTGACAAAGCATCTGCATTTTGATAAATGTAAATATGATAAATGTAAATATCTATGGGCCACAGCAAACACTTACCGTTAGGTGGACTGTGTGCTCAATTTGACACCCTTATTTTATAACAAAAATATTTAAAAAAAACTTTCATTCTAATTCCAGATTTGTATCCTGTATCGTGAAGGCATTTATATATGTCGTAGCGAACTAGCTTAATTAGCCTTTCATTTAACAGCCTAACCTTTTTAGTAAACGGCGGCCTGAATGATATTCAGCCGATGCGTCCTAATACATCGGTCACTGGGAGTCCGACCATTCGTGCTACAACCTTAATAAGTGCAGCGTGGCTCGACCACTTGCCTAATTCTCGACAACTGTTGGCGCTGTTTAATTATTTAAAAAAAATTACCGAGTGTAAGCGATTCAAAAATAGATATAACTTTATTTTAGATTAATAAATCTATTTATTTATTGTTCACATATTCTCCATAAAGTCATTATGTATAAAGTGGTATCACTACGCTTTCATCGACATTTGTATACCTATATTCGTCATTGTACGTATAATAATATCAATAAGGTACTCATCATGTATCATGTGTATCGTGTTGCACACTCATCTCCGCGCCTGATCGATCCATTGTTCTCTTTTTTAACTAAAAGGTAGAGTTTCACAGTGGTGTAAATTATAATAATATAAAGTCCAAGTACCTACATTTAAAGGTAAATTAAATTAACAAGGCTTACATTTCTTTAATACAAAATAAGAAAATAAGAATAAGAAAATGTTGGTGATTTTGATGTAGAACAAAATAGAATTTCGTTTATTGTGATAGTTGTAGGTTTTAGAGATCCAACATTATATGTACTAGTAATTAAGTATCGCGACAACTTGCCTATATTAAGGCTTACAATATTATTATCATTATGAAATATAATACATAAATAAAAACAAGTATTTATTTTATTTTTATTAACGTAGTAAGCTAAGGTATTTAAGCTTTTTTTCTGCCTGTCTGTTTGTTCCGGTTAATCTCCGAATCAGCTAGATCGATTTTGTCAGGACTTTCACTGGCAGATAGCTGATGTTATAAGGAGTTACTTTTATTTTACTTAGGTAACTTTTATTTTATAAAAAACAATTTGTGTTGCGCGCAAAAATTGAAATCTATGAAATCCAAACGTAATGAATTCCACGCGGGTGAAGTTGCGAGGAACAGCCAGTACGATATATTTTAGATGACTACCATTAGTCATTATGTTTACTCATTACATAAAGTAAAGACGTCAAATGTAATTTTCCTAGAGTTATATGGTAAACAAAAGTGTTAGACTCATTAATGGTTTGATTCTCATTTAGATTCGAGAACACTTAAAGCAGTTAGCTACATACTGTTGCTGTAACAAGTTGTAACCCGTCGTTCGACATGCGTCACACAATTTTCATACAATTTATACAGTTTGATCAAATGAAACAAAGTTTCAGCCACTACTCAAATAAATATATTTATTCATTTATTTAAATAAATATATTTATTCATTTATTTAAAAAAGGTCTACCTACAATTAAAAATAATAGATCTAAAATTTATAGTCTTATACTAATTGCACATCTACTCACAGGTAAACACCGCTAAGCTATAATTAAAATCTTAATTTACATATCATGTTCAGAAAAAAAAAATAGTAATAAAATATATGATTCTAATTATTATTAGAATCTTTCGACCATTAGTGTAGGGCTACGTCTTATATCTATATAGATATATACATCAATTTTCAAATCTTGAACGTCATAATGTGAAATAGTAATTAATAAATAGCATTACGCTGCCAGGTATATTCGTGCCAGTAGTCCTCCGACATAATAATATCCCACTGAGCTAACGAACTGGACCTAAAAGGATTAGTCGGGAGCTGGCAGTTGTAATCGATGGAACCGCACCTCGAAACAGTTTTCACATCGTGTCGTATCGTGTCCCCCCCCCCCTCTAACTTTTGAACCATAAGTTTAGAAAATATGAAAAAAACCTGAAATGTAGAACTTTATAAGGACTTTCTAGGAAAATCATTTTGAACTTGAAGGAACAACAGCACCCACTACCGGGAGCAGTTGCAGGAGCACGGAGCGCTGCTGGAGCGCGAACATAATGGATACCCACCTTTAAACTCATAAGTGGGAACACTTATTGTGACGGACGGGAAACTACGGAACCCTACACTGAGCGTGGCTCGACACGCTCTTGGCCGGTTTTTTTTAAATTTTTTCTTTATTTTAATCTTAGAAATTAAAAAAAAATATTAGCATTTTCAGTAGTGTGTCGGACCAGTGCCATCACGGAGACCGATTCCGGTCGCACCCGGTTCGCAGTTTCATATTGCAGCACAGGTTTAAAATGTGGTTAATACCTTACTCAAGTTATTGTTTTTTTTGCTATTAAATAACTTTTTATATTATATGGTTAACTGGAATAAACGTGCTTCTGTTTCTACAACATAATATAATTGGCGAAGTGGATATGATTATTTCTTCGTCTGTCGGAGTCTTAACCGCTAACTTCATACATCTTGTCATTTCCAGATGATGAAGTGCGCTTAATAGCCAAATCTGACATTCCCATTAGTTCGCGAATTCCCATGAGGCAATTAATTAACGCGTTGGAGACATAATGTTGCGGGATTTATATCCACGTCTCTAATTGTAACTCCGGCAAACGTCTTTCGAAAGAGACTGGCTGTTTCAATGGAGTAGTAATTCTATTGCGGCATGTTATATTTTACTTGCATATAACAAACTATAAATTTACTATCGATTCTCATGAACAAATCAAGATATCGACTCCCAAACTAATTTTATTCCACGCGTAGATAAATTAGACAACTTGGTGACGCAGTGGCCAAGCATTGAGTTGCGGCGCTGTAGGCCGGAAGTTTGAATCCCGCACCAAACAAGATTTGTTTTCTATGGCCTGCAAATAATTGTTCCGGGTGTTAGTGCTTGTCCAATTTATGATTGTAATACTCCTTCAAGACAGAAAAATCCCTAACGGGGGTTAGGTTTTAAAAAATATACTTATTAGAAAGATTGGATATCAAATAGAAAATTCATACAGAAGGCACAGCAGATCAAGTTACCTTGCATAATCAAACCGTTGCACATTCTTTGTGTATTATATAAAACGTAAACACCGCTATACAAACGTGACACAATTATTCACAGCGACGTCATTTATATAAGATGTTATTTGAGTGATATCATTATGTATTACTCAGATAATAACAGATAATTTGTCATGACATCACGCACTACTACTTCTTTGATTCGTGAAGCAAATGTCACAATTTATCCAATATAAATATCATACAACCTACATGCGTGTCATTGAAGAGACCTGTGTCTCTTCTTATTTTTGAAAGGGTTATGGAGCAATCAAATCCGCTGCGCTGTTTCGGTTTCATCGCATATTTTTATAGTACCTATAACGGCACATGAGTACACAGTTCAAGTAATGGTAAGTTGATGCAGTGGTCCATAGACATCTACACTTATCCTCGATTAAGAATCAAAACGTTGATAATGGTTTGTCACCCCAGAGGACTAAGTCGATATGCCTCATTTTCAGTAAAAGGGTATCCGGTTTTTTACACTCCACATACGAATCTCTTCAGCGTCAAGCTCCTATTATACGCTGGTATTCTATATTAAAAAAAGCAAAGTATAAAGAATTGTGTCATTCTAGAATGATTTCTTTAAACCTGAACGTATAATTTGTGGTACCTTAGACGTTAATAGTGAAAAATAATAGTCATATAAGTTAAGGTCTAGAAGACTATAAAATGATGGCACGAAACCAAGATATTCTCTATTATGAGAGTTTTATTCAGGGCATTGTGCCGACTGGGCCGTCCATGACCCGAATGAAGTAATGGCCTAAGATAACGTTACAGTATTGTCCGGTAGAACAATGGACGGTAAAAGGGAATCCAGACGTTTTAATAGGTACCGTAATTCTAGAATTACAGACATCAATGCACGATTTCGTAATAACTAATAACTTGTTTCTTTATATACTGGTACATAATACAGGCTTCAGTGTTCTTATGTTTTAGTAATTATAGTTTATACGTACGGTGTGTTGGAGGTTGAAATTATGGGAAAACTAGCCTTTTTTATTCAAGAAAAGGTCGATCTCGTTTGATCACAATCCATAAAATAGTAAGTGAGTACTGTGACCCCAAGACATCAATCCTTGATTAAGTATAAACGCGCACGTATTACGTTTTTACCTAAGGATTAAGATAAACTGCTGTTATCACCACGCTACTAGTAAAGCATGCAATGTTACTACGCACCAGCGACGAAGATGTAGGGCTCTGGAAAATGACGTCCGGCGTCCACGCATTGCGGCAGCGCGAGACTCCTGCTGCCCAGGAACTCTCTCAGAAACGAGCGGGTTCTCTGCCCTGCATGGGGACACTATATAGCCCTTAACTTTTCTATCCATTACAGCGTATAAAAACCCACTGCTGAACATAAATTGCCTCACAGGGAGGGTGGCATCGCCCGGCAGGTGAGTCTTCAACCGCAGTTGTTTATAATTTTGAGTTGTTATCAGGAAGATGCTGCTGCACATCTGCCGATTCAGTTTCTTGTTGTTAAACCAAGATGTTAGTATTTGTTCTGGTTCCTTGCCATAGTCGAGATACGACATCTACAAAACGGGATGGGAGGACGGAAGGTAATTTACGGACGCCACCACTATACAGTCATCAAGCAAGTCAAGTTTAGCAAAACCATTGTCAAGTGCTGCTTGAATGGTGTATCATAGTCAGTATATAACACAAGTAATTTAATAAATTGTTTTATTAGTTATAAGGTACAATGCAACTCACATGTTAATAAGTGGTAAAATTAAAAATTTTGTGCAATCGACTTCCTTATAAATAAAATGAGAACATCATCATACATTGATTCAAAGTCAATTTAATACGCATTACTAAGGATAATTCAAAAACTACTGGTCAGATCTTAGTCAAATTTATATAAGACCACACGAGAAGCACCAGCTTTCAAATCAAAATCGATTCACCTAGAGAAAATTTCTGAGGTAAAACACATAAAAAATACAGTCGAATTAAGTACCTCGACCTTTTTGAAGTCAGTTAAAAATTACGAGTGTTTTAGTTAAAACATAACAAAAAATTTTTGCAAAAACCCTAAAATATGTAATTAAAATCAAAATCACCCCTAGTATTACTATAAATAAAGCCCTAATATTTACGTCACAAGCAATTTCGCACTGATGGGTTCTGATCTGGAGTTTATAGAGAACCAATAAAATTGCAGGCTTTGTTTTCAGAAGATCATCAAGGGAAATGAAATAAATAGTCGTTTTTAATCAAAGCCAAAATAATATAGAAAATGTTCAATAACGAAAAAACGTGAACTGTATGAGTCACAACGTTGGAAAGAATTTATATTGCCAGCAGAACATGCTCCGTACGTGGCCAACTAAATTGACAGAAACACACGTATAACATACAATTACATAGAATTACCGTGTAGTGGCGGTGTGAGAATATCCACTAGGCCACATCATCCCGTGGGAGCCGTAAGAGGCAGCAGAGGGAAACAAATCACGAGCTGGGCAGCAGCGTGTTTCCTATATTAACGACTAAAAATAAAAAACTGCGATTGTCACCCGCTTGATAAGCGTGCCAACTGTGGGAAATCTTTACCTATGAGGTAACTTATGGAGGAGGTCTATGTTCAGCAGTGGACTTTTAGTCTTAGGTGATTCAGAAGAAGAAGATATAAAAGTAAAAGAGACTAAAGGGACTTACCGTCAGGTGATCTGTTTGTTACCCTTATTTTATATTAAAAAATATAAATATTTGATAATTCAGTTAGTATTGCTAGTTTTAATCAAAGATAAAAGATAAAGATATGCATAACTATGTACAATAAGATCTTAGTACAAAAACATAGTTTTAGGCTCAACAGTCTACCCAAGTTGGATATGCAACCAGAAAGAAAATAAATTTAGAATTTACTACTTACTAACATAACTTTATTAAAAAACTCATTGAGATTGTAAAAACATTTTCAATTAACAATTATTTAATTTTGTTTTCAACATATTTTCATTTAATTGTTTAATAGCTGGTGGTAACCGATTGTATACACGAATAGCAGTGATATGGGTACTTTTATAGTAAATCATATTTTTAATAATAGGTAAGCTTACATCATATTTATACTGATTGCGAGTGTTTTTCTTTGAATCAGATTTCAAATTAAAATATTGCATATTGTTTTTAACAAATAGACATAATTCCAGGATAAAGATTCCAGTCAGTGTTAGGAAACCCTTTGTTCTGAAAACATCTCTTAATGATTCGGTACTATGCATGTTATATATTGTTCTAAGACATTTGTTCTGGAGAACGAACGTGGATTGTATATCTGTTGAGTTTCCCCAGTATGTAATACCGTAAGTTAGGAGTGAATAAACGCTGCCAAACATTAATATTTGTAATCTCTGCCAAGACGGACAATGCGTAACTACACTGGACACTGGATATCTTTTTATTTATTTTTGCAATATGTGCCTTCCAGTTTAGATGTTGATCTGTTTCGACTATTGGAAAATTTATGTTTTTTACTTCTTCGACCGCTATATCATGCACGGTTATATTTAATATGGCATGTATACTTTTGTAATTTCTGAATTCAAAAAAAAATTCTAAATTGAATCTATTCGATGACGACCCTAGAAATTAGGATATTTTTCTATCATGAGCCCTGATATGGCTTGCTTGGCGGAACTTGGTCTTAAAGTCTTTGGTAGTAGAGTTGTCCAGCTGAGTTATAAGTTTATGTGTAGGAGGGCCTACATCTTTCTTTGTGCAGTTGGTGTTTTGCGTCTAAAGTCTTGAGACGACTTTCTTCAAATGATTCTGTTTTTGAAGACGTCGACCGCCAAGATGACCTTTCTGCTACAAGCTCCTCCTAACATGCGGGGTCGATAGCGCAAGCGTTAAGTTGTCATTGAACACATCCTTATAGCGCAAATACTGACTACCGTGCTTTCGTTTACCTTCCGCCATCTCTGAATAGAAAACAATTTTTGGTAAACGTCGGGCATCCAAACGAAGGACATGCCCACACCACCTGAGCTGAGGTAGCATTAAAAGAACTACCATGCCGTACATCTCAGAGCGATGCAGAACTTCAGAGTTAGAAACATAATATAGCTGGAGCAGCGTGGTTTTATCACGTAGGTACATAGCTCAAATTCTCGATACTTCACGTTAGCAGTCTTCATTGCGTTTGTAAAATACAATAATAAATTATTTTGCCTTATCTCGCACGTACTATCTGTCCAGTAGCCAATACTGATTTAGGTCTAGGCTAGGTCTTTTACTCACAAACACAAATCATACGGATTATTCATTGTTCTTGGGAAATTTCTATAGGGCTAACCAAGTTAACAAAGCAAAGATATAACAGATGAATGCCAGAGTGCTTATTGGTCAAGCTGCACCCTAACAAAATTTATTTGTTTAAACTGACAGTATTAAGGGACGGTCTAATGCCAGTATAGGGGATTCATCATATGACTCATTAAAAATACTTATCAACTGTTTGAAGGGAAAATATAAACCTACGGAAACGTAAACGCAGGAAATTTAATGGATTTTGTTAGTAAATGTCTAAATTAAACGTTTGTCATCATTTAAGAATTGTGGCATAATAAGGTATCAGCGGCGAGAGCTACTTATTTGAAAAACAAAAACAATTTCACGGATTTTATCGCGTTGAACTTTATCGTTTTGTATTCCGACGTTTCGACCTCTTTTCAGCACATATGCTCACGGGAGGACTGCGGTGTTCGACTTTGATTCCTACCACGGATGTTTGGTGATGCTAATGGCATTAAGTCATACTAATTTCAAAAGAGAATATACAAATAATAATTAAATCAAATCCCAACCCACTGCAAGACTCAAGACACACATTGTACGTAGAAAGGACCAAAAACGTAATATTAAAAATTGGTATATATTAATTATAACTCTAATCTTCTTCTTTCTCACCAGCCCGTAAAGGTCTACAGCTGAATGTCTTTCTGACGATATGATTAGCATTAAGCGCTACGCTTGGCAGGTGGATTGGCAATTGCAGATCCGGACGTCTCGCATGTTTGACGTTGCTTCCGTCCTGGTCTGACTCTGAGTATTTTATACACGTCTGGCGAAAAAAAGATGATTACACCATCGCTATCTAAGCCATGAGATCTATCTGGTGTGTTCCATAGTTGTCTAGTACTACAGTAGTTTATTAATCATAAATATTAATCTATACATATAAATAAAGTTGAAGGGTTTGTCTATAATATCGAAATAACTGACTTATACTGAGCTAAGTGGTTATTTGGAATTTTGCATGGCATTAAGACATAAATAGTCATTTCTAAATTTTTTGTCTGTTTGTTTGTCCGGTTGTAATGGAACTTCAGGAGCAGATAGAGTATAATGCCAGGAGTGATCTAGAACATATTTTATACGATAACTTGATATTGAAAAAAAGGTAAATGTAAAAATTAAAAAAACTAAACAACGCCGCTTTCGTATTGCTTGCCCAGGCGTAGCCGGGATGGGTTGCTAGTAAACACAATACAATATTCTGTATTGTACACCACGAAACGACTAACAAAAATAATATATAGATAACAAAAAGTGAACAAATAATTAAGGAAAAACAAAAGACAGTCTTACTGCTACATAGCAATCTCTTCGAGACAAACCGGAAGAAGAAATTAATAAAAATAAGAAAAAGATTAACGGGTGCTAAATTAGAAAAAAAATAACAACTTAGGTACTAGAGAGACAACACTCTAGATAGATTAATGACCATAACTAAGATGAGGAAGCTACAAGTAGTGTTCCTTTACCTGTTTCTTGAACACGTTGAACGATGGAGCACTTTTAATTGACTGGGGTAAGGAGGAGTTCCAGATCCTTGAAATGGCGAGGAGTGCACAGGACATTAGAGGGAAAGATTTTCTTTGGACCGTAAGAAAAAATCGTGACAAGAGCTAAGAAATTTGAAAAGTTTTTTAGCTCACTATCAAAAAAAACTTTTTAAATTTCTTAACTTGATAGACATCTAAACTTGATACATTAAAAATAAGATGAGTATTCTGACGAAGACGGATTGGGAATTGGGAGCCACTTGAGTTTAGTGTGGTATTCCGAGACATGGTCATATTTATAAATATGAATATGAACCGTATACAGAGATTTAATAATAATAGTAAATGGAGTAGATAATAAAAGTATGATAGATAACAATAGTAAATAACCTAGTAACCAAACACAGTTTTATTTTAATATTTACGATTGATAATTACAAAATATTATTAATAATGTAGCGGTTACTGTGTAATATGTTTTGCAAAGTAGCATTTTTGTGTATGTGTATGTTTGTGCATATGTTTCAAGTAAAATGGCAGACTGCAACGTACTAAGCCTGGCGTCGCCTACAGCAGAAACGCGTCGAATCGAAGCGAGTCGCATTTATTCCTATGCGTCCATTTGTGAAGAATTGAGTCAAATCGCTTATTCGTCGCAAACTTTTCATCAAATTAGGTCGTTTTTGTTTGTTTTTGTTTTTATTTAAAATACTTTTTGATAAAGCAGGAGAATAGAAAAAAGGAAACGGCTCCCAAATACTGGATACACAACATTTATGTGAAAAGAAATAACTATGGCGATTTCATCATTTATATCCAGATTTGAAAAGGCATCCTGTTAAATTTTTTCAATACTTTCGTTTATTCTATGAAAAAGTTCTTCATTCATTTTTATTTAAACAAAAAAAATTTTATGAAAACTAAATGGAAATTTAAAAAATAAGTTGGCACGCTTCCACTTCACAGAATGCTTTTACTCCTAGCGGAGAATCCACTTCTCCGCGTCGACTGACGCGCCGAATTGAATTGACTCTCATCGGCAAAGAAATTCGCTGTTCTTCATTCATTTTTATTTAAACAAAAAAAATTTTATGAAAACTAAATGGAAATTTAAAAAATACGTTGGCACGCTTACACTTCACATAATGCTTTTACTCCTAGCGGAGAATCCACTTCTCCGCGTCGACTGACGCGCCGAATTGAATTGGCTCTCATCGGCAAAGAAATTCGCCTGTCAAGAAATTCGCGCGGTCGATTCAATTCGGCGCACTGCGGCTCGTTGCTAATGAACGCAGTTTCATAGTAAAATATAGGAGGCGACTTTCTGCGATTCGATTCGACTCGGCTCGGCGAGCCTAGTGGACGCGGGCCTTTATACGTACATGGGGCTCTCAACGTACGTCCTATTATTTATTTATAAGCCATCCCTTTCCGAGGGACGGGCCGTGACGGGCGGTCACTGACGATCGATATTCGGTTTATTATTGACGCACGCTGCTTAATAATATATTGACTGCTAACTTAGCATTGATATTATAGTCCTTGCAATGCAAGAAGTGGAGCGGGCTTTACTCGTATTTGAACGTGTACATGCAGTTGCGATAGTGTGCATGTCTGACGGAGCGATCAGGTGAGAGCATAGATAAGAGTGTATATACGGAAATAGACAAGAATCTCTAACGTAAAAAGAAAGATTTTCAGTATTGTTAACATTTTTATTTCACAATTTTAAACAAGACGATATTTTGAAAATATAATAACACCAAAACGTGAGATGTTATACAATTCCGTGCACATGCACATATGTAGAAATTAACTTACTACAAATCATCATAAAAATTACACGGTTGAAATTAAAATATTATTTTATAAGTCTTTTATTACATTTGGCACTGCACCAATTACAAAATCTACCTTGAAGCACATTCTTGAGCCCTCTGTTTTGTGCTATACACAAGCAATTACAATTAGACACTCAAAAATACGAAAGACATGTTTCTTAAAAAATAATTCAATTTGAATCAGCGTAGCCTAATGAAACAAATTTTAAACTTCTATTTCTTACTATTACTCTTTATAATATAAACCTTATGTATATAGCAAATATAAACTAACTTGAATTTAGAACTATGAAGGGATTTTTTTATTATTTATTATTTTGGAAGACAAAATAATTAATTTAGTAACACCGATATTTTTTCTCTTCACCGCTGCATTGGAAGACGTTTTCAAGCTACTGGGCTGCCAAAGATACGGTATTGGGTATTAACGTCAATGGCGAGTACATCACTCACCTTAGATTTGCCGACGGTATAGTCCTTATAGCAGAATCGCTGGACGACCTAAGCACTATGCTCAACGACGTGAATAGTATCTCCCAACGGATAGGTCTTAAGATGAACACGGAGAAAACAAAGATCATGTTTAATATCCATGTCACACCTATGCCGGTAGTTGTTGGGAGCACTATGCTCGAAGTTGTTGACGAGTACGTTTACCTAGGACAAATAGTCCGACTTGGTAAGTCCAACTTCGACCGAGAGGTCAATCGACGGATTCAACTCGGCTGGGCAGCGTTCGGGAAATTACGACACATCCTCTTGTCAGGTTTACCTTAAAACCTGAAAACTAGATTGTACAACCAGTGCATGTTGCCAGTGACGACTTACGGATCTGAGACGTGTTCCTTCACTGCTGGCCGTATGAGGACGCTCAAGGTCGCTTAGCGAGCTACGGAGAGGGCTATCTCTGCGTAATAAACTTAGAAATGAGGGTATCCGCAGTAGAACCAGAATGACCGACATAGCCCAACGGATTAGTAAGCTGAAGTGGAAATGGGCCGGCCATATTGCTCGAAGAACCGACAACCGATAGAGAAAAAATGTTCCCGAGTGGCAGCCTCGTACCGGCGAAGTGTAAAGCGACCCGCCACTAGATGGAGTGACGACCTGATAAGACATGCAGGAAGTCGATGGATGCAGGACCATGCTTTATGGCACACCTTGGGGAGGCCTATGTTCAGTTATAGACTTGTGACGGGCTGTAATGATGATGATGACGATATTTTTAATGTAGTAATAAATACAATAACATATTACAATAACTTGCTTAATAGAATATGATTTCCTTTTTAGTATTTCCTTTATACCTATCATTAAAATTATTATTAATAATGCTTAATTTTTTGTGGCGACCACACTATCTTGATTGATTTACATAAAGTAGCTAAAAATGCAAGACTCTAGAGCAGCTATAAATAAAAAAGTATTAAGTGTTTGATAAATCAATGACTAGATGGCGGTAGTTTAACCAACAATGAAATTTCTTAGAAGAAACAATAGCACGGTTGAGAGCGTGCTGTCGCTAACCATACCCGATTTTGGTCTTACGGAAACTTTGACACGTAGGTATACAGAAACGAGTTTACCACGAGTAAATCCCGCTCAGCTTGCAAGAACTATAACAACGTGAGTGAACGGAACAGGATACCCTTTTTATATGTTATATGGCGGCGCTGTCGTCGCGCCACAAGCGAAACACACCGAAGCCTCAATCATGCTATCAACATTCCGAATCATAAACAGTATTATAAAATTAATAGGTCTGGATGTCTTTTTAATTATTTAATCAATTTTAACAAATCACGCTTCGTCACTTATTCAGTCCAATGCCGCCATCTTGGCTCGCTCCTTGCCTAGTTACAATAACATTTGAAACATAAGTATTTTTTTTATTTGAGTGATTAATTATGTGAATATAATTATTTGTAAAATATTGCTTATTAGTAAGAAAGTTATTTTTGTAATTCTTAAACGTTAGAAATTAAAATTGAGTCTCAACTATTTTTATATAGAAAATAGCATAATGTAGATAAAAAAGAATATCTTAAAAATGACGATTAATCGTTTAGAAACTTGACATAAAAAGAAATATTTATACTCAATAATCTAACAGTATATATAGAACATCTACGAACTATGACACGGATCTTTGGTCGCTCCCCGGGCAGAACACCTTGCCCGGCGGGAGATCTCCCCTTTTCCTTCCACGGCCACAGTTATGACAATAAGTCTTTTTATCTCCGTCCTACGAGGTGACAGCACATCAGCATTTTCTTAAGTCAGGATAGATGGAGATATGCATAGGCCCCAGCATCCACTTACCATCAAATAATAATAGTTAAAAAGATAGGATACATATAGTAGATAATAGCAGCTTATTAAAGCTGCTGTGTTTCTTATGATGATTGTAGAGAACCGGAGACCCTTTTTACTCGAAACGAGACATTCCATTTTTTAGTCCCTCAGGCGTTCAGCACATCGGCATTTTGATTCTTAATTAACCAATTACCGTCATGTCTACATAGCTTCACATAGCTTCACGTTTAAGTTTATGCGACAGTAAATAATTAAAACGATTCAGATCCTTACAAGTGGGGCTTTTGCCAGATAGTTATTCGATGAGTGCCAAATTGGCCATAACTTCATGGTCAATGTTTAGATGCCAAGAATAATCAGAAAGAACTCTTTTTATTTAAGCTTTCTTTTTGTTTCATTTAATAATTAAATTAAACAAAAACATTCATAGGATTAATAATGGTTTTTTAAACTATTTTGAACAGATAATTGAGTATTTACAAAATCAAGAGCCTACCAAGAGTCCAGTGAAGGTTGCGGGAGATAGAGGCAGTTCAGCGACCCCCATCTTATCTGTGATACACTTGTACATACACACACGATTTACTTTGTTTACATTAGAAACCATTTAGAGACAATGTAAAGACGATACTCTAATCGGTGAGTGTCATCAAAAAATCTAGTTCAATCGTGTTAAAATATTTCTTATAATTCTCTGCCGCTTCGCACCGCCACTATACATTATAGACAATTAAACTTAACTTTAAAAACTAATTCTAAACAAAATGTGAATTATTCTTTACGTCGGTAACCACTTCATTCGGCCGTACGAGTAACTGGCTGTCCTTCGACAAAGGTTTCTAAGGATTTCATTTTCATTTGAACCTTTCTACTTACTGGCTTTCAATCCG
Source organism: Parnassius smintheus behrii (assembly GCA_036936625.1). Taxonomy (NCBI): domain Eukaryota; kingdom Metazoa; phylum Arthropoda; class Insecta; order Lepidoptera; family Papilionidae; genus Parnassius; species Parnassius smintheus. The sequence goes on along the minus strand of JAUPFT010000018.1, from coordinate 45,237,623 downwards.
GCCAGTCACCCGATATTGTCGTCCTTCCAACGTTTCGTCTGTCTGAACTTTTCTCCTTTTGCCTTCTCGTGAGTACGATTCCGTTATTAGTTTGGTACATTTATTTTCTCCCTTAACATATTATGTCCCGTCCATCTTCAATAAGAATGTTCTATACCATTACTACATTTGGATTTTTAATTTGTTTTTATAACTCTGAAGCGACGAACTAACTTACAATGTCCACCTGATGGTAAGTGACCACTGCGGTCCAAGGTCACCTACAGCCAACATCAAACAAAGGCCCGTTGTCACCTCCGAGGACTACGATGGAATATTCCTTTTAAAATAAATATGCGTACGATTTATTAACGCTTGCAAACATGAACTTTGAATATCACCCATGGTCACGGGGGACTAAGGTGACTGACGTCCCGATGTCAATGTTAACCCGGAGTACCTTCAAATTTTTAATTATTATTTATGGCCTGGTTGACACAGAAATAATAGAGGAAAAAATAGATGGGTAGTAAAAAGAAGCTAACAAACAAAACAACTTTTGTTAACAAAAGTGAATACCGCTATGGTTTTCCTCCACGCAACATACCCCCGCACTGCATAGTGCGAAATGAATAATGTATATTTTTGAATAATTTATGTTATATATTTTATAAAATCAATACATGGGTTTTTTATTTACTTCCTTTGCCTATTATACATATTTGAAGACAATCGTTTTTCAGGAGTAAACTCTAGTCACGCGTCGGACCTGACACAAACAATTGTTTTTATGACGTTCTAGTTGTTACCTTTAACTAGTGATTTTCCTTAGCCTTAGTGTATGCTAAAGGAAGAAGAAGAAAGAAGGTCCCAAAAAATTAAGGTTTAATTAAAAGTAAAAACCGATTAAAAATAAATAATTGCAATAAAACATTTTCCACGTGATAACCTCTGAAGTAGGGCCTTAATTCCTCTATACATTGTGTTTCAGCACCTACTGCTGAAGTTATTTTGTATAAATTGTTTCATTGTTTTTAGTGCTTTTAAGTCAGCCATTACTTTTTATTAAAATTTATTAATTTTTTACCAATTCCTGTTTATTTGCGTTGCTTGCGAAAATTCCCGGCAAACTTTTTGTGTTTATAACTGGTTTTCGTCCCAATTGCTGCTTCTGCTCAGACCGGTATGTGCCTTACTTTAAAGGAGCTGTTTTTAATATCATAACGAACTTACGTATTAAAAGTGATAATAAAATTAAGTATTTTGGACGTCGTATTGCGTAACGATTACACAGACAATGACATCGGACTATTACTCTAGTAATAACATTTCTGTGTCAGTAAGCGAGCATTAATATTCAAAGGTAAAGTCAAGACCAATAACGGGTAAAATAAAAGGAAACTCAAAGATTACTTGCCGTGTTGTGTCGCCGCGAGAGAATCCGTCATGCTATTTCGCCCCGACTAAGGTCTCGTGTGAGAGAGAACTAAAGGAAATGCTTAATAGATCTGACAAATTCTGATTGTTGTTAGTATAACTATTTCATTTATGGCAGACATAAAATACCGAATACGGCCGACGATGAAGAAGTGTCATGATTATGGCAAATCCTCCATGAAATGTTTCTCCCGTTGTCTCAAGTAGGAATTATTCTGGCTCTTTAAGAAGAAAAAGAAAAGATTACTTTTTAATTTTGGTCATCGGCCCAAATAGACGAGTAGAGAATGCCTCAGGTATTAAAGTCGGCCTATATACTACGTTCATACGTCGTAGAGCCACGCTGCAGCTATATTATGATTATAGCACGAATATGTCGGCTCGACCGGGGTAGGAACACGCTCTCAGAGAATACCAGCATAAAATAGCAGGTATTCGTATGATGAGCGTACAGAAACGGAGACCATTCGACTGGAAACAAGACATTCCATCTCAGACAACGCATCTACATTTTTAATGTTAATTGAGGATAAATGTAGATGTTTATTGAGTCACAGCACTAGGTAAACTGTGTGCTCGTTTGTGACCCTTATTCCATAGAAAAAAAAGTGTGTTTATGAATATAAAACCGAATGAAATACATAAAATGATACTGTATCATTCATAACCTGCAGAGGTAGTAATATTTGTTTGACGGCAGGAATATCTTTTTTTCCCAGCTCACATGTCGGCGGAATAATGTGATCGTACGCGCTATATTATTTCCACATTTTTTATTTTTTGCACTATTCATTTTTCTTTTTGCGTTTGCGTTGAAGAATTGATACTAGTCAAAGTATCTTTAAATATTTATTAATATATTGGCCTGTTGGTCTAGTGGTTAGTGACCCTGACTGCTATGCCGGAGGTCGTGGGTTCGATTCCCACCCAGGACAAATGTTTGTGTGATGAGCACGATCATTTGTTCTGTGTCTGGGTGTAATTTATCTATAATATTTATGTATTTAGAAATATATATGTATGTTTATCAGTTGTCTAGTACCCATAACACAAGCTCTGCTTAGCTTGGGACTAGATGGCGTTGTGTGTGATACTTGTGGAATATATTATTATTATTATTATTATTATATTGTCGATTACTTCACGTTGTTCTGAGGCCATTTTCTCTCTACACTCACCATACGAAACACAACAGCATGAAGCTGATTTTAGACGCTAGTTTTCTATAAGAGCGTGTTTCTTCTCCGGTTGAGTCGACCCATTCATGCTACAACCATCATACAGCTGCAGCGTCAATGTACCACGTATAAGATGAAAGTAATTAGTACAGTATATATATTAATATATACTGTACTAATTACTTCCATTCATATATATTAATAGTATAGTATACATAGTAATAAGTATGTATGTATTTATGTATTATGTATGCATGTATGTAGCAACGCTTAAAAGATGAACGATTTAGCAAAGTTAAATCTTATATGAAATGGAGTGGTGTTGGGAATAGTAATGTTGGGAGTAGTGGTGTTGGGAGTAGTTTTTTTTTTATTTTTTTTTTATTTTTATAGAAGAGGGGGCAAACGAGCATGCGGCTCACCTGATGTTAAGTGACTACCGCCGCCCATGATCAACCGCAACACCAGGAGAATTGCGGGTGCGTTGCCGGCCCTTTAGAAAGGAGTAAGCTCTTTTCTTGAAGGTCCCCAAAAAGTGGTGCTGGGATTAGATGTGACAGGATTAGTGCACACAATTGAGGGAGGGCGGGAGGTGCTCTTCAAACTAGGTAAGACACATCATTTTGTTTAATCGAGTGGATGGTTGCAACGTAACTATTAATATCTTTATTATAATGGATTTCCGCAAAGGAACGTCTGATTTTATAAATTAAATTAAATAGCAATTAACTGTTTGGCTGTTTCAAAATAATTCGATGCCAAGTTAAGTGAGCGAAAAGCGCAATGACAATCACGCACAGATGATATGTTCTGTCACTTAGTTTTTATTAAAAAGAAACTTCTTTTATCATTAGCCTTCATACCGGAACTTCTTCACACGGGGACTGAGCAGTGGAAGCACTGCCTTTTGACGACAGAAAGAGAAAAGAGGGTAATCACACTTGCCCAGACGGATTATTGAGGCAGATTAAGAGTCCTGCCACCAAGTAAATGGTTGCTAAAAGACCCCACACAACCAATTCCAATTCCAATTGGGACTGAATGTAATGTTTTGAAAACTGATCAACATACTTCGAACTCGATGCTTTAAATGAAATCTTACTATATTTTTAAGAATGTGGGTAAAAACTAAAAGGAAATACGAAAAAGCGATGGTAGAACTCCTACTCTTTCGAGCAGTATAAAGGATGATGCTAGCAACTAGCAGGAGTCAATCATTTTATGAGTCTTAATCGGTAATTTGATTCTGTCTGTTGCGGTAATTCTTTTAGAACAAGTAATAACTCGTACTCGTATGTTGCGCCATGTGTCATATCGAAGTAACCAGTGTTGCTGTTGTTTTGCATACTTAATCGGTAATTTGATTCTGTCTGTTGCGGTAATTCTTTTAGAACAAGTAATAACTTGTACTCGTATGTTGCGCCATGTGTCATATCGAAGTAACCGGTGTTGATGTTGTTTTGCATACTTAATCTGTTTTGGTGTTGATCTGAATTAAACTGATGTGTGATTGTAACCGGGGCGTTTACGGTATGATCGAACTGTAACTCCTCTATAGTGAATGTATAGTGCGGTACGCTGTTTAATTTCCGATAGTGATTAATTGAGTAAGCAAGGGAGCAAGCATTACATTCACTCGCATAATAGCCTTATTTTTAGAAATAGGTAATCTCCCAATATATTTCATAACATCAGAAGTGGAATACTTTCTTATAATGTCCTCCAGGCCGAATTTCGGTCAGCCAGTCTCAATGGCTGGCTACATGTGCAGGTCGTGTGTAGGCAGGAGGTAGTGTCCGAGTGTATGCGCAAGCACAGTTGCAGAATGTAGTCCCTCGTAGTCCGATGCGACGATAATCACACACGACCGAAGAGAGATCAGATTTACGGCTATACGTGCTTTCAGAGAGACAGAGGCATGGGGTTGAAACTACTTGGGACTGAAAATATCATGACAGAAGAACCCATTAGCTGATTTTGACCAATTGGGGTTCAATTCCAAGACCTCGTGATCAGTAACCGCGTTCACGACCAATAAGCTAATGAGGCAGTCACTTCTTAAGACAGATACTTTCTTATAATAGATTAATAATACAGTAAGTACGTACGATACTAAAAAACATTTGCGAACAAAAAAATGTCTGAAACAATAGATATCAAAAAGTAGGCCAATGATTTATATTTAACTTTTAGATTAGCGGAAAAATCCAAGAAATCGCAAACAAAAGTCTATTCAGATAAAATAATAATTGTTTTTACATAGATTATGCTATCAGTTATAAGTTTAAAAACACGTAATTGTACGATAAGGAATGAGGAGTGGTGAAATCTCTTGGTATTTATTAAACATTTATCACTTGCTTATAAATAATTAATTACATATACATAAACACTCACGCCTGTCACCCAGAGGGGTAGGCAGAGACTACGGACTTACATTTGGCACGATCCTGACATACCTCTTTCGCCTCCTTTACATCCATATATCTACGCATACATGCTCGTCGATTAAGGGTACTTCTAACGTAGCCCATTTTCAAAATATCGCCAATTTGGACGATAAACTTTTTTCTAGGGCGTCCCTTCCCGACTCTGCCGTTCACATCTGCCATATAAATTTGCTTTGTCACTCCCTCCTCATTCATTCTTTCTACATGACCAAACCACCGAAGCATTCCTTTCTTAATCCTGGTCACAACATCATCTTGCATACCACATTTATCTCTTATCACGCAATTTCTCACCCTGTCATTCAGATTCAACCCTAGCATATTCCTTAAAGACCGCATTTCTACAGCATTTATTCTACTTTCGTGCTTCTTCTGCCACACCTAGCTTTCACTACCATACATTAAAGTAGGGACTAACACAGCATTATGAATTACCATACGTGCCTTTTTTGACACATTCTGGTTCTTTATAATAGAGTGTAGTGCCCCATTCACTCTATTCCCTGCATTTACTCGTCGTTCTATATCCCTATCATATCTACCATCCCTGCTAAATACACATCCCAAATACACAAACTCATCCACTTGCTCAATTAACTCTCTTTCTATTCTTATTTCACATACCGCTTTGCTAATAGATAAAAAAGATTAGATTAGATTAGATTTAGATAATTAATTATTATTCAGACGTTTCGATATGTATGTGGTAAAACCACGCTGCACCTGTATTAAAGCGTCTGCTTGACCGGAGAAGTACCACGCTCTTACAGAATACCAGAGTAAAATAACAGCTTAATGCAGCTGCGTTTCGTATGCTAAGTGTCTCAACACTCACTACACCGGAGCCCCTTTATACTAGAGACGAGGCATTTCATCTTCTACCTCTGGGGTGAAAACGGATCTGCATTTTGGTTCATCATCATCATCATTAACATCAATACTACAGCCTATCAAGTTCAAAACTGAACATAGGCCTCCACCATAGATTGTCTTTTAGCTCCTAGAGCATATTTAGCATAGTTGTCAGCCTTGGCAGGCGTGTTGGCAACTGCAGTTTTTTTTTTTCAATTTGAGTTGTCATCGGGAAGTTGCTGCTGTTTACATTTTAATAATTTGAGTTGTCATCAGGAAGTTTCTGCTGTTAACATTTTAATAATTTAAGTTGTCATCAGGAAGTTCTGCGGTTTGCATTTTAATAATTAAAGTTGTCATCAGGAAGTTGCTGTTGTTTACATTTTAATAATTTGAGTTGTCCTCAGGAAGTTGCTGCTGTTTGCAATTTAATAATTAAAGTTGTCATCAGGAAGTTGCTGCTGTTTACATTTTAATAATTTGAGTTGTCATCAGGAAGTTGCTGCAGTTTGCATTTTAAAAATTAAAGTTGTCATCAGGAAGTTGCTGCTGTTTGCAATTTAATAATTAAAGTTGTCATCAGGAAGTTGCTGCTGTTTACATTTTAATAATTTGAGTTGGCATCAGGAAGTTGCTGCTGTTTGCATTTTAAAAATTAAAGTTGTCATCAGGAAGTTGCTGCTGTTTACATTTTAATAATTAGAGTTGTTATCAGGAAGTTGCTACTGTTTACATTTTAATAATTAAAGTTGTCATCAGGAAGTTGCTGCTGTTTACATTTTAACAATTTGAGTTGTCATCATGAAGTTGCTGCTGTTTACATTTTAATAATTTGAGTTGTCATCAGGAAGTTGCTGCTGTTTACATTTTAATAATTTGAGTTGTCATCAGGAAGTTGTTGCTGCTTACGTTTTAATAATTTGAGTTGTCATCAGGAAGTTGCCGCTGTTTACATTTTAATAATTTGAGTTGTCATCAGGAAGTTGTTGCTGCTTACGTTTTAATAATTTGAGTTGTCATCAGGAAGTTGCTGCTGTTTACATTTTAATAATTTGAGTTGTCATCAGGAAGTTGTTGCTGCTTACGTTTTAATAATTTGAGTTGTCATCAGGAAGTTGCTGCTGTTTGCATTTCCCCCATCCCAAATGGCCGCTAGGGCCCATACCCGCTAGGGCTACGCAGCCCGAGCAGGTTTAACTGTTGGAGAAAACATTCCAATCATTACCTTAACAGCCTTTCTCAAATTCACTGCAACCCTGACCTCACAAGGAATCTGCACTTCCTGGATATATTATCAAGTCATCACTCCATCTAGTGGGGAGACCCCTGTAGTGGAAACTCTGTACGAGGTTGTCTCTCAAGAATATTTTTTCGCCATCCGTTCTGTGAGATATATGACTTAAATTACTATAAGGGAATAAAATTTTATTTGTGACATTATTAAGTTAGTTTCATTCAACATAATTAAGTTATTTACAGAATCACAAAGACTAAGACGTGATCAGATCCAAATTAAAGCGGACAATGTCAATGTCAGATAAGGTCGCACGTCTAGACGGCTAAGTTACAAAACAAATTAAAGGTGCAGCGAATTTGAAATGTATTATAATAGTTAGGCAAGCAATTTGTAAGTTTTAAATAGATTATTATGTTGCAGAGACCTTATAAAGCAAATCTCTTTTGTATATTAAAGTTTTGTTAAAGTTATCTTATCGCATTGGTTGGCTGTTAGATGACCTACATGGAAGTGACTGATAAAAGGTTTAGGTATAAATGTAATTTAAATAATTATCATCGTGATATGTGACACAAAAAATCGCCTTTACCGATACCTATAAATTTTTTATAATAGCTCTCAAATCTTGTAATCATTGCAAGCACACGTTTTCTAAGTAAGGAAGAATGTTTTTTATATAATAAGGATGACAAACGAACACACAGCCCTCCTGATAGTAAGGATACTGCGGCGTAAAAGACATCTACATCTATTCTCGGTTTTGATTCTTCAAATTGCAGATGCGTTGTCAACTCTGACGAGTAAGATATAATGCCTCCTTTCAAGTGAAAAGAATTTTAGGAATCGGTGTATTTTTCTTACCAGGCGACGGCAGAAATTCATCGAATTTTAAGGAATTTATCACAATCGATCTTCATTATTACGCAAGAAACATAGATATAGGATTACAGCATAAAAAATATGACGGACATAAACAGCCAAATGGAGCCAAGGAAAAGAAAAAGAAACAGTTTAAAACTACATGAAAATACCTTATTTTTTAGCATAGTAGGTTTTCCAGATAAAACTAAAGCGGAAACGTGTTATACACTATAACAAAGACACATAAATTATTCTTGAAGCGTACTTACTATAAATCCCTTGATTTAAAAATTATACCTTACAACCTTCTACTTCCGCAAATGAGTTTTGATCGCACATACGTGTTCATGTTGTTAACCAAACTTTATGATAGTAAGTTGACAATACGTTCTTCATATGCTAAAAACGATTAAAATTTGTAATAAGTGTAGATGGGGCGAATAATAGTAATAATTAAACACGCGGCCACGATTTTCCAAGTGAATTCGAAGAAGCATGTCGCGTCCTACAAACTGGTACCGGTAGGAACAGTGGTTGTTCAAGTGCGCTTCTTACCATAATTATAAATTCGAAGGTGTACAAGAATAAAATAATAAACATGTAACATAATAAACATTTATTGGAAAAAAAATAGTCCCGCTGTGTTTCTTGCTGGTTCTTCCCAGGACAGAGGTTTTTTTTTGCAAACCAGTGGTAAATGAAAAAAATGACTTTCAATAAGTATTTGTTATAATCTACATTGAATAAAAAGTTTATGTTTCTGTTTCAAAAACATAATAAGAGCAAATACCAAAATAAGCTCTAAACAAAGATTTTATAAGTGCGCCGCTCAGATCCCCTATGACTGTGGTTCTGTGGTACATGACTTATATGGGTAATTTTTTTGTAAGAGACGACATAAAATAAAGAGGAGGAAGAAAAAATTAGTCTTTTAATAAAAAGCAAAAGCCACCTAAAAATAATAAAATAATTTGCGCATAACAACTTCAGAAGTCGGTACTAAAGCATAGTTTAAAAAATAATTGAGAAATGAATACTTTTTAGTTCTTTGAAGTAGGCCTTCATGTTTTATTTAAATAAAACTAATATTTCTGCTTTTTTGAGTAAAATCTCGATGTTTTAATGTAAATATTTATGTTTAAAACTTCATTTTTTGTTATTCCACACCAAAATGTAAAGCGTTTTCTCCAAATTTTTATGAAAGTATAATCTATTTAATTTAAAAAAAATATGAACATATCCAAGGTGTAACATGCATACAAAAAATGCCGTATAATCTAATCTAATTGATTGATTGTTTTTGAAGTCGGCTAAAACACGAGAAATTAATTGGATAAAGCTTTTTTATATAGAAGGGTGATAAACGAACACACAGTCCTCTTGATGGTAGATGGGTACAGACATCAACATCTATCCCCCGATTAAGAAAGAAAAAAAATGCAGATGCGTTGTCACCCCTGAGGACTAAGGTATAATGCTCCGTTTTCGGTGATAAGGATGCGCCAGCCTTCCTGAAGAAAACATAAAACCGTTTAACACAACTTACGTTTCTTGTCGTATTTATTATTTTAGAATTACATCTCCAACCGTGTATCAAAATAACTGAAGTAGGTACATAAAATATAAGCGTAACAGGATCAGCTTTAAAACCCGCATTGAATTTCCTTTTAATCGCCAACGTTGAGAATATAACATCTGTTCCTGTTAAGATTTAACGTTATGAGTACAATATACTTACAATATTCAAACGTAATCTTTTCATATATATTGTATGTAAATTTTCAGAAAGCTGCTGTCTACAGAATTAATTTATGAAATCAATGAAATCAACGAACAGCCTAACTCATTGGCACGGGCCTCCTTTTATTCCAGTTCACGTGATAAATCAACACTTAAAACATTGGTGCCCGCGGAACCAAAGCCCGATTATTCGTAAGAATATTAATAAAATTACAATGTAAAATACCTACAATTTGTGCACCGGAAACGAGGCGTTCTACCATAGTCCTTTACCTCAGGGTGGTAGCACATCTGCATTTTGATTCTTAATCGAGGACAGATGTAGGTAGGTGTGGGCTACAGCATTAGTTTTTATATAAAACTACAGCGACAGACGTTCCTGCGGCCCACTCGATGTCAAGCGGCTGCTGAAGCTGCAATCTCAAATAGAGGCACCGGACGCTTTGCCACGTTTGAGGAGTAAAATGGAATTAATAATTTGGAATAGCCTTACAGCCTTTTATTAATCTTTCTCTCTTCATCCTTCAATCTGAAAACAGAAGTGCAAGCGCTGCTGTTTGGCGGCAGGGTATTTGGCGGTAAGAGTGAGTACCTGCCTAGATGGCCTACCAACTAGTGAACTTACTACGGGATGCACTATGTGCTTGTTTGGCACTTCTATAAAAAACAAATTACATTAAGTTATATGGATAGTTTTAGTTTGTTGCACCTGGTATGTGACTATTCAAAATTATTTTCAAGTCTTGCCAGTATGTACCCAGAGTAAAATCTAAAACTTTTGGCCACTTGTATATCGTGCTGTCACTTTTGTTACATTTATGTGTCAAACTAATCATTTACCAATGAAACGAAAGATTTCCACCCTCAATTACAATAAAAAAAAAATTTGTGTGCGAAATTAATAGATTAGTGGTAACGGCAGTGGAGCCGATCTTTCCGGTTCAGTGCAGCGCTGCGCTCGACTGAGTGGCGAATCATCCAGTTCGTTCCGCTGTCTTCTACTCTTCAAATTGCGTGCAATCATCGTGATTATTAGGTTGCTCTTCCTGCATTGCGTATTATCAAAAGTAGTCAGCCTCAAGAATTTATAAAGTTAAGCTTAAATTGCATCACAATTGTAATTGTAATAAATGTGTATTCCAAATTGATTTTGATGAAATTTTTAAGGGGTACCTATGGGTTCACCTGGGTAGTTCTTAGCTATAGTTGGACCCGCCTGGTGACGGCTGTCGAGATTAGGGTTGCCACTTTTTTTAACAAATATATTATTATTCCCAAAAAAGATGCATAAATTTAGTACTTCTTAGAAATTCAGGAGTAAAAAGTACACATTTATTTTTAATCTTTATATATTTTTCCATACATATTTGTTATTGCTCTTTGCTTTGGTCATCAACCTATCTAACCACTTTACCTTCTATCTTAACTTTAAAATTATTAAAGTCTAGCAAAAAAATATTATATATAATAGAGTGTGAGCAATTTACATTCATATTAAAATAAATTAACAATTATTTTTTAATTAAATTAATACTTCTTCTATTATTTTCTTCTTTCACTTTTACACTTTTTTTAAATTCTTTACGTAAAACTTCTTGTCGAGATTCAGATATCACCCGTGTGAAAACGGTTCGGATCGCTGGTTCACATATAATATTGCTATCATTGTATGAACGATAAGTACTCGAATAAAGCACCATCAAAATACCTCTTCGCTTCGTCAATAGCTGCTGATATATTGTGCTATTAAGTAATATTAACAAAACAGCCTTCAACAGCATGGAGGACAAATATTTAAGAAGGCTTACACTTTAACAGACAGATGCTAAAGTGTAGACAAACAAAAACTGGAGTGTTTGTACTCTTATCAAGAATAACAAACGTAACTGAAGAAGAATCGAACAAATCAAAGCCAGATACATCAGGTACAGCAGGCATGGAGGATGACGGTGACTATTGTGTTGGTGTTTATTTTAGTTTCTTAAGTGTAAGTAAGTACTACATGTTTTCTTTGTGAAGGTTATATATTGTTTTGAGTGGAAATTAAACACATTATATCTGATATACTTACATATCATTTATGGGATTGAAATAAAACAAAATCAGTAACCTGATAAAGCCATGCTGTAGATGTATTATGATTTCAACAAGAATGAGTCGACTCGACCGGAGAAGTAACACGCTCTCATACAATACCAGCATAAAATAGCAGCTAATGGTGCTGTGTATCGTATGGTGAGTGTACGTGTAGAGGCTCGGATACCTATTTAACTGGAAACGAGGCATTCCAACTTAGTCCTCAGTGACAAACGCATCTGAATTTTCATTCTTAATCTAGAATAGATGTATATGGCAATGGGCCTATTTTATATAAAAACGTACGTTTAAAATCACAAATTTACACACATTCTAAATTCATGTGTCTGTGTACAAGTACTCAATTATTGAACACTAAAGAATAAATTGATCTAAAGGCACGGAAAATGAAATGAGTAACAAAGAGTGTCCTTGCATACGATATCCACAAATGTATTATTGCTATCGTACGACGCAGGGAGGCCGGTGCGCCGTCTCAAGGCGAACCACTCGCACTCGCGGCAGTTCACCTCTGCTAATGGCTTTTATATACAAATAGGTTAAATTATACTTTTAGTAAAAAGCAAAAGTCGAAATAAAAAGTATAATCTTATTACTACATAACTAATGTCCTCCAGACCGAATTTCAGTGTTCAGTCTCAACAGAGACAAGCCATCTGCGCTCGACGGGATTATAGTGTCCGAGTGCATGCGCAAGCACAAGTACACTCTCTATTCCCTCACTTTCATAGTCCGATGGAATGGTAATCTTACACGACCGGAGAGGTCAGTCGCGGAACCAACGCCTTTAAGTGCTTTCTGGAGCACGGGGGTCAAACATTACATTACAACATATACCATATAATAACTTCAGAAGCCGGTGTCAAGACGTAGTAAACAGAAGTATTAAAGCTCCGTTACTTCAGAAGCTATTATAAGAAAATTATTTTATCCCTTAAAGTTCCATTTAAGGCTTTTCACTTTTAGTTTAGAGCCTAATTTTTGACCCTTTTGAGGGATTTTTTGTCTAAGGGATATAATATGTGATATTCCATACTTCACTCGTAATTAGTATCAATAGTTACATTTTTTTTTTATAGAATAGGGTGACAAACGAGCACACAGTCCACCTGATGGTAAGTGGTTACTGTGGCCCATAGACATCTACATCTATCCTCGATTACGAATCAAAATGCAGATGCGTTGTCACCCGTGAGGACTAAGATGGAATGCCTCGTTTCCAGTAAAAAGGGTCTCCGGTTCTCTACACTCACCATACGAAATACAGCAGCATTAAGCTACTATTTCACGCTGGTATTCTGTGAGAGCGTGGTCCTTCCCCGGTCGAGCCGACCCATTCGTGCTACAACTATACTACTAATATAACTGTAGCATGGCTCTACCACGTAGATAGACATTATAACTTTTATCCCTAATTTTCCACCCTTGTTACGTTTTATCTACATGTATGTGGGAATAAACCTGACCCTAAGCGATACATAAAGAAGCATCAAAATTATTTTTCAAATAATGGATATATATATATATATATATATATATATATATATATATATATATATATATATATATATATACATCGCAACATATACGTACCAATAAAGAAAATACGGTCGAATGTAGAAACTTCTTTTTCACGTGTTGACGTCACGCTACAGCTACGTTATGGTTGTAGCACGAATGAGTCGGCTCGACCGAGGTAGGACCACGCTCTCATAGAATACAGTGTAAAATAGCAGCTATGAAATACAGCAGCATTACTGATGTATTTCGTATGGCGAGTGTAGAGAACCGGAGACCCTTTTTGCTGGAAACGAGGCATTCCATCTTCGTTCTCAGGGGTGACAACGCATCTGCATTTTGATTCTTAATTTAAGACTAAGACAGGCATGATAATAATTATACTGATAATTTAATTAGCCTACTTATTTTATTTTTGAAATAAAATAAGTAGGCTAATTAAATTATCAGTGTCTTAAAAATTTGGACGACTAACTACGAACTGCAAAATTAAAAAGTCATTAAAAAGTCACAAGAACAATGTAAAATTTTGTGATTATATTTTGCAAATATATGATTATTACACACATAACGTTTGTTTAAAGTTATGATATTTACCTAATCATTGTATTTCGGACATTTGTATTCTTCAATATTAAAAATTCTACGATTCGTCGTCAACATTTTTAAAAATTATTTTTCTGTTGAACCACTTTTGTATTATATAGTATACTATAACTAATGTTTTTGGGAAATCAAACAAAATTTATGATTAATTTAAAATTTTATTTTCAAGCAATAACCACTTGTAAAAAACCCACACTTCGTCACAAGAACAATGTAAAATTTTGTGATTATTTTTTGCAAATATATGATTATTACACACATAACGTTTGTTTAAATTTATGACATTTACCAAATCATTGTATTTTGGACATTTGTATTCTTCAATATTAAAAATTCTATCATTCGTCGTCAACATTTTTAAAAATTGTTTTTCTGTTGAACCACCTTTGTATGCGATCACTTCGCCTTTGCACAAATTTCTAATATACCAATTTAATATGGGAATGATGTTCTCTTGTTTGTAGACACATTTTAATTCTTCGGTCACATCAAAATATGGAATGCCGTGCACGTGTGTTTCACAATAACGAACGAGGCCTAAACAAATAATGATCGATAAACGAATCATTTTTATTTAATAGTTTTACGTCTAGAATAGCCATTTCTCTACATTGAAAATGTTTATGAGGATATGTAATGTAAAATCCGTCCATGTCGATAATGTATCTAATATTTTTTATATTTTGTGTCATTTTGAACCAAAATGTTAAAAGTATTTACACGTGACTAAAATATGTTTGTTCCAACAAACTTCACATAACAATTCATTCTTCATTACTTCCCATCATCCCATTTCTTCCTTCTGCTCTTTTCTTCCTGTAATTTAAGAAAACAGAATCACATTCACTAATGATCAACTAATGACTGTCATTGTTAAAAAAGTATTTTTTAACTTTTTACTTTCTGCTATTGTCTTTGTATTTATGGCTAGGAAATGTCCGCGGCGCGGTCTCAATGCGTGTTGGCGAACTTCGCAATTTTCCTTCGAAATTTTCTCAGACATGCAGGTTTCCTCACGATGTTTTCCTTCACCGCCGAGCAGGTGGTAAATCAGCACTTAAAATTGCAATTAACAATTTAATTGGTGCCGGCGGGGATCGAACCCGCGTCGCGTACTGTAAAATTTACAGCTTGCGCTAACCATCTGAGCTACCACGGCTTAATCATATACATACACACACACACACACACACACACACACACACACACACACACACACACACACACACACACACACACACACACACACACACACACACAAATATTTAAATATAATTTGTTAACACTAAATCATACACACGTAAGAAAATAACAGAAAGAAAAGTAAGTTTGGTAATAGAATAAACACATCTATGGCCTTTGATGCCTTGAAGTAACACAAATATAGTATTGATAGATCCACTGCGGTTAAACGACCATACACTAACTCTATGACTGCAGTTGCTTGGTCTTATATAGTACCAGTAAGTAATAATTCTAATCTAAAGAATTTCTACAGTGGAATTGATAATAACTTTATGCGTCAACAAGCTTATCTAACATTCTGTTGTTTATCTCAGTATTACTTCGTATCGTCTTGTTCAGTGTATCGATGACTCAAATACGTACAAAAATAAAACAAAATAATGCAATTTAATATTTAGAAATCACTATAATTGATCATTCCTATGTTAGTCATTGAGTAGATTGTACTATAATAATCTACTAATAGCAGTAATATCATGGATACACTAGATGTACAACAACATCTGAAAAAGATTCACCCCAGTCTAGAAAATAATGTTTATGCTGCTAATAGACTGCCCATGTACACCCACGTACCAACGTATATACCTAGTCAGGTCATAAGTATTGTCACACAGTAAAAACTTTTCTTTTAGAATGCTGGCCACAAAAAAGTTTATTGAATTCGAATTTCGAATTGTTCATGAAAATAAAACTGTATACTTTTTAGAATTTTACTAATTTTTTAATATTGAGTGGACGTTTAAAGAAGACCGTGTTGCAGTTATTGCATTGCATCGTTGCGGTTCCGCGCCAATTCAAATTTTTGACATACTGAAAAATTTGAATATAACCAAAAGATTCGTTTATCGTACCATCAAACGATACAATGAAGACTCTAGTGTAGATGACGGGTCAAGAAGTGGTCGCCCTCGGTCTGTTAGGACTCCAGCAGTGATAAAAGCTGTGAAGGCGCGAATTCAAAGAAACCCCAAACGTAAGCAGAAACTGTTGGCCCTTCAGATGGGGTTAAGCAGAACCACGGTGAAAAGGGTGTTAAATGAAGACTTAGGGCTTCGAGCATATCGAAGAAAAACAGGACATCGTTTGAATGCTCGTCTAATGGACCTGAGACTGAAGAGATGTCGCGCTTTGTTGAAGCGGTACGCGGGAAAAAAATATCGGGAAATTCTTTTGTCGGATGAAAAATTTTTTACCGTAGAAGAGAGCTACAACAAACAAAATGATAAGGTGTACGCACACAGTAGTGAAGAAGCGAGCAACCGTATTCCGCGTGTCCAACGAGGTCATTTTCCATCCTCGCTCATGGTATGGCTGGGAGTTTCTTATTGGGGCTTAACAAAGGTACATTTTTGTGAGAAAGGTGTAAAAACGAATGTAGTTGTGTATCAAAATACAGTCCTGACGAACCTTGTGTAACCTGTTTCTCATACCATGTTCAATAACAGGCACTGGGTATTCCAACAAGATTCGGCGTCAGCTCATAGAGCGAAGAGCACACAAGACTGGCTGGCGGCGCGTGAAATCGACTTCATCCGGCACGAAGACTGGCCCTCCTCCAGTCCAGATTTGAATCCGTTAGATTACAAGATATGGCAACACTTGGAGGAGAAGGCATGCTCAAAGCCTCATCCCAATTTGGAGACACTCAAGACATACTTGATTAAGGCAGCCGCCGATATTGACATGGACCTCGTTCGTGGTGCGATAGACGACTGGCCGCGCAGATTGAAGGCCTGTATTCAAAATCACGGAGGTCATTTTAAATAAATTATAGTGTCATAAGAATCTATGTTTTGTTAAGTTCATTTTGGTATATAAATGGTTACATAATGAATAAACTTGTTTCAATTATTTTATATTAAACATGTGATAGAATTTATGACCTGACTAGGTAATATGCAATTTGGGTACAGATGATAAACCAGGGTCACATTGGGTAGCTTTGTATATCGATACGAATGACGTCGGTCAATGTTTTGATTCATACAGACGAGCACCTGTACGATATCATCTAGAGTTTTTTAAAAGAAATTGTAAAAGATGGAACTGGAATGTTCATAGGATTTAGAAAGAGTGGACTTCAGTTTGTGGCGAATATTGCTTAATGTATTTGCTACATAAGTTTCAGGGATGTTCAATGCATAGTTTTACGAGTATTTTTACAGGGAACACATTGTACAACGATATTTTAGTGGATGAGATGTTTCGCTACTATTTTATAGATAATAAGTAATAAGATTTTGTATTTTATAAATAAAAATTTTAATAAAATTGGGTAATGTGTTTTATTAATGAGTCAGATTAGTGTAGATAGGAACAAAGGAGTATAATACAATAGCACCACGCTGAGGAAGAATAGATAATGACGGTATTGAACGAACAATAGATAAGTAGATAAGAACAATGGAGCGCTAATGACGGTGGAGGCCCGCACCGGATATCAATTAGATAAGAGTTAATTGATCTGCTCATCTCCGGAACCGTGCATCCTACGCAAAAATGGACCGCAGATTCGTGATCAGAGCATGCCAAAACTTTTTTTTTTTTTTTTACGATCGTGAGTCGACGAACGTCGTACTTGTACCACTTCTGACTCAGTGCGCCAGAACTGGTACAACCTAACTACTGCCATACGCTCTCGACGTGCAGTCAACCTGATATACCGGTCTTCCCGGACGGTTGTAGCTCGCGCTCTTCCTGATCCAGATCTCCTCGCGACACTACCTGTCTATATAAAACATTCCCACGCGTTTCGAATAGCTCGTCGCGACACACCAAGACATCTTGCCTCTGATCTCTGAGATTCTCCCTCCTGAAGCATAAACACTGCTCTTGTTGCTGTATCCACATCCATATGACGCCGAGAGCCAGGCATAATGATCGCGAGTAACACAGAAATCAAGTCAAAATGAAAAAAGTAGACGTGCGACTGTAACATTCAGAATGTGACTGAGGGTATAAGTGACTGAGAATTTGAGTAATAAACGTTTTTTGGAGTACTTCACTTTTTTTGTCTATCCACCATTGAATTCCTGACTTAAAACATTGATAACGTTAGATAAACATGTCAACAATACTTCGAAATGTTTAACTTCACTATTCTACAACCCAACAATTTTTTTTAGACGAAATTCGAGATTAACTTAGAGTGGGCCCTATTTTGTTTTGAGTAGTTTACATTCTTTTATACAACTCTCCTTATAATAAAGAGTTACCACAAATTTAATAAAGACAATTAACAACGCATACACCGCCCGAGGAAGCAGATGCTTTGAGTGCTGACTGAGCCCGCGACAAAGATGCGACAGAATTGAGCGCACAGCCCAATGAATTACACTCTGGATAGCTTCCAATTTTTGCCCGACTGCCTGAGAAGGCGGGTAATGTGTTTAAGAGTATGTAGAATCGGAACATCAGCCATCATAATTGTTGTAAATGTTATCATTCCGCTAATAAAAACTGACCTACCTTGTGATACAAGTCACTGCCACTGTCTTTATACTTTTACCTTTTTTTTCCACCAACTACATCTTTTTTGTAACATAGAATAGACAACAAGTGACATCGAAAAAGATACAATTATATTAGATTAAGATAAGCGTCTTAAGTATCGTCACTAAGTAATTGATCATGTTTAAGACAAAAACCATTAAAAAAAAATATTATTCAACTATTTTTATACAACTAAGTGTGACAAACAGATCACACAATGGTAAGTGGATGCTGTGGCCTACTCACACCGATCTATTTTAAATTAAGAACCGAAATATATTACAAATGCATGCGTTATCTCCCTTGAGGTTTAAGGTGGATGTCTCCTAAAATCTATTACCATTGGATTTATTTTAAGCCAGATCTTTAGCGCCTCGTACAAGTCAACTGCCGGACACGAAACTCTTCCACAGTTTAGGTTTGGCTTAATCATCACGCTTGGCAGACAATTAGGTGTCAGACCGCCAGTCCTGCTATTTTACGCCGTGCGTAAACAGGATGGTTACATCATCGGTAGGCTGTAGGAGGAATCATATATAAGAAGACATACAATCTATATGGAATACTAATCTCTTATGACGCCACCACACAGAAAAAATATTAAATGGATTGTCTGCAATGTTGATAATGCCACCGCACGCAATAGCGTATTAAGGCATTTTGCAGCAAAAGTTTTATACGTGGTAGAGCTTCACTGCAATTATATTTATGGTTGTAGCACAAATGGGTTGGCCAGACTGGCGTGGAACACACTCACAGATTACCAGTGTGAAATAACAGCTTAATGCTGCTGTGTTAACTATGGTGAGTAAATAGAACCGGGGACCCTTTGTACTAGAAACGAGGCATTCCATCTTAGTACTCAGAGTTATCAACGCATCTGCATTTTGTTTCTTAATCTATTATAGATGTAGATTTCTATGGCGGACAATATCCACTTAGCAATTGGTGGATTGTGCTAAGTGGATACTGTCCTTTATTCTATGAAAAACGAATTTAACTTATAATTATTTCTTATTCTCTTACAAAATCTTATACAATATATTTCCATTGTCTTCCAGGCTGACCCATTTTTTGTGCCACGGCTGTAACTCGAGCGTGGCCGCTCTTAGTAACCGAACTGAACTCGAGGACCTATAGAAATCTTGACTACGAAATATTTTTGAAATAATAATAGTGCTTACGTAGTGTTAACTTAAGACGAAGCATTATTATTCGACACTGTTAGATAAGTTTTTTTTAAACTTAATTAATAAACAATAAATTGCTGTCAACACTAAGACCGTCCATTGCTTACTTCTTTTGTATATATAAATTCTGTAATTTTTGTATGGTGTGCAATAGAGAATATTAAATAAATAAACAAGTTGAGATTCCACCTGATGGTAAGTGGCTGCTGCAGCCCATGGTCACCTGCAACTAGCTTCAAACATAAAATGCGGACCGCGAATAAATGCACCTCCATTCATCGAATAGTATAGGACTATGACACCACTAACGAAAGTGAAATTTTGATATAGGTATCTGGAATTTGCTTGTTTAAAAACACGATTGTATAATTTTGACTCGATCATAATTATTTGTGAAAACACCTCTAAAAATCACTATAGGTGAAATTACAACGAAATTACTTAATCTATATGTTTGGAAATCACACAAATATATTCATAACATCAATATTCATAATTTACATGCTCATTATTTTGATTATTTAAATCAATAATTATTTAAAAATATTTTAATATTCTGAAAATTTCTAGCCATTCTTAAGCTGCTTCAGTTAGAGCAATATATGATTTAAAACGTAGTTTTAAATCATATATTGCTCGTAAAGTAGTTTTAAAGCGAAACAAAAAAAGTGATATTCATTTTGTAAATACTAGGAACAGACACAAGCTAGTAGTACCAGTTACTCGACTCCACCGAGTCAGTAATTCATTCTTGGGGCAATGTGTACGCTTTTACAACAAAATCCCAGAAAATATACAAAATTTGTGTGTCATACACAAAGTTCAAAAATTTTATTAAACTAAGTTTGTATAAAAGGGTTATTATAATATTAAGGAATTTATGGACGATAATAACCCCTGGGAAGGGTGATCGCTACCAAGCTATTTTTAATTTGTTTTGTGTTGTTAATTGTAACGTATATTATTGTAAGCTAACAATGGTAGAGCCATGCGGCAGCTTTGCTGTTGCACGTATGGGCCGGCTCAAACCGGGGTGGTACCACGACCTCACAGAATACCGGCGTGAAGTGGAAGCTCTGCTTCCGCGTTTCGTCTGGTGAGTGCAGGTGGCCGGAGGCCCAAATCCCCCCCCCCCCCATCAACATGGTAGCGGAATTAAATAAAGATAGACTACCCCAGGAGGGTACCAGCACCCCTGGAGAATCCCTCGCTGAGCATCCACGACCATGTTTCTCCACTTCTGAGCGTGGGTGCTCAGGCTGCCCCGCGTATTCTGGGGGGGGGCGAAATTCCGCTCAAGACTACAACTGCTCGGGGCAAACGGAGCAACAAGACCAAGGCGACCCCTGCCACGCTGACCGTGAATTTCTGCAATATCAGGGTACTTCACTCTAACCTAAACGCCGTTCACTACCATCTCGAGACGGCGAGGCCGACTCTGCTCTTTCTGACCGAGACGCAGGTGTCCTCTCCGGCTGATGTCTCGTATCTCTCCTACCCGGGGTACAAACTGGAACACTCCTTTGTGCTTCGGGCTGGAGTTTGCGTTTACGTCAGAGAGGACATCTGTTCTCGACGCCTCGGCAGACTTGAAGGTTCGGACCTGTCCATCCTTTGGCTACGCGTAGACAGCGACGACCATCCGCGCGTTTACGGGTGCCTCTATAGGTCCCATAGCGGTAATGCCGAAACAGACCGACTCTTCGACCACGTCCAAATGGCTGCAGACTCGTTGCTACAGCAGATCCCCTCCGCAGAGATCGTGATCCTCGGCGACTTTAACGCCCATCACGCCGAATGGTTTGGTTCACGTTTAACCGATCATGCGGGGAGATCTGTTCATGATTTTGCCTTGGCATATGGTCTGACACAACTGGTTACTTCGCCTACGCGGATTCCAGATGTGGAGGATCATGCACCTTCCCTGTTGGACCTTCTGCTGACCTCTCACCCGGACGGATATCAGATTTCCGTCGACGCCCCTTTAGGCTCCTCGGACCATTGTCTGGTCCGGAGTGTTGTGCCACTCACGCTGAAATCGCGGTTGCATTCTGCAGGCTACCGCCGTGTTTGGCACTATAGGTCAGCCGATTGGGATGGGATGCGGTCTTTCTTTGCATCCTACCCTTGCGGGCGGGTTTGCTTCTCGCCGGATGATCCCAACGTTGTTGCGGATTCTGTTACTGATGTGGTACTTCAGGGTATGGAACTTTTTATTCCTTCCTCTGTGGTGCCCATTGGAGGCAAATCTCAGCCATGGTTTGGTTGTTCCTGTAAAATAGCATCATGCTATAAGCAGGAGTGCTATCAAGCCTGGGTTGATGCATCAGCGTCCCGGGATGTAAACACCAGCGCCCTAAAAAAGAAGTATAATTCCGCCTCTAGGTCCTTCAAAAGAGTCATTGCCAAGGCAAAGTCAGAGCACATAGGCAGAATTGGCGAGAGACTAGTTCGCCTTCCTTCTGGAACCCGTGCATTCTGGTCTCTCGCCAAGGCTGTCCAGGGGAATTTCTGTCAGCCATCTCTTCCATCTCTGCACAGGGAGGACGACTCACTGGCCCATACTGCAAAGGAGAAAGCCGATCTTCTAGGCTCCTTCTTTGCGTCTAACTCGACTCTCGATGACGGGGGGAGTACGCCGCCGACCATCCCGCGGTGTGAGTGCTCCATGCCGGAAGTGCAGTTCACACAGCACTCGGTTCGCAAAGCACTCCTCTCCCTGGACATCCACAAGTCGAGTGGGCCTGACGGAATCCCCCCAATTGTGCTGAGGACGTGTGCTCCAGAGTTGGCACCGGTTTTAACGCGTCTTTTCCGGTACTCCTACTCCCTAGGCGTAGTCCCAAAATCATGGAAGACGGCTTTCGTCCACCCGATCCCTAAAAAAGGCGACCGCTCAGACCCGTCCAACTACCGGCCAATCGCCATCACCTCCTTGTTCTCCAAAACAATGGAGTCCATTGTAAACTGCCAGCTCATGAGGTATCTTGAGGATCACCAGCTGATTAGTGACCGCCAATACGGTTTTCGCCGTGGTCGGTCAGCTGGTGATCTTCTGGTCTACCTCACTCACAGATGGGCGGAGGCAGTAGAGTTCAAGGGGGAGGCATTGGCCGTTAGTTTGGACATTGCGAAGGCCTTCGATCGGGTTTGGCACAAAGCGCTTCTTTCGAAGCTCCCTTCCTATGGGCTTCCCGAGAAATTGTGCGATTGGATCACCAGCTTTCTTGCAGATCGGAGCATCAAGGTCGTTGTAGACGGTGCAAGCTCCGATTGCAAGCCTATTAATGCTGGTGTTCCACAGGGCTGCGTGCTATCGCCAACGCTGTTTCTTCTGCATATCAATGATATGTTGCATACCCGTAACATTCATTGCTATGCAGATGACAGCACTGGTGATGCTCTTTACACCGGCCGAGCCAATATTTCTCGGGAAAACGTCTCCGAGTACCGGGACAAACTTGTGTCTGAAGTCGAGTCTTTGCTGAACAGAGTCTCGGATTGGGGACGACTAAATCTAGTCCAGTTTAACCCCCAGAAGACACAAGTTTGCGCGTTAACTGCTAAAAAGAACCCCTTTGTCGTATCCCCTCAGTTTCAAGGCACTCCCCTTGTTGCCTCAGCCAGTATCGGAATCCTCGGCGTCGACATATCGAGTGACGTGCAGTTTCGTGGTCACTTGGAAGGGAAGGCCAAATTGGCCTCTAAAAAGCTTGGCGTGCTCAGCAGAGCGGGACAGTATTTCATGCCGGCACACCGCCTGCAACTTTACAAGGCGCAGGTTCGGCCGCACATGGAATACTGTTCCCATCTCTGGGCTGGGGCTCCCCAGTACCAGCTCCTTCCACTTGACCGCATCCAGCGCAGAGCGGCTCGAATCGTCGACGACCGAGTGCTTTCCGATCGGCTCGATTCACTGGCATTGCGAAGAGATGTTGCATCTCTTTGCGTATTTTATCGCATCTATCACGGGGAGTGCTCTGAGGAATTGTTCGGATTAATCCCAGCCGCCAAATTTCGTGAACGCACGACACGGCAAACGTCCCGATACCATCCACACCATCTGGATGCTTGGCGGTCCACCACTGTACGTTTCACAAGGAGTTTTCTTCCACGTACAACCTCTCTGTGGAATAGTTTATCACCGGCGATTTTTCCGGACCGATACGACCTGGGGACCTTCAAGAAAAGAGCTTACTCCTTTCTAAAGGGCCGGCAACGCACCCGCAATTCTCCTGGTGTTGCGGTTGATCATGGGCGGCGGTAGTCACTTAACATCAGGTGAGCCGCATGCTCGTTTGCCCCCTCTTCTATAAAAAAAAAAAAAAAAGCTACTACTTCAAAAAAAAATTGTCCCGTTGGGTTTCTTGCTGGTTCTTCTCAGGACCGAGGTGTTTTTTGCGAACCAGTGGTAAATGAAAAAAGCGAATTTCAATAAGTATTCTTTACAATCTATATTGAATAAAGTATCTGTTTCTGTTATATAGGCTGTTTTTGTTATATATCCCTCCTATACCCTTCAGACCGGAACACATCAGCGCAAGCACTGGTATTTGGTGGTGTGGTTTTACCACCTAGTGTTTCAGATAATCTATCGTGATAGATTTACGCAGCATATAATACTGTTGTGTTTCGCATGGCACTGAAACAACAAGGAACTGAAAACACTTATTAGTAACGAGGCAATACATAATGATTGGAAGAAGGATACACGTAGGTTTCTCTGGGCCACAGCGTCCACTTACCATCGCATCGGGTGGACAGTGTGCTTGACAGTCACCCATATATCTATAAAAAAATAAAGGTTCCATACTATTTTATTATATACGTACATAATCTCTCACGTGTCACGTCACTTCAGCGTGGATATGGTGGAGGCGTCCAGAGGGATAGGTGGAGACTACGGACTCCCATTTGGAACGATTCTGACATACCTCTCTCGCTTTTTTCATATTTATATATCTACGCATACAGTTGAAGGGGACCAACTTAAAAGGAATACTTATAATGGTCCAACTTCAACTTATCATCAATTTGGTCGATAAACTGCCGTCTAGAGCATCCTTTCCGATAATGCCACACACTTCTGCAGCTTAAATTTGCTTTATCACTCTCTTTTCATTAATTCTTTCGATTCGATTTAATTATATTATATAAATAAGATCCAATCTACAATTCTACGCGGTAGATCCACGCTAAGGCTATTAAGTTGAAGCACGAATGGGTCGGCTTGACCGAGGAAGGACCGCGCTCTCACATAATACCAGCGTAAACTGTACTCTTCATTTGTTGGGCGCTGGCAGAATAACAGCGTTGTGGGCAACTGCAACATTTATGCTGAGCTAGAGCCCATTCATTACCACACTATGTAATTATGGTTATTTCTGTGTGTGTACTGCTTACTGTAATTTTATTGGTGATAATGAATAAATGTTTTATTGTTATTATTATTATTCATAGAGTAATCACATCTGGTTGGGCTGGATAAATATACAAAAGAAAAAAATAAATATACTTAAATATATACTTAATATACTGACATAAATAAATAAATAATACATAAATAAAATAAAAATATTTATTTATGTATTATTTAATAAATAAAATTATTATTATTATGTGGGGTATCTATATAGTTAAATATATATATTATTATTAAACTAGCAGCTTAACGTTGCTGTGTTTGGTATAGTGAATGTAGAGCCGTAGACCCTTTTTGACTGGAAACGAGACATTTCATCTTAATCCTCAAGGGTGTCAAAGTATCTGCGTTTTTATTCTTAATCGAGAATAGACGTAGATGTCTATGAATCTCAGAATCCACTTATCATCAACACTTACTCACTCGTTAAAAAAATGAATAATGCCGCGCACTCAGTGTACATGAAAGATGTTTACCTGAAACAAAGACAAAAGAAATGAGTCAACCTTAAAAGTTTTTTCACAATATTATTTATAAGCGTCACAATATACATTACGTATATGATTACGATCTCTCTGACGCGGCTGAGGTATACTGATGAAGACACTGCTACAGGGGACTGCTAAAGCGCGACAATTTATTTTTGAAACACATAATACAATAATCAAAGGTTAATTAATAATACCTGACGTTGCTTTGCGCAATTTCATTATATTGTAGACGTGAAAATTATTTAGCTTCAATCTGAGTTTATTAATAAAACGACGTGTACTGCCTCGCTTGAAGAGTTTACACCTGTCTTTATTCTGTTTTGCATAATAAAAGAAAAAGAGTAACATATTCTCACTTCAGGTATAATTACAAATTTTAATAACTCTAGCTGCAAATAAATTTTGTCGATTACAGCAACAAATTCAAAATTTATTCGTGAATACAGATTGGACAAAATAGATCTTTGAAAATAATTACGTTTGCTGCATTCAGCCCTTAGGTAAATGATATTATATTATATGTAAAATTCGAACTACTACACTATTTCAATTAAATTATTTCATTTTAATATATTAGAATTGCACATAAATTGTATTGTCATTTAATATACAATAATACATAAACATTCATCACTGTCACCCAAAGGGGTAGGCAGAGCCTACTCGCATCCTCCACATCCATATACCTACGCATACATCCTCGTCGGTTAAGGGTACTCCTAATTTGGTCCATTTTAAATATATCGCCAATTTGTTCGATAAATTTTCGCCTAGGACTTCGTCAGAATTTTCTTTTTCACAGAAGGGTTTATTAAGACAGAAAGGGAGCCCTTTTTTGTCTAGGAGTCCTCCTGGCCAGGTAATACCCTATTAGCTTCTTCTGTCGCTAAATTGCAGTGGCTGCACTAGTGTGGGTATAGAGAGCCGGTATAAATAGGCTGTGAGGTATTGTTTGTTTCATATTAATTAATACATGCATGGGACACGATCATAGGTTCGCTGGTAGAGAATGGCTTTAGGCATTAAGTCCGCCCTTTGTATCATTTTTTTCTAATGGGACGCAATAAAGATTTTAAAATAAAAATAAATAAATAAATGTCCTTACATTGAAGTATCAAAATGGAAGAGAGAAAATTGCGTGTTGCAATAAAAGAAACAGAAAAACAATTTTTATTCTTTTATGTGTTTTACAGACATTCCATTATAATCCTTAACGCTGACAATGCATTTAGGATAAAATAAAAAACGTTAACCAATTAAAAACACAATTGTAGAATAAAGTAGTTCAATTATTTCAGTATTCAGTCATATTATAATTTATCGAATGTGTAACTTTTATCTGGAGATTTTTTAAATCAGACTTAAGTCGTAAAAAAAGTAAATGTAAAAATATTTTATTTGGTTAGTGATTCATTACTAAATATAAATCTATTCCTTTTGCCACTACAGCGAAATTCATTCAAACTTATTGTCTTCCAATAAATCTTTGTAGAGCAAAGTTATTAGTGCTGCAACAAAGTTTCGGAACTTCCACGTTCGACGGATGCACCTTCCAATGCGCTCAATATAATTCTTGCGAACGATATCTTAATGCGCAACATAATATGCTCGCAACAGTCACAAAATTACCCAACCGAAGC
Source organism: Parnassius smintheus behrii (assembly GCA_036936625.1). Classification (NCBI taxonomy): domain Eukaryota; kingdom Metazoa; phylum Arthropoda; class Insecta; order Lepidoptera; family Papilionidae; genus Parnassius; species Parnassius smintheus. Next base: position 45,210,185 of record JAUPFT010000018.1, on the reverse strand, counting down.
GAGATAAAATAAGCGAAACTAGCGCCAAGTTGGTCATATTAGGCTGTCCGTGGTAAACAATTTTTGTATAACAATTAACAAATAAGCCTAAGGTCTACAAAGAACGTACTAAATGTATAATAATATGTATTTTTTGGGTTAGGTTTCTAGATGGTAGAGCCATGCTGTAACTATATTACAGTTTTAGCACGAATAAGCTGGCTCACCCGGAGAAGAACCACGCTCACAAAGAATACCATCGTAAAATAACAGCTTAATACTGCTGTATTTTGTATGGTGAGTGTAGAAAACCGGATACCCTTTTTTACTGGAAAATTACATTAATAGACATTAATAAACATTCCATCTTAGTTCTCTCTCATCTGCATATTGATTATTAACTTGATTATTTATTATTTATTGATTGATTATTAGCTGAGTGAATGTAAGTTCGTTGATTACACTAATTTAAAAAAAATCAAAACTGCGTCAATGGCACCAACTAGAAAAATTCATAGCAACGAAGCACGATAAACAGGATACTAAGTAAATTTAAAGCGACGCCGAAAGTTAGCAGAAACAAGACAATAGTGATTGTAAAATGCTCACTAACATACACATAATATGCACGTTCTACGAACAAGCTAATAAATTCCGCAATGATAACATAAAAATAAAATTATCGTATCACAAATTACACGTTAATTAAGGTTTCACCCATCTCCAAAGTTATAAACTCTAGTAAAACTTATAAATATATTGTACCAATTTATACAAATAACGTATTATTTTATTAAATATTTACTTTTTTCATTATTTACATTGTCACCCGATTCCGAGCTATTTCCAAAATTTCAAGTCTAGCTCATCGGGAGGTTAGTTAAAAGCAATCTCTAAATTCGATTCGAACAAACATATGTACACGAAAGGAAGTTAATAAAAACGTGAAAATAAATAGTACTACAATACATATTACTTCCGCAATTTGCAAGTAAATGATGAACATCATCACAAATCGAGGTACTTTCTTTCCCATTGGTTTCCCAACTTATTGAGCTGTTGGAATGTATTTACTCTGGTTCTACTGCGGATATCCTCATTTCGAAGTTTATCACGCAGAGAAACTCGCAACGTAGCCCTCTCCGTTCTTCCCAACGCAGAATTTTTAAAATTTTGAGTTGTTTTTGAAAGTTGCTGCCCCTTGTAGATTACATTACATTTTGTAATCGGATGGAAACATAATTGTTGGCAAATTGTTCCATACATTTTCTGTACGCATTCATTTTCCTCTGTCGCCTCTTACGATAGCTATTACATTGGGGTGAGCGGACCTCGCTGGTGTAGTGATCATAAACGCGGTTGCAGATCACGAGGTTCCGGGTAGAGCCAAATCAGTATTGGGTTTTTCTGTCAAGAAATTTGCAGTCGCAACCCGGAGTCAGAAGTCAGTTGGCGATGTTTGACCCCCGTGGCTAGGAAAGCACGTATAGCCGTTGGTCCTGCGCCTGGTCTCTCTCGGTATCCGGTCGTGTCGGTTTGCCGTCCCATCGGACTATGAGAGTGAGGGAATAGATAATGCACTAGTGCTTGCCCATACACTCGCGTACTATAATCCTGCGCAGATGGCTAGTCTTCGTTAAGCGTGGCCATCACTGATTGTCAGGACATTATAATGACGTAATAGATTCTCCTTTGCTACCACTGCACACCGACACTACTACCATACTAAAACGATAATTTGACACAATTTATTCTTAGTTATTGGTAACTTAACTAGAAAACGCAAACAAGCTAACCGCAATCCTGTAATTAAGTTTTAATTATGCAAATTGAACATCGAGCTTGTGACCTATTTTAAAATTTATAGATTTTAAAATTAATGAACACTTCACATATTCCGTTATTATAAAGCTACCTAATATTCAATCTATATTAGTATAAAATTCGTATTTAAAAAAAAAGTAACAATCATACTAAAAGTACACTCGATGAAGTCAACTACAAATCCTTCAAAATAAAGAAGGCTAGATGCGTTATCGCCTCTGAAGACTAAAATGAAATGCCTCACAACCTGTAATTATGTTCGTTTTTTTGTAGGATAGTGGTGACAAGCGAGCACACAGTCCACCTGATGGTAAGTGGTTGCTGCGGCCCATAGACATCTACAACTATTCACGATTACGAATCAAAATGCAGATGCGTTGTCACCCGTGAGGACTAAGATGGAATGGAACTCGTTTTCAATAAAAAGTGTCTCCGGGTCTCTACACTCACCATACGAAACACAGCAGCATTAAGTTGCTATTCTACGCTGGTATTCTGTGAGAGCGTGGTCCTTCCCCGGTTGAGCCCAGCCATTCGTGCTACAACTATACCAATAATATAGCTGCAGCATGGCTCTATCATGGTTCTCTATACCGTTCATTTTGGAACACAGCAGTGAGTGCAACGCTATTTCGCGGCAAAACAAGAGGTTGGCACCTAGTACTAACCCAGACGAGCTTCTACGAAATAAGTACATAATTATACTTAATTATGTTTATATTGATATACTAAATACATCATTATAATGCCGTTCACAGTTCGCTCTGTCCAATCTCAGTATGATAAAATATTATCAAGCAAAAAATATGTGTGTGCATTCATACTATCCGGACTTGACTGTTAGTCAAGTATTGGTCAAATTCCATTCCATTATAATAAATCAGACCGAGATCGGACCGAGAACGAACTGTGAACGACAAATGAGGATCGGTCCTTATGGTATTGTTACCTATATAATATAGAATATAAAAATATTTACTATTTAATGGTATCGATACGAATCTATACAATATTATGTATCTTTCACTCTTTGGAAATGAGATTATCCTTAGGAGCTTAGGATCGTATGGTAGCGACAGCGCCACTGTCGTGTTTCGGGATCGGAATAATAAGCGGCTCGTACGGAAACGGTATATTTACAACTTCCTTAGGTTATACCGTTACATAATGAAAACCTACATTAGAGATATATCGATGCTTATATATGATATTACATGGCTGTATCGTTGGTCTAGTAACAGTGGTCGTGAACGAGACTGCACATCGTGTGGTCGCAGGTTCGAAACTCGAAATGGGAAAAAATAAGTTATTGGGTTGTTCTGCTAAGAAATTCGGAGAATATATTACTATTATATTAAACACATTAAGAATATGTTAATATTGTTCATTCGGTCCGTGATCTCGAGTACATGACATTCTTCAAACCATCTCAAGATTTGTATTCAACAGAACAGTACCAGATTTTTCAATTCCTTTACATACCTACTTTCCTGTATTCCCGTCTTAACTTTGAGTATTCCTAATTCAAATTATGCAATAAATTTTATAATTATATTATGTACCGCGCAGTGGCGGTGTAAGCAAATCCACTAGCCCACATGGTTCCGTGCGCGTCGTGAGGGCCGAGAGCGGGGAACAAATCAGGAGATGGACAGCATCGTCTTACTAATAACGACTAAAAATTAAAGATTGCGGTTGTCAACCAGCTTCCCTAAGCGTGGCAGCTATGGCGAATATCCTCCCTATTAGGCAATCTACGGGGAGGCCTACGAGGATGTTCAGCAGTGACCTTTATAACTTTGTGTAAAATAGCAGCTTAATGCTGCTGTGTGTCGTATGGTGAGTGTAGAGAACCGAAGACTCTTTTTACTGGAATCAAGGCATTCCATCTTAGTCCTCAGGGGTAACAACGTATTTGAATTTCGATTTTTTTTATAGGATAAGGTGACAAACGAGCACACAGTCCACCTTATGGTGGACCTTATAAGTGGTTGCTATGGCCCATAGACATCTACATCTATCCTCGATTACGAATCAAAATGCAGATGCGTTGTCACCCGTAAGAACTAAGATGGAATGCCTCGTTTCCAGTAAAAAGGGTCTCCGATTCTCTCCACTGATCATACGAAATACAGTAGCATTAAGCTACTATTTCACGCTGGTATTCTGTGAGAACGTAGCCCTTTCCCGGTCGAGCCGACCCATTCGTGCTACAACTATACTTCTAATATAACTGCAGCATGGCTCTACCACGTATATTTTCTATTAGATTCTTAATGGAGGATAAATGTGGATATTTAACAGCGACAGCAACCACTTACCATCAGGTGTACTGTGTGCTCGTTTCATACCCAAAGTTATAATATATGTACAACTTTCCTATCACATTTTTTGTAAAACTCAACGAAAGCAAACGAAATAAGAGTCCATCTTATTGTAAGCGACCACTGTAGTCCATGGTCACCTGCAGCCCACATCAACCAGAAGGATGTATTGTTACTTCTACGTAAAAGTAAATTAAAGAAAAGTTACAGCCTATATACGTCCCACTGCTGGGCACAGGCCTCCTCTCATTTCTGGGAGGGTTTTAGGGACAAGGAACAGTCCGCCGCGCTGCCCCAATGCGTGTTGGCGAACTTCACATGTCTTCGAAAAAATTTTTTTTTCTTATTTCTCAGACATGCAGGTTTCCTCACGATGTTTTCCTTCACCGCCGAGCATGTGGAAATCACCACTTAAAATTGCAATTAACAATTTCATTGGTGCCGGCGGGGATCGAACCCGGTTTGCTCGCGTATTGTAAAATTTACAGCGAGCGCTAACCATCTGAGCTACCACGGCTCTCACAGATACCTGCGTAAAATAGCAGCTTAATGTTGCTGTGTTTCGTATGGTGATTGCAGAGAACCGGAGACTCTCTTTACTGGAAACGAGGCATTTCATCTTAGTCCTCACATGTGCAAGTTGATTCGTAATCGGGGATAGATGTAGATGTGTATGGGCCGCAGCAACCACTTAAGATCAGTTGAACTGTGTGCTAGTTTGTCACCCTATCCTATAAAAATATTAATGGACCCTGCAGGTCATCCCTGGAACTTCCCGCTAAATAACTTACAGAAAAGGTATCAACACGCACAGTATTTTGTTAACTGGAGAAGACACATGGCATTTAATTCATGCTCAGTACCAAAACCTTACATTTATATGCTACCCATATAGGACTTCAAGTAACAATTATTGCACAAAGACACAACTCTTGTTAACCTCAAAGGGTTTTAAAATAAAATACCGCATTAGAAAAATCAAAACACCTGAAGGCTGACCTACAGTGGAATCCACATGCAAGGGACAAGTCTTGTGCGACAGTTATCTATTTAATTTTTTTTTCATCGAAATGTTATTTACACAAAACGAACGCTGTTATTCAAGCACAGAACCAGTAGCCGTAAAAGGAAAGCCACTGTAGCGAATGTGAAATTAAGTTAGGCAAAGCGAGCAGACAGGGACCGGTTTAGCGGGCCCTGTCACCAGTGCGAGACTGCAAAAAGTGTGGCAACCCACACCTGCACAGTCCAGTACACTGGTAATTCTCACTATTTATGTGACGTATTACCTATTTACATCTATAGTTTACATTATATTATCAAAACACTTATATTTAAGTTAATTAAATTGAAAAATCTATCTGTAATATGGAAGTAAATGGCTGCTATTAAGCTCGGGGCTTTTTTTATTTGCACGTTACTAAGATATGATAGATAACTAAATTCTTAAATTTTGTGTCTGTCTCTAGTGCTTGTGTCAATGGGGTCTACTCGGACTGGTTTGGCATCCAAAAAGATCTCAGACAGGGCTGTGTAGCTTCCCCTTGGCTGTTCAACCTATTTATGGACCGGTGCTTGCAAACTTTGAAAGATGAAGAATGTGGGTTAAGAATGGGCGAGTTAACCGTCAAATGCCTTTTGTATGCCGATGATCAAGTCATATTTGCGTCATCGGCGGCTGAGTTGCAAATGATGGTTACATTAATGAACTGGGAATTAAAAGAAAGGGGAATGAAAGTGAACGCAAGTAAGACGAAAGTGATGGTTTTTGAAAGAGAAGAAAGCAAAACGGTATGTGAAATAAGAATAGAAGGAGAGTTAATTGAGCAAGTGGACGAGTTTGTGTATTTGGAATGTGTATTTAGCAGGGATGGTAGATATGATAGGGATATAGAACGACGAGTAAATGCAGGGAATAGAGTGAATGGGGCACTACACTTTATTATGAAGAACCAGAATGTGTCAAAACAGGCACGTATGGTAATTCATAATGCTGTGAGTGCCTACTTTAATGTATGGTAGTGAAAGCTGGGTGTGACAGAAGAAGCACGAAAGTAGAATAAATGCTGTAGAAATGCGGTCTTTAAGGAATATGCTAGGGTTGAATCTGAATGACAGGGTGAGAAATTGCGTGATAAGAGATAAATGTGGTATGCAAGATGATGTTGTGACCAGGATTAAGAAAGAAATGCTTCGGTGGTTTGGTTATGTGGAAAGAATGAATGAGGAAAGAGTGACAAAGCAAATTTATATGGCAGATGTGAACGGCCGAGTCGGGAAGGGACGCCCTAGGAAAAAGTTTATCGACCAAATTGGCGATATTTTGAAAATGGGCCACGTTAGAAATACCCTTAACCGACGAGCATGTATGCGTAGATATATGGATGTAAAAGAGGCGAAAGAGGTATGTCAGGATCGTGCCAAATGGAAGTCCGTAGTCTCTGCCTACCCCTCTGGGTGACAGGCGTGAGTGTTTATGTTATGTTTGTGTCTGTCAGTCTGCATGATCATTCGAACTAATTATTATAATGATTTAATCGACTGTACTAACTACAAGAACGTATAAAGAGTGTCAAAAGAGATCTGCGCAGGGATACAGTTTCTTTTGTATAATCGAAAATCCGATAAATAATTATCTCATAAACTATAAGAGACATAAAAGTTCCGAACATTTACACAAAATGTAAAATTAGAAACAAGTGAAAATGTGAGTTTAAAATACTTAAAAAAAGCTATCATTGTTACTGTCACAAAAAATTAGTCTGGATTGATACAGTTACCTGTCCAGCGACATCGCCAAGGAAATCAATTAAATCACTTTAGTTGCCCGGGAGAGAACTATACCTAATAACATTAACGACATGATCTAAAATAATATATGCTATATGAATAGATAAGGAAACACATAAAAACTTAATGGATTTGTTTAATAAAACAATAATAATTAAAAATATCATATTCAAAGCGTCAGACAAAGAACAAGTGGTTTTGAATTCTAACTGGACTAACAAAAGCCGTACAAAGGCGCTCACACGTTATTAAAACGGCTTCAAACGTCACTAGCTTTTTGTTCCTATTTGCGTAACGCATAATACCGACATTTCTATCAATAGCTTAGAGTGCAGCAGCTTTAAAGAGTAATTTAGACATTCAATAAAATAACTATACCGAATGTGTTCATCCAGTGACATCGTTCAATCTGAAATGGTGGTGGTTTTCATAGGCCTCCACAAAAACCAAATTATATCAGTATCTTTATTACAAGTTTAATTTAATTTGATATTCAGTTTAGAATCAAATAAATCTGGCTTTAAGTACCAAAATTTATTATTAAACAATACATATTAATTTTTTGTAAGCTGTATAAAATTTTTAAAATGCTTGTTTTATAATACCTGTAAACATATTGTGTTTTCAGTTTTGTAGATAAAATAAAAAGGAAAAAAAAATCGTCGTAAATTTGGGTTAAATCTTTAGAATTGAAAATAAAAAGGATATTATTGATATAGATGATGAATAAATTGAAAACAATGTTCCAGTCGTTGACCACAGAGGTCGAGATTACAACGGCCAATGACACGGATGTGTTAAAATTAGATGTTATTCACATAGTTTTAATGCAAACAAAAGCGGAGAGGGAAAATATTTTCAAAAAGTAGCATTTACGTGATAATCAAACGAATATAGAATACTATTTACTCTGAAGACAGTTAAAGACTCAGGCAGAGTGTTTTAAAAAATCAAGGTCATAAATAAGTTAGTAAGGCAACCGATGGATACCTGGGTCAAACAAAGATGGCAACAGATGGATTGCCACTCCTGAGGATTAAGATATTAACGCCTTTGATTGCACTGACTCTGCAGTGATGGCACCGCTACTTGACGGCAGAAACAAGTAAAATCCAGCCAGCCCAGTCAAATTCCTATTTTTCTGTCACCAAAGCGTGTTCCGCTATGAAGGCTAAAGAGAGCCAGTATACAATTACAGACTGTGAAGCATTCCATCTTTGTCCTCACAGGTGACTACGCATCCGTAGCGTGCTTGTTTGAAGTTGATTCTAGGTGTCCATGGGCTTCAGTGTCCACTTATCATCAGGTGGTGGGTATTTACACACATTAACACCAGCTGAAGGCTTATAGCAGACATAGTCCAATTATGAGGCACTGGATTGGATTTGTAACTCACCACCCACGCCACTTAACAAATCTGCTCGAAAATAAGGAATGTTAGAAATCGTTAATGTTGCATCATTTAATTAAATTATAATTTCAACTCATAATGATTTGCTAATTGGTCGTAGCGGACAGAGTAGACAGTCCACGAATTATGAGACACTGTATAGGATTTGTAACTCAGCGCCTCTTGGATTAAAAGAAATTAATGTTGCACTTGATTTAACTATAATTTAAATACACGAATGAAGTAATTAATTATTTGTTTATTATATTCACATTGATTGATTTTGTTTGAATATAAAAAACGTATTTTGTTACAGCAAACCCGTAATAACCTAGGTTAGATTCTCGTCGGCACCTATGAAATTATATAGGAGTATGACATGTGCAGTCCGCTAATACTCACTGGAATGAGGGGTCGGATTCATCTTCCCATAACACTCTCAAGAATAAGGGAAGACCTGTGCCCAGCAGTGGGACGTATGTAGGCTGCAACTTAAATTAAATTTTTTACTTTATTCATAAATTTAGTAAATACCCAGCAAATAAGCAATAAGTAGCCAATAAATAACCTTTTAACATTGACGGCTCTATGGCACAGTGTCTTAAAATCCCGTGTGGTTCAAATCCCGCACGGAAGCAGTATTCACAAGGCTAATTATTCCGGGTTTGAATGTTTGTCTTTGTATAACTCGTACGAATTAACTTGAGACCTGGGCCGATGACGTAATTGTCAATGTACGGTGTGCAAAATAATGCGTCGTAATATTTTTTTATTTGAAATTTTTGAGATTTGCATGAGATTATTAATATAAACAAAATAAAATGTTCTGGCAAGGGGTGAAGTAATAAGTGATATACTGTTGCCATTTTTATATATTTTAAATATTTATTTTTTATAATATATATAATATTATTTTTAGTTAACGCGTCAAGGAAGGACAAAGAAATAAACATACACACTTTATCATTTATAATATTATTAATTTATTTATTATACACTTTATTGCACTACAAAAAGTGTTACAGATTCGTACACAATAAAAATACAAAGCATAACAGGCGACCTTATTGCTAAAAAGCAATTTCTCCCAGGCAACCTTAGGGTGAAAGTGAATCAATCTTGGATAAGTGGAACAGCACAAACTATGTAAAATCAAGGAATAGAAGTAAGGAATATTAATAAGGATTTATTATAATATTTATTATTCATTGTCACTGTATACGAACGGTTCTATTCCGTCCATTAGATCACTCTTCTCTTCTTCTCACTTTCACTCTCTGAGCTGGATTCTTCCCCTCCAACAATAAAACAACGCAATTAACAACAAACAGATAAAATAACGTTCAAGTATAACAAAAACAAACAAAAGTCCAAACCAAACAACAAACAATTATCAAAAATATCGAACTAGAGTCGAGACGCGTATCCGTAACAAAAATGCTATCGGTACTGAGCGCGCACGGCCAGCGCGGGACGCGGTGCGGGGAGTCGGGAAGGGGGTCGCATTCCAGCGGAGTCTCAAGTTAATTCGTACGTGTTGTACAATTGTAGTTTGTAAACTGCCTCCTCCAGAAAGTCCTAGTATTTTTAAAATAAAAAGTGAAATGGTTTATGTAAATATTTCATTCTTAAATCTTTAATTCATTTATTTTGAAGTGACACTTTTTTGTAATGGGTAAAAAATATTAAACTCGCGTCAGGACACGTGACCGGGTGACGGATGGAGAGAGAGACAGCCAGCGCGGCGTAGGAGAGGAAGTATCCCCCTCTCTTTCTACGGCGCGGCGAAAATGTATGCTGTTTCGTTTAGGTTAGGCGACGCAGGGCACTTGCGCGGATGTTCGTTCGTGCAAAATTATTCCCTAATCATTCCAAAATATCAAAAATGTACAACGTTAATATTCAAGTTTTCACTTCTGCCGGCACTCCCAGAGTGCAATCCGTCTTTCTTTTATAATTTTATTTATTTGGTTCACCAACAAATGTTATTTTAATACATATGCTTAATTCTAAGACAGTAATATAAATTAAGTGCACATTCAATAATAGGTAAACATCGCATGCTTAGTGCTCAGAGCATTTCCTACAAGTCTTTACTTAATAGCTAAAATATACAATACAAAAATGAAATATTAAATTAATACAAAAAGAAATTAGGTACTACAAACATATATATATATATATATATATATATATATATATATATATATATATATATATATATATATATATATATATACATCACAATAAATGGAATACATCACGCTAAAATTTTTCAGAAAAATTATAGCGTGATGTATTCCATTGTTGTTTTGCCTTATCATTCCCACGTATCAATCGAGCGTGCCACTATCAGGACAAAAATATTGTGAAACAAGGCAATAGCACCAATATTGCGTCGCAACAGAAGTTCAAGTCGTGCGCAAAATCTCCTTGTCGCTTGACACCTTAAATTACCTCGATATGTACAACAACAATGCGTGAAGCGTCTAGAAACTCAGAGGAGGCTAGCTTATCTTTCGTGTATTTGTTTTCTTAATGGTGATTACACAAATGTATTGTAAATTCACATATCACACACGGCGTGATCTGCGCATACATGCCATTTGTTTACTTGATAGTTATTATAACTTGTTTTACAAACCTTATGTGGCACTTGAGACTTAGAAGATGTTTGAATCATCAAATTATTAATATTGTACAGTTACGAGAATTAATGGGTGCAATTTTTATTTAATTTGTCGACACAAAAAGCAACAAAATTCGTTTCTTGTCATTTTGTTAAATTATTTCAGCATTTTCAAAAAGAGGTACATAAATCGTAAAACATAACTGTAACAAAGTAATATAAGTTATTTCTTTGTCATTTATTTTTCTACCAGAAATTTATTGCGTTTTTATTCAAAATAGAAATATAAATCAATGTCCAGGTATAAAATTATTTTCTACGACAAAGATACACCCTTATATAAAGCGAATGCGCCTGTGTCTACTTGAGATAACCTCCAAAAACAGGACGTGTTCATAAATATGACGCATGCTTGATGATGATTCAGATAATCTCGTTCCATGAATGCTGTAAATTTGAAACGTCAGGAATTCACTTTGCCAAATGAATGAAAAATCATATTAAAACTTGCCAGCTCCAAATATCTATTTCCAAGCTTGGCCGGTTGTTGCCAAGCTTCTGACCTTGCTTCTACTCATTTACCTACCAATCATGGCGATTAAAGCAAAGCCTTCAAACTTAAGACTTTATTAATTGACGATTATATTAAATAGGTACAACAATATCTTTATTTTAGGAAAAACTTTAAATTGTTGTGAAAGTTGACCAACTGATGTGACAAACGATTTTTTGTAGTATTATAAAAAATATTAGTAGCCCTCTTAAATATCGCCTATTTTAAAGTTTAGTTTTTCTTCTTTTTTGTGGCAAGTTATATATACACCTTAATTATTTGAAGTATGATATATAGAACATCTAAAATAAAATTTAAAGTTTGTTTTAAATATCATCACGTTAAAGGTGATTTATTGACTGTTAAACCTTGCCAAGTTCTAAATTCCATATCAAATAACGTAACAAATTTTCTTTTACATCAATTAAAAAACTTTATATATGTCTACATAACTGCTATGGGACTTGGCACCCATTCAGATCTCAACTCTTTTATCAACGAAGCTGAATGTCGTTTGTGCCAAACTTGGCCTCATTTTCACATTTATGTTTTTGAAGGGAATCATTTTGCTAAAGCGACCAACACATGAAATTTGTAGCTTGGGGCCTCGCGAGTTCCTATAATTAATATTTTTTAAGGAGTCTAATATTTTAAAACTTCCGTATTTGTTTATTTTGTAAGCATTATGTGCGAAGGACCTACCATAACATATTTATTTATTTCCACCAACAATATATATTACAAACAGAGCAACAATAAATATGTGCTTAGGCCTTCGATCAACAATACCAACTAGATAACGGGTCACGTACAAAATTGTACACAATCATAGCTAATACTGTCCACATGTATATAAACTATGAAAAGACATAAATTAAATAACATTTAGTGTGAAATCAACCTTAAGTTATAACAAATAAAGCTCTTTTTTCTGTTCTAGTTTGTCTAAACTCAGTGCTGATCCCCGTCAAGGTCGTCCAAAAACTGCAGTCGCCCAAGAAAACGTTGATGCTGTGCGTAAGCTGATTGAGGAAGATCGACATGTGATATACCGCAAAATTCAGGCAATTTTAGACATTGGTATGAGTCAAATATAAATAATACCGTCCACATGTATATAAACTATGAAAAGACATAAATTAAATAACATTTAGTGTGAAATCAACCTTAAGTTATAACAAATAAAGTTCTTTTTCCCGTTATTGTTTTGCGAGCTACACTCTCAGGTCTCATGAGCGTTCTTACTTCTTATTTACAGAGATGGATTTCTTGCAACGACACCGACGAGTATTGTTGATCGAAGGCTTAGGGGTAAACAGTTCCATAGGTGAAAAACTGCTGCATAAACTAGGTAAAAACTGTAAAAAATGTCCCAACCAGTAGATCTCCGTGGACATAGTAGATACCTAGATACGATAGTAACTACGATATTGTTAAAATATTCAATAAAATGTTAATATACATTTTAAATTGTATAAGTTTTTTTATCAGTTTTTTTTAAAATTGTATAACTTTATTGATATAAGTTGTAAAAGGCATTGTAATATTAATATATAAAAATAATGTCTATTATGCGTTGCCATACCGTTCATCAGATTGCGCTTATACCTACTTTGTCAACATATTGCTTGCACTTGCACAAAGGTTATAGGCATAGTACAATTAACTTACAGTAGGTGGCGCGTGTATCGTAACTTTTTATTTATAGAGCAAGGGAAAATGACAACGAGCACCAGTCCACCTGATGGTAAGTTGATGCTGTGGCCCATAGACTTCTACATTTATCCTCGATTAAGAATAAAAACGCAGATACGTTGTCATCCCCGAGGACTAAGATCCAGTAAAAAATGTAACACTCGTTTCCAGTAAAAATGGTTTCCGGCTCTCTGCACTCACCATACGCTGCTATTTTACGCTAGTATTCTGTGAGAGCGTGGTCCTTACCTGCTCGAGTCGACCCATTCGTGCTACAACCATAATATAGCTGCAACGTGGCTCTAACACCTATAAATCTATATAACTCTCCCAAATTCAAAACAATACTTCTAAAATAATTTCTCCTGTCGCAGCAACGCGCCGGGTATCAGCTAGTACATAGGCTGCACTAAAAGTATTGGGAATGGAATATTTTCACTGTTCCTGTCATATTAAAATCTTTTTAATTGAAAACTCCTTGGTTTTAAAAATCGAATACCATTTACTTATTTAAAAAAAATTCTCGGTCTTGTCACAAGGTTTTGTCAAACTTGTTTAGTCGTTGAGAAAATGGAATTGACTCGAGAAAATTCAAGAGCGATGATTTATTATGACTTTCGAAGTGGTTTAACACAAAAACAGTGTGTTGACCGGATGATTTCTGCATTTGGTGATGAAGCCCCATCCAAAACCACAATTTATCGCTGGTTTGCTGAATTTCAACGTGGACGTGTCTAAACTCAGTGCTGATCCCCGTCAAGGTCGTCCAAAAACTGCAGTCGCCCAAGAAAACGTTGATGCTGTGCGTAAGCTGATTGAGGAAGATCGACATGTGATATACCGCAAAATTCAGGCAATTTTAGACATTGGTATGAGACAAATACAAATAATCTTGCATGAACAATTAGGTGTAAAAAACTTGTTTTCCCGATGGATGGCTCGCCTTTACTTGGTGCATCAGAACTCTCGAAAGATTCCACGCAGGATCCTCAAATGCTGTATACAACATCGTATCAGGTGACGAATCCTGAATATATGCGTACGAACCCTAAACAAAAAACCAGCCACGAGTTTGGGTGTTCATGAATGAGTTAAAGCCAACAAAAGTTATTCGTTCACGGAGTGTTGCAAAAAAAATGGTGGCCACGTTTGTTTCCAAAACCGGCCATGTTACGACTATTCCTCTTGAGGGACAAAGAACGGTTAATGAAGAATGGTATGCTAGCATTTGTTTGCCACAGGTCGTTTCTGAACTCCATAAAGAGAACTGCAACCGCCGCATCATCCTCCATCACGACAATGCGAGTTCTCACACCGCACACAGAACAAAAGAGTTTTTAGAGCAAGGAAACATTGAATTATTAGACCATCCGCCATACAGCCCCGACCTAAGCCCTAATGATTTCTATACTTTCCCTAAAATAAAAAATAAATTGCGTGGACAGAGATTTTCATCACCTGAAGAAGCTGTGGACGCCTACAAAACGGCCTTTTTGAAGAACCCAACTTCCGAATGGAATGGTTGCTTCAATGTTTGGTTCCATCGTATGGAAAAATGTGTCAAATTTCGTGGAGAATACTTCGAAAAGCAATAAATACATTTTTAAAATAGTAAGGTTGTGTCACTTCCTTGATTCCCGAAATTTTCAGTGCCGCCCTCGTATAACAATAAAAAAGACCCTAATTTCTTGTTAATTCTTCATAGAGGTCTTGTTTGCGAACCGGTGTAGATTTTGACGTTCATAAGACCATTAAAAACCCTTACTGTATAAAAAGTGTTGGCTTCGACTTTGAATGACTTAGAGCAACCTCTAAAGGGTATATTTAATAAGATTATTTCATGGTTTTTTCCTTTCGTCCTTATAAACCTCACGTACTCACATCTCTCGTACAACCTCTCTGTGAAATACGAGGGTGGATTGAAAAGTACTCGGCCTAATACAGATCCATTCAATTCTAAAAATCAAATCTACCCACATTATTTAGTTCAGTTCAGACTAGTTCATTGTGTGAAGTTCGAAACGTGTGCGATAATTAGTTGTGATTTTATAAATTTATTAACAAAGTAATCGGACATAATTTCCGCCAATGGAGCAAATCGAGCAGCGTGCCGTCATTAAGTACCTCCATAAGAAGGGGCTATCATCAAAAGCCATCCATGATGACATGGTCAGTACATTAGGCGATTGTGCTCTGTCATATTCATTCGTCAAAAAATGGATAGCAGAATTTAAGCGTGGTAGAGAGAGTGTGAAAGATGAACCCCGCTCTGGAAGGCCTTCGACGTCAACTACTGACGAAAATATTAAAAAAGTACTTGATTTAATAATGGGAGACCGCAGATTTAAAATTAGAGAGATAGCCGAGATTATAGGCATCTCTTATGAACGAACTCAAAACATCATTGTCAACGAGTTGGGTTTCCACAAGGTGTCTGCGAGGTGGGTTCCGCGACTGCTTTCAGTTGAACAAAAAAGGACGCGATTGACTATTTCACGCGACTGTTTGGAGTTATTTGAAGACGATGCAGATGATTTTTTGAATCGTTTTGTTACTATGGACGAAACATGGGTTCATTACTGTACACCGGAAACAAAACAACAATCAAAACAGTGGAGAAGACCTGGTTCACCACCCCCTACAAAGGCTAAGTCGCTTTTGTCGGCAAATAAGGTGATGGCTTCAGTATTCTGGGACTCGAAAGGTGTGATTATGATTTATTATCTTGAAAGGGGTCAGACTATAAACTCTGATTACTACTGCACCTTACTACGTCGTTTACGAGAGGAAATAAAAGAAAAACGTCGAGGAATGCTCGGAAGAAAAGTCCTGTTTCATCAAGATAACGCCCGTGTTCACACGTCAGTACAGTCAATGGCTGAAATTCACAACTGTGGCTTTGAACTGTTACCGCATCCGCCGTATTCACCTGATCTGGCACCATCAGACTTCTTTCTGTTCCCTAACCTAAAAAAACACTTGGGAGGTCAAAGATTTTCGACAAACGACGAGGTCAAAGCAGCTGTAGACGCATATTTTGACTCTAAGGAAGAATCATTTTTTTTCAACGGTCTAAATGCTTGGAAGTGGAGGTGGCAAAAGTGTATTGAACTTGATGGCGATTGTGTAGAAAAATAAAAATATAACTGATTTAGTATGTGTTTATTTTCTTGGTTAGGCCGAGTACTTTTCAATCCACCCTCGTAGTTTACCACCGGCGATTTTTCCGGACCGATACGACCTGGGGACCTTCAAGAAAAGAGCTTACTCCTTTCTAAAGGGTCGGCAACGCACCCGCAATTCTCCTGGTGTTGCGGTTGATCATGGGCGGCGATAGTCACTTAACATCAGGTGAGCCGCATGCTCGTTTGCCCCCTCTTCTATAAAAAAAAAACATTGTCTGGTATACTTAACAAAATTATTTTTATTTTTCCTTTGTAAAAGAAACGCCTAAAGAAGTTCCACATCTGGGCACATGCCTCCTGTCGTTTCAAAAACGGATGCAAGTGGTCTATTTTACAAAGCCCAACGGATCAGTAAGTTTAAGTGGGAATGGACTGGCCATATAGCTGCACATAACATCAATTTTACAACCAGTGCGCGTTGCCAGTAATAACATGGATCTGAGACGCCGTATGAGGAAGCTTAAGGTCACTCAGTGAGCTATGGAGAGGGCTATGCTAGGGGTTTATTTGCGCGATAGACTTAGAAATGAGGATATCATCAGTAGAACCAGAGTAACCGACACAGTCCACCGGATCAGTAAGCTGCAGTATCAATGTGATTGTGACAGCTGTTACGGATCGCCGTAACGCCGTTCGAAAAATGAATAAAACGCGTTGTTCACTGTTTATATAGGAGGCAAGCGGCGGTGAGGAGGAACTTGTACTTTTTCTTCTGGTAGTGCCTTTTCGGTGGCTGGAGAGCGACTGCCGACCCTACCGGCCGGCCCGTCTTTTATATGATTCGGCCGCTGCTGGCCAGCGGACCCTTGCCTCACCCCCGCGCCTTTCTTTATTTCTTTAAAACTTTTATTTTTTAACAATCATACTTAACTATATAATATTCTTACATCTATTTCTTATACTATTATGTACACAATAATCATCTTACATTCTAAAAGGTTTTTAACTTTATAATTCACAATTTTTAAGCTGAGAACCCTGCCCCGCACCTCAGCACTATAAATATAAAACGTCGCGTCGCCCTACGCGTAGCTTCATTTGCTCCGCAGCAGCGTCACGATAACATGCCCTATAGATGTTACAATTATCTTTTTTACTAGAAAGGTAATTTATATGAATGGTAATATGTAAGAAAAGTAATACATAATAAAGGTGATATGCAACAAAGGTAAATTAACTATAAGAATACAATTTATATTTTAAGCTCTATGCTAACTCTCGTTATTTATTCGATGCCTTTATTGGGAGAGTTATTGCATAGTTACAACATCATTCTTTTATATTATCGAATATAAGTTGTACATATTTAACAAATTAAATACAATAATTAAGACTACGGCTGCTTTTCCGTGTTGTTGTATGCACCCTCGCTAGTTGTCGAACCTAGCCGGACGCGACCCCCGTGGCTCCGCCCACCGCCCCTGAGTTGCTCAACCCGTGCTGGTTGTACTAAGCAGGTATCCCGTCGTTTTGCGTCGTGCATAACAGCTATATCCCGAACACCTATTATCGATGGTGCACTATGATTATCGTGTGGTAGCTTCGTACCGATTAAGTGATTGTAGGCCGGTGCGGCCCTCAACTAAGTGAAGCGACGACCTGGTAAGACATGCAGGAAATCGATGGATGCCGGTCGATCTGGACCATATTGCGGCATTCCTTGGCCTTATGTTGATTTGAAATTTGTCCTCATTTTGTCTTATACATTGTGTTTGAATAATTAATTATTATACCCTTCCAAATAGGTATAACCTCAAAAAATATATACTCAGACATGGAGGTACTACTACATAGTACGCTAGTAATATAGTTCGTTGTACTCAGATGGTCGGTCCTACCACTTGAAACCAATGTTGCTTATATAATATATTAAGTACTTTATAATTGCACAATTACTACCTATATTATAATAACGATAAATTTCTAGAAACGGCGTAGTTTAACACAACAATCCGTCGCTAAGATTATGTAATCACGAACAGTGGAACTTTCTACAGATAACGTGTAATCCTTTCTCCTTGAGTAAAACGCAATTTTATAATCGACTACAAGTAATGAAAACAAATTTCTTTACAAAGACTTTCTTAGGACTGAGTTTTCTTTCATCAGATAACAGTTATTTAAAGGATAAAATCCAGCAAGCAAATAACTTGTTCGTTCATTCATTTATTCATAACAGCCTAAAAGTCTATGGCTAGACATAGGTCTCCATAGGTACCCTAATTGTTTTTGCAATAGTTGCCAAGTGGGTTAGAAACTATTTAAAAGCTTTTTTATTATTTTCGGTTGATATATTATCAACGGTGGTGTGTCTTTCCTTGCGCAGTGGTGTTTGGATTGGTGGTGACGGAGATAGTGCGCACAATTGAGGGAAGGCGGGAGGTGTTCTTCTAATACACATTATTTTGTACGCGTATCTGAACTGTGTAATTTTAACACCTTTAAGTTTAAAATGTTACGGTTGTATATTTGTATGAATAAAATGTTAAACTTTTCAATTTTATGTTCAATCTGGTTATCTGATAATTGAAAAATTAGCCCTTACAACTGTACAAAACTATAAAGCTACTGATAATAGAAACATATTGGACTGATTGAACAAAAATAAACTTATGAGGGACTCGCATATACTTAATGTGTTGCGCCTCACAGCGACATGAAGTTCCAAGTTAAACATCGTGAAGAATCCTTCATAATATGAAGTGTGAAGTTTAAAAATAAGCGCAGCACGTTACGAATCGGCAACGCCGCTACGTTGTAGTTGACAGACAGCAGGGTTGCCAATTGTTTTCCTGACCATAATAATATAAGACCGATCAGTTAGCGTCAATGGGGCGCAGCCGGCCCTGGTGGGGCTGCGGATGTGTGCGAAAGCGTTACCGCGACCTGTCCAATATGCGGCGAAGGTGGAACACCATTGGGTATAGTCTTCGATCAATTATATACTATAGTCGATGCGAGTCTGACATAAATTGTTCTTCCCCCCGAAGTAAATATAAAAAAAATCAAAGGATCGCCATCAGCGACACTTATTAAATACCCGAGGTTTCGAGTGCTTTGTAACATCCGTGGTTACGCACCGAGTTGACTAGTGCAGCCCCGTAGACACGCAATCAATTAAAGATGTTTAATTTAATTAGATAAGATCCACGTAATAAGATAAAATATGAGTCATAACAAGTTTAAAGTGCACCTCCCGCATTCTCTCAACTGTGTGCCCTATCCCCGTCACCGCTAACCCCAACACCATTACACTATAAAAGACACACCAACGTCGATAATACAACCCGTATTTCGCCTCTAAAAGATGCATCCTCAGGTGAAATGGCTAAACGCTAAGATCTTAGCCACTGCAGAGTCTATTTTAACTAAGGATGCCTAGTATGACTAGGTAACACATCATTCTATTTTAATAAGAGCATATTAGCTAATTACTTTTTAACAATTCTATTAATATATATAAATAACAGATTCTATTAATTTCAAACAAAGCTGCGTCGTCAACCCTGAGAACTAAGATAAAATACTTATTTCTTTCATTTATTCATCGTTTATTCTTCAGATTTTTTATAATCAGTCTGTAAGTCTACTGCTGGGCTTGACTCTCTCCCGATGTAGGGAGAATTTGTCTTGATCGCAGTACAACACGTCTGACATCTTTCTAGCTGCTTACGCTTTACTTCCGGCACGAGCGAGATGGTTACAAAACCATAAAACATTGATAGCATTTCCCAGAGTCCGCTCTTACGACACCCACAGTACGAAATAGGCCGATGAATGTTCTCACGCTGCTATCACACGTACTTATTATTATAATTAATAATAGTATTACTTTTTAAAGTTCATATAATGTTTAATAAAATTTTAGAATAGCTTCGTCACCAACACCAACAACATTATGGAAACAGTTGTAGTTTACTTTCAGAGATCATGACACGGTCGTGCTAAGCAAAGTCCACCAAATGTTAAGTGGACACTGTGACCCATAGACATCTACATTTATCCTAAGACTAAGATGGAATTCCTCGTATCCAGTAAAACGGGTCTCCGGTTCTCTACACTCACCACCCGAAACACAGCAACATTGTGAGTTGTTATTTTACGCTATTATGTATGGGAGGGTGGACTTACCATCAGATGGAATTGAAGTCAAGTACTCACTAATACAAAAATAAAATTAAAAGTTGGCAACCCTAGGCGATACTACCGAGATCCCATAGAAACAATTAAGTTTACATTGTGTATTTGTTTGTTTCATACAAGTCAGTTTCACAGTTTACTTATAACACACAAATGATAGCATCCTCTAGTAATTTCTAGCAAAACAAATAATCAATTTGTGATGTTTTGCTTTTTATATTATTATGACATTGTACAGACCTAAACAAGTACCGTGTAGTGCTGCGTAAAGAATCCCCTAGCACACAGCATCCCGTGGTTGTCGTGAGAGATGACAAAGGATGATGATACAGGAGAGATGGACAGCAGCATCTTCCTTATAATAATTCAAAATAATGAAAACTACGGTTGCTAATTCGCCTAATGTAAGTACATAAGGCAAGCTACGCGGTAGTTCTTTGCTGAACAAAGATTCATTCAGCAGACTTCTAATCGGCTTCTATTCACATAGAGATATACAGAAACTGACGTTCAAATGAGATTGGATGTTGACATTTAATAATACTTTTTCTTTTTAAAAATATATTTTAGATACGAAATCATCGGCTGCTTATTACTTTAATTCTGAAAGTATGAATAAGACTTAATAAAGTACATTGTTTTCGCAGTTCGACTCACCGATTTCTTTTCTCGTGTATTGCCTATCCTCATTGTGCGAATTGGTCATGCCGAACGCTTGCCCCATCTTGAATAACTTCACTGATATCACAGAAAAAAAGAACAACAATAACAATAACAGCTGATTACACACAGCCTACCGTTTGGAAAACTGTACGCATGCGCGATTCATATCACGTAACAACGTGTACGCCCCTCGGCGCTTCAAGTGGTACTGAGGCACCGAGCTGAGTGAACATAGGCCGCGAATGTACACTGGACCGGTGACCGATAAGAATCCGATTCGACCCAAATCAAGCGCTGTTTACATTTTGCCGTCAGGCGATAAATTCGGCGATGATATAATTCCGCCCTCTAATCGCCAAAACTAACCGTCATTCCTTATCCTCGTATTAAGTCGCCCGCACTGATAGTGCACAATTCAATATCAAGTACGTGACGCGTTTTGTTATTAAAAATGAAGAATTTCACGTTAAATACTTAGTAAATTTGCTTCTGGTTTATACGTGTGCTAGGTTATACGTAGAAGAGCCACGTTGCAGTACGAGTGGGTCGTCCCGACCGGGGAAGAACAACGCACTCACAGAATACCAGCGTAAAATATCAGGTTAATGGTCCTGTACTTCGTACGGTGAGTGTAGAGACCCGGAGACCCTTTTTACTGGAAACAAGGCATTCAATCTTAGTCTTCACGGGTGAGTAGTAGGTACGCATCCGCATTTTTCGTAACCGAGGAAAGATGTGGATTTGTATGGGCCAGAGTATCTACACACAATCAGATGGACTGGGTTTTCGTTTATCATCCTTATTCTATAAAAAATAATTAAAATAATATAGGATTTCATCTAAACAACTTGCGTTAAAAGAAAATACATGACTCCATTCCTCTTATGAGTGTTTTAAGTAGCGAGATGGCAGAATCTTATAGGTCTTCGATAAATGGCGATATAGCCATCTCGTGTACGCCAGACTAAAATAAGCAGACCATGTGATGAAGAGTAAAGTAAAGTAAAAGTAAAATATACTTTATTGTACACCAAAGAACATATTACATTATTTATATATTTAGAGGGACATTGGTACAACAGGCGGCCTTATCGCTAAAACAGCGATCTCTTCCAGGCAACCTTAGGGCAGAGGATACTATTTTAAAGATAGCGGAAGGGGTGTACAGAATATGATAAAGAAAGATAAATAGAAGAACATAAATGATTAAAGAAAAAAAAATGAATGACGACAGGTAGTAACTTAAGAGGAAAGGTAATAAAGTTTTAATTTATTTTTAAATATAGGAAGAGATTTAGATTTTTTAATATGTAAGGGGAGAGAATTCCATAGTCGTATAGCGGTAACCGTAAAAGAATTAGAATAGAAGGAAGAGGAATGTCTAGGGGTACTTAGAAGGAGATTATTTTGAGATCGTAAACTACTTAAATATATAAATCGGTCTTTCAAATAAGAAGGAGTGGTCGGATTGAAGAGTAGTGCTAAAGATGCGAGACTTATGGTACTGCGGTAACGAACAGGAGAGTATGTCTCCCGCAAAGAGAGGCGGAGAAGCATCTAACCTTTACTAATCCATATTGAAGAATAAAATATATTACTTATAACAAGTTGGGTTAGTTGTTAAAAAAATACTATGAGAGCTTTCTTGTTCTATCTCTACAAAAATGCATTGCATTACATGCAATTAAAACTTTAAAAAAATTGCAAGCCATATATTATAACAGCGAAATCATATCTGCCACGCCTGCTTCCAGCTGAGTACGCACTTGGCCAATTATTTATCCTACTCTATACACGAACTGAATTCAAAATAAACAGCTTTAAAAAACAGTTTAAAATTAAAACCGCAATCATTCCTCGTGGATGCGAGTGAACTCTTTCTAGTTCACAGTTGATGACCGTATGCTCGACGTCACTGACTCAAGCTGTTTCAGCCCGTATAATTTCAGCTTCAATGATTTTTGTATACCTAGGTACGAATAATATATAGAAGTGAAATAATCCGTTCACGGATACCGGTTAATGGGTTGATAAGCTGAAATGGCAATAGTTAAATAAGTTTCTCGAGTGACAGCCTCGTACCGGTGGGCGAAGAGTAAAGTGACCCCGCATGGAGAGACGAGGTAAGACAAGCAGGAAGTCGGTGGATGCAGTTAACTCAGGATCGTGCTTTGCGGAATTTCTTGGGAGAGAACTATGTTCAGCAGCGGTCTTGTGATGGGTTGTAATGAATGAAAGAATAGAAGTTTGTGATGCGAGAAGTTTAACATGTTAATTGGACAATTACCATTCTGACAAGCATCTGCAGTATTAATGTATCGCAGGAATTTTAACATATTCAAAAAGCATCGGGAATTCATCCGCAGAATTAACATTCCAGAAGGGTTTAGTGGATGAGTAAGAAATAATAATTTTTGTTGTTAAATCTTGAAAAGAGGGTGCTATGTCAGTGCGAACGTTTGCAGTTTGTACTATACTTATGTCCCATCCATCCAGCCTATAAAAGTCTACAGCTGAACATAGGCCCCCACCCTGCCACACAACCCGCCTTTTCAAACAAGCCGGTTTCCAACACCAGTTGTTAATATTATTTTGAGTTGTTATCAGGAGGAAGCTGCTGCACATCTCCTGCTTCAGTCACTCCCTGTCGCTCCGTCCTCTTACAACACCATGATACGATATGTTTATTTGCATGTTTATTTGCATAAATAAACATATGGTAAAATCAAGCTCTCAATCATCATCCGCCTATTAACTAATCATTCGTATTTAAAAAATCCAATTAATGAATCTAAAAAATAAAAGTTGTTTGAAACTGAAATAATTAAAGTATGTATGTATGTAATCTATTAGTCGTGACCCTTCCACAATTAAGGAAAAAGCCTAAAGAGGAAATAGGGCTACGAACAATACATATTGCTGTTTAAATGTATTAACTGTCCTCAATTCGCATGTACGGTGCATGTATTTCCTGGAACGATATTAGTAGGTTAGTGTAAAGTTAAAAAGTCCTACCACAGGCCTCCTCTTGTTACAAAGGTTCTTTTATTAAGAAGTTAAGGATGACAAACGGGCACAAAGTCTATCTGATGGTATATGGATGATGTGGCCTATTCACACCTACATCAATCATTAATTAACAATCGAAATGCAGATAACACATCATCCCTGAGGAATAAGATGAAATACCTCTACACCACCATACGAAATATGGCAGCACTATTCTGTTATTTTACGCTGATGTTTTAGGCGTGCATAGTCCTTTCACAGTGAAGCCGCTGCTTTCGTGCTGATGTCATGATACGCTACTGGCAAAGAAGAGTCTACCGCGCTGCTCCTGTGCGTATTGGCTGATACTAGGCTACCATGACTTCACATAGAGTCTAACTAGCGTGTTATATTGGTTATATATGGTTATATATCTTTTCTAAAAGGCCGGCAACGCACCTGCACTTCCCCTGGTGTTGCGGTTGTTCATGGGCGACGGTAGTCACTCACCATCAGGTGAGCGACATGCTCGTGTGCCCCCTTTTCTATAAAAAATGTGCGATTTACCAGTACATGGATATATGTACGATTGTACATCATAAAACACATTTCTCTACGAGTTACAAAACGAGTGGCCTATATACGTGCCACTGCTGAGCACACGCCTCCCGCTCATTTCTGAGAGGGTTTTAGGGCAAGGAATTGTCCGCCGCCCTGCCCCGATACCTGTAGGCGAACTTCACATGTCTTCGATTTATTTATTCTTATTTCTTAGACATGCAAGTTTCTATAGTAACTTCTCATAAAATATGTATGCATTACTAACAAAAACCGAACTTATTCAGATTAATATTTAAATTTGTAACAAAGTTGAAAGCCGTGTGGCTTAAAATCCATCATGTAGTTTTAAATTTTAAAACGAATATACATACAAACAAACGTGGATATTTTTTATTGTATTTGTAGAATTTCTTTTATTCTATTTAGTGAATTGTATTTACTAAATTCTGTAACCGTTTTTAACTGCATTTGTAATGTACCCCCAACTACTGCGTTTCTCCAGATATTGTTATAACTTCTAAATTTTTATGTTCTGATGATAAGCGAATTTTTGTATTCTTAATGAGAATAAAGTTCTTAAACCATGAATTACCCAGACATGCGGTCCCTACCATGTTTTCTATCACCGCTAAGCATATTATAGTAAATAAGTGCTTAAAACATAAACAGCCTTATTACAAAAAGTTGTTTATATATAGCAGTTTATAGTTATAAACTAGAATCAGTTTTACAAAAAGTCTAGTGGATATAATATATGAACTAAAATGTAAAATAAGAAGATTGACAGCAAATGTCAAATTTTAGGAAGACTGTCGAGCCTAAACTAAAAGACTTGTCTCATGACAAAGACTTTTTAAACGCCCGCGATTACCAATAAACTATGTTTCCTAAAAAGACGCAAATTTTAAGAGAAAAAATTACAAACTATTTCAACCCAAAAGGGATAGAAATTGTTACTTGCAAACGAAAGTGCTGATTTACCTCAAGCTCGGTTGCGAAGTAAAACATCGTGAGTAAACACGCATATCTGAGAAATTGGAAATATTTTAAAGAAACTGATGAGTGATGACTTTCTTAGGACTTCCCTTCCGTCCCTTAGGACTTCTTAGGAAATTCCTACAGTAGGGATAAAAATCATCAAGATACATGTTTCTCCATTTATTGAATACTAGAAAATATTAATGATAATCTTTTTATTGATTTTTATCACATCCACTTGATAAAAACGAGTGATGGATGCCAACACACCATTATAAAAGAAATAAGTGAAACTGGCACTGAAACCCATGGACACCTGCAAATAACGAACATGACCGCATTATACACGTTCTTACCTCTGAGGACTAAGATGGAATGTCAATCATTGACTGTCTATACCCTTTAGAGTGGGACACCGCATTACACGCACAGATGCTTTGCGACAAAAATAAATAATAAGGTAGGATCTACCCAAGCGGACTACTTAGCAGAAAAGTAATTCTACTGCTGAGTAAAACACGGCACAAGTCATTTATTGTGTGTAGGCAAATATGCAGAATCTCAGTGTACATATGAATAAAGGCTCCAGGAAGCAAGCGACTTCGTTGGGGAGGACAGCGTGTCAACCGCCGACTCACACTCATGCGCGTCACGCACGTAAAACATTCCGTGTGCGTGGAAGTGTTTGTCCTTTGTCATTGTTTGTTTAGCGGTCGTTGGGCAGACATCTACTAGGTATTTAAAAATTGGCACGGCCAAACTGGTAGGCTTTGTAAATATATAACATAAATTTTTACGTGGTAGAGCCGTACTGAAGCTATATTATAGTTGTAGCACAAATGGGTCGGCTAGACCGGGGAAGGACCAGGTCACAGAATACCAGCATAAAATAGCATTACGCTGCTATTTTATTTGCTGCTGTGTTTCGTATGGTGAGTGTAGATAACCAGAGATCCTTTTTACTGGATATGAGACATTCCATCCTAGTCCTCAGGGAAAACTGCATTTTGATTCGTAATTGAAGACAGATGTAGAGGTCAATCGGCCATAGCATCCACTTAGCATCAGATGGACTGTGGGCTCGTATACACTTTTATTCTATAAAAAATGTAATCAATATTAGATATTTCGAAGTGTGCATAGAAATTAATATGATTTAATTTCTCCCTTTTCTTTGTACCGTCCGAGATGCAATTGCTCAGTGCTCCTTTTGTTGTCGACATTCCATACATGCGAACTAAACGGTCAGTCCTTTGTAATGCGTACATGTACGAGATACTAGTACAGTGCAACCGATAGGACAAAGAAGTGGAATAATTTGCCAGCGTACGTCTTACTGACCAATTCCAATCTGGGCAAATGTGAATCGTCAAGGCAAATGTGAACTAGCTTTTGTTACACTAAGACACTATATGAGTACATGCACTGGCTCATTATAAACAGATTTGTCACAACATTTCGAAAAGAATCAGGCATCTGCCTCTTCCTGTGGGTGTCGCAAGAAATATGCTGAGACTTTATGGCCTCTGATAACTAGCGATATAGCTAGTTCGTATAAAGTCACATGTCAAAGTCTGGCGATAGGCGATCAGGCGATGCGACAGAAAGCAGCGTAAATTAAAGTACATTATGAGAAATGCCCATGCCTACTTCACAAGAGATACGTAAGAGACAGGTCTACGCTCCACGCATATATGCGAATGTGCAAAATTGTCGTTTTTACATTTAAATAACAGAAAAACTTCTATCCAATGTCAATTAAGTTAATTCATACGTCACAAAATATATTTGTCGCTACTGAAACAGGACATTAGCGAATGTAACACTAATAACTGTGAACACAACGCGATCACTTCATTACGCTATTTTGCCTCACCGTTGTTGTAACAACGTGAAATATGTAACAAGTTAATCGCGAGAACCTAGTTTAAACGAGAATATAATCTTCAGTTTATTTATTTATTACTTGTACAAAATAATAAAAGGAATACTAATTCAAAGAAAACGTCAGTTATTCAATTATGTAGTAATGCTTACACTTAAATTATGTTTAATATAATATACGAATACTGCAGTAAAATACATATTTAATAAAGGAAATTAAAACACTAAAATTAAGTTTTAAAACTTTTCAATGCGCCTTCATATTTTATGTCGACAATAACTTACAAATATATGCTATGAACATTATAGCAGGCGCAAACGATTTATGTTTAAAGCGATATACTTCACAATGCATCGTTAAATTCTTTTGAATATTTTAAATATATAATAATATAATAGTTTTAAGAAGTTTATTTAATAAGAGAGAAGCTAAACACAGACTTGCCCAAAAGATTGTCTCAACGCTTAGCAGGCGGTTTTGCAACCGCAATTTTTTTTAAAATTGTGAATTGTAATCGGAAAGATGCTAATGTCCATATGTTTTGGTTTCCTTGGAATAATGGCTATTCTTACACCGCCACTACACGGCAAACAAAAATACAGAAATGCATAGAAATGAAAAATTATAGTAATTACAAATTTGTGTGCAAACCGGAGAGCAAAACTTTTCCAAATAAAATGCGACGAGTGGGTTTCATTGTAAATGTACATATTTCTAGATGCAGGCCATTAAATTATAAAGGAGAGCTGCATCGCAGGTAGCACGAGGGTAGGTAGTACGAGGAGGGTGAAACGCCAACAAACCGCAAACTGCCGGAGGTCGGGGGAGCACTTATCCTGACCGAACATACTCTATCCTCCCTCTCGTGGCACCCGCTGTGAACGCTTGCAATGTTTACATATTCGATAGTGATATAAAATGTATTTAAAAAATTAAATCGGTCTTGTTTTATAGTAGGTTAAGCAGTACCGAGACGGTCGCAACTATTGAAATAGATAATGTTATAACATGAAGGTGCTACGTGAAGGGTCGACAGCAGTATATGGATTACAATGGGTATGAATCCAGACAATACTAATACTATACACGATCCGGTGTTAGCTAGGGCAGCGATTTGGGGCCTCTCGAATTTATAATAATGATAAATAACTTACCAGAACTGACTTCTGGTAAGTTATTATTTAGTAGTATTTAGTAGTTATTATTAGATAGTACGTGTTTACTATTAGCCGATAACCTTAAATTACTACTTCCGGTTATGATACGTCTGATTGTGAACGTCTACAGGAGGACATAAATACAATGGTGAATTGGAGCCTCGAAAATAAATTGTATTTTAAAAGTATTCAAATGCTCGGTGTTGTCGTTCACCCGCGTGCGTAAGTCAATGCACTTCGATATGATACAAGATGGAAGTGACACCAACGACCCGTAAGCGGTACGAGATCCATCTCACCCCCGATCTAAAGTTTCGCGAGCATATTGTTAAAAGATTTAAAAATGTGTATAGAAACCTGGGTTTAATCCTGTGACAATTACGAAACTACAAATATTATCACACTGAAAGTGCTATACGATGCTCTGGTCAGGAGTCAATTGGAGTACGGTTCTGTTACATGGGCTCCGCACTTGAAGAAAAGTACATCCTAATGCTGGTAAGCTGTCCAAAACAAATTTATGAGGCACCTTTACTTCAAACTATACGGGGTTTTTCAGTTTTACTCTTTGATGTGCCCCACACCATTGGACCGGTACACGTGCAGGCGGTGCCGCCAAGCGCTGCTCGAGCCGCCCGTGGCCAGAACCAATTTCCTTAGTAACTCACCTCTAGCTCGAACAAACACATTTTCGTTTTTTGTAAACTAGTTGTAATACATAGCATATAAGTAGACATATAAGTGACACTATCATAGTAGGTTTGTTTAGCCTGTAAGGATTGCTGTTAATAAGAAATAAAAAACATTTATACGACATTGATGATGTGATATTCTTAATTTTGTACCCAAAAATGTAAATTAATTAAGGTCAGTGCTAAGACATAGTGTATAGAAGAATTATAACGCGGATTAAAGCTCTAAGCGGTAGATACTAGTAATATCAGGAGGACTGTGGCTCGTTTGTCAACCTTATACTATTAAAAATACTTCGAAATGTGAAATTATTTCATTTCTTTTAGTTCTTTTGAAGTCGGCTTTTACATTTTATTAAAAGTTTAACTATTTATAGGTTATCATAATTTTTAATTTTGAAAACCTATACATTTATGAACCGAAATGGTTAGACACTCAGTGTTTACAAATAACGCCTATCGGAATACTTCAGCTTACAAGTTCGCTAACAACCCACGCGGCAATCCAGCGTACTCGAGTTCCTTCCACCTGGGAACAAAGAACCATCGCCCTCCTAAAATAAACGGTTGCAAGGCCGCTCACCGCGCGGGAGTCATTGCACCGGACCAATGCAACGTTAGTATATAGCGCGTTATAATGACCTGCATATATTCGAATACAAACACCCTTTTGTGTTGACTGACGTGTATATTTTTATCGATCCTCTTACGGGGGAAGTTACGTTTAAGATTTATTATATTTTAGTAAGGGTGTCAAAGTAATACACAGCCCCCGACAGATCTTACGGTCCACAATCATTTTAAATCGTATTTAATTAAGGTAAAAATACACCTGTCTGACAGAAGTTAGATCGATGTTAGAAAAAAAAAATTCGTCCAAATCCTTGTGACTCTTACGAACATACCTACTAGAAAAAAAGGCAACTTCTTAAGGTTAGCGCCACCAGGCGCGCCGCATCAGGTCGCGTCGTAACGCAAAAATCCACTAGCACGCGGTTTCATACATTTTGTACATTTTGTATGAAACCGCGTCGATTAGAGGCCGGCCGGGCCGGACCGCGACGGAATCCGTCGGCGTATCGCTCGGCGAGTGTATTTTTCCGTCGATGCGACCCGGCCCTGCCCGCCCCGCTTCCAGTGGACGCATGGAGCGAAGCATTTGTAGTAGAACATTGCAGTGAGCGGGACGTATGTATTTACGTAAAAAATTTACGAGGAACTATATAAAGCGTTAGTTCAACAATATTCAGAATCATTCTTCAGGTCATAGAATAAATGATGAAATTCACCACAACATCTTTTCTTGCATATATCGTGAACCTAGGCAATGTTTTCGAAGTTTATTATTTTCTTGATCCATATCCAACAACATAAAAATAATTCCTCATCGGAGCTATTCATTGCCACAATGTTGTAAAGTCGCTTGTCATTTGTACGACTGACTGTAAAAATCCGCACATGCGGCGCGGCCTGCCCTGTAGTGCACGCAGTACGCAAAATGCTCGCCGCACCATTGCGACCCGACCCGCCTCAAATGGACGCTTACGAGGACGGCACTGAAAATTTCGCGAATCAAGGAAGTGACACAACATTACTATTTAAAAATGTATTTATTGCTTTTCGAAGTATTCTCCGCGAAATTTGACACATTTTTCCATACGATGGAACCAATCATTGAAGCAACCATTCCATTCGGAAGTTGGGGTCTCCAAAATGATCGTTTTATAGGCGTCCACAGCTTCTTCAGGTGATGAAAATCTCTGTCCACGCAATTTATTCTTCATTTTAGGGAAAGTATAGAAATCATTAGGGCTTAGGTCGGGGCTGTACGGCGGATGGTCTAATAATTCTATGTTTCCGTGCTCTAAAAACTCTTTTGTTCTGTGTGCGGTGTGAGAACTCGCATTGTCGTGATGGAGGATGATGCGGCGGTTGCAGTTCTCTTTACGGAGTTCAGAAACGACCTGTGGCAAATAAATGCTAGTATACCATTCTGCATTAACCGTTCTTTGTCCCTCAAGGGGAATAGTCGTAACATGGCCGATTTTGGAGACAAACGTGGCCACCATTTTTTTTGCAACACTCCGTGAACGAACAATTTTTGTTGGCTTTAACTCATTTTCGAACACCCAAACTCGTGACTGGTTTTTTGTTTCGGGTTCGTACGCGTATATCCAGGATTCGTCACCTGATACGATGTTGTATACAGCATTTGAGGATCCTGCGTGGAATCTTTCGAGAGTTCTGACGCACCAAGTAACGCGAGCCGCTTTTTGCTCTTCACAGAGCGAATGCGGTATCCATCGGGAAAACAACTTTTTTACACCTAATTGATCATGCAAAATTATTTGTATTTGACTCATGCCAATGTCTAAAGTTGCCTGAATTTCGCGGTATGTCACATGTCGATCTTCCTCGATCAGCTTACGCACGTACAACGTTTTCTTGGGTGACTGCAGTTTTCGGACGACCTTGACGGGGATCATCACTGAGCATGACACGTCCACGTTGAAATTCAGCAAACCAACGATAAATTATGGTTTTGGATGGGGCTTCATCACCAAATGCAGAAATCATCCGATCAACACACTGTTTTTGTGTTAAACCACTTCGAAAGTCATAATAAATCATCGCTCTTGAATTTTCTCGAGTCAATTCCATTTTCTTAACGACTAAACAAGTTTGACAAAATCTTGTGACAAGACAGAGAATCTTTTTTTAAATAAATAACTGGTATTCGATTTTTAAAACCAAGGAGTTTTCAATTAAAAAGATTTTAATATGACAGGAACAGAGGAAATATTCCATTCCCGATTCTTTTAGTGCAGCCTAGTACCTTTACACCGCAAATCAAAAACATACTGTTATATAGTATTTACTCAAGTTAATCAAGTCAGATGTAATACTTATCTTATATTGAAGATATTATATACACGCCCAGAAAATAAATATTCCAATTAATACATTTTCCAAATAAATTAATTTATCAGAATATAAATTAACATTTTTAGATAGTTTTACTATTATTATAAGGCCCCTCACTAGATGGAGTGACGACCTGGTAAGATATGCAGAAAGTCGATTGATGCAGGTGGTTCACTCGTTGCCTTTCTTAGGGGACGCCTATGTTTAGAAATGGACTTGTAAGGGGCCGTAGTGATGATGATGATGATTAAAAAGAAGCTAGTATTTTGTTATATTTACGCGAACATTACACATTGAATGAATTGTTTTTAATGATTTTATGGCGTTTAGGTAAGTTATCTTTAACCCCCGACGAAAAAGAGGGGTGGTATATGTTTAGCGTGTGTATCTGTGTATCTCTGCGTCTGTCTCTGGCATCGTAGCTCCAAAATAGAGGAACCGATTTAAATTTTTTTTGTTTGATGTTATATTATATTTTTTTTACGTTTCGAGTACTTTACAGCTCTCAATATCATAGTTAGCCACGGCTACCTTCAGTAAGAAGACGACTGAGTTGAGCACTAACTGGTACTATCTTAAGTCAAGTTTATATATAATGTAAGTTTATATATTAAGTGAAGTTTATACCTTTATTTAAATCTGGTAGTACGTTGGATCCCGCTAATTTTAGACCTATTTCTGTACTGCCAACACTTAGTAAAATTTTTGAAAAAATTATTCTTGATCAAATGTTAATTTTTTTTAATGTAAATAAATTACTTCATAAAAATCAATTTGGTTTCACAAGGGGTCGCTCGACAACTGATACTGGTGTTGAGCTGATTAAATATATATTTAATGCACGGAAGAATTCACAGGATGCTCTTTGGGTGTGTTCTGTGACCTATCCAAAGCCTTCGATTGTGTTCACCATGAAACATTAATCAGGAAACTTGAACACTACGGTGTAAGAAGCGATGCTCTTAAATTAATTATTTCATATTTAAGTGACAGAACGCAAAAAGTTGTCATTAATAGTATGAGTTCTTCTGGGTCGATTGTACAAATGGGCGTGCCTCAGGGCTCAATTCTCGGCCCCTTTCTGTTTCTTATATATATTAATGACTTACCTTACATAGTATGAGATAACCATGATATAGTATTATTTGCTGATGATACTTCATTAATTTTCAAATTAAAACGACAGTTATTAAATTACGACAAAGTAAATAATGCTATAGCTAAGTTAGTTAATTGGTTTAATGTTAATAATTTGCATTTGAATGGAACTAAAACTAAATGTATGAAATTCGTAACTCCTAATGTTAAACATGCCAATACTAATGTAATTTTAAATGGGGAGGAACTGAGTCTTGTTGATACTACCATTTTTCTTGGAATCACACTGGACGCAAAGCTTCAATGGCTCCCCCAAATATCAAAACTAGCTAGCAGACTTAGTTCTGCAGCATATGCTGTAAAAAAGATTAGAACTCTTACCAGGTGGTCCCATAATGAACTGGCCTGATATAGTTCAACGCGACATGTCGCTACATGTTGTGTTGCATTAAATAGTACGTTTATCGTGCACTTAATATAAGAAACATGCATCGACATGAAATGCTTAGTCTTAGTTTAACAGGCATTTTTGAATAACGAGAGTCGCGTATTTTTTCAAAATTCGAAAACTGAGTATCGAAGTGTCATAAAGTTTCTGTTTAAAGAAGGTTTATCCCCTGCCCAAATAAAAGAACGATTGGATGGCGTGTATAAGGAGTCTGCCCCCTCCTATAGCACAGTGAAAAATTGGGTGAAAGAGTTTCGCCTCGGGAGAGAAACCGTCGAAGACTTTGGCCACGACGGTCGACCTGTGGAAGTGCTCACTCCCGAAACGATTGCTCTTATCGAGGAGGAGGTTCTGAGTGACCGCCGTTTGAAGATTAGAGAAATTGCAGCAAGGCTTGGGCTCTCTAAGAGTACCGTTCATCGCGCGATCCATGAACATCTTCACATGAAAAAAGTGAGTGCAAGATGGATACCGACACTTCTTTCAGTGGTACAGAGACAGGAAAGAGTGCGCTGCGCTTCGGAGTTTTTGGATCTTTGTGGCGAAAATCCAAAGACTGTGATCGAGCGGCTAGTGACTGGTGATGAAACTATGATCTTGTATTATGATCCACAAAGCAAGCGCGAGTCAATGGAATGGCGTTATAAGGGTGAAAAGCCCCCTAGAAAGGCAAAGGTGCAACAATCGACTAAAAAACTGATGTGCACAATATTTTGGGATTTTCAAGGCATTTTGATGGTGGATTTTAAAGAACGTAATACAGTCGTGAACGGCGAACATTATGCTTCTTTAATATATAAATTACAAGACAAGATAAAGGAAAAACGAAGAGGCAAGCTGTCTAAAGCTGTCCTGTTGCTCCATGACAACGCCCCTGTTAATACCGCTGGTGTTTCGAAGGATGCAGTTCGTCAATGCGGGTTCACAGAAGTTCAACATCCACCCTACAGTCCAGACATGGCCCCGTCCGACTATTATTTATTTCCAAATTTAAAGCGGGACTTAAGAGGAAGAAAATTTTCAAGCGATGAAGAGTTGCAGGCGGCCGTCTTCAATCATTTTGAGGATAAAAAATATGATTATTTTTATAAAGGTTTAGAGATGTTGATTCACAGATGTCAGAAGTGTATTCATGGTGATTATATTGAAAAATAAAATTGGTTTCGTTTCATTTCCTTCATTGGTTCATAGTTAGACCAATTCATTATGGGACCGCCTACGTACCAATGTTGAAACAGCTAGAATAGTTTACTTTAGTTATTTCCATAGCATTATGTCGTATGGTATTTTGCTATGGGGACACGCGACTGACACTGAAATTATATTTATTTTACAGAAGAGGGCCATTAGAGCAATATATAATTTAAAGCCAAAAGTGTCACTGAGACAAAAATTTAAGGAAATTAATATTTTAACTCTGGCCTCTCAATACATTTATGAAAATGTAATATACGTACACAAAAATAAAAGTAGTTTTGCGAAAATAAGTGATATTCATTCTGTAAATACTAGGAACAGACACAAGCTGGTAGTACCAGTTACTCGACTGCACCGAGTCAGTAATTCATTCTTGGTGCGATATATACGCTTTTACAACAAAATCCCAGAAAATATACAAAATTTATCACACACAAAGTTCAAAAATGTTATTAAACTAAGTTTGTATAAAAAGGGTTATTATAATATTAAGGAATTTATGGATGATAATAACCCCTGGGAAGGGTGATCGCTACCAAGCTATTTCTAATTTGTCTTGTGTTGCTAATTGTAAACATGATTGCAAGCTATTATTGGAAAAAAAATAGTCCCGCTGGGTTTCTTGCTGGTTCTTCCCAGGACAGAGGTTTTTTTTTTGCGAACCAGTGGTAAATGAAAAAAGTGACTTTCAATTAGCATTTGTTATAATCTACATTGAATAAAAAAGTTTGTGTTTCTGTTTTAAAAAAAAAAAAAAACATTCGTAATTCACTACTCAACTATGAATTTACTTCAAATTTACTTCAATTTTATCTCAGTTTTTTCTCGTAAACAACGTGCATTTTATTTTAACCATGAAGCGTTTAGTGGCTCGTAAAGAACGATGTGTGCAGGTAACGTTTTAATTGCTATAATATATTATGGTCTTGTAAAAGAAAAAACAATTTCGTAAGCATTAATTATTTATCTCACAGAATATCAACGTAAAATAGCAGCTTGATACAGCTATGTTTCGCATGGTGAATGCAAAGAACCGGATACCCTTTTTACTGTAAACGAGGCATGCCATCTTAGTACTCGGAGGGCAGGGGGGCGGTGGGGAGGATGCATAATATGCATTTTAAATTTTAATCGAGTATAAATGTAGATGTCTGTAGGCCAAAGCATCCACTTACCATCGGGTGGACTGTGCTGCTCCTTTGTAACCCATTCTTAATAGAACAATTAAGAAAATTGTAGTGTTATGCTACTTACATATCATTTTACACTATTTTAAATTTATTTTTCCATTCTGTTTTTGATTTTCTGCTTTCACCTCAAAACTAGATATTTTGCATCACCTTTATTTCCATAGGATCCTGTAACATTTTTAAACCATAAAAACACAATAACAAATTATTTTTACTTCGTATTTCCACGCTATCAGCACTTTTTAAATCGGTGTCGATGGAGTCTACCTTTTTCGATCTTTTATTTAGTTCTCCGTAACTCTGCAATTTCAAAAAAAAAGATGGTGATTTTTGTACATACGTAGGCGGTCCCATAATGAATTGGCCTAGCTATGAACCAATGAAGGAAATGAAACGAAACCAATTTTATTTTTCAATATAATCACCATGAATACTAACACACTTCTGACATCTGTGAATCAACAACTCTAAACTTTTATAAAAATAATCACATTTTTTTATCCTCAAAATGACTGAAGACGGCCGCCTGCAACTATTCATCGCTTGACAATTTTCTTCCCCTTAAGTCCCGCTTTAAATTTGGAAATAAATAATAGTCGGACGGGGCCATGTCTGGACTGTAAGGTGGATGTTGAACTTCTGTGAACCCGCATTGACGAACTGCATCCTTCGAAACACCAGCGGTATGAACAGGGGCGTTGTCATGGAGCAACAGGACACCTTTAGACAGCTTGCCTCTTCGTTTTTCCTTTATCTTGTCTCGTAATTTA
The DNA here is from genome assembly GCA_036936625.1 of Parnassius smintheus behrii. NCBI lineage: Eukaryota > Metazoa > Arthropoda > Insecta > Lepidoptera > Papilionidae > Parnassius > Parnassius smintheus. The sequence continues at coordinate 45,173,124 of JAUPFT010000018.1, read as the reverse complement.
TATATTAAAGAAGCATAATATTCGGCGTTCACGACTGTATTACGTTCTTTTAAATCCACCATCAAAATGCCTTGAAAATCCCAAAATATTGTGCACATCAGTTTTTAGTCGATTGTTGCACCTTTGCCTTTCTAGGGGGCTTTTCACCCTTATAACGCCATTCCATTGACTCGCGCTTGCTTCGTGGATCATAATACAAAATCATAGTTTCATCACCAGTCACTAGCCGCTCGATCACAGTCTTTGGATTTTCGCCACAAAGATCCAAAAACTCCGAAGCGCAGCGCACTCTTTCCTGTCTCTGTACCGCTGAAAGAAGTTTCGGTATCCATCTTGCACTCACTTTTTTCATGTGAAGATGTTCATGGATCCCGCGATGAACGGTACTCTTAGAGAGCCCAAGCCTTGTTGCAATTTCTCTAATCTTCAAACGGCGGTCACTCAGAACCTCCTCTTCGATAAGAGCAATCGTTTCGGGAGTGAGCACTTCCACAGGTCGACCGTCGTGGCCAAAGTCTTCGACGGTTTCTCTCCCGAGGCGAAACTCTTTCACCCAATTTTTCACTGTGCTATAGGAGGGGGCAGACTCCTTGTACACGCCATCCAATCGTTCTTTTATTTGGGCAGGGGATAAACCTTCTTTAAACAGAAACTTTATGACACTTCGATACTCAGTTTTCGACATTTTGAAAAAATACGCGACTCTCGTTATTCAAATGCCTGTTAAACTAAGACTAAGCATTTCATGTCGATGCATGTTTCTTATATTAAGTGCACGATAAACGTACTATTTAATACAACACAACATGTAGCGACATGTCGCGTTGAACTATATCAGGCCAGTTCATTATGGGACCGCCTGGTATATACAAATTAACAGTTAATAAAAGTTAAGAAAATTTATGATCTTAAAATTCAAAAATCATAAATTTTCTTAATGAAATACGAAGTAAAAATGATTTGTTATTGTGTTCTTATGGTTTAAAAACGTTACAGGATCCTATGCAAATAAAGGTGATGCAAAATATCCAGTTTTGAGGTGAATGCAGAAAATCAAAAACAGAATGGAAAAATAAATTTAAAATAGTGTAAAATGATATGTAAGTAGCATAACACTACAAAATCAGTAGAGAGCCGGAGACACTTTTTTCTGGTAATAATGTATCTTGGGACAAATAATCTTAACCCTCAAGAGCAAATACGCAGCTACGTGTCTCAGACATACGAGACTATATGCTGCAGCACTCAATTACCTTCAGGTGGATTGTAAGCTCGTTTGTCTTGTATGAAATACAAAGTATAATGCTCCACCTCAAAGACGTACCAAATTTTATAACAGCCTCGTTCTCATTAGTGCTGGAATACACCATTGCTATTTTAAACAATTGTATAATTTTATAGGATAAGGGTGACAAACGAGCACACAGTCCACCTGACGGTAAGTGGATGCTGTAACTGTGGCCCATAGACATCTACATTTAACCTCGATTAAAAATCAAAACGCAGATGCGTTGTCACCCTTGAGGACTAAGTTGGAATGCCTCGATTTCAGTAAAACGGGTCTCCGGTTCTCTACACTCACCATACGAAACACAGTAGTTTACACTGGTATTCTGTGAGAGCGTGGTCCTTCCTCGGTCAAGCCGACCCATTCATGCTACAACCATAATAGCTGCAGTGTGATATATAAAAATAGTAATAATAAGACAAATTACGATTTCTGTGCACGTATATATCTTTTAATATAATGATATTCACGCCTGTCACCCAGAGGGGTAGGCAGAGACTACAGACTTCCATTTGGCACGATCCTGACACACCTCTCTCGCCTCCTTCACATCCATACACCTACGCATACATGCTCGTCGGTTAAGGGTACTCCTAATTTGGGCCGTTTTCAATAAATCGCCAATTTGGTCGATAAATTTTCACCTAGGACGTCCCTTTCCGACTCTGCCATTCACTTCTGCAACATAAATTTTCATAGCATAGCACATACATAGCACATCCCTATCCACTTTGTCATAAGCCTTTTCCAAGTCCATGAACGCACAAAATACCTTTTAGTTTTTGGCCAAAAACTTTTCCGCGATCATGCGCATGGAAAAGACATGATCTGTACATCCCATTCCCTTTCTAAATCCCGCTTGCACATCCCAAATTTTTTCATCAGTTTCTTTCATGACCCTTTTAATCAGTACCTTAGCATACAGTTTTCCCACAATGCTAAGAAGGCTGATACCACGGTAATTTTTACAGTCCTGCTGCGACCCTTTTCCTTTATATACTGGGACTATCACGGCTTTGCACCAGTCTACCGGTACCCGCTTCAGTTCCCAGCATAAATTAAACAAGGTGTGCAGCAGGCCTGCCACCACTTTCTCTCCAGCCCTTAGCATTTCGAGTGAAACCCTATCATATCCGGCAGCCTTTCATGCTTTCATGCTTTTGATTGCTTTCATTATTTCATCTATACTTATCTCGCCACCTCTTTCCTCTTCTTTCGGAGTTTCTACTTTATTTATTTTATACGTTGTCTCCTCACTCATAAAAACGCTTTCAAAATATTCCTTCCACCTCTTTAAACTCAAAACTTCATCATTCAGAATATAGCCATTCTCATCTCTTATGCATTCATTATAGGCTGTTTTGAACGTCCCCTGGCAGTTCTTACGAGTTTCCAGAACATTTTAATATTTGCCTGGAAGTTATCCGATATTCTTCTATCATTCTTATCCGTTCTTTCTTGCTTTTTCCTTTCAACTACTTCTTTTACTCTCTTATTTAGATGTCTAAAGACTGCTTTTTTTCTTTCAATGTCAGCATTCGTACCGCTAGAATTACCAGCCTTTGTTGCTAGTAAATCTAGCCATGCTCTCTTCTTTGCTTCAACTTCCATACGTATCGCATCATCCCACCATAACGTATTATTTTTCCTTTCATTCTTTCTCTTACTAACACCACATACATCGGTAGCTGCATCCACTAAACCTTTCCTAACATTTTGTTATACACTCTCCAAGTCTAACTCATTCATACATAATTCATCAAAACTACTTATATTTTCTTTCAGTCTACATTTGAACTTATTTTTCTCATCTTCCTCTTGTAACCTTTCAGTTCGAATACGCTGTAACGCAGTGGTAGACACAGATGACCGATGGCGCCAACGCCTGAATAGACCATTAATTCGGCATAAAACCAAATAATGATCCGTTCCTACGTTAGACCCCCGGTAAACCCTTGTATCTACCACTGCGACCCTCATTCTTTCATCCACAATTACGAAAACTATCATGCTTCTATCATCACCTCTTTCCCAAGTATACATGTGAATCCTCTTGTGGCGAAAGCAAGTGTTCGTCACAAAAAGATTCTTTTTCACACATACGGTGAGGAGGCTTTCACCATTCTCATTTATACTTTTATCACCAAACGTTCCCAATATCCTTTCATAACCAAGCCTCCTCACCCCAACCCTTCCATTAAAATCTCCTAGCATAATAATATTTTCATTTCCCTTACATTTCATTAACACCATCCTTACCATTTCCCAAAACTGCTCTCGGATATAAGTGGGCTTAGAAATGTCTGGGGCGTAGACCCCTGGCACAAACAACTTCTTTAAGTCCACTTTCATTCGTATCCATAGCAGTTTTGGGTTTACACATTCGTACTCTTTCACACATAGGCCCAATCTTTCTGAAAGGATGATACCTACTCCCTGGCATACCCGCTCAATCTCGTCCACACCAGACCAGTACGCGGTATACATGCCATGCATATGTAGTGACATCCTTCCCCTTCCGTTTCGTCTCATTTACACATAACACATCTATTCCTCTATCATACATCATATCGCACACTTCATCCATTTTATCATTCATTGCTCCACATACATTCAACGTAGCCAGACGGGCCTCTGGAATCCACTTTTCGCCCCTCCTGGATACAGAACGTGACGGGTGGCGAACCTCGTCGCCGGTTTTCCTCCCGGAGATTCTTCGCACCCCTGCACCATTAAAGGGGCGCCGGGAACTCGGGGCCATTTCTTTTGTTTGGTTCCTCATAGTGCGAAATATGGGGTAGTATATTTCAGGCCGCTACCACGGCGAGGAGCCGAGTCTGTGGTATCGGCTTGTCGCTCATTTAGCACCACCCGTCGTAGCACAAAATCATCGTTACGTAATTAATGAATAACCGATCAGACAAACGCGCAATCTATGCGTAAGTAGAGCTGCTACACGAGCGAAAATTGTGTTTATACCTTAATAGGAATAGTTTTAAAAGCATATTAAATAAATTAAAAAAAAAACATACGTCCCACGAATATATAAGTTCCACGCCTGGGCACAAGCCTTTATTTTTTATTTTTGAAAGGGCTTCAGAATAAGGAAGTGACCGTGCTTCCATAATGCATGTTGGCGATGTTCACATTTGTTTTAGTTTCTCAGACATGCGGGTTTCTTCACGGTGTTTTTCTTCACCTCTGAGCACGTGATAAACCGAGTAAATCGAATGTTGGTGATACATAAATAACATAAACACTCACGCCTGTCACCCAGAGGGGTAGGCAGAGACTACAGACTTCCATTTAGGACGATCCTGACACACCTCTCTCGCCTCCTTCACATCCGCTTTTTTTTTTTTGCCCATTTTTAATAAATCGCTAATTTGGTCGATAAATTTTCGCCTAGGGCGTCCCTTTCCGACTCTGCCATTCACTTCTGCAACATAAATTTTCTTTGTGACTCTTTCCTCATTATTTCCACATGATCAAACCACCGAAGCATTCCTTTCTTAATCCTGGTCACAACATCATCTTGTGTGGTGTGTAGCAGTCCTGCCACCACTTCCTCTCCGGTCCTTAGCATTTCGAGTGAAAGTCTATAATATCCGGCAGCCTTACCTGCTCAATGTTGAATGTTGGTCAATAGAATAGAATAGAATACAATAAAATAATTTTTGTTTAATATAGATTATAATCATAATTATTATTAAAAACATTTTTTTATTTATAAAAAGGGAAGAACCAGCAAGAAACCCGGCAGGATTATTAATATTTTTTAAGTGTAAACAACTATTACTTTATAATAATTTTGTGCTGTTTTATATGAATTTTAATAGCACCAGCATGGTGGCGATCACCTTATTTCTAGGAGTTATTCACATTCATATATTCTTTGATATTATAGCAACCCTTTTTGTACATTTTTTTCTTTAATATATTTTTTTAAATTGTTGATTGACAAACTTTGAACAGTTTCTGTGATTTTGTTGTTAAAGCGAATACAATAACCTATAAATATCCCCGATGTGGCCACTGTTTGTAAACCAAGCAATATCAACGTGTTGTGGAGACACCGAATGACATATTCCACCCCTGCGGCGAATCCCAACATGAGATACGGGTGACAGTTTATTGTGGCCGGGCTGGAGTTGATGTATTTACGACATTGTAACGGGTTTTGTGGAATATTGGGGAAATCTTTTTAACTGACACAGATGGCGGTATAACCAATTTATAAACATATATTACATTTTCACTGGAATTCATAGTCGACGGTTGAACAGTCCCAATATTTACCTAGAGGTTGAATGTTGAATCGATATTTCTTATTTCATAAACAACTACTGATGAACGACCGAACAGGAGCAACTGTATAAAATATAGATATATCTATAGAATTTTATGAGTACCTTGTATTGCGACTTAGTAAAAATTATTGATTTTATTTGTATGGATCATTAGAAGGCACCAAAAATGAAAAACACGTGTAACCAAGCAGTGTCTCAAACTAATTTTAAAGTAAACTTAACTTTTTTGTTGTTGTTTTTTTTTCTACAATTCTTCCAATTTACGTTTCATGATATGAAGTTATAAGCTAGGGGATTGTTTGGTTGACAAAATTCGGACAGTTAGCAACTTACCCCTGACATCTGTTAAATTGGGAGCTTTCCTTTATCTATGAAATGTTCAAAAGTTGAATTCGACGAATAGCTCAGAATCTTCCCCTAGGGAAGCCACTATTTATGCTGAATTCTAGTTGAAAAAAAAAAAATTTCAGATTTTATCGTGTTTAATTTTAACCTTTTTTAATTCCCGACGTTTTAGTCACTTTACAGCACCAATGGTCACGGGGGCGGGACTGAGAGTTGTTTGACGTCCTGATATCCTTGATGATTTTTTTATAGAATAAGGGTCACGAGAGAGCACACAGTCCATCTGATGGTGGACTGTAGATGCTGTGGCATATAGGCATCTTACAGTTATCCTCGATTAAAAACTAAAATGCAGATGTGTTGTCGCCCTTGAGGTCTAAGCTAGGATACCTCGTTTTCAGTAAAAAACGGTCTCCGGTTCTTTACACACACCATACGAAACACAGAAGCATTTACCTGCTATTTTACGCTAGTATTCTGTGAGAGGGTGATCCTACCTCGGTTGAGCCAACCCATTCGTGCTACAACTATAAACCATAATATAGTTACAACGTGGCTCTACCATATAAAAATGACTTATGATAAAAAGGCGAGTTTGCCTTTTGATATTGAGATATACAATCAGTTCTCATTGAGTCAAACAAGTTGTTATAAAGTCGCTTTGTACTTTAGAGATTGTTGATGATGTCGGCCGCTGGTGTCGTCTGGGAGAAAAATATACAAAAAAAATTTGGTGAGCGCGTGTACATCCGCGGGGAGGGAGACATAGGTGTCACCTCGTATGATGTTCTAGTGCAACTAACTCGAAACGCGGGATCATGTACTCAGCGGTGCAACACCGTTGTTGCAAATATACCTTCACCCTACTGATAAAAATCGCGGTAAGTGCCACCGTCCCCGTATGCACACGTACTTATTTATTATAGAAAAACAGCAAGTACATTAGGTAAGTAACAATGTTTTATGAGTATATTTTTTTTTTACATATTTTATTTTTTATTGATTAATATTATTTATATTTCAGGTGTTCGAGAAGCAACGTGAGCGTCGTCAACATCCTCCCCCCAAGTGTCGGTTCGCCGACACTCATTATCAAGCTGGAGAAAGGCCACGCGAGCAGCTGATCGCTTCATCACTCCTGACTTAGTCCTAACGTCAACTACTCTGACTCTGCCGTCTGAACCTGGATAAACCTTTTCAATAATACCTATTGGCCAACAGTTTCGAAATAATGATGGATCGACTACTACTACAAGATCTCCTACTTTTAATTGCGGACATTCCCTATCCCATTTACGACGAGGAATTAGCTCTGGCAAAAACTCTTTTACCCATCTGCTCCAAAATAAGTCTGTCAACCGTTGGGCAATACGCCACTGTCGTCTAACATACATGTCGCCATCATCAAATTTACTTAACTCATCAATTTCACCTAACCTATTTGCAATAAAAACTTTGTAATTTCTATGCTCGTTACGTATCCAATAAATAACAATCATTGAATCAGTCCAATAAAAAACACGTGACGGTTTAATTCTATGCTCCTTTTTTATAGTCTCTGCCAAGCGACATGCTAATAGCGCGCCTTGAAGTTCGAGTTTAGGCATAGTTAACGGTTTTAACGGCGCAACGCGACTTTTACTCGCAATGAATGACACCTGCACGCCGTTGCTGTCTTGTTTACGCCAATAAGCAACACATGCGTATGCGCATGGAGATGCATCACAAAAAATATGCAATTGCAACGACGTCTCATCGTCGTTTACGGTGTGGCCGCTCTTCTCATTCACACCGACAGAATCGTTGCTATAGAAATACCACCGCGGGATTCGAACGTAACTCATTTCTTGTAACTGCGAAATCCAATCTTTAAATAAAACAAATAAACTATCTGTTATTTCCTGATCCCACTTTATACCTACATTCCATATTTCGCGCATTAAAATTTTGGATTTTATCGTAAAAGGTGCTAAAAAACCATGAATATCATATACAGACATTATAATACGAAGAACTTAACGCTTAGTCGGTTTTCGTGATAGTTGTAAAATATCACTCGGTATACGCTTTAACGAAAGATCGAACCCGAACATATCACTCGCGGGAAACCACAAAAGCCCAAGCGTTCGTTCCGGCTGGGATTCAACATTAAACCGTATCGCCATGTCATTTAAAGTCTCTTTTGGCATATCATTAAGAACATCTGACTTGTTACTTAACCAGTTACGCATCACGAAACCACCTTGCTGATTAATATATGAAACATCTTTTATCATTTTTGTAGCAGTAGCGACGTCTGGTAAACTATCGATAAAATCGTCCATATATTGATTTTTCCTAATTGCATTAACTGCATCCGGCATTTTATTCTGAAAGCGCAATGTGTTTTTATTTTGGTTAATATATTGTGCTATACATGGGGAGCAGTTAGCGCCAAAAATTAATGACGTCATAACATATTTCTTAACAGGATGTTGTATAGGTAATTTTGAACCTTTGTTACTACTTCCGAGGCCTAATTGTTCATTTTCATTGCTTAAATAGATATCTTTCCACAAAAAACGCAAAGAATTAACATCTTCTTTTCGTACATTAATCCTTAAAAACATATCTTTTATGTCCCCTATGATACCTACGCGGTTTTCTCTAAATCGTAACATTATTCCTAATAACGATTGTAACAAATCAGGGCCTTGTAAAAGAAAATCATTTATAGAATAACCGTTCGACTTTGCTGCCGCGTCATAAACTAAACGCAGTTTTTTCTTATTTGGATTATCTACACCAAAGTGCGGCAAATACCATATTATACGTTTATTAGAGTTTTCATCGGTCTCATTAAGTTCTCTAGCATAACCATTAGAAAATAAGTATCTCATTCTTTCACAATAACGAGTTGCATACTCTTTGTTGAGCAAAAATTTTCTTTCTATTGACTTTAGACGATTAAAAGCGTTAGGGTAAGAGTCGGGTAAATGTAATTCATCGTATTTCCACGGTAAGCCGACATTCCATTGACCATTTACTAATTCTGCAGTGTCATCTAAAATTTGTAAAGCGCGTATTTCGTCTGGGTTGCGGCGCGGCTTCGAACCTACACCAATAGACTCTAACGCGAAGGATCTACGAACCGCATCGTACAATTGCGCGCCGGTGCATTCACCGTTATCGTTATCGAGAGAGAGATCGCTAGCAATCGATTCTACCGTGTGTAAGTGAAAGATACACTGCGACTGTCCCGCCTTTTCGTGGCAACTATTAATGAAAGAGACAAAGCGATCAGTGCAATTAACATCACTTACCATATGTCCGTGCACACACCATCCAAGCGCAGTTTGAGTTATGTACGGCTCACGCTGCTTACCACGAACACAACGAATGGGAGAAATTAAATGATGGTTGTCCTGACCTATTAATAATTTTGGCTTAGCGTTACAATTACATAACATAAGATCTTCACTTAACAATCCATAATTATTAAAGTCCATATTCGGCATTTTTTGTGTTGGTAAATTTAATTCTTTAATTTTACGCGCACGGAAAGTAAACATTTCGTTATACGAATTGGTAACACTAACACTCACTACTTGAGATTCACACACAAGCTCGCCCGAGTCCCATGCGCTGCGCGCGCGCAATATCACGTTTGCACCGTATAATCCGAGCTCATCTGCGATATCAGAGGATATCACCGTCACGGTAGCTCCATCATCCAGTAGTGCATGCGTATGCAAACTGCCATTCGGTCCGTGAAGAGTGAGCGGCACCACTTTCAAAAGCACCTTGTGACAGTGGGATGCCACCGTATGAGTCACTGTTTCATTGGTGCTGGGATGCTCATCCTCACTTCGCTCCACAGTTTTTAAGCTTTCTTCCAATGGTTTTATCCAGTGCAGTAAACGATGATGCGGTTGATTGCAGCCGTCAATGTCGCAATTACTGCCAATACAAGACATACCATTCGTATGGCGGGGGGCAAGACATTTGAAGCAAAGTTTATTTACGCGTACAAATCGCCAGCGATCTTTGCGTAAGGCGCGCTTAAACCGTGAACAATCTGCGACACCATGAGCCCATTTTCGGCAAAATGTACACTTTTCCGCGTTTTGTAATTGATTACTATTTGTGTACAACAACGAGTGTGAACGGTGTTTACGTTCATCGGGCTTCTTTAAATTATATTGAGCGTGAATATGACTTACTCCTGATGCAGCTGTTTTAGTGGCTTCCTCATATAAAAAATCACTAAGCAATTCTAGCTTCGGTAAATTACACTCTCGCTGTTCATAAACGTGGTCGGTCCATTTTGCGACAAGCAAAGTTGGAAGCTTAGATACGACAATCGATACTAACTCCGGGCTGCGAAGATAATCACTTTGTTGCATTGCTTTGGCAGCAGCCACATAGTTCTTTATTTTTATTGCAAAATTAATGATATCATTATGATAAGTTAACGGCAACGGACATAGTTTTTTAAGCTGTAAAACTATTTTACTCATAATTGTTTCTGGTTTGCCAAATCGAAGTTCTAAGGTGTCAATTATTAAATCGGGTGTAGTTCCACCAATCAAGAGTGAAGTCACTGCTTCTTTAGCATCGCCACGAAGACACTTACGTAGCCGCCATAAATTCTCTGTGTCACTATATTTGCATAATTGGGTAGATTCTTGGTACGCCTGTTTAAACTGCAACCACTCCATTGGATCTCCAAAAAATAAAGGCAGGTCTTTAGACGTTGCTAATCTTGTTAAGAGCTCCTGGTTCTGTATTTTATATGATGAGGCAGCCACTGCATCATTCAAGGCATGTGCTAGCTTTTCTAGGCCGATTTTTTCACAAGAGTACTCTTCTCGGTTCTCCTCATGCTGGTTTCCTGGAGCATTCAGCCAATTTTCAACTTTGCTGGTCGAAGATTTCATAGCCGACTTGTGGGAAGAGCGTGAATGAGACTCCAATTCTGCCATCTCAGCTGCAAGCTGTTTGTTTAGCAGCTTCGACTGAATATTTGCCTTAAGCTTGGCAGCTTCTGCCTGAGCACTCTTAACTTTGGCTTCTGCTTCAGCTTTCGCTGCTTGTATTTCCACGAGAGCCATAGCTTTAGCGGTTTCGTATTCCAATTGCCGTTTGCGTGCCGTACTTGACGACGTGCCTGCGGTCTTTGATGACTTTTTACTCTTACTAGAGGCACTTAGCGCATTTCCAGGTTTTTCCAGCACTTCATCCTTTAAGCTGAACGATGGTAACACATCTTGGTTGTTCTTGCACTCCGATTTTGCAGCGGTGCCACGTGGTCGTCGCTTTTTTTGCGGCGTAGCCGGCGCGTGGAACATAACTGGTACTTATTATTATTATATTTTTTGCAGACGACGTAAGGATTCGGCCGAAGGACCACTATGTTGATGATGTAGGCCGCTGGTGTCGTCTGGGAGAAAAATATACAAAAAAAATTTGGTGAGCGCGTGTACATCCGCGGGGAGGGAGACATAGGTGTCACCTCGTATGATGTTCTAGTGCAACTAACTCGAAACGCGGGATCATGTACTCAGCGGTGCAACACCGTTGTTGCAAATATACCTTCACCCTACTGATAAAAATCGCGGTAAGTGCCACCGTCCCCGTATGCACACGTACTTATTTATTATAGAAAAACAGCAAGTACATTAGGTAAGTAACAATGTTTTATGAGTATATTTTTTTTTTACATATTTTATTTTTTATTGATTAATATTATTTATATTTCAGGTGTTCGAGAAGCAACGTGAGCGTCGTCAACAGAGATAAAATGCTTTTAAGTAGAAAGTGGAGTTTTCTCTATCAAAGAAAACGATGCAAAGAGTACTTACGAAGATTAAGTAGATGATCTCTTACCTGTAACAGAAATAAACAGATTAGAAATAAGAGCAGTTTAATAGGTTTTACAAACGGAATTCTCCGGTGTCACTCAATTGACAATCCTTTGAAACTAAATTCAAAATGTTAAAAACAAAAACCTAGTTTGCAGAGTTGATTAATTTGTAACATTTTTAATATAATGGATTTCTGCAAAGTAACGTTTACTTTTTACTTTTACTGCAAAGTAACACCTGATTATATTATATTAATTATCCTTTGAGATTATTTATCAACACACCTGGCAGGCAGATTGGGGATTGCAGTATCCATCTTTCATCTTTAACGCAGTCTACCGGTCGTTTGGATTAATGTGGTAGATCTGGTTGCAGCGTAATGGTTATAGCTCCAATGAGTCAACTCGACCGGGAAAGGACCACGCTCGCACAGAATACCAACATGACGTAGCTGTAAAATGCTGCTGTGTTTTGTATGGTGTGTGTAGAGAATCGGAGGCCCTTTTTGTGTGTGTTTCACTGATAACGTGGCATTCCATCTCATAAAAGTGAGAGTAACCAAAACAAAACAAGCGCACAGTCCACCTGATGGTAAGTAACGGGTGGGCCAGAAAGGAGTACGATTTTAAAAACACTCTTGCGTTTGAAGCTTTAGAGAGGGGACTGCGCGGGTGGTGGGGTTAAGTAGCTCGGTTCTCGGAAATTTAGTCGCGATGGATCACTTCACGGGAGCGCAACGTGCTTTCTGCGTTAAACATTATTATAAAAATCACGATTCGTGCGCTATTGTTCGGCGTTTATTTCGACGTGAGTTTGGATTACATGACCTAAATCAGTGTCCGAAGGAAAGCGTGATTCGATCGTGGGTCAGAAAATTCGAAGCTACTGGTTCGACTCTCAAACAGAAGCCTGCGGGACGCCCAAGGTCAACAAGAACGAAAGACACAATTGAACAAGTTAGAGCTTCAGTTCAACGTAATCCTGTTCTATCGACTCGAAAGCGTTCAGCCGAACTTGTGGTGTCCAGAACATCTTTGCGTCGCATTTTGTTGAAAGATCTGAAATTGCATCCGTATAAAATTAAACTTGTGCAGGAATTACAGCCAAATGATCCAATTTTAAGGAGAGCTTTTGTTGAAACGATGCTGGAACGCTTTCGGAGTTTCAACAATATTCTGTTCTCCGACGAAGCCCATTTTCACATAAATGGGCAGGTGAATAAACAGAATTGCCGTAACTGGGCTGCAGAGAACCCACGTGCAAAACATCAAAAGCCTCTACATTCGCCGAAAGTAACCGTTTGGGCGGCCATGTCAGCGCACGGAATTATCGGACCCCACTTCTTCGAAAATCGACAAGGCCAATCTGTCACTGTAAATTCTGACCGATACATAGCCATGTTAAGGGATTTTTTCTTTTCACAACTGCAACAGTTTGAAGCCTATAATCGTGCGACATGGTTTCAACAAGATGGCGCGACATGCCACACAGCTAATGCCTCTTTGACGGTCGTAAACGAGATGTTTGGTGAGAAACTGATATCGCGCCGAGGTGACATTGAATGGCCTCCTAGAAGTCCGGATCTTACACCACTGGACTTTTTTTGTGGGGATACCTAAAAAGTAGAGTCTACTCCAATAACCCAGCCACAATTGACCAGTTGAAGACCAATATCCGGAAAGAAATGGCAGATATTCCCCGTGCAATGTGCCAGCGAGTTTTTACCAATTGGAGGTTCAGATTCGAAGAATGTTTGCAGCGCGATGGTGCAAATCTGGATGATGTTATTTTTAAGAAATGAATTTCCCAGATGTAAATTTTTGTAGAAATAAAAATTTGTATGTGAATTGTACTTAGTTTTTTTTAATGATTTTTTCAAATTCGCAATTCTTTCTGGCCCACCCTGTATATGCTGTGACCAAGACACCTACGTCTATATTTTTTCTTCTGAAACTTACAACTATCATTATATTATTAATTACCTAATGCGATAGTGAAGCTCTCTAACTGATTTGTATTATTTATTTAATTTTTTGTAACAAATTACAAACAATGCTGCCTTTGTGAACGTTGTTGTTTAAGCTGGTAATCTGTGAGAGTATGGCTCTACCACGTAACCTGTCACGAATATTGAAAACCACAAACAGTAAAGTTAGTTGCAAGTGCCTATGGGCTAGTTACCATCACTTGGACTAGCTATTTTTCACTTTCGTTATAAAATTTAGGGGAGATATTCATAAAGAAAAACAAGAAGAAAAACTTAGCCCTCCCTTAACCCGGTTCGTTTTTTTAATTATTATTTTTAAATACAGTAACTTCCCTTCCCCCCCCTCACACACACACACACACACACACACACACACACACACACACACACACACACACACACACACACACGCACACACACACGCACGCACGCACGCACGCACGCACGCACGCACGCACGCACGCACGCACGCACGCACACACACACACACACACTACGTTATTCTCCTGTATCACGGAGGCAGTTTACATGCATGAATTTCAAAAGGACAAACATGCACACTCGGAACAATTACTTGTAGGTCACACAATCTGGGAGCATGGCAGTGCTTGGCGGGAGCACTGCCGTGCCTACAAGTAATTGTTCCGAGTTGGGAGGGTCGAGCAAAAAAGCGGCACGGCCGTACCATACTTTTCTCCAAGCAATTCAGGCCATTTTCGACCTCCTATAACTTTGTTGTGGACAGAAATAGAAACCTGAATTTTCAGAAACCAAGCAAACATTGTATATACACGGTATATTTCAAACTTCATTCAATTTGAACGAGTAGTTTAGGAATTATAATTATAATTAGTCATTTTCTTAATTTTGTCACTTACTGACTGACCGATCATCAAAACTCTAAGGTACTTCTAGCAGACATAAAAGCTTCAAACGTAGAACACAATTATTTTTTAATGTATAAATCAAGGAAAAACTTAAATATTTTCCAATTTCGATCCAGTAAATAGATTGACTTGGCAATAGCACTAAGCAATCGAATTTAATATAATATCTATAAAAAAATGTATTACTTGTGAGATACGTTGTGTTTTCATGCGACGGCCCAAGTCAATTTATTTATTTAAAACAAAAAAGATTTTTAATATTGATATGGTCACAACAAGATGTTGTTACGATAGCTATTTACGTTATAACTTAAAACAAAAGGACCCTCAAGTAGGGACTGAATAAAACCGACTTGGTATTACATGAATCTCAGAACTTTTTACAATAGAAGAACTGAGTTGCGACACTTGGTTTTTTTACAAATTATGTTTTTGATGGCATTACTTATTCCATGCGCAACTCATTGCTAAATGCTAACTCACTGCGCGTTACGGAGAGGTCAAAGTTACTGTGTACTGTAGGGTGCAAAGCGTGCTACTAAAATAACCTTAAAAAAGACTAACTCAAGCGGGTCTCAGACGCAGGCCAACGTAAACAATCGACACAAAGAGCCGGGAGCAACATTTGATTTTAATGTGTCTGACGGGAGCGAATTCAAATTCAAAGGAAACTGCAACCACGCCAACTGGAGAGGAAAATTAACATATTCTGCTATTGGTATTGTTAGCTTTTATATTTAACTAAATAATCTTATTTGGTTTTTTGCTGGTTTTAGGTTTGTAATTTTAATTATTTTTGTTATAAGGCACAATTATTATGCATCCGATATTTTAAAAAAATACAGAGAAGAGAATACATAAATTTTTATCTCGCTGTTTCTTCCCCGTTTTTAAACGACTAAAACGACAAGACGTTTTGTGAAAAGAAATTTTAATTTATTAGGTCATAGAAATAGATATATTTCTTTTTTTTAATAATCTTGAGGGTAACAAACGAAATGTGGAATATGTGCATTTCACCTGATGTTATGTCAAGTAAATGCTATGGTACATATACACCTACATCAA
The DNA here is from genome assembly GCA_036936625.1 of Parnassius smintheus behrii. NCBI lineage: Eukaryota > Metazoa > Arthropoda > Insecta > Lepidoptera > Papilionidae > Parnassius > Parnassius smintheus. The sequence goes on along the minus strand of JAUPFT010000018.1, from coordinate 45,157,393 downwards.
TCACTGATTAGGGATCAAAATGCAGATGCCATTGTCACCTTAGCTTATAAAAATTGCTTCCTGAAGCCTGAAGGCTAAGATGGAAGGACTCTTTATAAGTGAAGCAATTTTTATACTATCACCAATGTTGAGACAGCTAGATTAGTTTATTTTAATTACTTTCATAGCGTTTTTTTTTTTTTTTTTTTTTTTTTTTTATAGAAGAGGGGGCAAACGAGCATGCGGCTCACCTGATGTTAAGTGACTACCACCGCCCATGATCAACCGCAACACCAGGAGAATTGCGGGTGCGTTGCCGGCCCTTTAGAAAGGAGTAAGCTCTTTTCTTGAAGGTCCCCAGGTCGTATCGGTCCGGAAAAATCGCCGGTGATAAACTATTCCACAGAGAGGTTGTACGTGGAAGAAAGCTCCTTGTGAAACGTACAGTGGTGGACCGCCAAGCATCCAGATGGTGTGGATGGTATCGGGACGTTTGCCGTGTCGTGCGTTCACGAAATTTGGCGGCTGGGATTAATCCGAACAATTCCTCAGAGCACTCCCCGTGATAGATGCGATAAAATACGCAAAGAGATGCAACATCTCTTCGCAACGCCAGTGAATCGAGCCGATCGGAAAGCACTCGGTCGTCGACGATTCGAGCCGCTCTGCGCTGGATGCGGTCAAGTGGAAGGAGCTGGTACTGGGGAGCCCCAGCCCAGAGATGGGAACAGTATTCCATGTGCGGTCGAACCTGCGCCTTGTAAAGTTGCAGGCGGTGTGCCGGCATGAAATACTGCCCCGCTCTGCTGAGCACGCCAAGCTTTTTAGAGGCCAATTTGGCCTTCCCTTCCAAGTGACCACGAAACTGCACGTCACTCGATATGTCGACGCCGAGGATTCCGATACTGGCTGAGGCAACAAGGGGAGTGCCTTGAAACTGAGGGAATACGACAAAGGGGTTCTTTTTAGCGGTTAACGCGCAAACTTGTGTCTTCTGGGGGTTAAACTGGACTAGATTTAGTCGTCCCCAATCCGAGACTCTGTTCAGCAAAGACTCGACTTCAGACACAAGTTTGTCCCGGCACTCGGAGACGTTTTCCCGAGAAATATTGGCTCGGCCGGTGTAAAGAGCATCACCAGTGCTGTCATCCGCATAGCAATGAATGTTACGGGTATGCAACATATCATTGATATGCAGAAGAAACAGCGTTGGCGATAGCACGCAGCCCTGTGGAACACCAGCATTAATAGGCTTGCAATCGGAGCTTGCACCGTCTACAACGACCTTGATGCTCCGATCTGCAAGAAAGCTGGTGATCCAATCGCACAATTTCTCGGGAAGCCCATAGGAAGGGAGCTTCGAAAGAAGCGCTTTGTGCCAAACCCGATCGAAGGCCTTCGCAATGTCCAAACTAACGGCCAATGCCTCCCCCTTGAACTCTACTGCCTCCGCCCATCTGTGAGTGAGGTAGACCAGAAGATCACCAGCTGACCGACCACGGCGAAAACCGTATTGGCGGTCACTAATCAGTATATCAGCGTAATGTCTTATGGGATTTCGCTATGGGGTAATGCGACTGACATTGAATCCATATTTGTTTTGCAAAAGAGAGCCGTACGGGTGATTTATAACTTAAATTGTAAAGAGTCATTTAGAGAAAAATTAAAGGAATAAACATATTATCTTTGACATTGCAATATATTTACGAAAGTGTAATGTATGTACATAAAAACATGGATAGCTTTGATAAGAATAGAGATGTTCATACTTTAATCTTCTGGATGCCATATACAGGATGTTAGTGTAAACACCGTTGTCCTTGAAACCAGTGGTTTGGTTTCACTTATAAAACGTAAATTCAATGAAAAATAACAACATTTTTTTAGTAAAATCTCAATTTTTCCTTAATTCCTCAATTTTTGTCTGTGCTAAGCCAGGATAAAAGTATGAAGGAAAAGTTACATCACAGGTCATGTCTACCTATTGTGTTTTGTGATCTTTACAGTGGTTACATCACTCGGGCGCATAGGGTATCCATGAATTTACGGACGGTGTCGGACAGAAACTTTTTAAATTTTATGAAAGAAGATAGCGAATTTTTTTTTTAAATTCATTGAATTTACGTTCTATAAGTGAAACCAAACCACTGGTTTCAAGGACAACGGTGCTTACACTAACAGCCATATATATATATATATATATATATATATATATATATATATATATATATATATATATATATATATATATATATATAATCCCAGAAAATGTACAAAACTTGTCGTTGATTTATTAAATAAAATTTGTACCAAAATGGTTATTATAATATCAAAGAGTACATAAATTAAAATAACCCATTAAAATTCATTTAAAAATTGTACAAACAAAATTATTTTAAAGCAAAATATGTTTAAAAAATCTCGCTTGGTTTCTTGCTAGTTCCTCAGGGGTATTTTCTGAACCAATTGTAAATAAAAGCAACCCTACAACCACTTTTGTCAATTTGTCCAATATTCAGCAGACGTGCCGACCACAGCCAACAATCACTCGGTTCATCATCATTATCAGCCTTGAAGTACACTGCTGTCCGTAGGTCTTTCCAAAAGTACGTCAGTCGGCATGTATTTAATTAAAGAATCGACCATTGTAACCGCATCGGCTTGTCGTCTCAACGTTCACAAATACAGAGCGATTGTAAGTATTTGAAGTGAAGTCACCACCTCGAGACTATAATGTTGCTGTCCATCACCATTTAATTAAAAATCTTAAATGGATTTTCAGGTCATCAATCGACCGCCAGAGCTTCGTCTATTATAGCAATCGATTCGTCACATAGTAAAATAAAATCATAGAAATAAAACACAAGACGCGCAAAAAGTAATATGTACAATTAAAAAATTATAAAAGAATTTTGAAAAACTAAGCCAAGATAAATCGACTATGGGCTGCGAAACAAGACTGAATTAAAGATTATTACAATCAGACATACATGCATACGTTTAAACGTACGTACAAATATACAGGCAAAATTAATAATAGCATATTAAGACAATGTGATAATTAATTACTAGCTAAGAACTTCAGAGCTAAAAACACGTCTTTGCGGGAAGATCTATTTAAAATAAAACGTAAATAGAAAAGAGCGTACAAATTTTTTTGACAATATTAAAAAACTTTAAGCGCATACTTATATGTTACATTTACATTTTTACATTACACAATGAATATATTTTTTATTTAATTAAACTAAAGTAAATTTAACAAAGCTGATACTTTGTAGCTTTTAAAATAGCTTTTAACAATTCATATTCAAATCTGCGAAATGTTCTTAATAACTCGTGTTGACAGTGCACACCACGCTTTACAGACAATCCCGCAGCGACAAACTACGAAATTCAGTTTGATACATTCATGTGTTATGGTAATTTTAGCAAAACATTTTAACGAAAGTTCCAGCACATGAATAACAAATGAAGTCAAATTTAAATTCTGCACTCGAGTGAGTGAAATAATAAAAGATTTTTTTCCACTACTGGATTTCACCGGGTTGTTCAGAATAAAAGAAAAAAGCAAAATTAAAACCTAAATAAAGTGAAGAAGTGAAGTTACAGCCTATTTTTGCCCCAATAGTGGACACAGGCCTCCTCTCATTTCTGAAGGGGTTTTAGGGCAAGGAAGCGTCCGCCGTGCTGCCCTAATGCGTGTTGGTGAACTTCCCATGTCTTCAACATAATTTTTTCTTATCTTTCAGACATGCAGGTTTCCTCCCGAAATTCTCCTTCACCGCCGAGCACCTGGTAAATCGGAACTTAAAATAGCATATAACAATTTCATTGGTGCCGGCGAGGATCGAACCCGAGTTGTTCGCGTACTGTGAAATTTACAGCGAGCGCTAACCATCTAAGCGATCCTAGCGACAGCACTACTACTACAACCTAAATACGTGTCACTATTGGGCACCCACCATCTCATTTCTGAGAGTGATATAGAGCAGTTAGTCCACAGCGCTGCTCTAGTATGTGTTAGCGGACTTGTGTCCTCCTCGAATTTTAAGATATTTATTATTCGAAGAAAGCCGTGAGTCACTCGCATTAGTAGTAGTAGTAGTAGTAGTAGTAGTAGATAACTTAACTATACACATCACTTGAATGCTTGGTGGTCAACTACTGTGCGATTTACTAGGAGTTTTCTTTCTCGCACGATTTATCGATTTATCCGGACTGATACGACTTAGGGAGAAAGCAGCTTACTTATTTTTAAAAGCCCGACAACGCACCTGCTGTGCCCCTGGTGTCGCAGTTGTTCATGAGCGCGGTCGATTCTTACCATCACGTAATGCCGCCTGCCGCATGCTCGTGTGCACCCTCTTCTATAAAAGTCATACCGTCCTTTTGACGGCCTGGCATATGCGAGATTGTTATACCGCCAGGACATACATCGGAAGCCATTAGATTTTTCTGGAAAACCTGTTGTATTCTTGTATTGAATCTCGGTGTAATCGATATGTTATTCTAAAATTGAGAGTCAATATCTAAATTTTCAATTGTGTTTAATGCATCGACCTCAGTAGCGCGACATCACGCTTCACCGTTGCCACGAATTTCGAGCTAAAGAAATTGATAAAGAAAAACCAAAAACATTATGTTATGTTATGTTTTTTATTATAGGAGAGGGAACAAACGAGCACACGGTTCACCTGATGTTAACTGATTACCGCCGCCCGTGAACAACTGCAATACCAAGGAAATTGCAGGTACGTTGCCCGCCTCTTCGTCGTATCGGTCCGGAAAAATCGCCGGTGGTAAACTATTCCACAGAGAGGTCATACGCGGAAGAAAACTCCTTGTGAAACGTAGAGCGGTGGACATCGCCAAGCATCCAGATGGTACGGATGGTGATATATGTGACGACTGACGACCATAAACTCATATTCTTTTGTGTAACCGTTGCAGCATAATATGTTTTCTATATTATTTCCAATTTTGTATTGTATTCAAATAAATTGAAATATACATAGTGGCAAACCATGTTTGAATACAATCAGTGAGATTGCTACCTTCTGTGGAAAGAAAAGTCGCATTTCCGTAACCTATGAATGAGAGATTCTGCGTACTCTTATTATTACAATATACTCTTGAGGTATATTAAACTACTTCTTAATAGAGCGATTTCGTAGATTATTTTTTGCGAAGTGTGTTAAGATTAGTGATGGGCCGAATATGAATTTCACCGAATACCAATATTCGGCCGAAAGTTCGGTAAAACTTTTACCGAACCGAATATTATTTGGTCGATACGATACTATTTGGTCTGACTGAGAAACTGACAACCACAGTAAATTGAAATGTACTAATGTAATGTAATGTTTCTTTGTTTCATTCAAATAACATTTTATCAAGCTTTCTACTTGCAATTGGAAATAAATCTACTGAGCCTCAAAACATAATGGTACATAAGTAAATTTAACTTATAAATAAAACATACTTTCAACAGTAAAATTATGAAAGATATGGCATTACTCAATTCGTACATTTCAATACAGTGGACACTTTGCGTACCACTTTATATTACGAATATTCGGTGTTTTAGCCGAATATTCGGCCGAATACGAAAATTCGGTAAAACTGCTGAATACCGAATATGAAATGAATATTCGGCCCATCTCTAGTTAAGATATACTTATGAGCAATTCGAGAGGTTGTTTCTTGTATATTATCACAACGTGCTCGTGGGAACTTCTTCATTAAATGCAATCGTAGTTATTAGATTAATTTCTACGAATTTTTTAAAATATACTTGAATACTTGCTGGAATTGTTGTCATGAGAACGTACGGGAATGTGGTGTTTGACTTCCTGATACCATAGTTAGCGAATGCTTCATTATACTTTTAATTATTAATTTTTGATCTGGTCTACACAGAATGTGCTTATAGGATCTTGAAAGAGCTGTAAAGTGCCCGAAACGTCGGGAATTAAAAAAGTTAAAATTAAACGTGATAAAACCCGTAAAACTAGTTTTATTCCAACAGAAGTATTATGTTGCTATTTTAAGCTGCCTTTACTTGCTATAATACAACTGAAGCTTGTAATATAACCTGCAAGACACACGTGAGACTGTAATATCCATTTACTTGTAATATCTATATGACTGTACCTATAATCAGACAATTTAACCGTGAACTCCGCAAACCCCGCATACGCCAAATAATCTTATTTATAGACTTTAATCTCCTTTCACTGAATCTCAGACGATGCTTCTAAAGCGAGCAGACATGTTACAAATTTATAACTACATAAATAAGCTTGCTTAAACAAAATAGCCGTATACGTTGCAGTAAGGAAGACGACTACGGGCCACCGCATTCACTTACCATCAGGTAAATTGTGCGCTTGTTTGTCATCCTTATTCTATAGAAACAAGTTAACATGTAATTAGGACTTCGATTCCTTCCCTGGGTGTCGGGAGGAGCAATTTAATGGTGGACATATACGCTCCGAGAAATCGTTACGATCGGACTGTACAAGTCCGAACGGTACAGTTTATCGTACATGGCACACAAGCCATATACGCTACGAGAAATCGTTACGATCAGACGGTACAATAAACAGTGCCGACGCCTACGAGCACTTATAGGGTTAAGTGCTCGTAGGCCGACGCACACGTGTCAGCGATGGCTTCGACGGACGACGTTTTAGCAGTTGTTGGATTAATATTCACCCTGAAAGAAAAAAAAGTGAAGCGGAAAAAGCATAGCATCTGGTGCAAAGAATGGCTAATGAAAAGAAGTGTTTATTCTCACGTCAATTTGTTGGAGGAATTAAAGATGTTTCCAAAAGACAATTTTTTAAGAATGGATACGTACTTACATCTACCGAATATGGTAGCACCAATTATCGAGAAGCAAGACACTATTATGAGAAATGATATTCCACCCCATGACAGGCTTGTAGCTACTTTGAGGTTTTTATGAACAGGAAGAAATTATGAAGATTTGAAATTCTCTAGTATTATTTTTTAAACTGAATACAAAAACTGACGAGCGCATACACGTTACGATCAGTCGGCGCAGTTCGTCCGATTCCGATTAATCAATTGAAATTTTCATACTGTTCCGTTCGACTGCACAGTCTTAAAAAATCGGACGAAACTGTACAGTTTTATATCAGTACCCGGTTGACCGAGCTTCGCTCGGTATTTTTCGCTCGATTTTTTTAATTCGTGTGTTTTGGAAATTATATTTAGATACAAATTACATACTGATGAAATATAAATAATATTTTTTGATCTTAGCGACATAACAGAAAAAACGGAACTGGTTATTTGAATAAAAAATCATGAATGCAATTATTTTAATTTAAATTTTCGTGTTTTTAAAAAATACTAAAAAAAGGGCTCGAAAAAATAGATTTTCTCAAAAAAGAAAGGAACATGAAAAAAAAGTTAAAAAAAGTCGGTCGGTCGGGGCTCGAACCGGGGTTTTACGATTCTGTGACCGACCATTATACCAATTAAGCTATTTATAATCACTAACAATCCGTCAAAATTTACCTTCTTATTATATCGATATTGTAGCAGTTTTTCATTGTCCAAAAACACGGACAAAAAGACATTTTCTAAAACTAAATCCTTGCTAGATCGATTTATTATCCCCGAAACTCCTTGGACACAAAATTTTATGAAAATCATTGGAGCCGTTTCCGAGATCCCGATTATATATATATATATATATATATATATATATATATATATATATATATATATATATATGTACAAGAATTACTCGTTTAATAGTATAGGATACATTACGATTTATCGGTACCGTTCGAACTGTGTACAGTCTGATCGTAACGATTTCTCGTAGCGTATATGTCTACCATTAGACAGTGCCAGAAAGACCTTACGACCTCCCTCTATGGGACATATTACTCGTATTTGGCGATATTACCGTTCTCGTATATACCGATCTCGTATCTCGTTTAGTAAAATTAAACGATGAAAAGTAGAAGAAAGATTTAAAAGATCCGATAGATGGCCATGATGTTAACGTTTCGTAGCTCGATCGCTAATGCAACTGCTAAGTGTGGTAAAAATATCATGAAGACGGCTTGGACAAATACCGCAATTATCTGCAGGCGATACAACTCGTCGAACGATTCAACTTGGCTGAGTACCGTTCGGGAAACAACGATGCAACTTCTTGTCACATATCCCAACAAACTGAACACAAGTGTGTAATGTGTTGGTAAGACATGCGGGGAGTCCTTTGTTAGCAGTGGACATGCAAAGGGTTGAAAGAAGGATGATGATGATGACGCAAATAATTTTTCTAGCCGGTGACTTTACAGCTTCATCGGACACAGGGCTCATAAAACCTATATAAAAGGGGCACTGATGATGATGATGATAATGATGATGACAAAGATATTCCGGATTATATCCGGACGTTAGATTTCCGTTACAGTATTCATCTACACGCGAAAGAGTGAACAGATAAGTTTTCTAACTGCTGTCCGAGCAGGAATGAGCTTCTTAGGCTTAGTTTTTCGTGTGGACACCGAACTTACGGCCTGTAGCATCGCAGGTTTAAGCTTTTAGCTTTAATTATTTTAACGTACGATTTAATGATTATGTAAATTTAATACTTTGCAATTCTAAATAGATTCATTTTCTACTCACAAACCTTTGCATAAATACGTTTAGGAGTACTATAACTACGTGAGCAGTCTAGAGAGCATTCTATTAAATAAGACGGGTCGTAGCTATGTGATCCCATTTTACTCCAGAGTGCACGTCGGTAATCTAGAGTTACTTGAAATACATAACAAGACGTCACGTCTGGTTATGTATCCAATTTGTTATTTAAGTTTTGCTAGTTTAATCTAATGAACTACGAAACGTTATTACAGTTCTATAAGAAAACTTTTGTGGAGAATATTTCCAGCATCTTAGAATACTAATGTGATCGTGTTATTTTTCTTTTTAAATTATGGGGTAACTAGGATTTCTCCTGTATGATATGATATTTAAATTTTCAGTCCACCTTATGGTAAGTGACTACTGCAGTCCATGGACCGTCAACGTTACAGCCTATAAAAGTCCACGGCTGATCATAGGCCTCCTACGTAGATTGCTCACAGGGCGCATATTTGCAACAGTTGCAACGCTTGACAGACGGGTTGGAAACGGCAGTTTTTATTCTTAGAATTAATAACAGGTAAGATGCTACTGCCCACATATTGTTATTTACCTCCGTCGCCTCTTACGACGGAATAATATGGTGGGGTAATAGACCCTTATAAGACACCGTTCTTACCTTAAACATATCGAAATATGAACAATTTAATAGAACCTTTGCGAAACAACATGCAATTTCGGTCCCACCCCACCACCCTTTTCGTACATACTATATGTGTAAACGCTATAAATATGTTGTTTATTTATCGATAAACTATCGACGTTCAAGTAGGCAACATAACAATCTCTTGAAATATTTAAAAGACTTTTCAAAGTGCACTTCTTTTCTCCCTAAATAGTAATTCGGTTATCTCTTTATAGAGACTTCAACTTTTGTCGTTCATTCAAGTCTGTAAAATTGTAACCTATTTTGCCTTGCGTCATACGGCTTTTTTATATATTGTTTACTTCTTTATGTTTGTATAAATATATACAGTTTATATGCATAATGTTTATTGATCATATACTCATATCATGTTTGGTTTTTTTCCTTAATTCATTACAGCCCTTCACAGGTCCACTGCTGCACATAGGCCTACCCCAAAGAACACCGTAAAGCACGGTCCTGAGCCACCCATATGTTTGTATAAACATAAATAATGTATATCATCATATGTTTTTCTACATTTTGCAATATCTCTGCAATGTGGTTGCTGAAAGATATCACTTCTAAGGGATACGATTGGCAACTGTATTTTTATATGCATGTATTGTTTCTCTTTTTTTCATGTTTATTGATGTACAATAATATTTTTCATTAATTCATTTGATAAATTTTAAAGTAAAAGTAAAAAACTTAAGTTATAGTATAGGCCTTCCTGCTGGGCACAGCCACAGGCCTCCTTTAATTTCTGAAAAGATGTTAGGGCAAGGGAGAGTCCGACGCGCTGCGCTCAAAGTCAAAAGCTAATATTTTTAGTAAAAATTGGATTCTACATCGCACTTTTTGCGAGTCAAAAGCTATGCCATTGCGATAACAAATTTCTAAGGGGAGACTTAGTGAGGAAAAGCAGCAAAAAAAACCACAACTAGACCACTTTTCTTATAAAATATTTGCGTAGTTAAAAAAGTGTAAGATAATTTACAATATTTACGCTTTCTTCTCTTTTAACTACTCAAATATTATCCTTTCTTTATAAGAACGATTTTTACATGCGCTTTGAATTTATGCAAAGGAAAATCAGTAAAATTACGGGAAAACGTGATATAAATAGTTATACCAAAAATAAGCCTCTAGTTTTATGGAGTCTGTATTTTTAACAGTTTGAAATAGCATGTAAAATTTATTGATATACACATTTAAAATTGCGTGTAAAAATGATGGGCATCGCTGAGTTTTCAAAGGTATTAAATAATCCTTTTATATTAATAGCACTGCCCAAAATAAATTGTTATTTAAACAATGAATAAAATACCTTTACGGATTTGACCGAATTAAATTTTTTACTTATTTTTAATTCCCGAGGTGATTTTGACTGAGGGAATCACCGTGGAGCACGTGGTACCTTAAAACTGTAACAATTCACAATTTCTTTGATGCTGCGGGGAATCGGTCCTGAGTTGCTCACGTACTGTGAAATTTATGCCGAAAGCTTAGCCGGCAACCAGTATTAAGTTGCAGTAAATTATGTATAAATTTCAATATGAATTAACATCTACGATATTATATACGAGATTATATTTTATCCTTGTTTCCGTGAAGTTACAATTTTATTTTTTAAGTAAAGAATCTCTACTTATCTGTCTTTTTTTATAATAAAGACGAAGAAAATGTTAAAATTTTAATTATGGAAAAAACTTAAAGCTAAGAATCTTATATCGACTAGTTTTTACCCGTGACTTTCGCGTCAAACTTATACAAATAAAAACCGGCAGTTATATTAGTGGGCTTTGGTATATGATCTTTGTTACAACGAAAAACCCCTTTATACGCGCCTTTTTGCTATATCTCTCAAAAACTATAAGCATAATGCCAAATATTTCAAATACAGTTAAAGATCTATTAATAATATAATTTACGAAATAAAAAACTGAACATTTTATCCCTAGCTCCAAATGTTTGTTATAAAATGGTGATGAAATTAAAAAAATAGTATAAAAATGCGTATAATTGCGAAAAGAAATTGTTCGATACTTTTTTAGAGATATTCATCAGAAACCATTTTCATATTGATTTGGATTTTACCAAAAAATCTGCACGTTTTTCAAATAAAACATAGCCTTGATCCTAGAACCCCCTCCTGGCATTGTTCTTCAACTGTTCGAGAAGTCCCACGACAATCGGCGAACAAAAATATTGATAAAACAAAATTATATACATATATACATAAACACTCACGCCTGTCACCCAGAGGGGTAGGCAGAGACTACGGACTTCCATTTGGCACGATCCTGACATACCTCTTTCGCCTCCTTTACATCCATATATCTACGCATACATGCTCGTCGGTTAAGGGTATTTCTAACGTGGCCCATTTTCAAAATATCGCCAATTTGGTCGATAAACTTTTTTCTAGGGCGTCCATTCCCGACTCGGCCGTTCACATCTGCCATATAAATTTGCTTTGTCACTCTTTCCTCATTCATTCTTTCTACGTGACCAAACCACCGAAGCATTCCTTTCGTAATCCTGGTCACAATATCATCTTGCATACCACATTTATCTCTTATCACGCAATTTCTCACCCTATCATTCAGATTCAACCCTAGCATATTCCTTAAAGACCGCATTTCTACAGCATTTATTCTACTTTCGTGCTTCTTCTGTCACACCCAGCTTTCACTACCATACATTAAAGTAGGCACTCACAGCATTATGAATTACCATACGTGCCTGTTTTGACACATTCTGGTTCTTCATAATAAAGTGTAGTGCCCCATTCACTCTATTCCCTGCATTTACTCGTCGTTCTATATCCCTATCTGAAAAGGACACAACGGACGGAAACTAAGAAACAGAAGGGAGGAATCGAGGCTTCTCTCGATCCGGCCTCCTATAACGCCTACGTTGGGTTCGGGAACAACGTATGTGATCTCCGCAACGGAGTAACACACTAGGGCGATAACCTCTTTCCTTTTCAGCAAGTAGGTTCAGACGGGGATTACGGGTCTTCCGAAGTCGTCCCGGTCCCGACGCCTTAATTCTTCGATGTGGACTGTATAACTTTAGGGATGAATTACTTGGGAATAAAACAGCAATTATCTTCAAACCGTTCCGTGAGAGAGTAATCACTTTTCCCTATCACTTCCCTACACTTTTTCTTCTTGACTGCTGGTTTTCACTTTTCCCGAAGGATTTTCTTGTTTTTCCGAACTATTACCCCGAACGAATTGCAATAAAACCCGTTCACTAAGCTACCCCCAGAACTATACGCGAAAGTGAGCCGCGCCATTCGCGTGCCTGCGCAACTTAACAACATGAATTTGTACTATTACTCTCTCACGTTTCACTTAATTTCTTTATTCACATAAATCATACACAAATACAAGTTATCTATTTAGATAGCACAAAACAATATCTACACCATGATATACATTATTTTTCCGTATCACAAAAATCCTTTAATTTATAAAACAAAATATGCCTACTTTACTCACAAATCCAAAATCCAAACTTCTTAAATATTTAACACAGAAAGTTAAAACAATGTTTCCCACCTGAATTTATACATATGTTAACTAATACAATAGTTTAATTTACATTTTCTCTATTTATTTCACTATTTAAAACACTTTTAAATTTCTTATACAAAACTATCGTTATTTCACTTATACACAGGAATTTTCACATAAAAATAACACAGAATTCACCTTTTTAGCACGTACAATCAACCTGAAATGTTTTGCAAATCATTTTTACATAAATTGCTGAAATTACAAACATTTTAAATTTTTACATATTCGGCCTCCTAAGGGCGTGGCCAGCGTGCTTCCGTGAACTCACACTATTTGAACAACTAACTTTACACGGCTCTCGGCTATCAGAAAAAATGAAAGTCTGCACATATATATATACTTAATTTTAACAATATTAAATAAACAAGTGCTTCTACATAACTTTCAAACAGTAGGAAACTATTTCTGATAAGACTCTTATTCGTTGTCATGCTTCTTATCAGATAACAATACAAGTGAATGTTTTCATTAATCAATCATAACAAATAGGCATTTGTTTTCGTACAAACATATCATACTTATTCAAGACAATACTTATGCAATTAATTTCCGTTGATTCTGTTTATGCACAGAGTGATCATCTCGACCGGGGAACCAATCCGATCTCTAACTTCACTTTAATATTCCTTTGAATTTAAATCGTTGGAAAGACGATTTCAACCGGGGAACAAATCCGGTAACATAATTTATAACATAAAATTCCCTATATGAATTTATTGAAAGATATTACTTAGAAAACAGTAAACTAGTCCGGCCTGGGAGTCGAACCCAAGACCTTCATACCATTAATTCGACATTTCTTTAAGATTTAACTAAGCATTTTCTTATCAGAACATCTGTATTGGACAATAAGTTTCTGAAAGTTATTCGTCATCGGTTGACTTAATAAACTGAAACATTCTTATAGGCGCGTCGCCAACAATCTCCCCCCCGTGCGTTAGCACCATCATTTGGGAGGCGTCGCGGGTACCAGGACTATTATTCTGGATGTAGGTCTCCTCAAGATACCTGTGTTAGTAATGACGTCAACCACTCTGGTGTGACCGTCTGGTCCCGGTAACGTTCTACTAATTTTTCCTTTCGGCCACGTATTTCGTGGCAACGAATGATCTATTATCAAAACAATATCGCCTTCTTTAGGTTCCATGAACTTTCCGTTATTACCTGTTCGCGGTATTAAGGTAGGCATGTATTCCTTCAGCCACCTTGTCCAAAAATGGTCGGCTAACCTCTGTGCAGCTTTCCAATTGAGTTGACCCGTCAGATGCCGCTCTAGAAATAATCCAGGTGGTCGATCACCACATGAGCGTCCCAGAAGAAAATGATTGGGTGTCAAACCCTCTTCAGGACTATCCATACTGAATGTTACCAGAGGCCTGGAATTTACTGTGCTCTGCTTCTAAAAGCAACGTATGTAGAATTTCCTCTCGTGGGCTCCTTTCTCTGAGCGTAGCGGTCAACGCAATTTTAATCGACCTTACTAACCTCTCCCATGCGCCACCCATGTGCGGTGCTCCCGGAGGTATAAATTTCCATTTAATGTATTTCTTAAATGACTCATTTTTCATGCCCTCATGGCATTCTTCGCATGCTTTCAATAATTCCTTATTCGCAGCTTTGAAATTTGTCCCGTTATCGCTGTATATAACGGCTGGTTTTCCTCTTCTGGCGATAAATCGCCTCAATGCCATTATCATTGACGCTGGTGTCAACGAGGCTGCTAATTCCAGATGTACTGCTCTGGTAGTCAGACACGTGAATAAAACACCCCAACGTTTTTCGTGTCGCCTTCCTATAGTCACACTCATAGGACCGAAATAATCCACAGCTGAGCATGTAAAAGGTGGTTCATGATGAGCTATTCTCTCCAGAGGAATATTTCCTTGTGGCACGTTCTGCGGTTTTGACCTGTATGTCCTGCACCATTGACAATGATGTGACACACTACGTACTACATTACGTAAGTTCAAGACATAAAACTTCTGGTTCACCTCATTCATCACCGTTTGGTGATTGGCATGTCCGAAATGATGATGAACTTCTCTAATCATCATTTTAACGATTTCGTGTTTACCGTCCAATATGACAGGTTTTCTACTTTCCTCGGTCAAATTAGACTTGAAAGGTAAACGTCCATTTAAACGGAGTAAGTTATCTTCTCCTATTTCCATAGATAATTTACTTAAGCGTGAACTTCTTTCAACACTTTTGCCTGCTTTCAAGCATTTTATTTCCGAATAAAAACACTCGTCTTGAACGAACTTCCAAATTAATAATTCCGCTTTTTTCAAGAGTGCTATGTCCAACGCGCCATCGGGTCCTTTAACCGACTTTGCTTAAACTTTGTTGGAACACATAACCGACTTTTCGGCTGCGTCGTCGGGTCCTTTAACCGACTTTCTTAAACTCTTGAATTTTTCTACCGCTTGTAATGTGCGTGTAGTTGCCCCAAGGAATTTCTTAAAGCTGCTAAATCGTCCGTAGTCGGGTAGACTTAACGGTTCTTGCTTTCTTAACGCATTTACGCCCTTTGGCGATTTTTCTTCACCTGTTTCTAAGCCTTTTATGGTGTCCACTTGTTTGGGCCATAAATCAGGACTTTTCCTGAGGAATTCAGGTCCTTGAAACCAGCGATGACTTACATTGAAGGTGGAAGGGAAATTTCTAGTGGCGTCGTCTGCCACATTTTGTGACGTTGGAACCCATCGCCATTCACATGGTTTACTGTGATCTTCGATCTCAGCCAATCGATGAGCAACGAATGGTTTAAAGGCGCGAGGATCTGACTTAATCCACGCTAACACTGTACGTGAGTCCGTCCAAAATACTCTCTCGGACATCTCGTACTTGCTCTCTTCACTAACCGAGGCAGCCAGCCTGCTGCCCATAAGAGCTGCTTGCAATTCAAGCCTTGGAATCGAAATCGGTTTCAACGGCGCTACTCTTGCCTTTGCGGCGATCAGCGTAATCCGCCTTATTCCTAGCTCGTCCGTGGTGACGTAATACACCGCGGCAGCGTATGCTTTTTCACTAGCATCCGTGAAAGTGTGTAACTCTCCCTTGCCGACGCCTTCGGCAACGGGTCTAGGTACCTCTAAATGACCTAATTTCTTCACTTCCGATATCCATTTACAAAATAACACGTGTAATTCGTGTGAAACTTCTTCATCCCAAGAGATGCCTGTCCTCCATACTTGCTGGATCAGCGACTTCCCTTGAATCGTTATGGGTGATGCGAGTCTCAAAGGATCGAAAACTGACATCACAGCGCTAGTTATCTCCCTCTTCGTAGGCGGTCGTAAACCTTCCATCACCTCTTCCGGTGTGTTACGAAGACTTGTGGAGAAACTTATTATATCCCGTTTGATATTCCAAATCAAACCTAACGTGCGCTCTGTGTGCTCTTTATCTCCCAGCGAAGCACTGTCGCTCTTATATTTATTTTCCATTTTACTTAAAACTTCGGGTCGGTTGCTAGCCCATCCCCTCAGTTGGAAAGAAGCATGTTTATGTAATTCATACATATCGTTGACTATCCTTTCGGCCGTCGTCACGTCGGGAAATGCCTGTAGATAGTCATCCATATAAAAATTGCTTTCCGTAGCGGAAGCTGCTTCTGGATAGATATGTGCGTTGTCCTGCGCATTCCTATTCTTTACATATATAGCGATGCATGGTGATGATGCCGCTCCAAATATGAGTGACGTCATCCTATACGCTTCCGGTGGCGCGTCACGATTGTGCCGCCATAAGAATCGAAGACTATCCCTGTCTTCATCCCGGATTTTCACTTGCAGGAACATTTCTTTAATGTCTGCCATTACTGCCACGCTTCCTTCTCTGAATCGTAGCAGAACTCCGAACAACGACTTCAATAAGTCCGGTCCGGTTAATAATGCATCATTGAGACAACGTCCGCCCGTCTTTGCGGCGGCGTCGAAAACTATCCTTATTTTCCTTTTTTGTGGGTGAGTCACTGCGAAGTGAGGAAGGTACCACGTACGTGGGGAAATGGGAATGTGGTTCGCTTTCTCTGCGTAACCATTAACGATGAGATTTTCAATTTGCTTCTCATATTCCTTTTTCAACTCGCTATTTTTGTCGAGCTTTCTTTCAATATTCAACAGGCGACTTTCAACCTGCGCTCTATTCGACGGCATGCACTCATTGTCTGTGCGCCATAACAAAGCAGTCTCGTACCTATTATTAGGTATACGACGTACCGTTTTGTTCAAAATACTTAAGGCTCGTTCTTCCGGGTCGTTCGCGGGCTTTCTAGCCGACACTCCCAGAGATTCCAAACTAAAATAATCCTTGATCAATTTATCCATATCTTCCTCCTTCTTGGTGGAAATGTGGTTAACGATCTTGATCGGTTTAATACCACCCGATATGTGACCATGTAAAACCCATTCAAGTTTGGTGAGCGATGCTACAGGTAGGTTCTTACCTCCTGAAATTAGTTCACGAGTAACTATGAGATGCCAATTGTCCTGACCAATTAATATGGTAGGTTTGGACCTCTCATACATCAACTCATCCTTAATCGGTGTCAAATGAGAACACCGTTGCAATAATTCTCGGCTTACCGACTGCGGAGAAAGGTTAAGTGACTTAATTGTTTGTACACTTATCTCTTCTAAGTCGCTCGAGTAAATGCCTTTTATTTTAATGTTTAAGCGATACGAACTGTCGTCGTTAATTCGCTTACCTCCCACGGCTTCGATACGTAATCCCTCTTTACGTCCGCGAGGCGCTAATTTCTGAGCCATACACTCCTCTATGAGTGTCATGGTCGATCCTTCATCCAGAAGAGCTGTTGTCTTGACCTTTCCTCTAGGTCCATACAACTCGACCGGTATAATCTTTAAGTATGCACATGCCAGTGCATTCACTGTACTAACAGTTGTAATCTGAGCATCTTTACCCCCCTCGTCCCCTTGTGGCGAGGTTTTTTCATTGGGGTATCGGTGTAGCATTCGATGATGTGACATTCTACATCCCTCTACACCACATTTTTTCGCTTTGCACTCTAACCTCCTATGGTTAGGTGACAAACATTGGAAACATACTTTCGCTTTTTTGACCGCTTCCCATTTCTCGTGAATATTCATGTCCTTAAACTTGTAACAACTCACTATAGAGTGCTCCTTGTTGCATATAACACACTTATGTGTTACCCGACTTACAGGCTTATCCTGGGTTGTCATAACCACCTGTCGGTTGTGCCCTTTACTATTTCGGCGTTCTAGACGCTCGCTCGAATTACTTCGGCGCGTATAGCGCTCGCACACGGCACGACTGCGTACACCTCCCCTTGCAGTGTGTACAGTTTGCTTCCTGAATTCAGGACGCTTCCTTTTTTCAGGCGCATTTTCATTGTTTAAGGACGCTCCAAATTGTTCACTCAATAAATTCAAAAACTTGGCCATCTTCTGTAACTCTGGCTCCAAAGGATACTGAGCTCGATATTCAAACCATTTAAATTTAATCATAGTTCCGAGCTTCTCCACTATGCGGCTCACTAAATCCGGTGAGTACAAATACTGTGGTTGATTCAACGCTTGTATCGTGGCAACCACGTTCGTAATACGACTTGCAAAAGATCCTATATTCCGGCAATCTTCTGCCAATCTTGGCATACGCTTTACATTCTCGATTTCGGCCAGAATGAGCATCTCAACCCTACCGAATCTTCTTTCGAGAGCGTTCATTATTTCTTCCGGTTCACACAAGGTAAACAACAACGACTTAACCGCTTCCTTAGCGGTGCCCTTTAATGCCCTCCTAAGGCGTGCGACATTTTGCACCCCTGAAAATTGGCTTCTCGTGTCTTCAAACACCGTTTTGAAAATTATCCATTCACCCGGGTCTCCATCGAACACCGGTAATTCCTGGAGGAAATGAAGCTGGGAAGACTTATCTTTACCAGCTATTTTTATTGCACTCACAATCGCTTCGGTCAATTCTGACACCTCACTCGCGTGTGTTTTCTGTGCATTTCCTTGGTTGCGCTCGATCTCCGCCCCTTTGCGGCGTGATCCTTTACACGCTTCCTTATCAGTAATATCGGGTTGTGCTACACTAACCGGCGCGCTCATTATGGTCTGCTGAACCCAACTCCTTACGAAAGGTTCCACCTGAGTATTCCGCTCTTCATCATCCTCACTCGAGTCGATCTCCTCTTCTCGGTTGAGTCGTGCCAACTCCAATTGAGACTTGGCTAAGGCAGCAGCTGCCTGTGCTCGTTCGAGCTCTGAGCGTTCGAATTTAATCCGCGCCTCTAGTTCGGCTTTCAGCCTCGCCGATCGCGATGACCTACTACCTCTTTGTGACCCTTTATCACTAGTGTGCCCGATTACTGTCCTTGACGATGCCGCTTCTTCGGTCCTTTGACCTACTTTTTCGACCACCGTTTCATTCCTGGATATAACGGATTGTTGTGCGGTGCTGGCCTGCGTACCACTGGTGTCCGTCCTGTTGCTTGTCGTTGCCACGGACGTCCCTGTGTCCCACGTGCATGTGGACGTGTCGGTGGTGGCTCCACTTGAAGGAGTTGCTCCATTTGACGCAGTAGCTGTGGTCGCTCCAGATGGTTCCGCTTCTTTAGCTTTTCTTGAGAGCCCTGTCCTTGTCCTGCTCCCTTCGCTTCTCCCTGTCTGGTCTTGTGCCTTCTTCATCTTGCAGGAAGGTGATTGTTGGCCTACGGTCCCTAACTGTCCCTACGGTCCCTACAACCCCTTACCTACAACCCTTCTACACCCCAACCTAACACCACTACCCCTCCCCCCCCTTATCTCCCAACCCTACAATCCTACTACCACCCTAACAGCCCTATCAATCCTGGACGGGGCCTACCGAGGTGAGCCGTCCAGGGATGGAGTCGTGCAGGAATGGAATGGAGGAAAGGTTTAGGAACTGTCCCGCCAAGGAATATGACGAAACAGTCGAGCGGTAGTGCAAGCGCAGTCTCGCTCGAGAGAACTGCTCCACCCGAAGGTGTTGTGCCAGAGCCCAACCGTTTGGCACCGTTAGGTGGTCGGGATGTATGCTGTGCTCGCCGCCCAGTTGCCGGTGACGCCTCGTCCAGGCGCCCTCCTCCGGCCGCGATGCAGTCAGGTGCCCAGGCGCACCCTCGCCCGGCAGCAGCAGCGGTGGATGCTTCGTCCAGCACCCTGATGATCCGACAGGAAAATGCCGGACACGGTCGTCCGACAGGAAATGCCGAGCACGCTTGCCCGACAGGAAAATGCCAGACACGGTCGTCCGACAGGAAAAATGCCAAGCCCTGCTTGGCCACGATGAGTGCCTTCACAAGACACCTGCGCCCGGCTGCGATACGTGCCCCATGCGAGCACACGCCCCCGGCCGCAATCCCGGTTTTCTTTCTTCCGGTAGTTCCAGGTCCCGTCCTTCAGCGCTGACGTCCTGGTCTTCTGGCCTTTGGTCCTATTGCTTCAGCTCAAACCTCCGGCTTCCTTCGGTTGCTGATCTTCACTCGGCTCCGAAGGTCTTCTTTTCCACAACCAGCAGTCCACAGCTGGTTCCTTGATCCAGCTGGCGGGGTTCGGGTGGTCCCTTTGATCCGGCTCCGAAGGTCCAATTGAAAAGGACACAACGGACGGAAACTAAGAAACAGAAGGGAGGAATCGAGGCTTCTCTCGATCCGGCCTCCTATAACGCCTACGTTGGGTTCGGGAACAACGTATGTGATCTCCGCAACGGAGTAACACACTAGGGCGATAACCTCTTTCCTTTTCAGCAAGTAGGTTCAGACGGGGATTACGGGTCTTCCGAAGTCGTCCCGGTCCCGACGCCTTAATTCTTCGATGTGGACTGTATAACTTTAGGGATGAATTACTTGGGAATAAAACAGCAATTATCTTCAAACCGTTCCGTGAGAGAGTAATCACTTTTCCCTATCACTTCCCTACACTTTTTCTTCTTGACTGCTGGTTTTCACTTTTCCCGAAGGATTTTCTTGTTTTTCCGAACTATTACCCCGAACGAATTGCAATAAAACCCGTTCACTAAGCTACCCCCAGAACTATACGCGAAAGTGAGCCGCGCCATTCGCGTGCCTGCGCAACTTAACAACATGAATTTGTACTATTACTCTCTCACGTTTCACTTAATTTCTTTATTCACATAAATCATACACAAATACAAGTTATCTATTTAGATAGCACAAAACAATATCTACACCATGATATACATTATTTTTCCGTATCACAAAAATCCTTTAATTTATAAAACAAAATATGCCTACTTTACTCACAAATCCAAAATCCAAACTTCTTAAATATTTAACACAGAAAGTTAAAACAATGTTTCCCACCTGAATTTATACATATGTTAACTAATACAATAGTTTGATTTACATTTTCTCTATTTATTTCACTATTTAAAACACTTTTCAATTTCTTATACAAAACTATCGTTATTTCACTTATACACAGGAATTTTCACATAAAAATAACACAGAATTCACCTTTTTAGCACGTACAATCAACCTGAAATGTTTTGCAAATCATTTTTACATAAATTGCTGAAATTACAAACATTTTAAATTTTTACATATTCGGCCTCCTAAGGGCGTGGCCAGCGTGCTTCCGTGAACTCACACTATTTGAACAACTAACTTTACACGGCTCTCGGCTATCAGAAAAAATGAAAGTCTGCACATATATATACACTTAATTTTAACAATATTAAATAAACAAGTGCTTCTACATAACTTTCAAACAGTAGGAAACTATTTCTGATAAGACTCTTATTCGTTGTCATGCTTCTTATCAGATAACAATACAAGTGAATGTTTTCATTAATCAATCATAACAAATAGGCATTTGTTTTCGTACAAACATATCATACTTATTCAAGACAATACTTATGCAATTAATTTCCGTTGATTCTGTTTATGCACAGAGTGATCATCTCGACCGGGGAACCAATCCGATCTCTAACTTCACTTTAATATTCCTTTGAATTTACATCGTTGGAAAGACGATTTCAACCGGGGAACAAATCCGGTAACATAATTTATAACATAAAATTCCCTATATGAATTTATTGAAAGATATTACTTAGAAAACAGTAAACTAGTCCGGCCTGGGAGTCGAACCCAAGACCTTCATACCATTAATTCGACATTTCTTTAAGATTTAACTAAGCATTTTCTTATCAGAACATCTGTATTGGACAATAAGTTTCTGAAAGTTATTCGTCATCGGTTGACTTAATAAACTGAAACATTCTTATAGGCGCGTCGCCAACACTATCATATATACCATCCCTGCTAAATACACATCCCAAATACACAAACTCATCCACTTGCTCAATTAACTCTCCTTCTATTCTTATTTCACATACCGTTTTGCTTTCTTCTCTTTCAAAAACCATCACTTTCGTCTTACTTGCGTTCACTTTCATTCCCCTTTCTTTTAATTCCCAGTTCATTAATGTAACCATCATTTGCAACTCAGCCGCCGATGACGCAAATATGACTTGATCATCGGCATACAAAAGGCATTTGACGGTTAACTCGCCCATTCTTAACCCACATTCTTCATCTTTCAAAGTTTAAAACAAAATTTGGTAACCTAATCTCTTCAGTGTCATCAAAATGGAGCACGTCATTGTGCATCCACTTCGGGCTGGTGCAACAAAAATAGCAGACTTGCCCAACTTCCACAAGGCCGGCCACGAGTATATTTTTGACAGAGAACCGTTGGACAACAACACAACTAACTAATTATTATCACATATAAAACATATCTTTTCTATTTCCGAACATTTTTCTGAATGTCTGAATTTTTCTAATGTTTTCGAGTTGAAACGCGTCGCAAATTACTTTAGAATCTGCAATAGAATTAGATTGGCTGCTATATTCACATACATTACACATCTTTGCAACCCAGATTGTAAAAATGTAATTCGAACATGGTTACAAAATTTGTCAAATTGTACCATCTGTATCATCAGAAACGTCGCTGAAGTTAATTTATGATTATAAATTAACTTAAAATAATTGTAAAATACAAAAAGTACCCTAATAATTAGTTGGTATGTTTATCATTTTTTATAAGAAATTTAAAATATTTGTTTGTGTATCTATTAGCACATACACCTGATAATATAAAGGATACAGGTTTATCGTGGTTCAGGTACCTGTTATTATAGACTATTTTTAGATAAAACAAAGGCCTTATTGTTTGAATTTATTGTACAGTTTATTGACATAAAAATAAAATAGTTGTGAATTTATATAACCCTATTAGATTATATAATGAGTTTCCCTCTGTATTAACTCCAGTCTTTTTACAGTGTATTTATTAAACTTATTAATAAGTCGACCACAATGCCACCTATATATAGTAATTATGATTTCATATTTAGCACTAAAACAATCAATCAATATATTCTTTATTGTACACCAATACACATTAAAACGAGCCAAAATATATTTCATATACATATAGAAAGTACAATAGGCGGTTTTATCGCTCTGGAAACGAGACTTTTGTACAAAGAACTGTTATTTTATAGCGTATTGCGAGTAGGGAAGGTGTACATAAAGCAACTTATATTGTGAATACATTTTTAGTTATTTTGGACTTTAAAAGTAAAATTGCTTAATAACTTGACTACAGCGCCATCTATTGAACCCTAGCGTAGATATATATATAACCATCGTCACGACAAATCAAATAAAATGTGTGAATATTTAGTGTGCACATAAGCCAACTAGCTTGCTAATGTATTCTCTAAGGGTGAATACGAGCTCAATCGGTCCAGTCGTTCAGAAGCTACACGATCACTAACAGATGCACACGTTTTTCACGCATTTGGTGTGATCTGGTCTTAAACGAAATTATGTAAGTGCTTACAAACCATTGCTCAAAAAGTTTACAACTGAATAAGCATGATGGATGGTTTTGTATCAGTAGATTATTGATTGATGTTTACAAAATAATTAATATCAAATACAGACTCCGATCTATAAGTAAAAACAAGTTTGAGAAACATCTACCAATCTAACGCAATATATTTAGCGTTTTTAATTTTTTTTTAATGTACCACCTTATTTTTATTTTTATATTGTCATTCGATTTTGGGCTATCTTCAAAATTTCAAACCTCTCTCATCGGGAAGTTAGTATAAAATCAATTATTAAATTCGACCTGAATAGATATACATACATGAAAGCTGGAGTTCATATAGTTGTTGTTCTCAAGTTCATATAGTTATTGTTCTCATGTAAGTGACTACTGTCTTATTGAGAAATAAAGATCTTTAAACCGAAAGCTGGTAAATAAAAGTTAAATCCAATTGCCACATAGGACACTGTACACGACAACGTGTTTTTCACGATGCCGAAACCTTCGTCCCGCTCTCTCGTCACTGAGTTTCTACATGCAGCTGCGGTAAATTAAATTAAATTATTAGGCTTAATCATGTTAATGGGGGGGGGTCACACAACTAACGTCCCAGCACTCCCAGAATTCTTTAAATGTCCACAGTTGGGCACGAGCTTCTTCAATAATAGGGAGAATTTACAATAATCTTCGTGCACAGTACTAGACGTGTCTAACTATTGACGTTTCCAGTCGTCAGTCAGACTCCTCTTCCTACAATACAGTGAATAGTACACCACCCTCCTACAGGTCTTGTAGGCCTCTCCAATAGATTGCCTCAGGAGAGCGATAGAACAAAAACAAATTATTAAAATAAAATGATAACCACGACATGAGTAGCAGAATCTTTCTGATAACAGCTGACAAAAGAACTGCGCTTGCTAATCCGCTCGTCAAGCGTGGCAACTTTGGCAAATATGGGGGATATTTGCCAAAGTTGCCACGCTATTATTTTTGATGGACTGTAATAGTATGGTAATGGTTATAAAGAATGAATATGCCGTAAATATTACGTACTCCATATGGTATCATATCGGGTTACATAATCTCAATCGCGCCACATTGGAGCACCAGTCAGCGACTGCGGCGAGACCTTGACCCCCATCGATTAGCTTCATGCACTTGACTTTGGGGCAACGCGACTGTATGATGGAGCCAATTTACACCATCAAATGTGATGCGAACATTTCCTTATAACAATACAGAAGATATCTACTTTTTAGGCAAAAAGAATTTGCATAGTTAACAATTACACCTGTCAAAATTTATATTGGACCACCTCTCAAGTTTTCTTCATAGAATAAGGGTGACAAACGACCTGATAATAAGTGGATTTTGTGGCCCATAGACATCTCAATTTATCTTCAATTAAGAATCAAAATGCAGATGATGAAAATCATCTTTGAAATACCTCGTTTGCAGTAAAAGGTATCCCCGATTCTTTACAATCAGCATGCGAAACACAACAACATTAAACTGCCATTTATTTTACGCTGTTATTCTGTGAGAGCGTGGTCCTACCCTACATTCGTGATGCAACCATAATATAGCTGCAGCGTGGCTCTAACACGTGGAAAGGAAAGAGAGAGAGGTATATAATATATTCAATAAAAAGAACTATCCAAAACGTTTCACAACTGACGAAAATATCGCGTAACATCCAACAAAAAATACAATCGATTGATTTTTTTTAAGTCGGCTAAAATACACATTCGTTATCGAAAAAATATCAGAATGTAGAATTGTAAAAAAATATAGATGTGGCCTCTATTGACAAAATTTTTAGAATAGAGACCCGCCCCGGTTTCGCCTAGATAGCATTTAAGATAATAATCATACATTATTTAATAAACATAACATAAACAATCACACCTGTCACCCAGAGGGGTAGGCAGAGACTACGGACTTCCATTCGGCACGATCCTGACATACCTCTTTCGCCTCCTTTATATCCATATATCTATGCATACATGCTCGTCGGTTAAGGGTACTTCTAACGTGGCCCATTTTCAAAATATCGCCAATTTGGTCGATAAACTTTTTTCTAGGGCGTCCCTTCCCGACTCGGCCATTCACATCTGCCATATAAATTTGCTTTGTCACTCTTTCCTCATCCATTCTTTCTACGTGACCAAACCACCGAAGCATTCCTTTCTTAATCCTGGTCACAACATCATCTTGCATACCACATTTATCTCTTATCACGCAATTTCTCACCCTATCATTCAGATTCAACCCTAGCATATTCCTTAAAGACCGCATTTCTACAGCATTTATTCTACTTTCGTGCTTCTTCTGCCACACCCAGCTTTCACTACCATACATTAAAGTAGGGACTAACACAGCATTATGAATTACCATACGTGCCTGTTTTGACACATTCTGGTTCTTCATAATAGAGTGTAGTGCCCCATTCAGTAATTTAATAATTTTTAAAATTTTCCCAAAAAGATTTTAATTTAGCAAGTAAACTATAGATCATTGCTCTCTATCGCCATGAAACTCAACCGAAGCTCAACTATTTCGAAGATTAGCAAGGACAAACAGGCATACAGACAGACAGACAAATAATGTTCAAAATGACTAACATTCCCATAAGCTAAATAAAAGTCAGTTACTTCGCTATATGACAGACACTTCAATTTTATTTATATGTATATATTTGATGATGATGAAAATTAGGGTTCGGTAAATATCCCTTAAACACTAAAGATTTTCTAAAATTAGTTACTATAGAGTTTACACTTTCCGAATCTCCACAAAGTCTTTAGTTCGTTCGCGCTGGAGATTCGTGCTTCTGCAACATTTGGTTAAAATAATACCAGTTATAAATAATTCGACAGCTTTTAACTAAAAGCGAGCAGAGCCGCGGGTTATAGCCTATAACACAAAACAAAGGAATACTCACAACAACACCAATGCTCAAAGCAAAAATGCCAAAGAAATACGAGTATAATACATTTATTACTATTATTAATATTTTAGACCAAGCGTAACAAAACACAATCCATCCTATGGTAAGTAGATGCTGTAGCCCCAATTATCTGCATCTATCGTCGATTAAGAATCGAAATGCAGATACCTTATCACTCCTAAAAGCTTAGATTGAACTCCTCAGCAGGAACACAATAGCATTATGGATTATTCTGTTATTTCCTCAGTCGACTGGACGGACACATTCCGGCTGCAGCTATACTATACCCCTTACCTATTAATTTATTATATCATAGCCCCCACTTCATCTGATAGCCAAGTATCAAGGAACAACATTTACATTTCAGTAGTTTACTTAAAATTATGTTTAGTAGTAGTTCAGTAGTTCGTAAATAATGCTGATGTACTAATAACATAGTGTATTGTATTGTTATTTGATCGCACAGTAGTATTTGTTTATTCATATCAATCCTACTCGCGCAAATTACTACAAAACTATACTACACAGCATAATATCTACACAGAATTTCTACATACGAGGGAGTACAATATTTTAATTATATAAAGCATCTTTATAAAAATGACTCATTTATTGTATGTATATAAAAACAAATTAAGTCAGTACATTTTGAAATCATAACAGAGGTCTATGTTTTTGTGCAGTGCGAACAATAAAAAAATTGATTCCTACCTTTTGTCATGTAAACGACTTTGTCCGTAATGAGAAATAAAGTATATTTAAACATTAATTACAATTTTGAACTAGCCTATACTGATAATCCTTATTGGAATTGCTTTTATAATTAACAACGCACTAGGCTGAAAAAAAATCGTGCGAAAACTTGCATGGCTGAAAAATTAAAAGTATTTGGAGTACAATCAGATGCCCGTAAATATAATCGCCAGAGCCCTATAAAAATGAGGTGATAATGACCACTAACATTATTCCGAGTAGACGCTTTTATAAACTGTAACTTTACTATTTAAAAACAGTCTATCGTAGTTTCAAATGCAGGCATGTGCATCTTAATGCTGTTAATTGGCATAACAGCGTTCATAATAATCATATGTACAACTCATATTTTGTTGTACCTTCAGTTTCACCCGCACCGGTTTGCACTTTTTTAGTTATTACCTGGATATGGTAATTTAATGTTTGTTAAACAATAAACATACACTTAAAACACGTTAATATTAGGTTTTGTTTTTTGTAAAATGGAACATAATACGATGGCAAACTTAGAGTAATGCTATACGATTGGGAAAAGCCAGAAGAGAGCTAGCATAGCTTTGATTGAGCAACAAAACCACAACCATTAAATTTATGGTTGCTTTTTATAGATGTTTTGACAAACTATCAGGCAGTCCACCTGATTGTAAGCGGATGCTGTGGCCCATATTACTATTCTCGCAAAAAAAATGTTACAAAATACAAACACATTTTAACCACTAAAAACTAAAATGGATTGCCTCGTTACCAGTAAAAAGGGTCTCCGGCTACTCGGACTCGGTTTATTATATAACTATTATATAGCTGCTGTTTAATGTTGGCATTCCATACGAGCGTGGTCCATCCTCGGTCGAGCCGACCCTTTCGTGCAGCAGCTATAATCCAATAACTATATAAAAATATCACATGCATACAGTTACAAGTGTTGTTAAGGCCGGGTGACAGTTTGCGTCAAAAAATAAATATCATCACTTGGCTGGCGACCAACGTCCATGTACACTATAACTTTATGTCGAACTCTATTACATAGTTATTGGGAAAACATAAATAAGTTAGAAATATATTTGAATGCTTGTATTCGTGTATTGAGCCCTTTAAAAGTGTACTTCTGAACATATGCTTTACCAAAAATGGACCGGCCATATACGAGTAGCTCGAAGAACCGACCACCGATGTGGAAGAAATGTTATATCGCACGTTGAAGCTGTTGCCCATCATGGATATGGATATTCCACGTGTGGCGTAAGGGTGATGGTTAAAGCGCCACTCGTCGGAATACTTTTCTGTCATTTCCCATTGTCTCCTCTTACGGTACAACAATGTTTGATGGATTCTCTGAAAGCGCGCACTGCGTGTATATCGTTCACATAAATTCTTTTACATTTAGACTATTTGCGACTCCGTTAATTACGTCAAATTACCCTCCCCACTTCGTAAAAGATAGTCTAATATGATATTGTGAATTCATTTCGGATTACGAGTGATTTATGAGCTCGGAGCTGATAAAAAGGTAGAGCAAACGCAGTGCAGTAACGTGTGGGCAAATAAAAACCACGCGAAGGTCAGTCGCAGATGTTGCGGCTGAGTATTTTTAGCTGTCTTCTTGTTACGTCGATGAACTACATTATCACCGACGTTTTTACACATTAATTAATGATTGTTTTTTTTATAACGTTATTCTTATTTTATTATTTTTTATAAGACTAGGATTTTCTGCTCTATCGTGAAGGCAATTTACACACATAAATTTCACAAGGAAAAAACATCTATTATTATCATTATCATTATTACAGCCCACTAGTCTATACAAGTCCACTGCTGAATGAACATAGGTCTCCCCCAAATAATGCCGTATATAATTCCCTCTTTTCTTTATAGGATAAGCATGACAAACGAGCACACAGTTTCATCTGATAGTCAGAGATGCCGTGGCCCATAAACATCAACATCTATCCTCGATTAAGGTTTAAAATGCCGATGCATTGCTACCCCTAAGGGCTATGATGGAATGCCTCATTTCCAGTAAGGATCTTCGGTTCTCTACACTCACCATACGAAACACAGCAGCATTGAGCTGCTATTTTACAGTGGTATTCTATGTTCTGGTCTAAGTGAAATTGGATATCGCAAACTAGGGTATGGACAGTCATAGTAGCGCTGTGTTTCCTGTAAGACGTCTCAAGAACCAACCCGGCTTGGAGAAATTGCACTTCAACTTATTCTTGATAGTGTTATGATCGAATTTCAGAAGCTTTCAATTATTGCCTCCTTAAGAAGTCAGTATTTCAGACCTACAAAAATCTAATAAGAACATGTTACAAAAGCTTGATAGCTTTGTAAAAACACTACAGCTTTGTAAATATTCGAAAATGCTTACCAAAAAATATATGTTCTTTTTACTCAGCTTTTTATACACAATTTTTTTTTTTTTATAGAAGAGGGGGCAAACGAGCATGCGGCTCACCTGATGTTAAGTGACTACCGCCGCCCATGATCAACCGCAACACCAGGAGAATTGCGGGTGCGTTGCCGGCCCTTTAGAAAGGAGTAAGCTCTTTTCTTGAAGGTCCCCAGGTCGTATCGGTCCGGAAAAATCGCCAGTGATAAACTATTCCACAGAGAGGTTGTACGTGGAAGAAAACTCCTTGTGAAACGTACAGTGGTGGACCGCCAAGCATCCAGATGGTGTGGATGGTATCGGGACGTTTGCCGTGTCGTGCGTTCACGAAATTTGGCGGCTGGGATTAATCCGAACAATTCCTCAGAGCACTCCTCATGATAGATGCGATAAAATACGCAAAGAGATGCAACATCTCTTCGCAACGCCAGTGAATCGAGCCGATCGGAAAGCACTCGGTCGTCGACGATTCGAGCCGCTCTGCGCTGGATGCGGTCAAGTGGAAGGAGCTGGTACTGGGGAGCCCCAGCCCAGAGATGGGAACAGTATTCCATGTGCGGCCGAACCTGCGCCTTGTAAAGTTGCAGGCGGTGTGCCGGCTTGAAATACTGTCCCGCTCTGCTGAGCACGCCAAGCTTTTTAGAGGCCAATTTGGCCTTCCCTTCCAAGTGACCACGAAACTGCACGTCACTCGATACGTCGACGCCGAGGATTCCGATACTGGCTGAGGCAACAAGGGGAGTGCCTTGAAACTGAGGGGATACGACAAAGGGGTTCTTTTTAGCGGTTAACGCGCAAACTTGTGTCTTCTGGGGGTTAAACTGGACTAGATTTAGTCGTCCCCAATCCGAGACTCTGTTCAGCAAAGACTCGACTTCAGACACAAGTTTGTCCCGGCACTCGGAGACGTTTTCCCGAGAAATATTGGCTCGGCCGGTGTAAAGAGCATCACCAGTGCTGTCATCTGCATAGCAATGAATGTTACGGGTATGCAACATATCATTGATATGCAGAAGAAACAGCGTTGGAGATAGCACGCAGCCCTGTGGAACACCAGCATTAATAGGCTTGCAATCGGAGTTTGCACCGTCTACAACGACCTTGATGCTCCGATCTGCAAGAAAGCTGGTGATCCAATCGCACAATTTCTCGGGAAGCCCATAGGAAGGGAGCTTCGAAAGAAGCGCTTTGTGCTAAACCCGATCGAAGGCCTTCGCAATGTCCAAACTAACGGCCAATGCCTCCCCCTTGAACTCTACTGCCTCCGCCCATCTGTGAGTGAGGTAGACCAGAAGATCACCAGCTGACCGACCACGGCGAAAACCGTATTGGCGGTCACTAATCAGCTGGTGATCCTCAAGGTACCTCATGAGCTGGCACTTTACAATGGACTCCATTGTTTTGGAGAACAAGGAGGTGATGGCGATTGGTCGGTAGTTGGACGGGTCTGAGCGGTCGCCTTTTTTAGGGATCGGGTGGACGAAAGCCGTCTTCCATGATTTTGGGACTACGCCTAGGGAGTAGGAGTACCGGAAAAGACGCGTTAAAACCGGTGCCAACTCTGGAGCACACGTCCTCAGCACAATTGGGGGGATTCCGTCAGGCCCACTCGACTTGTGGATGTCCAGGGAGAGGAGTGCTTTGCGAACCGAGCGCTGTGTGAACTGCACTTCCGGCATGGAGCACTCACACCGCGGGATGGTCGGCGGCGTACTCCCCCCGTCATCGAGAGTCGAGTTAGACGCAAAGAAGGAGCCTAGAAGATCGGCTTTCTCCTTTGCAGTATGGGCCAGTGAGTCGTTCTCCCTGTGCAGAGATGGAAGAGATGGCTGACAGAAATTCCCCTGGACAGCCTTGGCGAGAGACCAGAATGCACGGGTTCCAAAAGGAAGGCGAACTAGTTTCTCGCCAATTCTGCCTATGTGCTCTGACTTTGCCTTGGCAATGACTCTTTTGAAGGACCTAGAGGCGGAATTATACTTCTTTTTTAGAGCGCTGGTGTTTACATCCCGGGACGCTGATGCATCAACCCAGGCTTGGTAGCACTCCTGCTTATAGCATGATGCTATTTTACAGGAGCGACCAAACCATGGCTGAGATTTGCCTCCAATGGGCACCACAGAGGAAGGAATAAAAAGTTCCATACCCTGAAGTACCACATCAGTAACAGAATCCGCAACAACGTTGGGATCATCCGGCGAGAAGCAAACCCGCCCCCAAGGGTAGGATGCAAAGAAAGACCGCATCCCATCCCAATCGGCTGACCTATAGTGCCAAACACGGCGGCAGCCTGCAGAATGCAACCGCGATTTCAGCGTGAGTGGCACAACACTCCGGATCAGACAATGGTCCGAGGAGCCTAAAGGGGCGTCGACGGAAATCTGATATCCGTCCGGGTGAGAGGTCAGCAGAAGGTCCAACAGGGAAGGTGCATGATCCTCCACATATGGAATCCGCGTAGGCGAAGTAACCAGTTGTGTCAGACCATATGCCAAGGCAAAATCATGAATAGATCTCCCCGCATGATCGGTTAAACGTGAACCGAGCCATTCGGCGTGATGGGCGTTAAAGTCGCCGAGGATCACGATCTCTGCGGAGGGGATCTGCTGTAGCAACGAATCTGCAGCCATTTGGACGTGGTCGAAGAGTCGGTCTGTTTCGGCATTACCACTGTGGGACCTATAGAGGCACCCGTAGACGCGCGGATGTTCGTCGCTGTCTACGCGTAGCCAAAGGATGGACAGGTCCGAACCTTCAAGTCTGCCGAGGCGTCGAGAACAGATGTCCTCTCTGACGTAAACGCAAACCCCAGCCCGAGGCACAAAGGAGTGTTCCAGTTTGTACCCCGGGTAGGAGAGATACGAAACATCAGCCGGAGAGGACACCTGCGTCTCGGTCAGAAAGAGCAGAGCCGGCCTCGCCGTCTCGAGATGGTAGTGGACGGCGTTTAGGTTAGAGTGAAGTCCCCTGATATTGCAGAAATTCACGGACAGCGTGGCAGGGGTCGCCTTGGTCTTGTTGCTCCGTTTGCCCCGAGCAGTTGTAGTCTTGAGCGGAATTTCGCCCCTCCCAGAATACGCGGGGCAGCCTGAGCACCCACGCTCAGAAGTGGAGAAACATGGTCGTGGATGCTCAGCGAGGGATTCTCCAGGGGTGCTGGTACCCTCCTGGGGTAGTCTATCTTTATTTAATTCCGCTACCATGTTGATGGGGGGGGGGGGATTTGGGCCTCCGGCCACCTGCACTCACCAGACGAAACGCGGAAGCAGAACTTCCACTTCACGCCGGCATTCTGTGAGGTCGTGGTTCCACCCCGGTTTGAGCCGGCCCATACGTGCAACAGCAAAGCTGCCGCATGGCTCTACCACTGTTAAAATGAAAGTTAAAATGAAAATAATTAAAATGAAAGCAGAAATTAATGAAAAAGATCAGTGGTTTCGATCAAAATAAATAACGTCGAAATCTAAGGAGTAACTGGAGAATTTGATTCTTGAATTTTTTTGTACAAGTGGTACTACTCTATATGTTAGTTGATAACATCTAAGTTCAGTAACAATACACACTTGAACTCTTAAATATAATGGCGTTACAACACCAATCAATCGATCGTCGGTCGATGGTGGAATGGATTAGTCGACGTTAATCGAGATTCTTGATTATTCGAGAACCCGCACCGCTCCACTGACCGCTTCGTATTGTCACCCGTTGCCGCCTCCACAATAATAATACGAGCAAGAGTGTACTGACAACAATAATGCGTCCTCTTCTGAAATCTGAATACATTTTGAAAATAGATGATGAGCCCACAACGAGTGATCGACGATCGACATCGATCAATGATTGAACAACGTTTATTGACCAGTATCCGTTAATCAATCAAAGCTACCACACCTATCCATCGACGTCAATCGATAAGTGTGGTAGCACACTAATTAACATCAACGTGCAACTTAAATTACTTATATATGTTGTACATATTTGACTAAACCGATTAGCCGATTACCCATTTGTGAAAACTTTTAATAGGCTTACCTTGCGTATACTAATGACTGTTAGTTTTCCCGTTATAAATAAATAAAATATAAAATATGCTCATTCTGCAGTGTAGGTACTTAATACGAGGCATTCTTTACTAGACCAAAACAATCACAATATTTTTGACGTAGAAACATCAAATACTAAAAATTAAATGTAAATGTAAGGGTCAATTGAAGAAATGTTTCAAATTATAATAAAACTATAACTTGCGATTGCTGTCACTTGGTGAAACTTCGGCTTAATTTTTGTGATTTGGGTAAACTCTTGTACTTGATTTCTAACATTTATTTAAAATTATTATTATATTTTATTATAACTCCGACCGGTTTTGCCTCACTGCATCATCAGGGTATATAAGAATCCCGAACCACGAACGAACGTTTAAGGTACCTTTTTTTCTAAGAAATCGTTAAGACAATGATAAAGCGTACTTTTAAGTAACATTTAACACTTAAAATAAGTAAGCTATTAAGCCAAGGGTTATAAATAAGGCCACCATTGTCGCGAAACGTTGTTTTCAACATTTTTATTGCGACGTCTTAGTGAACGGCGGCGGGCGCGTGTAAACTTTCAGATCAATAACCGACACAAGATAAATGTCTGACAGCCGTAGCCGGCGGAAGAAGCTATCGTCTCCTTGACAATGACCCCAGCGCTAATCTAATAAACTTGTAAACGTCACAATAATTTATGTAGGACGATTTCGATCTTGTCTCTTTTATCGCTTTTTCTCTTCAGGTATTCTTCAGACAAGTTAAAATGATTTCGCATTTTTAACGTTGTTATTTATCACAGGGATGCGCTGATCCATCACCAGTATGGAGGGGAGGAAATTACCCTCTAACAGGTTCGCTCTATTTTTCTAACTAATGCAGACATAAATCTGTTGAAATGAGTTTTTCAGCTAAGTCCGATTAAAATTTTTCATAGCATCAAATATACGACTGGGAATCAGTAGAATCAAACGTTAACTTGCGGAAATCCAATATATTAAAGATGTTAGTAACTAATTAGCTAAGATAAAATATAAGTTAAGATAAGTAAACATAAAATGATTTGTCTTACCTAGTTTGAAGAGCAATTCGCGTCCTCCCCAACACCCCTAAACTAGGTAAGACACACCAACGTCGATAATACGATACTTGTTTCGTCTCCTAGGAGACAAAGGTGAAAGGTTTTCACCTGAGGATGCCTCGTTAAGAGGAGGCGTAGTCCAATGTAGTAGCGTTGGGAGTAGTGGTGTTAGGATAAGTGGTGACGGGGATAGTGCACGCAGTTAAGGGAGGGCGTGAGGTGCTCTTTAAACTAGGTAAGACACATCATTCTTTACCATTACGTGGATTTTAGATAATTAATTTTTAACATGTTTAATGAAATTCTATCAAATATTTGGATAAAAAACTCATTAGCTTATATTATATATATTATATTTTAATTAATATTAATTTACAATAGGTGATTTAAAATATTGGGTTTAGTAGGAAAGGCAAATGTTATAATATATATATATATATATATATATATATATATATATATATATATATATATATATATATATATATATATATATATATATATATATATATATATATATATATATATATATATATGTATAAATATATAAATATATATTACATATATTGTATAAATATATAAATATATATTACATATATATATATATATATATATATATATATATATATATATATATATATGTGTATGTGTACAATGTATGACATATAAAAATATTAGACATAATGTTACTGTTTCACTATATTTTTAAAAATATTACCCTCACACTAAGATTTTATCCTATATCGTGGAGGTAGTTTACAAATGTAAATTGCACAAGAACAATTATTTCTAGGCTATACAAATACTTGTTCCGTGCGGCATTCGAACCCGCGGTCCTCAACTTGCGGCTCAACGCTAAGCTCTGTGTCACGGAGGCGTTAACATATATAACGTATCCTATTTAGTAACTAAAATTGTTACTCTATGTTTAAGAAATTTCAGATTTATCAGGTCAAGCCTTTTTACTGAAATGAGTTCACCAATATTGAAGTTTCCTGCTTCAATAAGATTGATTTGATTCCCTTGCAATAAACTGTTTTCCATGTCCGTAATAAATTGTTACTCCTTGTAATTTCGCGTCTATTATCTTTTTTAATGTGGGTTTTTTTTTAAACTAAAGTGACATACGGAAAAGCAGTCCATCTAAAGACCGATTTACACTTCGACAAGTACAGTAGCGAGTTAACTTGCGAACCTGGCGAGTTAAGTTTGAACCTCGTTTGAACGGCAATAAGCGAGTTAAGTAGCAAGTTAAAGATTTAAGGTCGCTGCATACGTAACGTGTTTTATCCCGGATGGAGCGGGACGTGAAATTTTGGAAATATCGTTTCATACAAAACGTACGTGATAATGCATACGTTACGGATGCACGGACGGGACGGGGACGTGGCATGAACGGGACGGGAAAAATATCGTCGGCGACGATGTTTACTCCGTCCCGCCCGGGGCGTGCCACGTCCCGTCCGTGGTTCCGCCGCGTATGCATAGTCGCACACCGTTGGCTACGCAGTGATGCGCGTGTCGTGCCGAACAAAATGGACGACGAAAAACTAATTAAATGTGTATGATCATATCCATGTTTGTATAATCTTGCATACCATTTTGGACACTCATTAACTGCTAACTGGAACTAACTTGAAAATCGTTAACTGCAAACGGTTAGTATACATTTATACTAACCGTTTGCAGTTTGTTTGTATATATTATTTTTTATTTAAGTTGTCATATGAAAATACACAAAATTGAGTCTTGCCATACAAATGTTCTTTATAGAGAGTGTGGTATTCACCTCGTAGTCTTCTTTTCTGCCACATAGGATATACAGAAAATCTTTTACTCTTGATGATTATTCTCCATAATCTAAAGCAATAGCAACTAATGCCAATTCTTCAAATAAAAAATACATCTTTCACAACACTAGCATGTTAGTTTTGAGTTACTGTCACGGTACGTACGCATTAAACTCCCGTCCGTGTTGACATACAACCTGTTCCGTCTCAGTCCCGTGCACGTGCTGATTCCGTTCTTTATGCAGCGACCTTAAGTTGAACGGGATAGTCGCTCGAGCTATTTTTCGGCGAGTTAAGTGCGAAGTGCTGCCCTCCAGCGCGTCTCCCAACCGCAACTAAACTCAACGTTCGTGTGCGAACGCGAGTTTAGTTAGGTGCATAAGTTTAAGTTTTGCATAAGTTTTCTTCCGCGTACAACCTCTCTGTGGAATAATTTACTACCAGCGATTTTTCCGGACCGATACGACCTGGGGACCTTCAAGAAAAGAGCTTACTCCTTTCTAAAGGGTCGGCAACGCACCTGTAATTCCCCTGGTGTTGCGGTTGATCATGGGCGGCGGTAGTCACTTAACATCAGCTGAGCCACATGCTCGTTTGCCCCCTCTTCTATATAAAAAAAAAGTTGACAGGACGCAACGTTTGCGCGCCAAAACGTACAATTGTACTTTTATAATTAAACTCACCACTAAGTTTGTACGATACTGGTTATTGAATATTTATACGTTTTATATTGAGTTTTAATAATAAAATTGACAGAAGATATCACGTATAAATTCCTACAGGAGTATTTAGAACACGAATGTTTATATAATAGTAGAAGTTCAAGTTGTAAAATTAAACCTGCTCGAGATGCTGCATTCATGAAAATTCTTAAAAACTTCCTTAACAACAACCATTAATACTTCTCTGACTGGATCATTTAACTCTTGACGTAATCCTAGAACCATCTTAAACGAAAACCGGAAAAATTCTGTAATCTTAAAACGTCATACTCCAACGAACTCTATGAAGTAACGTCCTTAACTAAACTCGCCACGAAGACATTGTTTGAACGCTACTGCCCACTTAACTGGATGTAAACAACAGCGCTCTAAAAAAGAAGTATAATTCCGCCTCTAGGTCCTTCAAAAGAGTCATTGCCAAGGCAAAGTCAGAGCACATAGGCAGAATTGGCGAGAAACTAGTTCGCCTTCCTTCTGGAACCCGTGCATTCTGGTCTCTCGCCAAGGCTGTCCAGGGGAATTTCTGTCAGCCATCTCTTCCATCTCTGCACAGGGAGGACGATTCACTGGCCCATACTGCAAAGGAGAAAGCCGATCTTCTAGGCTCTTTCTTTGCGTCTAACTCGACTCTCGATGACGGGGGGAGTACGCCGCCGACCATCCCGCGGTGTGAGTGCTCCATGCCGGAAGTGCAGTTCACACAGCGCTCGGTTCGCAAAGCACTCCTCTCCCTGGACATCCACAAGTCGAGTGGGCCGGACGGAATCCCCCCAATTGTGCTGAGGACGTGTGCTCCAGAGTTGGCACCGGTTTTAACGCGTCTTTTCCGGTACTCCTACTCTCTAGGCGTAGTCCCAAAATCATGGAAGACGGCTTTCGTCCACCCGATCCCTAAAAAAGGCGACCGCTCAGACCCGTCCAACTACCGGCCAATCGCCATCACCTCCTTGTTCTCCAAAACAATGGAGTCCATTGTAAACTGCCAGCTCATGAGGTATCTTGAGGATCACCAGCTGATTAGTGACCGCCAATACGGTTTTCGCCGTGGTCGGTCAGCTGGTGATCTTCTGGTCTACCTCACTCACAGATGGGCGGAGGCAGTAGAGTTCAAGGGGGAGGCATTGGCCGTTAGTTTGGACATTGCGAAGGCCTTCGATCGGGTTTGGCACAAAGCGCTTCTTTCGAAGCTGCCTTCCTATGGGCTTCCCGAGAAATTGTGCGATTGGATCACCAGCTTTCTTGCAGATCGGAGCATCAAGGTCGTTGTAGACGGTGCAAGCTCCGATTGCAAGCCTATTAATGCTGGTGTTCCACAGGGCTGCGTGCTATCGCCAACGCTGTTTCTTCTGCATATCAATGATATGTTGCATACCCGTAACACTCATTGCTATGCGGATGACAGCACTGGTGATGCTCTTTACACCGGCCAAGCCAATATTTCTCAGGAAAACGTCTCCGAGTGCCGGGACAAACTTGTGTCTGAAGTCGAGTCTTTGCTGAACAGAGTCTCGGATTGGGAACGACTAAATCTAGTCCAGTTTAACCCCCAGAAGACACAAGTTTGCGCGTTAACCGCTAAAAAGAACCCCTTTGTCGTATCCCCACAGTTTCAAGGCACTCCCCTTGTTGCCTCAGCCAGTATCGGAATCCTCGGCGTCGACATATCGAGTGACGTGCAGTTTCGTGGTCACTTGGAAGGGAAGGCCAAATTGGCCTCTAAAAAGCTTGGCGTGCTCAGCAGAGCGGGACAGTATTTCATGCCGGCACACCGCCTGCAACTTTACAAGGCGCAGGTTCGGCCGCACATGGAATACTGTTCCCATCTCTGGGCTGGGGCTCCCCAGTACCAGCTCCTTCCACTTGACCGCATCCAGCGCAGAGCGGCTCGAATCGTCGACGACCGAGTGCTTTCCGATCGGCTCGATTCACTGGCGCTGCGAAGAGATGTTGCATCTCTTTGCGTATTTTATCGCATCTATCACGGGGAGTGCTCTGAGGAATTGTTCGGATTAATCCCAGCCGCCAAATTTCGTGAACGCACTACACGGCAAACGTCCCGATACCATCCACACCATCTGGATGCTTGGCGGTCCACCACTGTACGTTTCACAAGGAGTTTTCTTCCACGTACAACCTCTCTGTGGAATAGTTTACCACCGACGATTTTTCCGGACCGATACGACCTGGGGACCTTCAAGAAAAGAGCTTACTCCTTTCTAAAGGGCCGGCAACGCACCCGCAATTCTCCTGGTGTTGCGGTTGATCATGGGCAGCGGTAGTCACTTAACATCAGGTGAGCCGCATGCTCGTTTGCCCCCTCTTCTATAAAAAAAAAACTTAACAGTTTACTGTCAACTGCCATGTAACTAAACTCGCTACTGTACTTGTCGAAGTGTAAATCGGTCTTTACGGTAAGTAGCTACTGCAGAGCAGAAACCTGCAACCAGCTAAAAAATTAAAGATATATTGCCACCTGTGACTACTACGACAGTACTCGGAAGTGACAATAGTACTGAGAGAGTGCCACACAACTTAAAATTATACTAGACCAGTACACAGCAGTGCAATCACTGCTATTTGACGGCAGAAATAAGTGACAGGGTGGTTCCTCCCGAGACGGATGCCTAGGAAGTAAACGAGACCTACCACCTAATGACTTCTTATATTTACGCGAATACGCGAAAAAGGACATTCGAGGTAGCGCGCTAAGATAAAATTAAATTACAACCGAAGTAGATTTCAAGATACTGTAAGCTCAATCTGCGTAGATTGGACCAAAAATCAATATTTTAATGTTGAAGGTTGCTTTCGTTATCTATAGCATTAGGTCCCCAATACTCAAACGCTGCTTAATTTCAAGATGCTGTTAAGTCTCGTGCTGTCTATCACTTTAAGTCAGAGTGACTGTGACACCACGATAATTAACGACGTCTTAAAATTGTGTGACCTTTGACTATTTATCCATAGGATATCAAACTCTTCAATTTCCATAACCAGGGGTGTTCTAAAGCGACTGAAACGTAGGGAAATAAAAGGTTAAAATTAAACGCGATAAAATAAGTAAAATTTGTTTCATTTAATTTCTCGACGTACACCAGAACAATTGCATTGGTGGTAAAATAAAATATAAATTTTTGGTACACACGAATATTTTCCTAATACTATTATTACGTGGAGATGTCAACACAATTCATCTAAGACAACCACTTTATTTTTGATTTAATTCATCAAAGAACCAGAGATCTTTATTTTCTAATTTCTATTATCTTTTCCAATACATCTAAATGTATCAGGATTCGATACATTTAATTATAACCGAAATAATAAAACATTGTTAGTAACCATTTGACGAAAGGTAACTGCTTTGTTGAAGATACAACGTAGAGAAAGAATAGAAGCGTTGATTACTTTAAATTAAGGAACATAAATGAGATCTTGCCATTGCTTTATTTGCACTTAATTTAGACTTGTCTCATTTCTTTCATACATTGCGACGAGGAGTCTTATTATTCTTATATTATCATACACGTATGTACATTACTCTGAAATATGCATTATTTATTTTATTTATTTATTTGGTTCACCCACAAATGTTACACTAATACATATGCCTAATTCTAAGACAGTTATATAAACTAAGTGCACATTCAATAATAGGTAAACACAACATGCTTAGTGCTCACTGCATTTTCTACAAGCCTTTACATAATAGCCAAAAATATACAATACACAATTACAAAAAAAAATTAAATTAATACAAAACAAATTAGGTAGGTACTACAAAGAAATATTAATAGTTTGATAAATTTTGTACCGAAAAACGTTAAAAGAGTCGTGGTGAATAAGTATTTAGAAGTCTGCAAAGTCTGGGTATAGGGGAATTAGATCCTAGTACATTTCTACGAAGGGGCGGCGAAAGAGGAGTATTGTACTTAGGAGAATATCTACTTGGGATGCGAAAATTAAATTTACTTAGTAATAAAGGACAATCTAACTTATTTCTAAACATTTTACATAAAAGTTGCAAATCCGAAATATCCCGGCGTTTAGACAGTGAGACCAGTTTAAATGTCTTTAATCTGTCAACATATGATGCATTTTTATATGATTTTCGTGTTGAAAAGGCAAAATGCCATAAAAATCTTTTTTGTATGCGCTCAAGCCGAAGGTTCGCGGTTCGGTTCGCGTAGTGTACGAGTATATTTTCTTTGGTATGGGTAGAATAATGGGGACGCCAGATTGTGCTACAATATTCCAATATATTTCTAACAATTGAGAAGTATAAAAGTTTTTTTGTGGTAACACTGCGGAATTCTTTACTATTTCTCATAAGGAAACCTAATGATTGAGATGATCTTTTAATAACACTTTCTAGTTGTGGTATAAATGTAAGCTTTTTATCGAATACTACACCTAGGTCCTTAACAGTTTCCACTTCTTGGATAACTACTCCATTGAGGGTATAAACCGATGGAAAAATATTATTTTTGCGCGTGAATTTAACATGTACATATTTTTTTAGATTAAGATTGATTCCATTAACATCGCATCATTTAGAAAGTCTAATTAAATCCTCCTGGAGAAGTATCATGTCTGACGATTTATTAACGTACGTACATTATGTACAGTAGGCTCGGGTTCATATTCTGTCACCCAGAGGGGTAGGCAGAGACTACGGACTTCTATTTGGCGCGATCCTGACACACCTCTCTCGCCTTCTTTACATTCATATAACTTACGCGTACATGCTCGTCTTTTTTATAGAATAAGGGTGATAGGAATAGGGTATATGCTGTGGTATATAGACATCTACATTTACCCTCGATTAAGAACCAAAACGTCCTGCGGACTAAGATGGTATGCCTCGTTTCCAGTAAAAAAGGGTCTCCGGATCTCTACACTCACCATACGAAGCACAGCAGTATTAAGTTACTATTTTACGCCGGTATTCTATGAGAGAGTGGTCTTTCCCCAGTCGAGCCGACCCATTCGTGCTACAACCATAATATAGCTGTAGCGTGGTTCTACCACGTATAAATTAGTCGTAATAATAATAATAGTGATAACTAATAATATATCGTCGGATAAGGATACTCTTAATCCGGTCCATTTTCAATACATCACCAATTTGGTCGATAAATTTTCATCTAGGTCGTCCCTACTCGGTTCAAGTTTGTATGTTTGTTTCACAGTAAAGATAGTAAACGTAATCAGACACTATGATAGTAAGGGAATAGAGAGTTCACTTTGCGTGGACACTCGTGCACTATAATCCTGTCCTGTGCAGAGGTCTCCGTTGAGACTGGCCACCGTGACAGTAATACCGTCTGGAGGACATTAATTAGTACCAGGCATGTGTGTTTCGCTACAAAGATTTAGCAAAGTGGGATGTCGAATCGAATCATGCTGAATTAGTTTTGCAATCAATCATGATAATCCTTGTATACTTTTTTGCAGCAGCGTATGACTTGTTTGTCACCTCGTTAGCTGCGATCCAATTGTCTATGCTAACAAGCGTACCCGCGGCGCGCAGGACACGAGCAATTGTCGCAGCACTGCACCCGCCAGATTGAATTAAACTGGCCTGTGCGTAGGTTAATCGCTCCTGACTCGATTTTACTGCTGATGTACTGAACGGAAAGGCCGTTCGTTGATGCCAGCCAATTTCTTATTTATGTATCCGTTTATTGAGTCATATTGTTTCGTTTGCAGTGCGGATGTCTTTAGGGATCTTTAGACTGGTTTGTTCCTTGTTGGTGTGGAACTTACAGGCCCCTTTTAATGTGGGGACTTATAAATAAAAGAATGTGCCAACGATGTAACTTGCTTAGCGTGTCGTAAAAGGTGAGTAATGGTATAATGACTTAGTGAGGGCGCAAGCGATGGGTTATATCTGTCACTACGTATTTCTTTTTTAGAATAAGGGTGACAAACGAGCACACAATTAACCTGATGATATGTGGATGCTGTGTATCATAGACATCTGCATTTAATCAATTTAGAATTTCTGAGAGTGATTTTAGGCAAGGAAATGTCCGCCGCACTGCCCCAACGCGTGTTGGTGAACTACACATGTGTTCAAAATATTTTTTTTCTTATTTATCAGACATGCAGGTTTTCTCACGATATTTTTCTTCACCAACGAGTACATTTTAAATCAACACTTAAAATTGAAATTAACATTTTCATTGGTGCCGGCGGTGATCGAACCCAGGTTGCTAGCGTAAACCATGGTAGCTCAGGGGCTAAGAAATCGTATATATTATGCCAAATTGATCAGAAATTTCGAAAGCATGATTAAGGCTTCGGTTGGAGCTCGTGTTGCGTCATTACGGCGCATTGAAGCGCCGTCACAAGCATTTCCATTACTGAAGGTGAGTTATTGACAGTAAGAAATAAGGTATTCAACGCAAGTCTAACAGATTTTCAACACATGTTATTCCAGTACATTTTCCGATAAGTTTCCGGACATGTACTTATAACACAGTCCTCTAGACTGAATTTCAGTCACGACGGCCAGTCTCAAAAGACTAGGC
Source organism: Parnassius smintheus behrii (assembly GCA_036936625.1). NCBI lineage: Eukaryota > Metazoa > Arthropoda > Insecta > Lepidoptera > Papilionidae > Parnassius > Parnassius smintheus. Next base: position 45,113,364 of record JAUPFT010000018.1, on the reverse strand, counting down.
ATCTGCGCAGAGCGGGTTATAGTGCACAAGTGTGTGTGCACACACAGGTGCATTGTCTTATCCCTCAGTCTTAGTCCTCAGACCGGAGAGAAATCTTGCGCAGAGGCAACGGCTTTATGGACTTTCCGAAGCACGGTTGTAAAGCACCGCAATCTTCCTGACTCCGGTCACTGAGAATTTCGTGATAGAAAAACCCAAACAGTGATTTTGGCTCGACGCATGATTGCAGTGCGCTTGCGCCCACTACGCCGACGAGGCAGACATATAAAGTTATTGTAACACTCGTATCGGAGCGACGAACAGGCTTACCTGAAATGTCAAACAAAAGATGGTTGATTCTTTCTTGGGAAGGACGGCTTAGTGTATACAGTTATGTCTGAATATTAATCAAGATATTTTCAATTTCAGCCACCTACTTATATGGTAGAGCCATGCTGCAGTTGTATTAGTAGTATAGTTGTAGCACGAATAGGTCGGCTCGACCGGGGAAGGACCACTCTCTCACGGAATACCAACGTAAAACAGTAGCTTAATGCTGCTGTGTTTCATATAGTGAGTGTAGAGAACCGGAGACCCTTTTTACTGGAAACGAGGCATTCCGTCTTAGTCCTCGCGGGTTTCGCATTCCATCTTAGGTATCTGCATTTTGATTCGTAATCGAAGATAAATGTCTATGGGCCACAGCATCCACTTACCATCAGATAGACTGTATGCTCGTTTATCACGCTATCCTTTAAAAAAAGTTCAACATAGCAAATATATAGCCGCGTCTCTGCATAGATAAATTAATTTTGTTTTATACCCGACTACCAAACAAGGATTATGTTTTTCGCGCGATCTTGTATGTTTGTATCTTATAATCGTAATAATATAGTCTGTTCAGCCGAAGTAGAGTTTACTTTGTTTATAGTTTTTTATTTTAATTTTGTTTTCTTTACTCAATCTTGCTTCGGTCTTTTTAGTGCATTACTCTTAAATTGTCTGTTGTGCAGTCGGGTTGTTGATTTTTGTAGTTATTTATTTTATTAAACATTGCCTCGACACTAGGATTGTCTCCTGTATTGTGGAGGCAGTTTACATACATACATTTCACAAGGACAAACATCCGACCTGGAACAATTATTTGCAGGGCAACCAACCACATTTTCCGTGCGGGATTCGAATTTATGAGTAGCCAATGCGTTACAGAGCGAATATTTTATGTTCTACTATGGCAGGATTCTATTAAAGTAGCTGTTGATGCTATAGTAAACATTATACGGTAGCCGATACACGTCTGGATGTAGAAAGCTCGAATCCACAATACAAGCGACTGTAGATGCAAAAGTAATCTATGTATGATTTAAGATGTTTAAACGGGTCGGCATGTGTATTAAACGCGCGCGAACAGAAATAAGCTGGGCGTTATCGAATCACGTTCAGAAATAGCGCGGTTGCTACAGCGTGGTGCAGCGCTTCGCCTATTAATGTTTGTAGTACAGCAAATTATTTTTGAACTAGTTATTCTATACATACATGTAAATAAAATATGAGCAGCTGTCTGTAATATTGAAATAGCTAGCTCTTATGACATAAACAAACATTTTTAAAAGGTTTGTTTGTCTTTCTGTCTGTCTGTCTTTCCGGGCTAACATTCGGAATGGATTAACCGATTGCGATGAAACTTTACAACCAGTCAGAAAGCAATGCCAAAAGGGATCTTAGGCTATACTAATCCACAAATTTAGAATTTAAAAAAATTATAAATTGATAAAGTAAATGGTCTTTGAGTATCTTATATATGCCATCCAGAATAAACCGGGGCGGGAAGCTAGTTTTAATATACCTAGGAATAGAAAATGTAAACTAATAAAGTTCTTCATCATCTTCACACAACAGGCGCCTGCTGATCGAGCTTTACAACATATAAAATACCACTGCTGAACAGGCCTCTCCCATAGTGCCTCATTGGTTTGAAATAGTTGCCAAGTTGCCCAGCCTGGTTGGCGAGTTATAGTTCTTAACATATTTGTTACCAGAAAGATTCTGCTGCCCATCCCCTGGTGCAGCATCCCTCTGTCGCCTTTCATGACACTCACGGGACAATGCATGCTCGTTTGCCCCCTCTTCTATAAAAAAATGAGGTAATGGATATTCTAGAATTGTTAGGCGGATTGGCAACAGCAACTTGTTACGTAAAAGACATAATTACGAGTACTATTATTTCAACCCCGTACGATAGTTCGTGATCGATTTCTACCACCAAGACATACCTATTTCGGTTATACAGCCCTCGTAACCGCACGCGATCTATTAAATTTTTATATATAGAAGTAAGGGTTATAAACGAACACACACTCCTCTTAATAACAAATTTAATGTTACATTTGTTTTTATAGAAGAGTAAAAAAATAAGGAAGCCCAATGATAAAAGAATAATTAAAAAACCTGACTATGTAACAATTCTGCTGAAAATTTATTAGAGAAACCTAAACCGGTTTTTTGTCGACATGATTCATCGACTTAATTTCTTTTTCACAATGAGTCTGATTATCGCCATATTAAATTATGATTACTGTAATGTCTTGAGTGCCACTCACAAGATTAAGACAAACTGATCGACGTAAGATTCATCAAAACTGGGCCACGCGTTTGGTCTCTAGAGCACCGCAAAGGAACGAACATACATAATCCTATACTATTAAACGAGCAATTCTTGTATATATGTATATATATATATAATCGGGATCTCGGAAACGGCTCCAACGATTTTCATAAAATTTAGTGTCCAGGGAGTTTCGGGGATAATAAATCGATCTAGCTAAGATTTATTTTTAGAAAATGTCTTTTTGTCCGTGTTTTTAGGCAATTAAAAACTGCTACAATATAGTTAGAATAAGAAGGTAAATTTTGACAGTTTGGTAATGATTATAAATAGCTTATTGGTATAATGGGCGGTCACAAAATCGTAAAACCCCGGTTCGAGCCCAGACCGACCGACCGACTTTTTTATTTTTTTTTCAAGTTTCTTTCTTTTTTGAGAAAATATATTTTTTCGAGCCCTTTTTTTAGTATTTTTTAAAAACACGAAAATTTAAATAAAAATAATTGCACTCATGATTTTATATTCAAATAACCAGTTCAGTTTTTTCTGTTATGTCGCTAAGATCAAAAAATATTATTTATAATTCATCAGTATGTAATTTGTATCTAAATATAATTTCCAAAACACACGAATTAAAAAAATCGAGCGAAAAATACCGAGCAAAGCTCGGTCAACCGGGTACTATATATTATAGGCTGATAAATGCCTTACCATTACGCAGTCGAGTGAAGAGATTGCCGTGGCCCATAGACACCTACATCTATCTTTAATTAAGGATCAAAAGGCAAATGCGATGCGTAAGAACCCCTGAGGACTTAGATGGAATGCCTGTAAGGGACGAAAACCGGACTCTTTTTACTTATAATGCCTGGTATTTTTACACAGGTTTTTCTGTGAGGGCGTGGTCTTTCTCTGCTACAGTGCAATGAGGCTCTACCACGTCTATAATATTTGTTATGGTGATCTATTATAGCCGCGTATGAAATATATTTGATGAGTAATTCAATACTAAAGTAAGCCAGTAATATAATAATGAATTATAGATTAATGAATGAGATACGCATCAGAGCACTAGAGTCTTAGTTACGTGCGAACTATGTTACCTACATCTAATAAATTAAAGACATCTTCTCAAACATTAAAGAAAATATATTTCAACTAACTGTATTCAAGTTTCCTGGGGACCGTCGTTAATGCAACAACTTTCTTAGACTGACCTTGTATTATCACTAGTATCTCACGCCTAAAATGTTTTTAGACTGTCGTCAGATCACAAGTGCCCAAATACGTAAAAACCAGAAACAACAACTAACAAAGGGCCAATAAAGCTATGATATATCCGAGTTAATATATTATTATCCTAGCATTTTGCAAGACTTGATGAATAGAATTACTCTAGAAAAAAATATTCAATTGGGTTCAAGGTTCTTTTCGGGTTTCATCTAAACTAGTGGTAAAAGTTACCATGATTGAAAATAATCAATAATATATCAATATTTTAAACTAGAACTAAAGCTAGGGCGAACAGAAAAATATCGAATGCTATAATTTAATTTAATTTCAAACGTTAGAAAAATCTTTAATTTCTAAGTGTTTCGTATTCCAAGACAACTAAGAACATGTTAACTCTGTATTGTCATAGAAATGGGAACAATTACTAGAGATATAGCATTATGCAAGCCGCCCACGCTGGTCGAAGAACCCACTTCCTGGCGACCGGTCAGGCCCGCGGGGAACGAACGCCTGGCCTCGCTCCAACCTCCAGCATCCCGACGTAAGCCAATAAACCAGGCTATCAACTCATCGGGCAATTCATTCAATCTACTCGTACACTTTCGCGGAAACAGATGCATGCCAGCCTGGTCAACGTTCTTTTAAAGGAATTCAACTGGTCATACTTTACCAAGGGTTTTCGGGATTTGGATTGCAATTATTTCTAAAAAAATTAAAGATAGAGGTGACTGTTAAACTGTGTTGTCTTCGTCTTATATATTACTTATACTCCTTCATCAGACAATAGGAATCCACAGCTTGGCATAGGCCGTTTGTTAAGCTTGACAACAATGGCTAATATATCTAAGAGGCAACCAACGGAGAAGACCTATGTTTAGCAGTTGCCTTTTGATAGCCTGTAATGTATGAAGGGTGTCGCATTTTCTCAAGTCGCTCCGACTTTAGAAAATGCCAAAAAATCCTGTTTTCCGATAAAAGGAAGTATACCATCTCATTTACGCCAGCCGTAAAATATCCAGGCCAGCGTCATATGGTCATACCCGCAATACGTGTGGTACTGCGACCGTTTTAACTTCTGCCAAGCGTGGTGATTAAGGCTTAACCTTTCTACTGGAAGAGGCTCTTGTCCAACAGTAAAGTTTAACGACTGATGAAGAAGATATACAATATATGGATATAAAAAATTGCTCACACCACAATTTTAAATGCGTACAAGTCCAAAATTATTTAGATTGTAACATTGGACGAAATGCCGTGTAGTGGCGGTTGAGAATATCCACTACCCCATATCTTCCCGTGGGTGTCGTAAGAGGCGACAGAGGGACACAGAAAGGAGATGGGCAGCAGCGTTGTTATAATAAAAAAACTGCGGTTGCCAACCCGCTCGCCAAGCGTGGCAACTATGGCAAATATCCCCTCATGAATAACGACGCAAACAAACGGCCCCCAGTCCCCGGCGGCCCCGCTATTCCTGGCTACGGTGGCGACCGGACGTTCGGTTGCCACCGACGACGACTCGACCTGGCAACATATAACGCACGCACCCTGAGGACTGGAGCTGGAAGAAGAGGTAGACAAGTTGCGCGCTGGCATATTATTGGATTATCCGAGGTCCGAAGAGAGGGGGAGGACACGGCAATCCTCGAGTCCGGCAACTTGTTCTATCACCGAGAGGGCGACCATCTGTCCCAAGGAGGTGTCGGATTTATCGTCCACAAGTCTCTCATCAACAACGTTGTAAAGATTGGGAGTGTGTCGACGAGGGTCGCGTACCCGATACTAAGAATCACCAAACGGTAATCGCTGAAGGTCATACAGGTTTACGCACCAACCTTGGCACATCCCGATGAGGAGGTGGAGGAAATGTATGAGGATATTTCCAGAGCCATGTATTCCTCCAAAACCCACTACACGGTGTTGATGGGAGACTTCAACGCAAAACTAGCCACAAGAGAAAGCGGTGAGCTGAAGGTAGGGAAATTTGGAGTAGGGCAACGGAACCGAAGGGGCCAGCAGCTGGCCGACTTTATGGAGAAAGAGGGACTCTTTATGAGGAACTCTTTCTTCCAGAAGCGGCCCCACAGGAAGTGGACCTGGTCGAGACCCGACGGTTCGACAAAAAATGAGATTGACTTCATTATGACGACCAGACGCCAACTGTTCAGTGATGTCTCAGTGATCGCAAGGGTGAAAACTGGCAGCGATCACCGAATAGTTAGAGGCACACTGAACCTAAACGTTAAGTTGGAGAGGTCTCGTCTAATGAAGTCATCGCTCCGTCCCCCTCGTGCTCTAATCCAGAATCCAAATCAGTGCCTAGAAGATTGCAATGCAGTGGACGATATAAATGACAAGCTCGTGGAAACTGTCCATGCGGTCGGAGCTAAGTTCTACAAGAGCCGCCGCAGAAGAACACAAAAACTCTCCGATCACACTCTTAATCTCATGGCTGTTAGACGGGAGATGAGGCTGCAATCGTCAACAGATTTGACAGCATACAGGCAACTGAACAGACAGATCTCCAAATGCATGCGGCGAGACTTACACAACTTTAATACTGCTCGAATTAAAGAAGCGATCGAGCGGAACCAGGGCTCCAAAGTCTTTGCCAGAGATCTGTCTGCCAGAAAGAGCCAACTGTCAAAGCTGAAGACTGAGTGTGGCAACATCGTTTCCGGGACACCTGAGATTCTGAGTGAGATTGAGAGGTCCTATGGGCAGCTGTACACATCATCGTTGGAGCCACACGCAAGTGTGAGTAACGATCCAAGAGCAAGTCTTACATACATAAAACACTCACGCCTGTCACCCAGAGGGGTAGGCAGAGACTACAGACTTCCATTTGGCACGATCCTGACACACCTCTCTCGCCTCCTTCACATCCATACACCTACGCATGCATGCTCGTCGGTTAAGGGTACTCCTAATTTGGCCCGTTTTCAATAAATCGCCAATTTGGTCGATAAATTTTCACCTAGGACGTCCCTTTCCGACTCTGCCATTCACTTCTGCAACATAAATTTTCTTTGTCACTCTTTCCACATCCATTCTTTCCACATGACCAAACCACAGCAAGTCTTATCCGACACTATTCCGATGATATCCCGGACGTCAGTCTGAGCGAGATTAGAATGGCTCTCCACCACCTTAAAAACGGCATGGCCCCGGGCGAGGATGGAAATACAGCGGAGCTTCTGAAAGCGGGTGGAACACCGGTATTTGAAGTCCTTCAGAAGCTCTTCAATATCGTCCTCCATGGTGGCATTACTCCGGAGGCGTGGAGCAGAAGCGCGGTGGTCTTGTTCTTTAAGAAAGGCGACAACGCTCTCTTGGAGAACTACAGACCGATTTCCCTTCTGAGCCACGTCTACGTGCTGTTTTCGCGAGTCATTACGAATCATCTCGCACGCAGACTCGACGACTCCCAGCCTCCCGAACAAGCCGGTTTCCGAAAAGGCTTCAGTACCATAGACCAAATACATACCCTGCGGCAGATTGTACAGAAGACCGAAGAGTACAATCTGCCACTTTGTCTGGCATATGTGGACTATGAGAAAGCCTTTGATTCCGTCGAAATTTGGGCGGTGCTACAGTCCCTTCAGCGGTGCCAAGTTGACTGTCGGGATATCGAAGTGCTGAAGTGTTTGTACAGTAGGGCTACGATGGCTATCCGAGTACAGAACCAGAGTTCGAAACCTATCCAACTCCAGAGAGGTGTAAGACAGGGTGATGTTATATCCCCGAAACTCTTCACCAACCACTGCGTTGGAAGACGTTTTCAAGCTACTGGACTGGAAAGGATACGGTATTAACATCAATGGCGAGTACATCACTCACCTTCGATTTATAGTCCTTATGGCAGAATCGCTGGAGGACCTTAGCACTATGCTTAATGACCTCAATGGTGTCTCCCAACGGATAGGTCTTAAGATGAACATGGACAAAACAAAGATCATGTTTAATGTCCATGTCACGCCAATGCCGGTAGTTGTTGGGAGCACTACGCTCGAAGTTGTTGACGAGTACGTTTACCTGGGATAAATAGTCCGACTAGGTAAGTCTAACTTCAACCGAGAGGTCAATCGACGGATTCAACTCGGCTGGGCAGTCTTCGGGAAATTACGACACATCTTCTCGTCAGGTATACCTCAATCTCTGAAAACTAAAATGTATAACCAGTGCGTGTTACCAGTGATGACTTACGGATCTGAGACGTGGTCCTTCACTGTTGGCCGTATGAGGACGCTCAAGGTCGCTCAGCGAGCTATGGAGAGGGCTACGCTCGGAGTTTCTCTGCGTGATAGACTCAGAAATGAGGATATCCGCAGTAAAACCAGAGTGACCGACATAACTCAACGGATTAGTAAGCTGAAGTGGCAAAGGGCCGGCCATATAGCTCGAAGAACCGATAACCGATGGGGAAGAAAGGTTCTCGAGTGGCAGTCTCGTACCGGTAGGCGTAGTGTAGGGCGACCCCCCACTAGATGGAGTGACGACTGTTAAGACGAGTGGTAAGACATGCAGGAAGTCGATGGATGCAGGTGGCTCAGGACCGTGCTTTGTGGCATTACTTGGGGGAGGCCTATGTTCAGCAGTGGACTTGTGAAGGGCTATAATGATGATGATGATAATGATGATGATTGGACGAAATAATTTATGTATAACCGTATTAGAACTTTTACTAAAAGTGTTAAAGCTTATGGTAACATTAGTTTCTCTACACAAATGGTTGTACATAAGCGCCATCCCAGTCTATACCTACTTAACTTTATTTAGTAACATGACAACGAAGACTGCACTACTTCGGTTAGAGTGATATACTAAGGACTGATGTTTTTTTGCTTCTTTTTATTTATCGTAACAATATCAACTACCCCATATCGTCTTGGTGAGTGTCGTTTAAGAGGCGACAAAGTGAAACAAACCAGATAGGCAGCAGCGTCTTCTTAATAACTACTCAAAACGAAAAAACTGTGGTTACCAAACCAACCGCCCTGCCAAGCGGTGGTCAACTTTAGCAATTATCCTATGGGGAAATTTATGTGAGAAACCTACCTAACATGATCCTATAGCTCAGGATCATGTTTTGTGGTTCTTCTTTGGAAAGGCTTATGTTGAGCTTGTGTTATGTTGAGAGGGTTATGATGATGATGACTATAATAATAAAACCTATGAAAAAGACGAAAGTCCTAATGTGAGGGTAATTAAAATATAGAAGAAAATATAATAACGAAGATACTTTTTACGTGGTAGAGCCATGCTGCAGCTATATTAGTAGTATAGTTGTAGCATAAATGGGTCGGTTCGACCGGGGAAGGGCCACACTCCCACAGAATACCGGCTAATTGCTGCCCTGTTTCGTGTGGTGATTGCAGAGAATCGGAGACCCTATTTACTGGAAACAAGAAGCATTCCATCTTAGTCCACACGGGTGACAACGCATCTCCATTTTGATTCGTAATCGAGGATAGTTGTAGATGTCTATGGGCCATAGCAACCACTTACCATCAGGTGGACTGTGTGCTCGTTTGTCACCCCTATACTATTAAAAAAACTCTTGCCTTGAACTTATTCTACACAAATTGTCGGTAATCAAAGACCAACTAACCAAGCAACTAACGTATCTACTTAGACGTATTTGACAAGTGCCAATATGCGAGTGGTCTATTTGCGGATGTGGGCCGAGTCAGTGGGGCATCGGGAATTGAGCACCTGGTCGAGTTCGCTAGTGAGCTATTTTAAACACTATTCGGTTACAATTAATAGCGGTGAGCTGATAAAAACAACTGCTTTTGATGTCAATGATCTCTCTGTATGTGAACCATTATGTGTATGTATACCATAAAAGTAACATGTATTGTTTTGCCGCCAAATATTTCCTTTCAGAAAGATGAAACCTACTTTAATTATGAAAATTTGAATAAAGCATATAATCCCTTTTCTAGTTGAATGAAGTAGACGAGATTTCCCCGGAGGCGCAGGCTCGGCTCACAGCTACCTACATATTTTTTATATATAATAAGAGTGACGAACGAGTACACAGTTAAGGTCCAATTAAAGGTGAACGATGATGTCTTTTTTTTTAATTTTTAAGCTATAGTATAATGCAGGAAGTAGGTACATAAAAGATATCTCTATTTAAGCAAAGATGAAATCTAATTTATTTAATTATATTAAGTACCCGGTTCACCGAGCTTTGCTCGTTTTTTTTTTAATTCGTGTGTTTTGGAAATTATATTTAGATACAAATTACATACTGATGAAATACGAATAATATTTTTTGATCTTAGCGACATAATAGAAAAAACTGAACTGGTTATTTTAATAAAAAATCATGAGTGCAATTAGTTTAATTTAAATTTTCGTGTTTTTAAAAAATACTAAAAAAAGGGCTCGAAAAAATCGATTTTCTCAAAAAAGAAAAGAACTTGAAAAAAAATTAAAAAAAGTCGGTCGGTAGGTCTGGGCTCGAACCATGGTATTACGATTTTGTGACCGCGCAATATACCAATTAAGCTATTTGTAATCATTAATAAACTGTCAAAATTTACCTTCTTATTGTAACGTTATTGTAGCAGTTTTTCATTGCCTAAAACACGGACAAAAAGACATTTTCTAAAAATAAATCCTAGCTAGGTCGATTTATTGCCCCCGAAACTCCCTGCACACAAAATTTTATGAAAATCGTTGGAGCCGTTTCCGAGATTCCGATTATATATATATAAATACACATACAAGAATTGCTCGTTTAAAGGTAATAGCAAAACTATACCTATTTTATAACCTAGTCTTCGGGGCGGGCCAACGAAATTGCATCTGAATAGTGCATTGAAGTTTGAAACTATAAATTGCCCGAAAAGTTTATGAAAAATTCATTCCTGTTCCGTAACCTACAATGCAGAAATGGGTGTGTTCGTTGAAATATACAGGTCTGTGCGAGATTTAGAATTAACGAGCAGTAGATATTTATGCAACAGAAACAAATAGGTTTTATACAGAATAACAATACGAACGACAGCGGGGTGGCACCGAGCACACAGTCCGCCTGATGGTTATTGGATGCTGTGGTCCATAGACATCTCGCAGCACGGTCCTGAGCCACCTGCATCCATCGACTCTCTGCATGGCTTACCAGGTTGTCACTCCATCTAGTGGGAGGCCGCCCTACACTTCGCCTACCGGTGCCCAGGAGGCTGCCACTCGAGAACCTTTCTTCCCCATCGGTTATCGTTTCTTCGAGCTATATGGCCGGCCCAATGTCACTTCAACTAACTAATGTTTTGGGCTATGTCGGTTATTCTACTTCTACAGCGGATATTTTCATTTTTAAGTCATCACTTAGAGAAACCCCGAGCATAGAGGACTTGTGTGCGACCTTGAGCTTCCTCATTCGACCGGCAGTGAAGAACCACGTCTCAGATCCGTAAGTCATCACTTTTAAAGTTTTAAGGTATACCTGATGATGATCATAATCTCCCGAAGGCTGCCAAGCAGAAATGAATCCATCGTTTAACAGGTCAAAGTTGGACTCACCTAGACGAACTATTTGTCCTAGGTAAACACACTCGACGAAAACTTCGAGCGTAGAGTTGCCAACAACCACTAAAGGGTTATTATAATGTTAAGGAATTTATGGATGGCCATAACCCCTGGGAGTGAAGTGAGTGAGTGATCGCTACCATGTTATTTCTAATTTGTTCTGTGTTGTTAATTATTGTGTAACTTTAATGATTGTAAAACTGTTCTTTTTAACTTTCCGCTATAAAAATCAATGATTTTCGTAAATTGGGGAACTTATTGTTTTCACTCCGGTTTTTGCAAATCGAGTTCATATTGTATCTCGACGTTTCGAGGTCCTAGGAAACTATTTTGGTTATTATTACGATGATGTCCGCATGTCTGTATGTATGTAAATATCATAACATTGTAACGGAGTGTTCGATCGAAAAGCGGTTTTCTGCATATGAAAGAGCCTTGCTGAACCTAGATTTTCTGTGAATTTAGAATGAATCGTCACGGTTGATTCTGAGAAAACCCCGAAAATTCGAGTTTTTTCATTTTCAAAAAGCAGTTTTCTCGGAATTACTTCGACAGTCTCGTTCTATAATCTAATCAGCTCCTTTACTCTAAAACCGACTCAATTGCCGTGAATCGCATCAAAATTGGTTGATTCTTTCGAGAGATATTATTGATGAACTTTCCGTGAAATCAATTTTTTTGTGATAGGCTTTTTTTGTTAAGCTTAAAAATTGCGTTGATTGCCCTAAATCACATCAAATCGGTTGTTTTGTTCGTGAAATATTCAATTTTGAAACAATAAAAAAACCTAGTAAATGTGATTCGGAGCGCTTTGATATTTAAATTAGCGGGAACTTCGAGGGATGGCCTGCAGGGTGAAATATTTTTTTTCAAAAACGTCCCGCTGGGTTTCTTGTCGGTTCTTACCTAGGACTTCTTCTCTAGGACAGAGGTATTTTCCGAATTAAGCACAAGAGTGACTTTCAATAAGTGTTATTTATAATCTGTATTAAATAAAAATGTTTCTTCTTCTATTTTTATTTCTATAATATTAAATTCTTGTACTATTTACAGGGAAAAGTAGTTTTATTAATACGCAAACTAGCGAAGCGCTCAGCGCTCTTTGCTAACACTTAACAGATTCCCTGACCTTCGCTCAAGAGTAGCTGGTAGCGTCAATCAATAACGATTAACTTTTTACTACACACAGAAGCGAGCTTTTAAAAATTCTGCTACGTCTTGTTGTTTATAATATCCAAGTTTTTAAGATCAGACAAAACGATTTAAGCGTTTTTTTTCTTTTTCTTATGGATCTTATAACCGATTTAAGTTAACTGTGTAAACTACTATATTGAATAAAACTAATTTTTTAGAATTTCGTCGCGTTTAACTTTTTAGATGATATATCGATTGCTTTTCGTCAAGACCACGAAAGTTAAAGAGAAAGCTTACGTGGTAGAGCCATGCTGCAGTTATATTAGTAGTATAGTTGTAGCACGAATGGGTCGGCTCGACCGGGGAAGTACTACGCTCTCACAGAACACCAGTGTGAAATAGTAGCTTAATGCTGCTGTATTTCGTATGGTGAGTGTAGAGAACCGGAGACCCTTTTTACTGGAAACGAGGCATTCCATCTAAGTCCTCACGGGTGACAACGCATCTGCATTTTGATTCGTAATCGAGGATAGATGTAGATGTCTATGGGTCACAGCAACCACTTACCATCAGGTGGACTGTGTGCTCGTTTGTCACCCTATTCTATAAAAAAAAGACCAGCGTTTAACGCCGCGAATAAAAGCTAAAATCAAATGTGATAAAGTTGGAATTTTTTATTTAAAGCATATTAAATTAAACAATAATAGTGAAATCAAATGTTATTAAATTTGTTTATTCCAATAGAATTCCATTTTATTCAATATTGATTACAGGTAATTCTTATTGAATCATTTATTTAGGAGGAAAATGATCGTACAGCAAAAAAAGCAAATCACTCCAAGTGTCTAGTTTTCAGATCTGACCATATTTTTTATCATGTTTGGTTCTGGAGTAATTCTAAGGAAACTTGAGAAAAAAAATTCAAATTTTTGCTCGTCTATACGATCATTAGTTATTTAATGATTATAAAGTTAAAAAGAACTTTTTTGCTTTGACGATAACTCCGCGGCAAATCATCGTACAGGCTTTTTGATTACGTCAAATTAAAGGGCATTAAATTTCCTAAACGAGTTTTTTAGTGAAATAATAAAAAAAAATTTGAAGCCCGTAGACCTTTTTTATGACGAGCATAAACTTGGAAACTTTTCTCGGTTGTTTCCTTAGGACCACCCCAGAACCAACGATGATAAACAAATTCATGACCACATCTGAAAACTAGACACTTGCAGCAACCTGCTTTTTTGCTGTACGATCATTTTCCTCAGTTTGCTTAAAATTACCCAAACATTTAGATTTTTATATCCCTTTTGTGACTAGTGTATATATAATTCTTCTTTACGTATGTTTGTGTTTGTCTCTGACTCTTCCTATCCCTCTGGACCGATTTTTGGCGTTGTTGTCGAGATCCTGAAAATCACCTGTGCAAATCCGGGGCGGATCGCTATTATTGACATGTATTTTTGGCTGAAGAATAAGTGAGAAGAGAACTGTAAACATACCGTTTGATGAACCGTAAATGGATTTACGATGTGACTGATGTGATGATCTCCTCGCAAAGCTTTATATAATGCAAACGCTTTTTAAAGCGTCCTTGCTTCACCCACAACTGAGAAGTTGCGTTCCTCGGCGGAGGCCTATGTGCAGCAATGAACTTATGAAGGGCTCTAATGGATCAATGAAAATAATAACCCTTTTTATACAATCTTTGTTTAACAAAGATAAGATGAGATATATAAACGAAAGAAGTCCTAAATGTAGAAATGAGTAGTAATTTCAATCTTCTGCAGTCACGTCTCAATTGATTTCGTTTCTTCATTTATTCTTAACAGCCTGTTGAAAATCTGCTGTTGAACATCGGCCTCCACCTCAAATTATCTCATGGGGGGACTGTCTGTCAGTCTGTGGTCTTCACCCTTTAAACTACAAAAAAACTTCTCAGAGGTAAATGCACTCCGAACGTATAACCATTAATCACCATACATAGAATAAAAATAGTCATACTGTATAATTAAAAAGGAATAATAACATAAATATATATACTTTATATTTATAGTATAACAAACTTTATAGTAATTGCTTTTTTCTACTTCGGGTATTAAAACAACTGAGCCTTACATAAATTTAAACAACAATTAGTATACATTTAAACAAAGTTGTTTGAATGTATACTAATTGGTAACAAACAAAAAATTAAAGATTTACTTAATCACCTATATACAGCTAAACAAATTTATGTAAAATTTCACACACCTACAACATTCTTCATTATTCATAATTTCATATAATCTCCTACGCTTATACAAGCTGACAGACGCTAAAAAACAAACCCAGTATAATTTTAATTAACAGACTCGCAAAAATGTTTTCTTTAATTCGGAATTAATTTTAACTGTACGAGAGTTTTAGACACTGAAAGTTGAGCTTATATTAAAAAACCTTAAGCGCCATGACAGACAAAGTAAATTCAAAAACTAAAACCGACTACTAAATAGTAATAGTAAGTATTATATATTTTTGAAATGTGCTGATTAATTCCTTTCATTTGATACGCGACACGGCATCATAAAATTAAGGGGTCACATAACCCTCAACCAGCGGACGATCCAGACGCTTACAACATGTTTAAAAGTTATACATAAACATAATGCATACATACATACATATACATGCATACATACATTCATACATACACACACACATACATACATACATACATACATAAGAACCTACATATACATGCATATCGGTCAAAATCATAACTCTATTTTTGCTTCGCTGTAGTCGGGCCTAATTAGACATTTTATAAAAAGTACAAACAGACTTCGAATACTAAAAAGAAAAGTAATTTCCGTGTAACAAGCTTTTAAAATCGGTACAGGTAAGATAAGTTCCCCCTCTTTTTTACCTTTATTAAAAATTAAAAGGATACTTTTTTTTAGATTTGTTACACCGTCTTACCTATTTCAGTTAAACACCATAGCATCCACTATTGTGTTTCAGCTTATCATAGAATTATATGAAATGGCAGCATATTTCTGGTGAGCTAAAGGTAACGAGGCATTTTATCTAAGTCTTCAGGAATGACAACGCATTTGCATTTTGATTCTTAATAGAATATGGATGTAAGTGTTTCTGGGTTACAGCATTCATTTACCACCTTGTTGGACGGTGTGCTCGTTTGTCACCTTCCTTCTATATACAAATATCATGTTAGTTCTCGAGAGTGGGAATGAATTTGTGGCCTTGTTGATTTGAAGTCGAACGTACGTGTCCATGGGGTGCAGCAAACACTTACCATCAAATTTAAATAAAACTAGTTTTTAGATTTTATCGCATATATTAACTTATTTTATACTAGCTGTACCCCGCGGTTTCACCCGCGTATATACACGTTATACAGATAATTTAAATTTTATCCACTCAAACTCCCCCCCCCCCCTATAATTTAGCTTTCTATTGGTAAAAATTGATTAAAATCGGTCCAGTAGTTTCGGACTTATTTGGTACAAAAAACTAACAAAACATCTTTCCTCTTTATAATATTATATATATAAGTATAGATAATGATAAGTAGTTATTGTGAGATAACTATAATAGTTAGGCATATGATATTGCAGACGTTTATGTAGATATTAATGTCCTCCATAAAACTGTAGCACATCATTTTGCTCTATTGTCAATAGTTTCCGCAGCGTACGCGATATAAGGTTTTTTTTGGTATTTTTTCACACCTTGGGTTACATTAACGAAGTTTTCATACGGATCCCTAAATTTTTTTAAAACGTTTTATCGCCTACGTTCATCAGGAATAATGTAGGATTCTAACGGTGAAAGAAATTTTCAAATCGGTTCAGTAGTTTCAGAGCCTATTCAATTCAAACAAACAAACAAATCTTTCCTCTTTATAATATTAGTGTAGATTACCCTTACCATCAAGATCGACGTAAAGCATTGTCAGATATAACCAGCTACATAAAATGAGGCATTTCGCGTTTGCGCAGCTGAAACAGACGTTTATTACAAAACAACGGCATATTAAGACTGCTATTTATTAATGTGGCTTTAGTAGACAGTTATTAAACAGAGAAATATTAGCAGCAACATTAAAATTTTGTGCTCCATTAACTGGATTAACACGGATTGAGCCACCGTAAATCGTTGTTTATTAAAATAATGACGCACGTTTGCAGCGCAACTATATAATCCCAGTCAAATTAAATTTTATGCACACTGTTTTAAAAAAAAGATAAGTTTTTTTAGTGGCAAACGATCTGCATACCACCTGTTGGTAAAAGGATACTGTGGCCCATGGACATCTACATCTACATCCTTGATTAAGAATCAAAATACAAATGTGTTGTCATCCCCAGGAACTTAGATTAAATTCCCCGTTTCCAGTAAAAAGTGTCCACGGTTCTCAACACATGAGCATTAATTTGCTATTTCACGCCAGTATTCTAGGAGCGTAGTCCCTCCCTAGTCGAGCCGACACATTCTTGCTACAACAATGATATAGCTGCAGTGTGACTCTGAATAGAGTATAGTATAAAAACGTATATAGAACTAAAGATGAAAAAGCACTCGATGAAAAAGGACGATGTGGTTCATAGACACCTACATCTATCCTCGATGAATTGCAAATACGTTGTCACCCCCGAGGATTACAAAAGAATGCCTCGGTTACCAGTAATATCTCCGGTACTGGACACTCGCCACACAAAACACAATTATGATTATATTTCACGCTGGTATTGCGTGTGAGTGAGCGTGGTATTTCCTCAGTTGAATCGATCTGTTCGATCTGCAGTGATCACACGGTAGCAGGGGGACTCCAATACGTGCATAATGATAATAATAACCCCGGTAGTTGTCAACTTCGCTTAAAATCGTTAATTATTACCTCTCTTATGGAGAAACTTCTACAGAATTTTTATGTTAGTGAAAATAAATCAAAATTCGTACATGTACATTGATTTTGAACACTTTACTTGACGTAATCAAAGATAAATTATATTCATCAAAAAATAACGATCTCATTTATTTGATTTATATGGGACCACTTTTACAGATCATAATATAGTCATGATTTCTTATGTTCACGCAGGCACTACACATTTGAATGATAGTTTTAGTGATTTTTATCGCTTATATTAATGGACCCATTGTCCTCACTGCGACACGGATACTTTAAAGTAATCAAAACGTCGGGAATATAAAATGAGTCAATATAAGCGATAAATTCTATAAAAACTAGTTTCATTTAAACATAATAATATAGTCTTTGAGCTTACACCGTCATCGCGCGGTAAAGACTATAGTCTTCATCCCGTGGGTGTCGTAAAAAGCAAGTGTACGCAAGGCGCCGTCTGAGACATATGGAACTATACCTCGGTACGGATATTCCACTTATAATTTTTTTTTTTTTTTTTTTTTTATAGAAGAGGGGGCAAACGAGCATGCGGCTCACCTGATGTTAAGTGACTACCGCCGCCCATGATCAACCGCAACACCAGGAGAATTGCGGGTGCGTTGCCGGCCCTTTAGAAAGGAGTAAGCTCTTTTCTTGAAGGTCCCCAGGTCGTATCGGTCCGGAAAAATCGCCGGTGATAAACTATTCCACAGAGAGGTTGTACGTGGAAGAAAGCTCCTTGTGAAACGTACAGTGGTGGACCGCCAAGCATCCAGATGGTGTGGATGGTATCGGGACGTTTGCCGTGTCGTGCGTTCACGAAATTTGGCGGCTGGGATTAATCCGAACAATTCCTCAGAGCACTCCCCGTGATAGATGCGATAAAATACGCAAAGAGATGCAACATCTCTTCGCAACGCCAGTGAATCGAGCCGATCGGAAAGCACTCGGTCGTCGACGATTCGAGCCGCTCTGCGCTGGATGCGGTCAAGTGGAAGGAGCTGGTACTGGGGAGCCCCAGCCCAGAGATGGGAACAGTATTCCATGTGCGGTCGAACCTGCGCCTTGTAAAGTTGCAGGCGGTGTGCCGGCATGAAATACTGCCCCGCTCTGCTGAGCACGCCAAGCTTTTTAGAGGCCAATTTGGCCTTCCCTTCCAAGTGACCACGAAACTGCACGTCACTCGATATGTCGACGCCGAGGATTCCGATACTGGCTGAGGCAACAAGGGGAGTGCCTTGAAACTGAGGGGATACGACAAAGGGGTTCTTTTTAGCGGTTAACGCGCAAACTTGTGTCTTCTGGGGGTTAAACTGGACTAGATTTAGTCGTCCCCAATCCGAGACTCTGTTCAGCAAAGACTCGACTTCAGACACAAGTTTGTCCCGGCACTCGGAGACGTTTTCCCGAGAAATATTGGCTCGGCCGGTGTAAAGAGCATCACCAGTGCTGTCATCCGCATAGCAATGAATGTTACGGGTATGCAACATATCATTGATATGCAGAAGAAACAGCGTTGGCGATAGCACGCAGCCCTGTGGAACACCAGCATTAATAGGCTTGCAATCGGAGCTTGCACCGTCTACAACGACCTTGATGCTCCGATCTGCAAGAAAGCTGGTGATCCAATCGCACAATTTCTCGGGAAGCCCATAGGAAGGGAGCTTCGAAAGAAGCGCTTTGTGCCAAACCCGATCGAAGGCCTTCGCAATGTCCAAACTAACGGCCAATGCCTCCCCCTTGAACTCTACTGCCTCCGCCCATCTGTGAGTGAGGTAGACCAGAAGATCACCAGCTGACCGACCACGGCGAAAACCGTATTGGCGGTCACTAATCAGCTGGTGATCCTCAAGGTACCTCATGAGCTGGCAGTTTACAATGGACTCCATTGTAAACTGCCAGCTATATTATGTATTAGGTATACGTTATGGCTAAAATTCACCCCTATGAGGTAATCTATGGAAGGGCCTATGTCCAGCAGTGAGCATTTGACAGGCTGTAACAGTAACAACTTATATACGTACTATATCTTATATCAATTGGATCATTACAATGGGTTCTGATTTTGATAACAGTTTATCAAGACAGATACATGGAAATATTTTGTATACAGTACGGAATTCCTTATAGAATGAGTTGCAATTTTAACAATGATAACATTCATACTAATTCTGGACGTATCTTAAATTTAATCTTTTGACATAAAAAAGTGACGAACCAATTTACAGTCCAGCTGACGGTAAACAACTTACGAAATTAAAAATTTCGTCAACAACATCAAAATGTTTTATAATCTTCAACACAAACCAAAAAAAGGCTTCAGAAGCTTCGTCACCTCTAAGGACTAAGATGAAATGCCTCACATCCAGTGACTATACTGGCTCTCTATAACCTTCGTACCGGAGCACAGCAATGCAAGAACGGCAGAAATAATACTTTTTTATAAAACATAAGTGACGAACTAACTTACAGTACACCCGGCAAGTGGCCACATTCAGCCAACTTTGAATAAAGAAGGCTACAGATGCTTCTTCTCATCTGAGGACAACAATGGATTGCATCACATCCTGTAATTATACCGGCTCTCTACAGCCTTCACAACGAAACGTAACAGTGCTAGCACGGTAGAAAGAGAAGGGTAATACCTACCCAGGCTCCTAGTACAAAACTTTTTATAAGACACGACGCAAAAATCGCTTAATATGCTCGTGTCATGTTTTCGATTTATCTACATTCGTACGTCAGGAACAACCTGTCACAACGGGAAAATGACAGCACACGTCAGTTTCATAAGAAATTAATGCGCACCGAGCACAGGTTTAGGTAGAATATTTTTGATAACGTCAAGCGAGAAATCGTAGCGAAAGAAACGTTAAATTAATTCCTCCTGTTTCAAAATCAGTGGGGCTTTATACTTGGACTTCTAACTTTTATTAAAGCTATCTGTTAAAATTGTAAGTTTTAACACGACAAGGTAATAGGTTTGTCTTTGAAAACATACATTTATTCACCATGACAAAGTGCAGTTACAACCTATGTAAACGTTCCACTACTGGGCATATAATGGAGGCCACAATGAGGTCCATTCATTTATGGGAGGGACTTTTGGGACATGGTAGTATTCGCCGCGCTGTCGCAATTCACATGTCTTCGAAACATTTTTTTTATTTTCTCAGACATGTAGGTTTTTCACGATGTTTTCCTATCTTCTGAAACAGGAGACAGGCAGTAGCAGTTTCCTAAGAAAAACTCCAAACAATATAAATATATGGCAATTATCTTCTCCCTTTGAGGTAATTTATGGGAATGCCGTAAAAGTTCGCTGTGATAGTGACACACTTTTAATGGGTTATAACTGTGATTGTGATTAAATGTTTAATTTACAGAAATAATTTTTTTTCATGGCAGCACGACGTTCGTCAATTTTCGTCAAATTAATGTGTCAAACTTCGCTCACGGTCGCAAAAGTGCCTAAATCATCTGACGCAAGTTTTCGAGGCGTCGTAAACATAAAATCATTAATTCCGCTGTATCGGGCGAATCTTCTCATTCTAGCTTTACGACTTTCTCCTACATCAACGTCGTAACTAGATATCACACAAAACTTTTAAATTGCAACTAATATTACACTTCCAGAAATAAATAGTTTTATTTTAGTTTTCGACGTAAGTTTTAACCATTAAAAAAGTTTATTTATTTAATATTTATAGACTTGATGTCTAAAAAGATGATTTGATTTTTTTATAGGATAGGATGATAAACGAGCACACAGTCCACCTGACGGTAAGTGTTTGCTGCGACCCATAGACATCTACATCTATTCTCGATTACGAATTAAAATGCAGATGCATTGTCACCCGTGAGGAGTAAGAGGTGTAAGATGGTGCTGCTGACACAGCACACACATACGTCGCCCGTACAAATGTATATGTAATTCGCATGAAATACGATAACGACCGCCGCCAGCGGTACAACAGTCTGTAAGTCGGTTATCTAGAGTGCAGTAGGCAGTTCCTTTCTGAGTGAACCATGTGAACACGCATCTCTGGTGTATAAAATAAATGAACTACTAACGATGTGAACAATTACTTGAATCCTTCCCTACACAAGCCCCTAAAATACACTAGCCACCAAACGTACACAAAAGATGGAATGCCTCATCTCCAGTAAAAAGGGTCTCCGGTTCTCTACACTCACCATACGAAATACAGCAGCATTAGGCCACTATTTCACGCTGGTATTCTGTGAGAGCGTGGTCCTTCCCCGGTCGCGCCGACCCTATAGTGCTACAACTATACTAGTAATATAACCGCGGCATGGCTCCACCACGTAAAAAATTGATTTTGATGAAATTGAAATTGATGCCACAAGACATTCTCTTTTTGTGACCTCTAGGATGTTGAAAGTTGATTATAAATAGATTTCTACTATAGCTATAATAATAATTTATTCACTAACATCCGATCTGCGTAACGGCGCCTCGGGACATAAGATAGTTAAAATTAATCGCTACGAAATCCGTATCCGTGTTTAATATTAACCATCGAGTAGCTTTTGCGTAAATACTAACATATCTAATATGTAGAAATTAATGTTTGTTTGTTTGTTCGTGTTTTATGCGCTGCCAAACCGTTCGTGCTCGAAATATGCTATTTCGTAAGCAAACCCAAAAAAAAGGGAAGAGGTTCTATCATTTTTGAATTCGACTACATGTCCTTTTCTTGTGTGTATGTTACAAAATATCTTTGTCAATTGTGGACCAGTTTTAATGATTATTTTTAAATAAATAGATACAACATAGCAGTTATACTTCGAGAGTGGTCTCATATAGTGATACAATGAATATGAATATTCGTATTCGTATCCACCGAATAATAGACATTTACCAAATATTCGTATTCCGCGAATTCTAATCACGAATATTTAAAAACTAATATTTTTACGTACGCAACTCAAATTACTGGCAGACTAAAAACAAGCGTCGTCCGCGCGTAAAAAATACGACGTGTAGCTAGGCCCTTAGCCGCAACGACGGAGGACTCCCCGGCTCCGGGACTTTTCCCATCACATTCACAAATATAATTTGACAGTCGAACGAAAGTACAGGTCAAGCAAGAGAGTATTGTTTAGTTTAATTGTTTTATGAGGTTGCTGCGAAGTGAAAAAAAGAAAGAAGTTGAAGTTGAAATATCTTCCGATGTCCATTTTTCAAGGCTGAAAAAACTAGCTAAATATTTTTAACTGAAACCATGTACAGCCGCCTCAAAAGGCTTTTTTCAACTGCTGGAAACACCCAGACTGTAAAAAGAAATCGCCTAAAACCAGAAAATCTAGATTTTTTTTAAAATAAAAATTAATCTATTGTAAATTCTAATTATTAGAACAATAGGAAATCATCAAATGAATTTGTTATTTATTTCCAAGGCGAGATATTCGTATTCGTATTCGCCGAATAGTAAGTTTGATATTCCTATTTATATTCGTCGTTGCATCACCAGTCTCATATAAATTTGGAGAAAAAATTCCATCCCTAAAAGAGTGCGAAAATTTTAATAATGTAACAATTTTTACAACATTATAGTTGTTACCTTGAAGTTATGACCAAGTTGTGACAATATTGATTTAAAGGAGTCAGACAATTAAACTTAATAAAAACAAAAACTACTTAGATAACATAATTCTCTCTTTTATTAAACTACACTAACTGATACCTTGATACACTAGGTGATATCTGCTCGCTTCGCTGGGCGCACGATAGTATTTTATTGCGGATCCTATGTGTAGAATATCAAGATTTTTTTTTTGGGACTATCGTAAAATTCCTAGTGAGCTTCTACATAGTGAAATGAGTAACTGTACTAAATTTCAAATCCATCGGGTGTATAGTTTAAGAGATCTAGTGATGGCTCAGTCAGACAGTGGTGTTTCGGTTATATATACTTATATAGATTATTTCCTCACTTCCCGGGTTGACTGGGAGACAATTCCAAAAAGCATTAAGTCAGATGGAATCGGATCGGAAGTCGACCTTTAACAAAAAGGATGAGGTATCCAATTCGACTGTATTATTTTGTGTGTTACCTCAGAACTTTTTCTGGGTGAACCGATCTTGATGATCTTTTTTTTATTCAAGAGCTGGTACTTCTCGAGTGGTCCCATATAAATTTTATCAGGATCTGACTAGTAGTTTTTGATTTATCCTTAAATAATTTTGATTTATTAAATAAAGTTGACTTCGAATACATTAATTCGGTCGTATTTAAGTCGGTTGCACAATTTTTATAAATTTTACCACTTGTTTTTAAGATATTTTCAATACAGAAAAGTGTAAATAAATATGTCTCAACATTGATTTCTGAAGCTGTGAAAATTATTTTAATCTTTTGGGTACTTGGATGCTGGTTTTTACTTAATATTGAAAGTTTAATTTTGTAATTGTTTACCATATTTATATCTACAATTCACAAGAAAGCGTTTGTCAAACCGCAAATAACAATCTAATAAAAAGTAGGACATTATATATATTTAATAGAATCTTTGCGAAATACTATATATTAAAGATGTCTCGCCCCGGCTTCGCCTGGGGTAGCTTCTCTTAGGGTCTATTAGTATGGCGTTTAATTTTACCATCAAAAAATTAAAACTACACTACTACACTACTGAACACCAATTATTTTCAGTTGAATTATAGCCTAGATCCTTCATATCACTGCTGTGTGTATCTGTTCGTAAAGTTTTATCTCTATCGGTTCAGACAGACAGACAAATAAAACTGTCATTTTGTTATAACAGACTCACACTTCATTTTTTTTGTGTACGTATACATGTTAAAATAATTTAGCTAAGATTGACGTATAATTTTTTTATTAAATACATTACATTATATCAATAAAACAAACTTAAGCAGCTAGATATGTATAAATGTCTAACAACATAACGAACATTCTCAACAATCTAGATTAGATTTGCACGCAGTAACAAACAGATTACGCTAACACTGGGTTGTTGGCTGAAACTCTCACGTTCCAGTTTCCCGCCGACTTAATATATAACATTGTCTTTGCATTCCCGCTGCAGGCTAAATGCATTTCTCACGACATATTGATACACTAATGGACGCTGTGCATGTGCGACTATTTACGTTAAAAGTTAATAACATTTTACAAAAGCTGTTCATTATAACTACTGAATCTGAATGACAGGGTGAGAAATCATGTTTTATAGTTTTCTATGAGAGCGTGATCCTACCCGGTCGAGCCAACCCATCCGTGCTGCAGCCATAGAACAGCCGCAGCGTGGCTCTATCGCGTAACAAATCATTACGGCCAAATCCTCGGATAATCTTCCTGTGATATTTAACAAGGAAATTTAGTGGCCTTCGATAAATAGGCTGTATATATATCTCCTATATGTCTATATTAAAGTTCACCATCGAGTTGTAACCGATTCTTATGGACACATTCTAGAAGAGAAATGTGTCGCGTATCGTTTACTTAACCTTATACTTAAGCCTAGTCGTAAGTTAACAGGCGTGACCTTTTCCAACTCATGACTTTTATGTGGCGTAGCTATTGTGTAGCGTATTATGACTAAAACACTAACGAACAAATAGCGGTAGAATGCTGCTGTGTTTCATATGGTAAATGACGACGGGAAAAAGGCATATCGTCTTAGTTCTTAAGGGTAGCCATATAACCCCCAAGGAGGACGATAACTTGGAAGAGGTCTCAAGACATCGTGGTACCACTACGAGAGTGGTAGGGGCAGTAAATACTGCCTCGGGACGTGCTAATAATCCATAAAAACGATGGAAGGGGCACTGATTGCGTTCCCAACGGAGATCACGAGACCCCTCGTGATGATGATCACCACCGATGGCTTTTAGCCGGTATAAGTCCAACATAACCTTTCCTTTACCCCCGCATCGGAAGGTATCCATGAGGATTATCCCACGATAAAAAAGGCCTTAAGTGTGATAACACATCCGAATTTGATTACTCATCGAGGATGAATGTAGGTGTTTTCCAAATCCTTACTTGTGTGAAAAAATTGAAAAATTATGAACATAGGACCAAAACAACTTCCAAGGAAAGCCACAAAACACGATCCTCAGCCACCTGCATCCATCGTTTTCGTGTATATCTTACAAGGTCGTGACTCTAGTCCAGTGGTAGGCCGCCCTACACATCGCTTACTGGTGAATAGGAAGCTGCCGTTCAAGAATTTTATTACCAATCGACGAATTTCTATCATGTAGGGGCAGTATAAGAATATCCACTACTCCATATCATCCCGAGGGTATCATGAACGAAAGAGAAGGAACTAAACCAGGAGAGGGGCAACAGCATCTTTCTGATAACAACTAAATATGTAATTTAAAAAAACCACGGTTGCTTACTCCCTGTGGTTGCTTATTGTATAATCCCCGTGAAAGAATGTACAACCGATGGGGAAAAACTTTACAACTTAACAGTAATAGATGTTATGTTTTAGTTAAAATAGCGATCCATTTAATAGAAATAACTTTGATTAAAACTACTTTTACGGATTTTTTCGCGTTTTATTTATTTTATTTTTAATACCCGACGTTTCGGGTGCTTTCCAGCACCCATGGTCACGGGGGACTGAGGTGACTGACGTCCCGATGTCAAAGTTAACCCGGAGTACCTTCAGCTTTTTAAATTATTGTCTTTGGTCCGATCTACGCAGAATGAACTAACTGTGGTTTGAAGTCTTGCAGTGGTATGCTTGAGTTTAGTTTTAATTTTATTAATTATAGGATCCCAAACAGGTGGTAATACCAAGCCTCCTTCTCTATTGAAAATAGGATGTTTTTTAATTTCAATAACCTCACGTATCGTCCTTGGTAGGAATCGATGTTCTTTCGCGAGGATTTTATGAGAGATTATATGGATTAGGCCATCTAGAATATGATCGCAAACTGCAGACTTCCTGGAACGTTGATGCTTCACGTCAGCTATGTGTTCTTTTACGCGGGTTCTAATTGATCTCTTTGTTTGCCCTATATATGGGAGACCACAATCACAATCAAGCTTGTATACTCCTGCATCTTGTAGAGGAATATGACACTTGACGGATGGTAACCACAAATCCTCGCGAAAGAACACCGATTCCTACCAAGGATGATACGTGAGGCTATTGAAATTAAAAAACATCCTAATTTCAATAGAGAAGGAGGCTTGGTATTACCACCTGCTTGGGATCCTATAATTAATAAAATTAAAACTAAACCCAAGCATACCACTGCAAGACTTCAAACCACAGTTAGTTCATTCTGCGTAGATCGGACCAAAGACAATAATTTAAAAAGCTGAAGGTACTCCGGGTTAACTTTGACATCGGGACGTCAGTCACCTCAGTCCCCCGTGACCATGGGTGCTGGAAAGCACCCGAAACGTCGGGTATTAAAAATAAAATAAATAAAACGCGAAAAAATCCGTAAAAGTAGTTTTAATCAATGTACAGTGTTCGCGTAAATATAAGAAATCATTATAGAAATAACTTTCACAATTTAGCAGCTACGTTATAAGTTGTCAAGGAAATTTAATAGAACTATCTTGCGAGCTTGCGACGAACAAATTGCCTGTAATGAAATTCCTCGTTGATCTTCATTTGACGTTTCAGCTTCAGTCAGTAGCGACGCTTGTTTACTAATGGCGATTGTTTCAGAACATTTAAACTTAACCTTGATGTAACGCTAAAATCATTAATAAAACAGCAACATACCTACGTTTAGAACTTACAAGTGCAAAGTGAAATAATATAGCACAAAAAACGATGTAAGAAAATGTTTATCTTCCTTTATTTCAGTTTCTTTCTTAACAGTTCAAGTCCCCTGCTGAGCATAGGTCTCCTCCAAGGAATTCCACAAAGAACGGTCCTTCACCAGGTTGTCACTCCATCCAGTGGGAAGCCGCCCACGTCGCCTATCGATAACAAGGCTACCGCTCAAGCCCTTTGTTCTCCATCGGTTGTCGGTTCTTTGATCTACAAGGCCGGCCCATAACCACTTCAGCTTACTAATCCGTAGGCCTATGTCGGTTCTCTGGTTCTACTGCTGATATTATAATTTTCTATCACGCAGAGAAACTCCTTCCATAACTCGCTGAGCGGCCTTGAACTTCCTCATACGGCCAGTAGTGAAGCGCCACGTAATTAATGCTCATTTTACATTGTATACGTTATTAATATTTATACCAATTAATTGCTTACTACCATACAATTTGTACCTCCCTTTTTTTCAGATTAAATCTTTGTTTCAGAGAGCACGAGGGATCTGTGACAGTAAACACCTGGCTGCAGAGCTCCACCATGTCAAGCAAGTTTTGCATGACAACAAGCTTCGAGTCCCGCGCCTACGTCACAGTGAACGAAGTGAAGCCGGCCACAGTTGAGCGTGTACCTGCTGTACTACCATATGTTAGAGGAGTCACTGACAAGATTGGCTACATCTTGAAGCGTGCTTCCATCAAAACATACTTCAAGCCGTTGAAGAAGATTGGTCAGTTTTTACCATCAGTCAAGTGTAATGTCCCTCTGCAAGATGCAGGAGTGTACAAGCTTGATTGTGAATGTGGTCTCTCCTACATAGGACAAACTAAAAGATCAATAAAAACCCGCGTAAAGAACATATAGCTGATGTGAAGAGTCGACGCTCCGGGAAGTCTGCAGTCTGTGAACACGTACAGGATCGCCCCGTCACTACATCAGATTTGATAGACCGCAAATCCGCGCTAAAGAACACCGATTCCTTCCAAGGATGATTCGCGAGGCTATTGAAATCAAAAAACATCCTAATTTCAATAGAGAAGATGGCTGGGTGCTACCATCTGCTTGGGATCCTATAATAAATAAAATTAAATCCCAACCCAAGCATACAACTGCAAGACTTCAAGATACCATAAGTTCATACTGCATAGATCGGAACAAAAGTTAAATTTTAATCTATGGTAACCGCGGTTAACTATGACATATGGACGTTGAACATCTCAGTCCCGCCCGTGACCATGAGTGCTGTAAAGCGTTCGAAACGTCGGGTATTTAAAAAGTTAAATATACGCGATAAATTCCGTAAAAACTAGTATTATTTCAATGTACCTCCCTGCCATTAACCGTTCACTTTTTCATCTTACGACTCACAGCATGTCACGTAAATAAATATAAGGTAAGTTCCTATTAGTAAGCGGAGGGTATGGCGACCCCCCAACTGCACTACAGAGCCGCAATGATGATGACCATGATGATAACATTCTAAAAATAACGTCGTTTTCTTTAAAATTGTTCAGGCCAAAGTACAACGCAGTAGATATATAAAAGATAATGTCTATTTAAACAAAGATGAACTCTTAATTACTTAGCATTTCACGAGGCAAAAAACTTCATGGATAAAAATTATTCACTAATTGTTTGCGGCCTGAAAAATGTTACTCAACCCTCAAATTAAACTTAGGAATTAAGTTATCTAACATAAGAAAGTATAAATAATTTATGCGACGTAAATCACACCAAAACTCAGCATTATTTTATATATATCCTAGTCTTCGGGGCGGGCCAACGAAATTGCATGTGAATAGTGCATTGAAGTTTGAAACTATAAATTACCCGAAAAGTTTGTGAAAAATTCATTCTTGTTTCGTAACCTACAATGCAGAACTGGGTGTGTTCATTTAAAAATACTATTTTGTTCGAGATTTAGAATTAACGAGCAGCAGATATTTATGTAACAAAAACAAATAGGTGCGGATGACAGCTTTTATGCAGAAACCACGTGAAAACCTAAATCTTAAAATTACTAAGTAAAAGATACATATTAAGAGCTTAAATTACAAAAAAAATCATCTTAGTCCTCAGGGTGACCACACATTTGCATTTAAATCCTTAATCGAGAATAGATGTAGGTGTTTATGGTCAAGAGCATGGACTTACCATCCGGTGGAATGTCTACTCTTTTATCACCCTAATTCTATAAAAAATTCAATCTAACTCACTAAGAAAAAGAACTTGCCGAGTGGTGGCAGAGAAAGAGAATCCATCATCCCATTTCATTCAGTCAGTGTCGTACGAGGCAACTATGGGAAATGCCGGAAAGATCTCATATACCAGATACTAAAAGGATAAAAATTTAAAAGAAGAATTTTGTGACGTTTTTTTATAGCATTGGGTGACAAACGAGCACACAGTCCACCTGACGGAAAGTGAAAGCTGTGGCCAATAGACATTTATCTTTAACTAAGGATCGAAATGCAAATGCGTTGTCACCCCTGAGGACTAAGATAGAATGCCTTGATTCCAGTAAAAAGGGTCACCGGTTCTCTATACTCACTATAGGAAACACAGCGGCACTACGCTGCTATTTTACGCTGGTACTCCGTGAGTGTGGTGCTGCCCTAGTCGAGCCGACCCATTCGTGCTACAACTATAATATAGCTGTAGCGTGGCTATACCTCTATCTTTTATCACCTCATAACATACGCCCCATAGGAGGAAATAGGAGTCAGTCAACGGGGTGTAGCCATCGGCGCAGTACAGGACCATAATGCCCAAGTGTATGCGCAAACACAGGTGAACTCTCTTTTACACCTCACTCTCATAGTCCGATGGGACGGTAAGCCGACACGAACGGACAGAGATCAGGCGCAGGACCAACGGCTTTACGTGGCACGGGGGTGAGACACCGCAAACATCCTGACTCCGGGCAGCTACTAAGAATTTATTAAACTCAGTAACTGATTTTATTTGACCCGACCCGGGATTCCAACGCGGAACTACACTATATCAACGAGGCAGTCAACTGAAGAATATTTTTTTTACAAATTTACAAAAGACCACAGGCAAATATGATATTTTTCTGCTTAATGAGTTACATTAGGGTCGAATATAACTGTTATAAAACAGTTATTTAGCTTAAGGCAATTGAATAAAAGGATCCTTTCTATGTATCCGAGGCTCCAAGGCACGCTAAGCCACGTACGGAGATGTATCACCGTCATTGTTTACGGCAACACAAAGCGACAAAGAAACACAGCACGCGACAAAGGCACAGCCAGTAGATATGTAGATACACCCCCAACGGTAGCCGAGCTTCATTCAACTTATAATTACTTTATTTATTCACAAAAAATATATCTTAACTAATCCAAAGCTCATTTTTCGGTAGATGTGTAACTATAACAAGATTCCAAGTAATGTTACCGAGTTGTCTTTGCATAAATTCAAGGCACATGTAAAAGCACCAAGAAGCCAGGATATAATCAGATTTATTAAATTGTCTTCATTTGTTTATCATGAATCTACATACAAACAACTACGCGCACCTATAAGAAATATCAAAAAATACAAAGTTTATAACTGTAAACTGTAATACTCCTACAAATCTTAAAAAAAACATTATCATGGCGTCTGAAATCTATTAAGACAATAGAATATTTACTATAAAGAAAAAAATATCATTTCATACCAGTTAATTAATTTTGGAACTTTTTAACTTAAATTCGTAAGTCAAAAAGCCTTTTGACAGAAAGACAACAAAGAACTTTAAGCGACCGGATCGACTTTAAGCAATCAAATTAACAACGTCACTTTTTAGAGAAAAAACTTAGTATTATTTCATTATAAGATTAAGAGAAGAAATTTGTAACTCGAAGTAATTGACGTTCAGTTACCCATACGTCCAATAATAAATTTTTAAATCGAATTTCTTTCTGCAACATATCACTAATTTCATAAACATTAAAATACTTATTACAAGATACTGGAAGCTTTACATTACAGAATCATCTATCAATCACTATAAAGCCCAATTGCAGGACAATGACTGTACAACATGAGCACGCACCTTGCGCTGTGCCGGCACTCTCGTACTTAGACTTGAGCTTGGCGGCGGTCGCACGGGCGTCGGACCTCACGGAGTCAGTCGTGCTCGAGCTCCTGAACGAGAGGGTCGTGGAGAAAGTGGACGAGAAGGAGGAGCCCAAGCCCAGGCCGAGGGTGGTGCGGTAACGACGACGGTACATTGCGGCACGTGTGAATGCGACGGCGGTTCGGGAAAGACTGAACTACAAGAGCGCCGGCGCAGGCAACCCGGAAAAGCTCTGAAGATTTATTACGGGTGCGAAGCTAGACTGACGCACGGCGTTTGGGCTATCGGAAAGTATTAATCTGGGATAAAAAACTCCTAACAACCAAATAGAAAGAAAATAAAAATAACAGTTAAATATATTTGATAAAGAATAAAGAAGACAGTCTTTCAACTTATAATTAAAATGGTTATTTACTCATAATTATTTTTATTTAAAAAAAGAGAGGAAAATCTAGTGCGGAGAGTCCACACTAGATTTTCGTCATATATCTTGGAGGCAGTTCACATACATAAATTGCACAAGAACTAACATTAAGACCTGGAACGACTGGCCATACAAATAGTTCCGTATAATACGTTCTATACGGGATTCAAACTCACAGCCAACGCCGCAAATATAGACAAGCATCCATTCATTCATAATTCATCATTCAATCACAATTAATATGTATACACTATGTGAGGAGTTAAGAGTACTAACCTAAACATCAGGTTTACGTACTAAAAACCTTTCACGTAATCTTACCACGTCTTAACAGCTCCTAGCCTAATGATGACAAATAATCGGCTGGCCGGTCTGAATACCACGTAATCATTCTCATGGGTCGGTCCGACGCTGCGTACAATCTAAAACCATTCAACTATCATACATATATCGCACAAGATATACATGTCACCGATTATAGCCGTTCTAGAATATATGTCCTCCAATAGATTTCCTTATAAGGGGATATTTGTCAAAGTTGCCACGCTTGGCAGGCGGGTCGGCAGCTGCAGTATTTTTTATTATTTTGAATTGTTATCAGGAAGACGCTACTGCTAATCTCCTGTTTTAATTCGCTCTGTCGTCCCTTACGACACCCACGAGATAGTATGAGATAGTGGATTCTGTTACAACGCACATTGCATATAAGCAAGAGAGATGCACTCAATTGCACAGGGCTTGAGTTCAGAACGAGTGATAGTATCTGCGCTGCGTTTAACAAACTCATTATTCCACAGCGTGATGAGTACGGCAATCTTTCAATTTGTCGCATTTTTGCAATAAATAAAGAAGAGAAATGCGAATGAGCATCCTATAATATTTTTAATAACAGTGACAAACAAGCATTCAGTCCACTCCATGATAAGTGGATGCTGTGGTCCTAACATCTTCATTTGATGCGTGATGACTGATATGTAATGCTTCCTTTCCAGTAAAA
Source organism: Parnassius smintheus behrii (assembly GCA_036936625.1). Taxonomy (NCBI): domain Eukaryota; kingdom Metazoa; phylum Arthropoda; class Insecta; order Lepidoptera; family Papilionidae; genus Parnassius; species Parnassius smintheus. The sequence continues at coordinate 45,080,665 of JAUPFT010000018.1, read as the reverse complement.
ATGGTGTCCGGTCTCTACACTCACTGTAAGAAGCTCAGCTGCATTAAGGCCGATCCTCTCATTATAATGCCGTTCACATTTCGTTCTCGGATCTCGGTCTGATAAAATATTATCAAGTAAAAAATATGTGTGTGCATTCATACTATCCGTAACAGTCAAGTTTCGCTCGAATTCCATTCCATGTATAATAAATCAGACCGAGATCGGACCGAGAACGAACTGAGAACGGCAAATGAGGATCGACCCTTATACTGCTATTTTACGCTGGTATTCTGTGAGAGCGTGGTCCTGCCCCGGTCGAGACGACTTATTAGTGCTATAACCATAATATACGAGTAGCTGCTCTACCACGTATAAAACAACTAATTGTATAATCACCTCTAAATAACAAATGATTATATAATAAGGCTCAAGATACGGCCGTGCTTGAATGTGGAGAAAGGTCCAACGGACGCCTAATCATCATGCAAAATATTTTTATGATGAAAAACATTATTCAAGAAAATCAATCGCGAGCTTCCTGAGATACTCACTGTGTAAAACATAATAAAACTTTTTTGACAAAGACATGAAAATATTCCACTGCCATAGTACCTACTATTTTTCAGAATTGGGCAATAAAATATAAAAAGCCAGCACTGGCATTTCGCCAAAAAACAGTTAATAAATAATGACGACTGACACTTGGAAGTGAGTTTTCGATTTAATTTAATTCAGTGCGTAATTGAACTCTAGCCAGTTTAAATTATCACAGAGGCGGATAACGGAGATGGACCGTCTTTGATAATAATCCGAAGAAAAAATGACTTTACATTATAGTGCTATATATCTTTGTCTTTTAAATATACAGTTTTACTCATAATATTCACATTTTATCGTACACACCTTTCAACACTTCACAGTTCTGATCATTTTATCACCTTATACTGCATCACATTCTCGTCTCTGTTTAACCGACTTCAAAAAAGGGTTACAGTTCGACTGTATGTTCTTTTGTACGTGTATGCTACGCGATATCTTCAGCAATTGTGAACCTTTAGATTAAATAGGGTCACAATTGGCGAATTGATGATTCTTTTTGAAGTGAACACTTCCTTAGAATAGTTGTGATTTGAAAATCGAAGAAACGAAAACACGACTCTAAAAAAAGACAAACATATACATCCATGTGATTTAGCCTGTGAGAGAACAAGACAGAATATTAAATGAAATTAGTCGTGTTTAGACAAGCCGTCGTGTATTTTACGTACTATCTTGAGATTCAATCAATTTTTGTTCAGTAAAATGACTTTACCTATAAACTGAAGTAGCTGGCGCGGCGCTATTGCAAAGCAATTTTACTCGAAAGAAAATATTCTTTTGATTTATTACACTAAAATTTAAGTTCTACGTATCTAAAAATAATTTACATTCATTTCATTCAAAATTTCACTTTTACCACGTGTGAACTGCACGCCATATAAAAATGTGAAAATATTCCACATCTAAGGGTGGCAAAATAGTGATTTTTTTTATTATGTGCGAGCAGCTATGCAGGTCTAGGTAAAGAGACCAGTATCACTGCGACCTAGAAGATCTATTGTGATCGCTGCTATGGCTATAGTTCACTGCTAAGCCCTATGTCTTCAATGAATTGAAGGAGTTGCTTAGCCGTGAGCAATTTTACTTCTTCTGGGCGGAGTAGATAGTGTCCCAGATGAGTGTTACGTTTGCGCATTAAGATTCCAATCGGTCAATCGGTTAGGATGTGTAGAGGTGTTTCTTCCGTTATGGAACAGAACCGACACATCCTTGAGTTGCTTAGTCCCAGGATGGACATGTGCTTTTTTAGACAACAGTGTCCAGTTAGGGCTCTTGCCAGAATGCGTTACTTAATCCCAGGGCTTCCGAAGCGAATTTACGATCAAAAGCCCGGATTAAGGTTTTAGAATGTTTTAAGCCTGGTGTGTCAGACCAGATCTTAAGTGATTTATTGTGATAAAGAGTTTCAAGGGTCAATCGGGCTAGGCTTCTTGAGATTCCACAAAATGGCTCGGGTCCAAGTTGTGTGCACTTTGAGCCCTCCCGTGCGAGTTTGTCGGCAAATCCGTTATGTAGGCCCCCGTGACCCGGAACCCATCTTAAAACGACCCTGTTGTTACAACCCAGGGCGTTTAAACGGTTCACGCAGTCTCCAACTAGCTTTGAATTCACTAAGTTTGATCTCAGCGCTAGCAGTGCTGCTTGACTATCAGAGTTTATGTAAATTTTATGGTTGACGTAGTGTTTTTGCAGATTGATTTCCGCACACCGAAGTATGGCGAAAATTTCTGCCTGGAAGATAGAGGTGTATCTACCCAAATTCATACTAAATTTGAATTTGGGGCATTCCCCGTAAATTCCAAAGCCTACGTCGAGGCCCATTTTAGACCCATCAGTATACCATATGAGGCTACCGACCTCACAGATAACCTGGCCATTCAGCCAGTCTTCTCTGGAGGGTAATTACTACTTTTTATCAAAAGTGTATAGTGGACGCATGATATCTGAGATCATGCATAAGACCGGTGATTCCTTAATTGAGTCGAGCATGGATCTCAATCTGTAGGAGAGCAGGCTCAGACCGCCCTGGGCGTTAATCCTATACAAACTAGCCCTCGCCTCCTTGTCTAGATAGAGATCTAGGGGCGTTAGGCATAGAAGTGCATTAAGAGCCGCTCCAGGCGATGATCGCATAGCTCCAGTTGCCATTAGGAAGGCAGTCCTTTGTAGACTATTTAGTCTGTCCGCAGTCGTCTTTTGGTTGGCCTTGTTACACCAGACAATAGAGGCGTAGGTGAGAATCGGCCTCACTATGCTACTGTACAGCCATAGGAACATACTGGGACGCAAGCCCCAGTTGTTCCCGACCAAACGACTGCACGTACCTAAAGCAATTTTTGCCTTATGGCATACGTTGCTAAGGTGAGAGTTCTACGTTAGTTTTTGGTCGATTGTTACGCTAGTAGTTACGTAGTACCAGTTCTGGCGCACTGAGTCAGAAGTGGTACAAGTACGACGTTCGTCGACTCACGACCCTAAAAAAAAAAAAGGTTTTGGCATGCTCTGATCACGAATCTGCGGTCCATTTTTGCATAGGATGCACGGTTCCGGAGATGTGCAGATCAATTAACTCTTACCTAATTGATATCCAGTGAAGGCCTCCACCGTCATTAGCGCTCCATTGTTCTTATCTACTTATCTATTGTTCATTGAATACCGTCATTATCTATTCTTTCTCAGCGTGGTGCTATTGTATTATACTCCTTTGTTCCTATCCACACTAATCTGACTCATCAATAAAACACATTACCTAATTTTGTTAAAATTTTTATTTACAAAATACAAAATCTGTAGTGTTATGCTTATACATACTTACATATCATTTTACACTATTTTAAATTTATTTTTCCATTCTGTTTTTGATGTTCTGCATTCGCCTCAAAACTTGATATTTTGCATCACCTTTATTTCCATAGGATCCTGTAATATTTTTAATTCATAAGAACACAATAACAAATCATTTTCACTCCGTATTTTTCACGTTATCAGCACTTTTTAAATCGATGTCAATGGAGTCTACCTTTTTCGGTCTTTTATTTAGTTCTCCGTAACTCTGCAATTTCGGGCTTCGTGCGCGCTGTTGCGCTACCTTTTTTTCCTATATCAATAATATCTCATTTTTCACTTAAATCTTGCCGTTTCTGTATTACGAGCCTAAAACCAAAATTTGACATGTTTTGACATCGTTGTTTATCAGGTTGTCATGGCAATTTTTATTCAAATATCGTTACCGGCCTGATGTTTTTACTTCAAAATACTCCTTTCTTCTTGGCCATTTACAAGAATTTGCTTTTAATTTAAATAATTTCAAATTTAATGAGAATAATTTTCCGTTCTTATGCCAGATCCGTCAAAAAGAAAAAATAAGCCGAACAATCGGCGAATAGGGGAGTCTGACTTGAGCTTTGATACTTGAAGCATCTCCTAAAGGCCTTTTCCGCACTGCCTCGGGATCCTGCAAGCCTCTGCCCGCTCCTTACGTCGTCGCCTAGCCACGCCTACGCGTGTACCTACTTCAAACGCTGCGTGCCTTCTCCAGACGTTGCGTGGACCTACTCCAGACGCTGCGTGTCTATTCCGGACGCTGTGTGTGTCTACTCCGGAAGTTGTGCTTGCCTACTTCAAGCGCCGCGTGTACCTACTTTAAACGCCGTGTGCCTACTCCAGACGTTTCGTGGACCTACTCCAGACGCTGCGTACCTGCTCAAGACGCTGTGTGTGTCTACTCCAAGCGCTGCGTGTACCTTCTCCAGACGCTGCGTGTGCTTTCTCCAGATTCTGCGTGTACCTAGAGCAGGAGCTGTGCACCTATCATAGGCATAGCCTGTGCATACTTCGTTGCAGTATCTTTATCTTTGTTATTTTTTTTTTAATAATATTGTAAATCACCATCTTCATTACAACCCATCATCACCTTCATACCTTTTTTATAAAAGAAACTGTAAAATTTTTTCAAATTTTTAAATAATTTATTTTATTTTAGTTGTTTTCGTTGTAGTTAAGTTAGGTTCTTTAGTTTTTATTGTCGCTTCACGACAATTTGGCGCCCAACGTGGGGCCAAATTGTCGTGAGGCTTGCAGGATCCCGAGGCAGTGCGGAAAAGGCCTTTAGGAGATGCTTCAAGTATCAAAGCTCAAGTCAGACTCCCCTATTCGCCGATTGTTCGGCTTATTTTTTCTTTTTGACGGATCTGGCATAAGAACGGAAAATTATTCTCATTAAATTTGAAATTATTTAAATTAAAAGCAAATTCTTGTAAATGGCCAAGAAGAAAGGAGTATTTTGAAGTAAAAACATCAGGCCGGTAACGATATTTGAATAAAAATTGCCATGACAACCTGATAAACAACGATGTCAAAACATGTCAAATTTTGGTTTTAGGCTCGTAATACAGAAACGGCAAGATTTAAGTGAAAAATGAGATATTATTGATATAGGAAAAAAAGGTAGCGCAACAGCGCGCACGAAGCCCGAAATTGCAGAGTTACGGAGAACTAAATAAAAGACCGAAAAAGGTAGACTCCATTGACATCGATTTAAAAAGTGCTGATAACGTGAAAAATACGGAGTGAAAATGATTTGTTATTGTGTTCTTATGAATTAAAAATATTACAGGATCCTATGGAAATAAAGGTGATGCAAAATATCAAGTTTTGAGGCGAATGCAGAACATCAAAAACAGAATGGAAAAATAAATTTAAAATAGTGTAAAATGATATGTAAGTATGTATAAGCATAACACTACAAATCTTATTACTTATTATCTATAAAATAGGAGCGAAACATCTCATCCACTAAAATATCGTTGTACAATGAGTTCCCTGTAAATATACTCGTAAAACTATGCATTGAATATCCCTGAAACTTATATAGCAAATACATACATTAAGCAATATTCGCCACAAACTGAAGTCCACTCATTCTGAATCCTATCAACATTCCAGTTCCATCTTTTACAATTTCTTTTTAAAAACTCTAGATGATATCGTACAGGTGCCCGCCCGAATGAATCAAAATATGGTCAATATTTCATACAGACGTCATTCGTATCGATATATAAAGCTACCCAATGTGACCCTGGTTTATCATCTGTATCCAAATTGCATATTATATACGTTGGTACGTGGGTGTACATGGGCAGTTTATTGGCAGCATAAACATTATTTTCTAGAGTGGGGTGAATCCTTTTCAGATGTTGTTGTACATCTAGTGTATCCATGATATTACTGCTATTAGTAGATATATTACAGTACAATCTACTCAATGACTAACATAGGAATGATCAATTATGATGATCAAATATGACATTTAATGAAAACTTGGTTGGATTCTTCGCGAAGGAAATTAAACCAATGAGAGATGAATTGTCGAGTATTAAGGAATCTTTAACATTCATTAATGATCAGTATGAAGACATAAAGAAAGAAAATGAAGCCTCTAAACTAAAAGTAACAACTTTGGAGAAAGAGAATGCAGAACTGAAAAGAACTGTACATGCATTAGCTCAGAGAGTAAATCAAATAGAACAACACTCCCGTCAATGTAATTTAGAACTCCAGAACGTTCCTGAGTCAAGAAATGAAAATCTTAAAATAATGATAACAAAGTTGAGTGAAGTCATTGGTAGCTCTCTGAATGAAAAGGACATTCTAAATTGTACACGCACTGCCAAAATGAATCGCGAATCCCAGCGTCCAAGATCTACAATAGTGCATCTAGCTTCACCTAGGATTCGCGATGAAATGCTGGCGATGGCCTCAAAATACAAAAAGGTGAACTCACAAAACAAACTTAATGCTACACATCTTGGATTAATAGGACACACCACTCCTGTTTTTGTAACTGAACATCTATCCCCAGTGAATAAGGCTATTCATGCGGCGGCTAGACTCAAAGCAAAGGAGAGCGGATATAAATATGTGTGCGTAATGGCAGAATATTTATGAGGAAGACCGATGAGAGTGACTATATTCTGGTAAAAAGTTTAGAAACCCTAAAAAAACTTATTTAAGTAATTCTTTTTGTTCCTTTCTTTCTTATTGTCTGTTATATGGTAAGGTTTTTAATAAAATACGATACGCTAAAATTGTACTATCAAAATTGTAGTGGTCTTAAGACCAAAACACATGGTTTCTATAATCAAATACTATCTAACAACTATGAAATAATAATACTCACTGAGACCTGGCTAAATGATTCTGTTTCGAGTAGTGAATTTTTGACCCTAGATATGTAGTATATAGAAGAGATAGATCTTCTGCCAGTAGTACTAAGAAAGAGGGAGGGGGGGGGGGTTTAATAGCAGTATCTAGGAAATTAAAATCAAAGCGTTTAAAAGCTTGGGAGTCGGATCTGGAGGATTTATGGGTTTTAGTCGAAGCGCCAGTTTCACACTCAATTTATCAAATTGCTTTCTGTGCCATTTATTTACCATCTCCTGTAAAAAGTGTAACTTATGATAAATTTTATGACACATGTACTAGCGTCCTGGAAGAGAAGTGTCTACATTGTATAGTGGGTGATTTTAATCTATTTTCCAAATTGGAGCTTGTTACATGAGGATCCTGCGAAATGCGAGCTTTCCACTGTTAGTCAGTCATTTATTGATTTTTTAAACGTCAATGATTTGAAGCAGTACAGTCGTATAAAGAATCAGAGTTTAAATAGAACACTTGATTTGGTTATTGCAAATTTACCAAACTGCACAGTAGAACAGGCACTTTGCCCCCTCAGTAAAGTTGACAGGCACCATCCACCTCTTGACATAAGTATTAAGCTATTAAATGAAATAAGATTACCTTATAACACTGAAAACGTACAATTAAATTTTTATAGAGCTGACTATGACAGTATTTGTAAAGAATTAGCGAGTTGTGATTGGGTCAAGCTACTTGATGGGTTGACAGATGTAAATAATATGCTACAAATTTTCTACCAGAAAATTCGGGATATTATCAAAAAATTTGTCCCCAAAAAATCGTCAAAGAACAACAACTACCCACCTTGGTTTGATCGGAATCTAATTAGAACTCTAAAAGAAAGGTATAAAGTTAGGTGTCGTCACAAGAAATATAAAAATCCTAGAGATGAGCTTGAACTGCAATTGCTAAGTAAAAGATGTACGCAAATGGCCACAAATTGCTACAACAAATATATAAAACTAATAGAGTGTGACATAGCAAAAAACCCAAAACTGTTTTGGTCCTTTGTCAAGGCGAAACGTGGTGGTTCAGGCGCCTATCCCCTATCAATGACTGACGGTAAGACGGTAACTTCTGATGGAGTGGAAACTTGCGAACTTTTTTCTTCACACTTTTCATCCGCATACTCTGAAAATACTAAATGTACAGAGCAGGACTATGTTTATGACCATTCAGAGTCCTTGAAATTAATTGAAATTAACAGCCTTCACCTAGCACAGCTGAAAATTGATCATGATACCCTATTAAATAAATTAAAAAGCATTAAATGTAATAAAGGAGCAGGTCCTGATGGAATCCCTCCAGTGTTTGAAGTCAGATGTGCTGATCACCTTGTTAATCCACTATTAATTATATTCAATTTTTCTCTTTGTACTGGGCAGTTTCCTACTCTATGGAAAATAGCTAAAATCGTTCCGGTTCATAAAACGGGCAGTGAGGATTATGTAAGAAATTACAGGCCGATCTCTATATTATCAGTCTTTGCTAAATTATTAGAGTCAATTATTTGTCCTTATATTCAGAGTCATATCAATCTTTACTTAACCAATAGCCAACATGGGTTCGTTAAATCTAGGTCTACGAGCACTAATATGGTACATATTACGGAAATACTAATTGAAGCACTTGATGCGGGGAAACAAGTCGACGTAATATATACTGATCTTAGCAAAGCATTTGATCGAGTCCCACATGACATTCATTCCCACATTCTTACGTGGTAGAGCCATGCTGCAGTTATATTAGTAGTATAGTTGTAGCACGAATGGGTCGGCTCGACCGGGGAAGGACCACGCTCTCACAGAATATCAGCGTGAAATAGTAGCTTAATGCTGCTGTATTTCGTATGGTGAGTGTAGAGAACCGGAGACCCTTTTTACTGGAAATGAGGCATTCCATCTCAGTCCTCATGGGTGACAACGCATCTGCATTTTGATTTGCAATGGAAGATAGATGTAGATGTCTATGGGCCGCAGCAACCACTTACCATCAGGTGGAATGTGTGCTCGTTTGTCACCCTATTCTATAAAAAAAAAAAAAAAAAAATGACATATCGGTTCGTAAGTTACCTGCCTACGGCATTACTGGTAGTATGTTAAAATGGCTAAAATCGTATTTAAAGGACCGAGCGTTTTTTGTGGTAGTGAATGGATATCAGTCAGGCTTAAAAAATATTAATTCTGGTGTGCCCCAAGGGTCTCACCTTGGACCGATTCTGTTTAGGGTGTTCGTAAATGAATTTACAGGATTGATGAAATGGTCTCGTGTGTACTTGTATGCGGATGACTTAAAAATTTGCAAGACGATTTTTTTTTTTTTATAGAAGAGGGGGCAAACGAGCATGCGGCTCACCTGATGTTAAGTGACTACCGCCGCCCATGATCAACCGCAACACCAGGAGACTTGCGGGTGCGTTGCCGGCCTTTTAGAAAGGAGTAGGCTCTTTTCTTGAAGGTCCCCAGGTCGTATCGGTCCGGAAAAATCGCCGGTGATAAACTATTCCACAGAGAGGTTGTACGTGGAAGAAAACTCCTTGTGAAACGTACAGTGGTGGACCGCCAAGCATCCAGATGGTGTGGATGGTATCGGGACGTTTGCCGTGTCGTGCGTTCACGAAATTTGGCGGCTGGGATTAATCCGAACAATTCCTCAGAGCACTCCCCGTGATAGATGCGATAAAATACGCAAAGAGATGCAACATCTCTTCGCAACGCCAGTGAATCGAGCCGATCGGAAAGCACTCGGTCGTCGACGATTCGAGCCGCTCTGCGCTGGATGCGGTCAAGTGGAAGGAGCTGGTACTGGGGAGCCCCAGCCCAGAGATGGGAACAGTATTCCATGTGCGGCCGAACCTGCGCCTTGTAAAGTTGCAGGCGGTGTGCCGGCATGAAATACTGTCCCGCTCTGCTGAGCACGCCAAGCTTTTTAGAGGCCAATTTGGCCTTCCCTTCCAAGTGACCACGAAACTGCACGTCACTCGATATGTCGACGCCGAGGATTCCGATACTGGCTGAGGCAACAAGGGGAGTGCCTTGAAACTGAGGGGATACGACAAAGGGGTTCTTTTTAGCGGTTAACGCGCAAACTTGTGTCTTCTGGGGGTTAAACTGGACTAGATTTAGTCGTCCCCAATCCGAGACTCTGTACAGCAAAGACTCGACTTCAGACACAAGTTTGTCCCGGCACTCGGAGACGTTTTCCCGAGAAATATTGGCTCGGCCGGTGTAAAGAGCATCACCAGTGCTGTCATCTGCATAGCAATGAATGTTACGGGTATGCAACATATCATTGATATGCAGAAGAAACAGCGTTGGTGATAGCACGCAGCCCTGTGGAACACCAGCATTAATAGGCTTGCAATCGGAGCTTGCACCGTCTACAACGACCTTGATGCTCCGATCTGCAAGAAAGCTGGTGATCCAATCGCACAATTTCTCGGGAAGCCCATAGGAAGGGAGCTTCGAAAGAAGCGCTTTGTGCCAAACCCGATCGAAGGCCTTCGCAATGTCCAAACTAACGGCCAATGCCTCCCCCTTGAACTCTACTGCCTCCGCCCATCTGTGAGTGAGGTAGACCAGAAGATCACCAGCTGACCGACCACGGCAAAAACCGTATTGGCGGTCACTAATCAGCTGGTGATCCTCAAGGTACCTCATGAGCTGGCAGTTTACAATGGACTCCATTGTTTTGGAGAACAAGGAGGTGATGGCGATTGGCCGGTAGTTGGACGGGTCTGAGCGGTCGCCTTTTTTAGGGATCGGGTGGACGAAAGCCGTCTTCCATGATTTTGGGACTACGCCTAGGGAGTAGGAGTACCGGAAAAGACGCGTTAAAACCGGTGCCAACTCTGGAGCACACATCCTCAGCACAATTGGGGGGATTCCGTCAGGCCCACTCGACTTGTGGATGTCCAGGGAGAGGAGTGCTTTGCGAACCGAGCGCTGTGTGAACTGCACTTCCGGCATGGAGCACTCACACCGCGGGATGGTCGGCGGCGTACTCCCCCCGTCATCGAGAGTCGAGTTAGACGCAAAGAAGGAGCCTAGAAGATCGGCTTTCTCCTTTGCAGTATGGGCCAGTGAGTCGTCCTCCCTGTGCAGAGATGGAAGAGATGGCTGACAGAAATTCCCCTGGACAGCCTTGGCGAGAGACCAGAATGCACGGGTTCCAGAAGGAAGGCGAACTAGTTTCTCGCCAATTCTGCCTATGTGCTCTGACTTTGCCTTGGCAATGACTCTTTTGAAGGACCTAGAGGCGGAATTATACTTCTTTTTTAGAGCGCTGGTGTTTACATCCCGGGACGCTGATGCATCAACCCAGGCTTGATAGCACTCCTGCTTATAGCATGATGCTATTTTACAGGAGCGACCAAACCATGGCTGAGATTTGCCTCCAATGGGCACCACAGAGGAAGGAATAAAAAGTTCCATACCCTGAAGTACCACATCAGTAACAGAATCCGCAACAACGTTGGGATCATCCGGCGAGAAGCGAACCCGCCCCCAAGGGTAGGATGCAAAGAAAGACCGCATCCCATCCCAATCGGCTGACCTATAGTGCCAAACACGGCGGCAGCCTGCAGAATGCAACCGCGATTTCGGCGTGAGTGGCACAACACTCCGGACCAGACAATGGTCCGAGGAGCCTAAAGGGGCGTCGACGGAAATCTGATATCCGTCCGGGTGAGAGGTCAGCAGAAGGTCCAACAGGGAAGGTGCATGATCCTCCACATCTGGAATCCGCGTAGGCGAAGTAACCAGTTGTGTCAGACCATATGCCAAGGCAAAATCATGAACAGATCTCCCCGCATGATCGGTTAAACGTGAACCAAGCCATTCGGCGTGATGGGCGTTAAAGTCGCCGAGGATCACGATCTCTGCGGAGGGGATCTGCTGTAGCAACGAATCTGCAGCCATTTGGACGTGGTCGAAAAGTCGGTCTGTTTCGGCATTACCGCTATGGGACCTATAGAGGCACCCGTAGACGCGCGGATGGTCGTCGCTGTCTACGCGTAGCCAAAGGATGGACAGGTCCGAACCTTCAAGTCTGCCGAGGCGTCGAGAACAGATGTCCTCTCTGACGTAAACGCAAACTCCAGCCCGAGGCACAAAGGAGTGTTCCAGTTTGTACCCCGGGTAGGAGAGATACAAGACATCAGCCGGAGAGGACACCTGCGTCTCGGTCAGAAAGAGCAGAGCCGGCCTCGCCGTCTCGAGATGGTAGTGGACGGCGTTTAGGTTAGAGTGAAGTCCCCTGATATTGCAGAAATTCACGGACAGCGTGGCAGGGGTCGCCTTGGTCTTGTTGCTCCGTTTGCCCCGAGCAGTTGTAGTCTTGAGCGGAATTTCGCCCCCCCCCAGAATACGCGGGGCAGCCTGAGCACCCACGCTCAGAAGTGGAGAAACATGGTCGTGGATGCTCAGCGAGGGATTCTCCAGGGGTGCTGGTACCCTCCTGGGGTAGTCTATCTTTATTTAATTCCGCTACCATGTTGATGGGGGGGGGGGGATTTGGGCCTCCGGCCACCTGCACTCACCAGACGAAACGCGGAAGCAGAGCTTCCACTTCACGCCGGTATTCTGTGAGGTCGTGGTACCACCCCGGTTTGAGCCGGCCCATACGTGCAACAGCAAAGCTGCCGCATGGCTCTACCACTGTTAAACGATTGTGGAAGAGAACGATTCAATAAACCTACAGAACGATTTTGATCAACTGTATAATGGTGCCAAGTAAATCGTATGGACTTAAACATTAGTAAATGTTTCTATGTGCAATATGCGAGAAAAAGTAACACTATCGACTATAGCTATCACATTGGATGTAATAAAATATACAGCAGTTAGACGAAATTAGAGACCTCGGGGTCATATTTGATAAAAAATTAACTTTCGTACCGCACATTGAAAACATTACTAAACGTGCATCTAGAATGTTGGGTTTTGTCATAAGATATTATATCAAAGTCTTTCGAAATGCTAAAATTAAAATTCTTTTATTTAACAGTTTGGTAAGAAGTATATTAGAGTACTGTGCTGTAGTCTGGAGACCTCATTACGCTACACATTCACTAAGAATCGAGCGGATCCAAAAAAGATTTATAAGACATTTGTCATACGCAAGCGGATTTAGAAGTAATAAGAAGCGTGTATCATATGAAAATAATTTGATCAATTTCAAAATGATTTCTCTTGAAAACCGCAGGGATATTATTGATTTGATTTTTGCTTCTAAAATTATTAGTGGTGTTATTGACTGTCCTGAAATTTTAAGTAAATGTAATATATGCGTTCCCTTTCGTTACCCGCGTTACGCTCGTAAGATTACACCATTGACTAGACCATATAGAAGAACAGTGTTTGGCTCCAATTCCCCAATTGCTAGATTGAGTAAACTTGTTAACAAATTTAGAGATAAAATTGATATATTTTTCGACCCACCTAACAAGCTCCGTCGCACCTTAAGAGACCATCTTTTGTAACATTCTATAAAATATGTTCTTTCCTTTTCGCTTCTATATATTTTTATTTGTATTTAGTTGAAATTTCTTTTAATTTTTAATTCTTTCTTTGTCGTAGTAATATAGGTACACAGTGCTGAGAAAGTTATTTGCATGTTGTATCCGCCTGTAATTATTTGTACATTTTAGTTCTTATCGCTTCATTGTATTTAAATAGCATGTAAGGAATGATACAAATGTTGGTGGATCAATAAAAAAAATTATAGTGATTTCTAAATATTAAATTGCATTATTTTGTGTTATACAAAAAGTATTTGAGTCATCAATACACAAACAAAATGTGAGATAAGCTTGTTGACGCATAAAGTTACTATCAATTCTACTGCAGAAATTCTTTAGATTAGAATTATTACTCACTGGTACTATATAAGACCAAGCAACTGCAGTCATGGAGTTAGCGTATGGTCGTTTGACCGCAGTGGATCTATCAATACTACATTTGTGTTACTTTAACGCATCAAAGGCCATGGATTTAAGTGTTTATTCTATTGACAAAATTACTTTTCTTTCTGTTATTTTCTTACGTGTGTATGATTTAGTGTTAACAAATTATATTTAAATATTGTGTGTGTACCGCATCTACGAATACTAGAGTAGTTAAAAATACTTTTTAATAATGACAGTCATTAGTTGATCATTTATGAATGTGATTCTGTTTACTTAAATTACAGGAAGACAAGAGCAGAAGGAAGAAATGGGATGATGGGAAGTAATGAAGCATTGTTATGTTAAGTTTGTTGGAACAAATATATTTTTAGTCACGTGTAAATACTTTTAACATTTTGGTTCAAAATGACACAAAATCTAAAAAATATTGGATACATCATCGACATGGACGGATTTTAGATTTAGAGAAATGGCTATTCTAGACGTAAAACTATCTAATAAAAATGATGCGTTTATCGATCATTATTTGTTTCGGCCAAGTTATGCTTTCAATTATTTGTCACCAAAAGACAAAAAAACTGTTCGTTATTATGAAACACACGTGCACGGCATTCCATATTTTGATGTGACCGAAGAATTAAAATGTGCCTACAAACAAGAGAACACCATCCCCATATTAAATTGGTATATTAGAAATTTGTGCAAAGACGAAGTGATCGCATACAAAGGTGGTTCAACAGAAAAACAATTTTTAAAAATGTTGACGACGAATGATAGAATTTTTAATATTGAAGAATACAAATGTCCAAAATACAATGATTTGGTAAATGTCATAAATTGAAACAAACGTTATGTGTGTAATAATCATATATTTGCAAAAAATAATCACAAAATTTTACATTGTTCTGTGACGAAGTGTGGGTTTTTTACAAGTGGCTATTGCTTGAAAATAAAATTTTCAATTAATCATAAATTTAGTTTGATTTCCCAAAAACATTGGTTATAGTACACAATATATATTAATTGTTTACACCAACACTTTCATTTTTTATTTCACCCCTTAGAACTTTAGACGTGTGTAATGTTTCACTTTATACATCCGTTTACTGCTATTGTGGCAGGACCAAGTGGATGTGGGAAGTCAAATTTTGTAACAAATTTCATAAAATCAGTTACAGAAATACGTAATTGTGATTTTAATCAGATCACATGGTGCTTTGATGAAATGCAACCTTTATATAATTTACCAAATGTTAACTATCATCAAGGAATTCCAAATCTTAATATGTTTGATGGTGAAAACCCACATCACGTTATTATTGATGATCTAATGAGAGAGTCCGATGTAACTTTAAACTCGAACAGTGTTTTGTATTAGATTAAATAGAAGATTTATAAAGAAATAAAAAAATTCATTAAATTTACATAGTTACATACACGCACAATGCATTACACATAACTCATAAAATCTAACACACAACACATATTATAACCTTAACTACTATAGTCTACAGTAACATTTCTGTTTTTATCTATCTCAATAATATTATCAAACTCAGCATAAACTATACAGTTAATTGTTTGTATTAGTGAGGATTCAAATCGTACTTCTAATCTTACACTACCATGCTTTATGAGATTCCAATGAGCTGATGAGTTGGCTGATAAATCAGGAGTTAAGTCAAATGCTAATAGACAGTAACCTTTGGCATACTGTTCACAAGCGATTCCATTTCCTTCATTAAGAAAGTGAATACCAGTTCCCGAGAATAGAGTATGATATGCTGATGTAAATATACTATTATTAAAAGATGGTTGCAAAGCTTTTGAAGGTATTTGTTGACCATCAATATATAAGCTGAAAGAATTAATACCATAGTTTTCAAAGTTAAATGGATTTTTAGTAAGGGAACCATTAAATGCTGAATTGTTCACAAATCCAATTATACATCTTTTGGGTACCTGTCCTAAAAATATATTATCAAGAGTTTTTCCTTGAACACCCGATGAAATTGTTAAAACTTTTACTTCAGCTCGAGTAATAGGATATTTAGCAGTGGTAGAAGCTAAAACTTTTTGATGTGCGAGTAATACACTTGGATTAATTCGTGCTCGTCGAACAATAAGAGTTGCGTCCGTAATGCAAACTTTAAACTTTACATCGTTTGACCCAGCAATTAAATTAAAGCTCTCTCTCGATCGAACCAATTTAACACTCATTTCAACACCATTAATTAAAAATTTATCTTGGTTGAAAATGTCACCGTGAAGATGACCAATCATTTCTATTTCCTTACTTTCACTAATCAATTCCTGTCTTTTAACAAATCCCATGTTTTTACCATCCGTAGAATCCATTTTTCCTGCTGTATCATCATACCAAAGACTACAAGTAAGATGAGATTGTTTAGCAGCAGGAGCATAGTTTAAAAGGGTTTCCATGTATGCTCGATATGCATAGGAATTATTAGGTGGTGATACAAGTTTTTGGTTTAAATAAACATCAAGTTGACTAAAAAGTGAATGCAGCCAATTATTTACAGGTGCTACTATTGTAGTAGATATCAAGTTAGTTGAATACTTTTGCCTTTATGTGGAGTAATGTATGAGACAAATCTATGTAGTCATCGCCTGTACCAGGAACTTGAAACTCGATAGGTCCAACATCACCAAGAGATGAAATTGGTTTTTAATGAATCCACAATCCATTTTCAATGCTAGTTTGTGTAGGCGGTAGTGCAAACAAATCCAATTCTGACTTAACGCACTCGCAAGAATGATTATGAAGGAAAGACATATTTAATTTGAAAATATATCTTTGATATTTTTTGGTTTGTGACCAAGTTTTTTCGCAGCTTGCACTTTAGCAGTTAACGGAGGAATGAACGAGGTCAATCTTTTTCTTTTAGTTTTATACCCAGATCCTGTCATGTTAAATTCATCAATTTTCTCATCAGCCTTTCGTTTTAAATTTGTACTAACTTGCTTTAGACGATCTTTTATTGAGGATTCCATAGGGCGCGCTTGAACCATATCCGATAAGTCCTACTCCAGCGCAGCGCTTAATGCCTCCTTAACAATCACTCGAGCACCACTTGTAAGTAAAGGTAAAACTGATCTAAATAACCCCCCTAAGAAGCTCCCAATAACATGACCGCGTTGGTATGGTTGCACCCTTATAAATTACTCCAACTCCTGACCCAGCTTGATGTGTATAATAATTTTCATATGGACATTTATGATGATCACGAAGAGAATTCATTATTATAATTTTCGGAAATGTAGTTTAATACACACGGTTCCAAACTGGAATGGTATTTTTTGTCCTGTGCTCGATCTTATAACTATTTCCAGCGTATCGAACTCTCTTCGCATAACAGGTAAGTAGTGAGGTTGAGAGAAAACGTGCATTTTATTTGCACCATAAATGTATTTTGTAGGATCTAATGAAATGACTCTTAGTAAAGGAGTCATAACATCACCCACAATCTGAGGATCGATAATGTCGCAATATAGAAATAGTTGAGATGGTAACCCTAAGTGTAAATTAGCAGGACACTTTCCAAAATTTCTCTCGAGGAGATTTTTATTTGGTTCATAACCTAGTTGTAAACTTAATTTGGGTGATAATGTTGAGGATGTTATATTTTTATCCAAAACAGAAATAGACACAAATTTTGTTATTTCATCATAGCGAAATTTCAAGTTCTCTCCGATACCATTAAACACTCTTAAAATATGCTCAACGTTATCATAGTTGGTAGCTGGAATATGTTTTTTGTAGTAAACTATGGATGGTTTATCTTCATTAGGCATTAACATAGATTTTGTAATGTATATAACATTTTCATGATCTTGAACAGTAAACATGGTACATGGATATTGAAACTCGACAACTCCAACCGACCATTCGCCTTCTAATTTAATAGCTTTTGGTAATTTCGTTGAAAAATTTGTGGTCTTGTTATCAGGAAAGTATTCCATTGAACTATTGCTGAGCAAAGTTATATAAAAACTTTCTTTATTCATATTTCTTTTAAACTAGAAGCTAAAATCCAACTGTTAAATTTATCTGGATAACCTTTCCACTTCACTGATACTTCTTTAACCTGAATAACGAGTGTCAATTATTTTATCTATTTTATATTGTAAGGTGGAGTTGAGTGTGATTTTTGTTGTATAAACAACCCATGGAGATCTATCAATTATTGAAGATATAATAAATATTTCATCACTCCAATTTGATTCATATCCTTTTTGGAAAACATGTTTATATTTAGTTATTCGAACATAATCACCCACATTGAAATTTGGTTTAGGATTTTCTAAAGAAAGTTTGTTTGACCGTCTATCATAAAGATTAGTCCAAACTGTCATAATATTGTTGGAATTTACATCAGATGGGCACATCTTACTACTAGAGTGAAAGCTGTGATTATAAGAGTATATTAAATCTTGTAAAACATCTATATATCTATAAGTATTATTATGAGTGAAATAACGCCACATTTTCATTTTTAGTGTTCTTTGAAATCGTTCAACAATACTGGCCTTAATGTCAGGATTGTTAGTGGTATAGTAATTAATCTTTTTGGATTTAAAGTATTTTTGTACATCTTTTGAAACAAATTCTGTACCTTTATCAGATTGTATGTGAGTGGGTGTTAAATTACTTTCAGTAAATATACTTTCAAAACATTCTTTAGTTGTTTCTGAGTTTTTCTTTTTCATTGGTCTTGCAAAAGCATATTTACTAAATACATCAATAACACAAAGTATATACTTGAAACCATCATTATATTGAGAATAAGTTCACATATCACTTAAATCAGCTTGCCACAGTTCATTAATATTTGATAGAATGTACCTATTACGCGGGAATTTTTTTCGAATGGGTTTATGTAATGTGTATGTTTCTTGTGATTTTAACCATTCCTTTACTTGCTTTTTATTCATTTTACCCTTCATAGCTTTTGATAATTTATCAATACTACCAAAACCAGCGGGATTAGATGGATCATAATAAATCCTGTTAATTTCTTCTAGTACGGGGTCTATTTTTCCCACTCAAGCTTTTTACGTATTTTAGTTGTAGACTTTTTATCTCTACTGCTCGGTGTAGAAAACTCTATTTTAGTTATAGATTTTGTATCTCCTCTACTCGGTGTAAAAAACTCTTGAACTTCAATCTCAGAGGGTTTGTTCAGATCTTTTGCTTGATGTTATCTATCCCACCCTACTGGATCACTTCTTTTTAAGGGTCTTAGTGAATCATTTATTAAATCAACAATATTACTTCCAGGAATTTTTTCATTATCAATTATGACTGTACCTTCATTATCCCAATGTAATTTATTTTTACTTGTTTCAACTAAGTTTAATAATAACTGTCCCTTTTTATTATAAGTTTTTGGTATTAAACTGAGTATTTGAGCTGGTGTGTAAAGTGGATTTTCATCATTTTCTTTACTTTTAATGGATCGATTCTCCTCCAACAAAGATTCAGCATCAACTGAAGTTTTTAGATCTCGATCTTTATTTTTAAAACCAATTTTAGACTTATTTGAATCTTCATTAGATGTATCAGAATAAATTGGTAATCTGAGCGGTTGACGATCCTCTTCGATAAAATGAAGGTATCTTTGCAGTGTTTGTAAATATAACATCCATTTCTTTCGGTCTTCCGTCTTACTATTCATAATATTTTGCATTTCAATATCTAATCGAGATAAATTACTATTACCCCAATTTTCTTGTTTTAATTTTTCAATCAATCCAGGTTCGATAAGTATCATTTTCTTTGCATTTTCCATATTAACTGGCTAGTCCACTCACTAATCCACTCAATATTGCACCTAATATTATTGGTAAGAAAGCCCCTCCTTTTTGTATAATTATATTTTTTCTTAGTTTATGTTTACACTTACGCACTAGTTTACGGAGTATATTTTTGTAGTTATTCAATTTTTGTTTATCTTGATCTTTAAGAGGTACTTTTCCTTGTAATACGTTATGAATACACTCACAAATACAGTTAATTTCTTCTTCATCACACGTTTTAAGTAATGCTCTTTGATATTTTGGTTTAAGCGTATGCAAAGCGTTTAGCAAATGTTTATGCGTTGTGAGTCGACGATGCATCATTTAGCAATGATTTGAATTGTTTGATTCTTGGTGTATTTAAACTCTTTTGTGGGGACGTAGACTGTACAGAAACCATTAAATGGGAAGACATTTGTCTGGATACGACAAAAATCATTGGTATTCTGTTTTAAATCTACCATTAAATATCCATATGCCTCTAGAGTTGCATCCCTGTAGGCATCTTCAATGAATTTTGGGTTATCTGGTGACACTTGTCGCGCTAAATATCTTATTTGAGTTTTATCTCGAGGGTTTTTAAAATATATTGTATAACTTGAGTTTAAAGATATGTCTCTTTGCCCTTTACTGGATGTTCAATGCATAGTTTTACGAGTATATTTACAGGGAACACATTGTACAACGATATTTTAGTGGATGAGATGTTTCGCTCCTATTTTATAGATAATAAGTAATAAGATTTTGTATTTTGTAAATAAAAATTTTAACAAAATTAGGTAATGTGTTTTATTGATGAGTCAGATTAGTGTAGATAGGAACAAAGGAGTATAATACAATAGCACCACGCTGAGGAAGAATAGATAATGACGGTATTCAATGAACAATAGATAAGTAGATAAGAACAATGGAGCGCTAATGACGGTGGAGGCCTTCACCGGATATCAATTAGATAAGAGTTAATTGATCTGCACATCTCCGGAACCGTGCATCCTACGCAAAAATGTACCGCAGATTCGTGATCAGAGCATGCCAAGACCTTTTTCTTTTAGAATCGTGAGTCGACGAACGTCGTACTTGTACCACTTCTGACTCAGTGCGCCAGAACTGGTACAACGTAACTACTAGTGCGCCAGAACTGGTACAACGTAACTACTTACGCCCAAGTACTTAACTTCCGTGGCAAAAATAGTGATATCCCTTAGTCCACTAAATAGGGTAAAAATTAAATTTTAACGGGGTTCTTTGTACGCTACGATTGTACCTCGTATATCTTAGCTTCGTCAATTTTTTTTTCATTTCTCTATAGTTTTTCGAAGTCGCCTTTTGCTTTCTACTAAAAATTAAACTCAATGTTATTTAAGTGTGTAGTGCAAGAGATAACAGCTCCGTGGTTTGTACTCTATTTTTTAGGCGACTTTAAAAAAGGAGACTTACAATTCCATTTTTTAAATAGGTCTTCCACCAGGGGTGGTCGCAAAGAAAATTTATATCAAATTTGGAGAAAAAAATGTTTTTTATAGGATAAGGGTGACAAACAAGCACACAGTCCACCTGATGGTAAGTGGATACTGTGGCCCATAGACATCTACATTTCACCTCGATTAAGAATCAAAATGCAGATGCGTTGTCACCCTTGAGGACTAAGATGGAATACCTCGATTCCAGTAAAACGCGTTTCCGGTTCTTAACACTCTCCATGCGAAACACAGCAGCATTAAACTGCTATTTTACGCTGGTATTCTGTGAGAGCGTGGTCCCTCCCCGGTCGAGCCGACCCATTCATACTACAATCATAATATAGCTACATCGTGGCTCTACCACGTATAAAACATGTGTATTAATATGAATCACTTTAAAGTAAAAACCGACTTCAAAGAACCCTTTGTCTACAAGCAAGCAAGCTTTACTGTCAGCAAGAATAATCTTATGGAACTTCTTTACACCAGACAGTAAATAAACCAGACGGACAAGAGACGTGTGCGATCACCAATCCGTCAGTCAGCCAAGCGTGACAGACAACAACGAGAGAGGGCTTTCTCTGGCACTGGACACTTACTGGCTGATAAAGCAGGAGAATCTACAGTCGAAGATCTACCGTGCATGAAAGTCAAAACAGCATAATTCATAATTCTTGGGGCGATGTATATATGCTTGTACAACAAAATCACAGAAAATATACAAAATTTGACCTGCATAAAGTTCGTAAACTTTATTAAACTAAGTTTGTATAAAAAGGTTTATTCCAATATTTATGGAGTCTAATTTGTCATGTGTTGTTAATTGTAACATACATTGTAAACTGTTTTTAAAGCATTATTTATAAAGTATTATATTTAATTTATATGTATCAAGATATTTCATTTATTTTTTCTCTTTAAGTACTAACATAATATTATGGTACATAAAAATGGCTTTATGTGAATAGTCTCGTTCCATAATTAAATTAGCTAGCGTATACGTGTGACGTTATTCGGTATAAGCTTGTTACGTTAAGCAGTTACTGACGTCTGTTCATAATTAAATGTGAAAGTTTAAGAATGGATGAACTAAAATCCATCATCATCATTATAGCACATAACAAGTGAACTGCTGATCATATTGTGGTGATCGCTACCATGCTATTTCTAATTAGTTTTGTGTAGTTAAGTTAGTTGCGTAACTTTAAATTGTTCTTTTTTCTTCAAAAAAAAGTAGAACTTTTTTTTGAAAGAAAAAAACCGGGCGTTCGAGACCCCCGCCTCGAGCGTTGCAACTCCGGAGGCCCCATTTTTGGTAGGGGAACACCATTTCAGGAGGAAGGCCGTGATGAACGCCATGGCGACGTCGTCTCTGAGCGGGATCTGCCCCGGGATCGGTCCCGCTCCGTAGCTTGCTTCTGAATCATAACGGAATCACAGAAGGTGGCTACGGCCCTCCACGCGGAATTCGCTCAGCATCGCTGACAAGACTGCTGGCAGGAAGAGGTTCCACCCGACGTAGTTCACCAGGATTGTCCGCTCCCGTTCCCACGCTGGACATATCGCGAGCGTATGGGAAGCGGAGTCCTGGTACCGTCCTCCGCAGTGAAAGCAGTTCGCCGTCGCCTGGCGTCCGACCTTACATAGATAATCACCGAAGCATCCCTGCGCGGTAACTATCTGTGTAAGACTGTAGTTGAGTCTTCCTATACGTCGCTGCATCAAGGCTTCGAAGACCGCTAGGATTGCTCCAATGACGCGTTTGCGTTCATAGCACTCCTCAAGTGCGCCATGTTGCCAGAGCGTTTTGTCGTTCCTGCCGTTTAATTGATTTGAGCGCCTCTTCTAATTCACTACCACGGCTCGGAGGGCACTTATCCGGACATACACCCTCGCATCCATCTCCGACATGGCTACTCCTATTATTAACAGTTATCACATCTGAAATCACACGTCACATCCTGGATCGGGCCAAAATCAGTTATTGGGTTTTTCTGTCAAGAAAGTAGTATTAGATCGGAGTGAGAAATGTTGGTGTCTCATTCACCGCCGTACCTCGGAAAGCATGTTTAGCCATTAGCCCTGCATCTGATCTCTATCCCATCGTGTTAAATTACCGTCCGATCGGATTATGAGAGTGAGAAAATAGAGTGTGCACCATTGAGTTACAATACCTATAGAGTCACAATCTCTAACTGACAATACTCAAAAAATGTCCGAGCGCCGTTCCATATACCTATATATTTTGATATTATATAGTTCAAAATGACATTTGCTCGAATTTAGACGTTAACCTGCTTGTACAATGTTCAAAGTCGCTCGTATGCAATGTCATCATCATTCACTCAAGGGCACGTTATCGCGGCGCCGCGCGGTCGGCGGTGAGTGATTTAGTTTGCTAATAAAATGAAAATTATTGAAATTTAAATGAAAACATGCACTGTGGATACATAAATACGTAAATTTGGTATGATACTTACCTAAAATATGAAACACCATCCTTTTTTCGCACGTGTCTGCTGTTATTTGGGCAGGAAATCACCGAACACTTTGGCATCGCGGACGTTGTACGAGGATTGTGGTCGCCTTACAACTAAACAAAAACTCTGCGCACTTCGCAGCGTGCGCCGAGTTTTGGCGCGGACATTTTATTTGTCTGTTTGTGACTCTATAGGTATTGTAACTCAATGGTGTGCACCTGTCCTGCGCAGATGGTTAGTCTCTGTTAAAGACTGGCCGCCGTGACTAAAAGGAAAGATCTGGAGGATATTGTTAATATTACTTATCGGTTGATACAGAAACCAGGTTCCAAACGTTGCACATATGACATATATATGTTTAATGGATAATTATAGTTAACTTTGACAATGCTGTAGCATTGTGGCCAAGCGTGTGGCTTCGAAATTGAGACGTCACGCGACCGACTACCTACTCACACAAGTAAAAGTATTTATATATTAAAATAATAGAAATTTTTACGGATTTTATCGCGTATATTTAACTATAAATTTTCATGGTTTCGAGCGCTTTACAGCACCCATGGTCACGGGGGGGGGGGGGGGTGAGATGTTCAACGTCCAGATGTCATAGTTAACAGCGGTTACCGTAAATTAAAATTTAACTTTTGTTCAGATCTACACAGTATGACCTTATGGTATCATGAAGTCTTGCAGTTGTATGCTTGGGTTGGGATTTAATTTTATTTATTGTTGAGTTGAGTGACTGGCCTGTTGGTCTAGTGGTTAGTGACCCTGACTGCTATGCCGGAGGTCGTGGGTTCGATTCCCACCCAGAACAAATGTTTGTGTGATGAGCACGATCATTTGTTCTGTGTCTGGGTGTAATTTATCTACAATATTTATGTATTTAGAAATATATAAGTATGTTTCATCAGTTGTCTAGTACCCATAACACAAGCTCTGCTTAGCTTGGGACTAGATGACGTTGTGTGGTAGTTGTGGAATATTATTATAGGTTCCCAAGCAGATGGTAGCACCCAGCCATCTTCTCTATTGAAATTAGGACGTTTTTTGATTTCAATAGCCTCGCGAATCATCTTTGGAAGAAATCGGTGTTCTTTAGCGAGGATTTGTGGTATGAAGAATACTGATATGAAGAATCGTCGCTCCGGGAAGTCTGCAGTCTGTGAACACGTACAGGATCGCCCCGTCACTACATCAGATTTGATAGATTTTTTGCATTGTTGACAAAAGTGCGTTAAGTGGTTGTCAAAAAAAGAAGAGGCAAACTGGCGAAAGGAGTCCTTGCAGGACAATGCGCCCGTGCACACTGCGCGAGTTGCTAGGCGTGCCCTAAACAAAACTGGATATTAAGAAATCAATCACCCACCATACAGTCCAGACCTAGCTCACAGCGAATTTCACTTATTTTTAAACTTGAAGAAAGACCTCTGCGGACGAAGATTTTCGAGTGACGAAGAAATGAAGACAGCAGTTAACGAGCATTTCGAAGGCAAAGATAGCGAATATATTTTGACTGGGTTAAAAGCCCTTTATAACAAATGTAAGAAGTGCATTGAAGTAGAGGGAGATTACATAGAAAAATAAATTTTATATACTTTTCTATCAGTATTTTTTATACCTTAGGTTCAAAACCTTCAGCCGCCCCCTGTATGTGGAATTTATGTATGTAAAACGCCTCCACGATAAAGGAGAAAATCTTTGTGTGAGGGTTACGTTTATTTTTAAAGAAAAAGGAGGGTCTGAGATAAAATGCCTTACTTATAGCCCTTAGATGTAGGTACTGACTCTCCTCGACCTTCTTACCAAAACACAACATTCAGTGCACTACAACTTTGCGCAGAAATAAATATATCAGCGGTTACAACGCAGACAGACTCATAGATATAAAAAAGCCCGTTAAAAAAATGTAGTACGTAAGCAAGAATATTGCTTGTAAGTCGCAAAATTTCAAATTAACATACGTAATTAATATTAATAAATACATTAACCGCTGTTAAGCGATAAGGCTACTTATTTGTACATTAAGTACACAGTTCGTTATCAGTGTTTCTGTATTTTAATGTGTGCATTAAGAGAGTAAATACAGTAAATAAACAAAAATATATTTTGCGCATTGCTAGATTAAGTGTCGTGTAGTACAAAAACTGTATAATTTGGCTTTTACTAAAGACATTTACTTTAAGAAGGCTAACAAGACTTGTTTTCTAATTAGCTAAGATTTTTTATTAAATATAATCCAAAATGTTTAGGTGTAAAACAATAAAGAATTTAACAAACTAAGATTAAAACTACAAATGAGAAAAACGTATCTTATAATTGAGATACCGACTTTGAAAGTTATAAAATGTTTTTTCAGTCAGTTTTTACTTTTTTAATGTTTAATTAGAGGACCATATATATTAAGGATAACAACTAGAATGTCGTTTTAAAGAGTTGCATTAAAAACTTCATTTCTCATTTTTCTATCAATAATTCATTCAATCTATCATTAGAGCCCGTGAAAAGACTTACAGGTCAAAAGACCTCCTATACATAAAAGTGGATTTTTTTCTACAAATGGTAACATTAGAATGTTTAAGAACTTTTGAATTACTTTCAATAAGTATTATCAATAATCTAAGAATAAAAATGTTACTGTTTTGTTGCTATTAGAATACAGCCGATTTCATTTAAAAAAAAATGAATAATTAAAATCTGTTCAAAGCTGGCAAATAAATCGCGTAGCATTTGTAAGTTACGCGTTATAAAAAAACACAGTCCAACTGAGTACATTATTCATAAAAGCAGTAGCTAAAATTGCAGGTATCAATTTGATCAGTGCCGGTGGAGATTGACACGGTTCTTTATATTATTATTATACTCATATATAAAACACAAAAATGTTTCTACCTATGTCCGTTATAGACTTTGAAACCATCCAATCGATGTGCCCCAAACCGGTTTCATTAGAAAGGCAACACTGAGAAGATGGTTTATACCTCTAAAACAATGCACTATATAAAAAGTTAATAAATAAACAAAGTTTCCTTTTTCTACTCAACAAATAAACAAAATATTTTTTTATTTCTAGCGTAGCAGCACACACCGGCTATCCGCCAGTTGTTACTATGATTTGGATACTGTTACAGGCTATCAAAAGTCCACTGCTGAACACAGGCCTCGCTATAGATTACCTCATTTTTTATTATTAAGATATTTTGACATAGTTGCCACGCTTGGCAAGCGCTTTTACAACCGCAGTTTTACAGCTATTATCAAAAAGATTCTGCTGCCCATCTCCTGGTTCAGTTTCTCTCTGTCACCTCTCACGACACCCACTGGATGATATGGGGTATTGGAGTTTCTTACACCGCCATGTAAATTGTAAGTACCAATATTTTCAGTAAACTCATTTTTAAAGCAACATCTTTAATATCAATAATTGATCGTATTATGTGGCTAAGCTTATTAAAAAAGAAAGAGAAAGTTAAAAATGGTATTACACCTTAAATAAATCAAAAACTTACAGTTTTGACCATTTATTAGAGGAATCACTCATGCTCAATCAATTCTATTTGATTAACATAAAGTTTCGCAAATTAATTTTTAAATGGATTACAAAAACAGAGCACCCATAAGATAAGTCTTCAATTTTTCTTAAAGAACCTAATTAGATTCTGAGCTTTAATTATACAGCGTACTTTTTTTACATTTTTTTTAATAAACTTAGCGACTATTATGTTATTATGTCGCTTAGCTTTTTACGTGGTAGAGTGACGTTGCAGCTAGGTATATTATGGTTGTAACACGAACAGATCGGCTCGACCTGGGGTATATATCAGCGTAAAATAGCAACTCAATACTGCTGTGTTTCGTATGGTGGGTGTAGAGAACCGGAGACCCTTTTCACTGGAAAGAGGCATTCCATCTTAGTCCTCGGGGATGCAACGGATCTGCATTTTAATTCTTAACCGAGGATAGATGTGGATATCCACACAATGCATCCACCTATCATCAGGTGGACGTTGGTTGTTTCGAACAAAAAAACCTTTTAAAGAGTTGTGTTTCTTTTTGCGTGGTCATGGCACTAACAAGGTTTTTGTTCCTCCTAGGATAGGAGCATAGGACACACTCGGTAAGCAATTTATCAACATTCCACACGGAAAAATTGAGCTGTTTAGGCTAGAATGGAGACTCATTTCAGAATAAAGATGTTAAAAATTAATATGCTACAATCCGCATAATAAAATAAAATGATGTGTCTTACCCAGTTTGCTTTAACATTTTAACCCGTTAACCAAGCCATGCGCACTTTAGATCGTACAATATTCGCTCAGTAGAGCACTAATTAGATCAGAATTATGTAAAAGTGTGTACCTATGATAAAACAATTTTTTCGTTTTAAACGCCTTATTCTATTAATTAACTTCTTTTAGGCTCTAAAATGCTTAATTTCCCTTGTATAGTCCACGGTATATCATGCGAGCCCACCACTTGTAACTTTAGAAGGCGCGAGTTCGGCACTCACATGGAATACTGTTCTCATCACTGTACCCACAGTTACACTGCACTTGATGGCATTTAACTGTGAGCGACTAACATCGTTGATGACCAAGCAGAATAAAGTTCTTTCTAACTGGCTCGGTATGTATCTCTTTGCACTTTCTAGCACGTTATCACGATGATATCTAGGAGGAGAGGAGAGGCATATATTTTTTTATAGATGAGGGGGCAAACGAGCATACAATTCACCTGATGTTTAGTGACCACCTCAGCCTATGAACAACCGCAACATCAGGGGAATCGCAGGTGCGTTGCCGGCCCTTTAGAAAGAAGTAAGCTCTTTTCTTGAAGGTCCCCAGGTCATATCGCAACCCGTTAACCAAGCCATGCGCACTTTAGATCGTACAATATACGCTCAGTAGAGCACTAATTAGATCAAAATTATGTAAAAGTGTGTACCTATGATAAAACAATTTTTTCGTTTTAAACAAAACCAAAGACACTATGCAATAGATAATAGTATCAAGGACAAAGATATGCTCTTTTATTTTAAACCATAACCTGGCAATGTTTCTTAGAAAAAAAAAAAGAAATCACTCTGAACTTTCAGCGTTCCACGTGTCGCTTTGATGAAGGTGCTCCGTCTTTTTTATAGAATTTTATATTTGTGTCTGGACTAAAAACGAAAGTATTATACTTTTTTATATTCCTTGTAATATAGTAAATACGTAGATATATAATTTGTGGTATAAAAAGTGAAAAGTAAATTGCCAAAAGTACTTCAAAATCCGGAAGGCCCATTTTGGCGGCTGGGTCATAAATGTGTTATTTTTCAAATTCTCATTTATTTTTAGTGTAAAATGTAAGTAAAAATAGTTTTCTTATATATTTCAAATAACTTGACGTTGCATTTATTTCAAATTCACACAAAAATATATTTTGAAATATTGTTCGAAATGTCATACAGATAAAATATTATTATTATTTTTTTTTATTTTTTTATATTTTAATATTTTGGTTTGAGTAACGAATGGAAACACATAAAACATAAAATATACATATTTCCAAACATTTTCATATAAATTTCTCCAAAAACAAAAGTGTAGAATTCAAATTAGTAGTAATTTTGTGACTAAAATTGAAGTATATACTACTACTATGCTATACAGGGTAATTTACGTATTTTATTACAATTTCTAGCAACCAAAAATAATTTTATTCGATAGTTTATACATTCAACAAGAATTCCTGTAAGTTTTATCCATAAATATTGTCTCAAAGTGAAAATATAGCAAAATTTGCAATATAGCAAAAAATTTTCTAACTAACAAATTTTCCCGCCATTAAGGTCCCGAGCGAACGGGAGTATAACATGTCGCGCGCTGTCAGAGCGGAAAGGGATCTCCGCAAAGCACCTAACGCCTTATTCTATTAATTAACTTCTTTTAGGCTCTAAAATGCTTAATTTCCCTTGTATAGTCCACGGTATATCATGCGAGCCCACCACTTGTAACTTTAGAAGGCGCGAGTTCGGCACTCACATGGAATACTGTTCTCATCACTGTACCCACAGTTACACTGCACTTGATGGCATTTAACTGTGAGCGACTAACATCGTTGATGACCAAGCAGAATAAAGTTCTTTCTAACTGGCTCGGTATGTATCTCTTTGCACTTTCTAGCACGTTATCACGATGATATCTAGGAGGAGAGGAGAGGCATATATTTTTTTTATAGATGAGGGGGCAAACGAGCATACAATTCACCTGATGTTTAGTGACCACCTCAGCCTATGAACAACCGCAACATCAGGGGAATCGCAGGTGCGTTGCCGGCCCTTTAGAAAGAAGTAAGCTCTTTTCTTGAAGGTCCCCAGGTCATATCGCCCGTGGCAAATTATTCCACAGAGAGGTCGTACGCGGAAGAAAACTTCAAGTGAAAAGTACAGTGGTGGACCGCCAAGCATCCAGATGGTGTGGATAGTATCTTGAGGTACGCCGCGTAGTGCGTTCATGAAATTTGGCAGTTGGGATTAATCCGAACAAATCCTCAGAGCACTGCCCGTGATAGATGCGATAAAATACGCAAAGAGATGCAACATCTCTTCGCAGCGCCAGTGAATCAAGCCGATCGGAAAGCACTCGGTCGTCGACAATTAGAGCCGCTCTACGCTGGATGCGGTCAAGTTGAAGGAGCTGGTACTGGGGAGCCCCAGCCTAGAGATAGGAACAGTATTCCATGTGCGGCCGAACCTGCGCTTTGTAAAGTTGCAGGCAGTGTGCCGGCATGAAATACTGTACTATAAAAGCTGATCGGCCACGACGGAAACCGTATTGGCGATCACTAATCAGCTGGTGATTCTCAAGGTACCTCATGATCTGGCAGTAAACATAGACTCCATTGTTTTCGAGAACAAGGAGGTGATGGCGATTGGCCTGTAGCTGGACGGGTCTGAGCAGTCGCCTTTTTTAGGGGTCGGGTGGACGAAAGCAGTCTTAGAAAAGACGCGTTAAGACCAGTGTCAACTCTGGAGAACACGTCCTCAGCACAATTGTGGGGATACCGTCAGGCCCACTCAAATATGCTTCGATAAAAGGTTCTAATTAATTCACGATGCTTAATTATATCATCGTACACTGCTACAGAACTCTAAATTCCATTCAAATCATTTTAATGTTAGGCAATCCGCTACATTGCGTTTCACCCAAAGTTTTCCGCATCGCATAAACA
Source organism: Parnassius smintheus behrii (assembly GCA_036936625.1). NCBI lineage: Eukaryota > Metazoa > Arthropoda > Insecta > Lepidoptera > Papilionidae > Parnassius > Parnassius smintheus. The sequence continues at coordinate 45,050,003 of JAUPFT010000018.1, read as the reverse complement.
CACTGTGAAGTTTACTGCCGCTAGCGGTTTTTCCTGACCGATATGACTTAGGGACCTTCATAAAAAGAACCTACTGCTTTCTCTAAAAGGCTGGCAGTTAAAATTTACCTAGTAATAATGAACAACTGCAACACCAGGGGAATTGCAGGTGTGTTAACGACCCTTTAGAAAGTAAGCTCTTTTCTTGAAGACATTCACCTTATGGCGAGTACCTTCTGCAGCCCGTCTACAGATGCGATGTCACCTCTAAGGGCAAAGATGGAAGGCTCCACAGCCTATAATTATGGTGCTGCTGCTTGGTAACTACCCAGCTGGACTCTTAGAAAATGGTAACCTACCTACCTCGTAAATGCTTTGTTAATTGTCTGCCCTATTACAAACCAAAATGCAGATGCTTTGTCACCCGTGAGGACTAAGATGGAATGCCTCGTTTCCAGTAGGAAGACTCTACGGTTCTCTACACTCACCATACGAAACACAGCAGCATTAAGCTACTATTTTACGCTGGTATTCTGTGAGAGCGTGGTCCTTCCCCGGTCGAGCCGACCCATTTGTGCTACAACTATACTACTTATATAACTGCAGCATGACTCTACCACGTATCTTTGTTTAAAATAGTACAGAAGCATTAGTGTTAGTATCAATATGATGATGATAAATGGTGTCCGATATTTCATATATCTTTACCTTTGAGGTCATTTGTAAGGCAATAGCTTGTAGGCTGATGATGATGACGATGCAGACTTATAAATCCGCGACTAAGCTTGGAATCTACCCTAATCATCACGCTTGGGAAACAATGAGATATTTATTGGGTTTTTGAATGAGATGGATTCCCTTACGCCATTTTACGATTACAATTTCGAACTTCGGACTCCTTAGCACTGCGAATAAAAAAAATACATTTCAAATATAACAAAACATAAATTAATGCAAAATCATAAAGACGCTAGGGTAGTGATCGCTAAAAACTTTTGTTTGTAAGCCAAGTTTAGACCAATACCAGCGGGACCGGTTACCTGAAGCCACGGTTGACCAGTGACCATTTTAATAAAAAATAAAAATATAAATTTCTTTGCAACTTTCCGCTAAACATATAAAATGATGTGTCTTACCTGGATTGAAGTGCACCTCCCGCCCTCCCTCAATTGTATACACTAACTCCGTCACCACTAGACCAAGCACCACTACTCTCAACACCACTATTCCAGTCAAGACACACCATCGACGATAATACGACACGTGTTTCGCCTCTACACGAGGCATCCTCAAGTAATATAGACTCTACGGCGGCTGACCGCTAAGTGAGCGGCGAGTCGAAACAGTTGCTATTTATACACGCTGACACAATTGCTCCCTACCAAAGTAGCGAGTGACCGCGTCGTGCGATAACAAACCTGCCAACAGTTATTATTATTGTTATGATTATTTTTAAATACTATTATTATTATTGTTTTGAGTGACCGCGCCGTGCGATAACAAATCTGCTACTAATTATTATTATTGTTATGATTAATATTTTAAATACTATTATTATTATTGTTTTATTGAAATTATTATTAAAGATTGGCCTTAAAGATGTTTAACAAAGGTGAATTAGAAACATTTGTTTGTTCATTCAGCAGTGTATAATTACCATTATTACTTTTTAAAATCTCCAACTGCTCCAGCACACACAGTCGCAGCCCCTTATTACAGGTATGTAAGACTTCAAAGGAATGGTCGCTAGCTAGGTTGTGTCCAGTGTCCAAGAGATGTTTAGCAAAATGGGATTTATCAGGATTGCGATTTCTGTACGCGGCCATATGTTCTTTATAGCGCGTTCCGAAATTGCGACCAGTCTGACCCACGTAAACGGCGTGGC